>CM032233.1:132457500-132525000 GCA_019009955.1 Riptortus pedestris | reverse complement strand
ATTATACGAGATACAAACAAATACGTTCTATCCCCCCTACCCTTCTTTTGTTCTTTGATTTCTGACTGATTGAGATAGAAATTATTCTGATTCATTTCAAATTATTCCACTAACTATTGTAAATAGTTTTCAATGAAATTAATATTTTATATTAATTATTATATTGTTCATCTTTCCGATCTAGAATATTTCTATCTATTAAGCACTGCAAAGTTGGCTGGCCCGTTTGTTTAAAATTCAGACGCTTTCAGTTGTAGATATTATTAAAATGTAAATTGACTGAATGATTTCTTATTTATTTGTATTTATTCGCTTAACATTCACGACTGAGTTACCAGTATGTAGATTTATCTGTTGTAAACCTTCCCGTGGGAAATCTGCTTAGTTTAAGCAGCTCCTGCGCGAAGGACGTTTTGTAAGTAACAATAAGCTGCTTCTTTTAAGTTTACAAAATTTAAAGTAGGTAATGGTGAATATTAGTGCAATATAGTCCTTATTGTGGTTAAAATAGGGGTATATGTCACTTGGAAACATTATATATTGCTATTTCTTCAATACCTTCTCGTATAAAGGGTACTTTTATATGGGCATTGTTAATATGTGTCTCTTATCGTGAGAGAGGTTGTCGCTTCGCCTGTTCTCGCCAGTGATTGATGGCCTACCCTTCCTCCTGCTAAAGGCTCTAATCTTCAAGGCAAATATCAAACCTTGCCTCTTTTTCTTCACAGCAATCCACACACTCCCCGATCCATTTCCATTCTAAGAGCCTTATAATGTCTTATGTTTAACAATGTCTGCCAAAGGGCATTCCGATAATCGACCACGGATAAAACTGAATGATTGACTGCATTTTGATTAGCCGATATTGAGGTTGTACTCTTGAAGCGATTTCCGAAAAATGTCATCGAATGTCCATCGATCCTAGCTAGAAGATGACCAAAATAACGTCCGTTCAATGTTTATAAATATACTATCTAAGTTACCCAGTTTCGCCAGGGAATTAATTTGAGGCTGAATGATGATGGTATTTTTTTGGCAAGGCTTTACTTTGAACAATATTTTGACATTTACCCGTCCAAGCGTTTAGGGAGCGTTGCTGTCGATTTGTTAATAATAGAATTATATATTATGTAAGGATTCACTGTCCTAAATATTTTTATATTTCCCGTCTCCTGTGAATGTAGTTTTGTTTATAATGTAATGGACAAAATAATTCATAATAGTAGAAAGTATTCGATGTTCCAAACCATGTATAAATAAAAGTTCCTTTTCCTTGAAGCGCTACATCTGTTTTAGGTACGTCATAACCGCTATTAAAATTACTCTTTTGTAAGTCTCGTTTGTAAACAGTATATTCATATTGGTACATAGTGTGTTCAGTGAAGAATATCATATATTAACGGAACAGAGTTTATAAATACCAGAAGTAACTTGGTGCACCTCTCCAACGTTAATCATTTGAAATAATTTATTTATGATAATTAAACAAATTCACATTCCTGAGAATAACACCACATTACTAAAAGTATAAGCATCAAGTCACACGTTATCATAGACCAATATGAGGTCGCCAGGGAAGCGGCAGAACTGATAGGACGAATGAAGTATCCCCACACCTCCCTAGGCTTAGTGGTGCCAACCTACTACTCATTTAGGATCTAATTCCAATAATACATTAAATTATATTATCAAATCTAATTAAATTATCTTCACAATATTAAAACTGTTTGTTCAAATAATTTTCACGTTTTAATTAAACAAAGTATTGAATACACTTTGGGCTAACTGGCGTTTCTCGTCAATTAATGTTTGGGAGAAGAAAAGGGGGGAGGTAGTATACTTTACTTGGTGCAATCGGTTACTGGCGTTAAAAATATATATATTTGAATTATTAAGGATAAAATATTAACATAGATTTGAATTAATTTATCTGGTAGTTCACAATGGAAAGGAATTGTTGAGCAAATCAATATTTCTACGCAAATTACTTCCTTCATACTTTGTTATATGACACAAATATATATAAAAAAGCTACTCTTAATAACAAAATAATCAACTTTCATTATGTGTATATTTGCCGAAAAAGCAATACGAAACGAAATATCGCTATTTTTTATTTCAGGCCTCCCTTAATACCCCCATCCCTCTTGGTCTCAGAGAATATTAGTATAGCATAAAGTCTAAATTGGGATAGTAGTAGTATACATACCAAGTTTCATAAAATTCGGTTCAGCCGTTTATGCGTGAAAAGGTAACAAACAAACAGACACCAAAGAAACAAATTGCAGATATAGTGTCTATAAAGTGTGAAATGAAAACGTATCTTAAAATTTCGAGAAAAAAATCAATGTACAGACAGAGGTTACAATTTTATATATATATTCAAGTTTTTACCTTTTCACGCCTAAGATACTGAACCGATTTTTACGAAACTTGGTAAGTAACTGTATTACTAACCCAACTTAGACTTTAGGCTATACTAATGTTCTCAGAGACGAATGGGAGTGGGGGTTATGTGGGAGGCCTGAAATGAAAGTACCGAACGTTTTTTTTTTTATGTTGATGTTTTTTGAGTATACAATTTTATTGGATTCCTTCAAGAATACTTTTGAGTTATTTCGTTTTAAATATTTTTTTTTTTTTATTTCAGAATCCATTCGTTTCCCATTGACTTGTTTCAAAGATAATTTTGTTGGCACCAAGGAGGAATGGATTCTGGAGTCAAGAAAAAACATGTATTTAAACAAAATAACGCTTAAGTATTCTTGAATGAATCCAAAAAAAAATGTTTACTTCAAAAAACATCAACAAAACAAAGAACGTTCTTAGAATTATTTTATTTTATGCTAATTACGTATTAATTATTTTTAAAAGGAATACCTTCTTTCACCTGCATGGCTCCATGTAAAAAAAAAGAATGTGCGGTATCTTCCAAGGAAGAATCACCAAGAATGCGTTTGCGTTTTTCCGTTTTAATTTTTTTTTGTTTATTTCAGAATTCATTCCTCTTTCCACAGACTTGTTTCTAAAATAATTATTTACTTATTAACTTTTATGTCGCAGCATTTTTCAATAAAACGTGCCGTTTCTGAAATAATGATTTTGGCATTTTACGGCTAAAGGATACGTCAAATCGAAACATTCTCCGATATAAACTCGTTTTAGAATTTGACTTCTTACATGAATCCGTCCTAAAAAGTATGGTATTTCATTGGAAATTCCAAAGTTATGGTCGCTGGAGATGTACTGGAGACGGTTAGAAGGCTGAATATAGGCTGAAACAATTCTTCAGGGGTCACAATTCAGCTACCTCCACAAGTCTTAGCCATTTTAGCAGATTTCCCTTAAGGGAAATCAGCTATTGAGGTTGTACTCATGACGGAATTTTTGAAATTTTTCTTCAAATGTCCATCGATCCTACCTAGTAGATGATGAAAATGAGGTCCGTTCAAACTGTGTGTGTATATATATTTATATATATATATATATATATATATATATATATATTTATATATATATATATATATATATATATATATATATATATATATATATTTGTCTGTTACCGCTCTATCGGTCGCAATTTTTGTTTGATCGTTACCAAACTCGATATTTAGTCATTTGATGTAAAAAGAAAGATCAAGTTCGTTAACGGCTGAAATCGGACCAGTGGGAGGGGAGGATTTTTGAAAATTCAAAATATCTTCGTTACTATTCGTCGGATCGAAAAATTGTACAGAATCAATTTTATTACAAAGTAAATTTACTATAAATATTGTTATATACATTTATTCTCTATCTTGAATATTAACCGAGATATTTGCATTTTTATTAAATCCTGGGCGGCTAACGGACGAAGTGTCTTTCCCGCCAGAAGCTAGTTCGGCCGTTTCATTAACTGCTTGGCTCTCGTGAAATTTCTCTATTGTAATACTTCACGTGGGAAATCTGCTTAGTTTACGCAGCCCCTGCGTGACGGACTTTATTAATACAATTGGCGATTTCAAGGGGGGTGGGGGTGGCACGGGAACTTGGGACTCCCTGTATATTGAGGTAGGTATAGGAATATTGACGGCGTTATTTGCATTATACGCAGCACCTATATGACTGCCTTTATTTTCTGAGAAGCGGTGTTCTGGACGGGACATGATCCCGATCGATGATTGGTAATGTCGGGGGGAATTGAGGCTGATTGCTTTACTTTGTCAGCTAATATACAAGTTTAGATTCGCACGTGTAGTTGACTAGATTTTATGACACCTCCGCGTTTCAAAAGTGAACTCCCCTTGTGCTTGTTAGTGTCAGAGATAATTAGCATAAACTTTCAGGTAAGTACACAATTAAGTGGATGAGTGACAACATAATTACTCTATACCGAGGCTGCTTTTGCACCGAAGACTGTCAGACTAAACTGACTAAACACAACATCGTCTATTAAATTTTCATTAAAAGCAATCTGATATTTGGGTCGTACGCTTCAATAGACTTTCGATTATTTATTTATACAGGAGCACCCGCATCTTGGCGATTTGGCTCAAAGTTCCACAATGTAAAATGAAAACAAAATTATAGAAAAATAACAAAAACTGAAACAACAAATAAAACTTAAATACAACAAATAATCGTTAAATACTAGTAATAAAGACAATTAATAAACATAAGACATAAAAAAAACATAAATAAACATTAGACTAGTAATAAAGACAACAATTTAAAATAGTTATTCCTATATACTAGTACATTTATATTATTATTTTTTTTTAATTTTATTTATTTAGTTTTGTGCCCCACAGCGATGGTGATTTGCATTATTAGGATGATATATTTACTCCTTCATGTGCTTACCTTTTTTTGTACTTTTATATTATGGAAAATATTTCTTTAATATCTGATTCTTTCTCATATCCGTGCTTTGCCCAAAGAATATAATAAAAGTTAAGCGTTTTAAATCGTTTTAGGTATGCTGTAGACTTATTCTATTTTGTATTATATGTTTTTGTAAATGTTGATGTGTTTTAGTATTTGTGGAATATATTGGCTGCTGTCAGTTAATAGTTCTCTCATATCGTGGGGTATGTGAAGGTTTTCTCGTTGGATGCAGTCTGTCAGTATGTGTTTTATCGTAAGGTGTTTGTTGCAGTATTTGCATATAGGGTTATCAGTCCTTGTCATTAAGTGTCTATGTGTCAGGTATGTGTGGCCGATCCTGAGTCTGGCAAGAACTACTTCCTCCCGTCTAGTACTAGTAGTAGTAGTCTAGTAATAGACTTTTGAAAAGCAACTTTAACGTAATGGATTATTGTATCTAATCCTTACTGAGACCAATTAAAGTACTTCAGGACAAAATAATGATCATTTAGGCCACAAACAGCTATATTTATTCTCCTTGTTTTAGAATCGCAGACGTTTCGCCCTCCTGGGCATTAACAATGCTAAAAACACACAGGGTAAACTCCCTTGCCCTTAAGGGAAATTAGCTATTGAGGTCGTGCTCATGACGCGATTTTCGGAAAATTTCTTCAAATGTCCATCGATCCTACCCAGGAGATGACGAAAATGATGTCCGTTCAAAACTCTCTCTCTCTCTCTCTTTATATATATATATATATATATATATATATATATATATATTTGTCTGTTAACACTCTAGTGGTCGCAATTTTTGTTTAATCGTCACCAAACTCGGTATTTAATCGTTTTATGGAAGATCAAGTTCGTTAACGGCTGAAATCGGAGTGGGAGGGGGGGGGGGTTTAGAGGGGCAATTTTCGAAAATTCAAAATATCTCCATTACTATACGGCGGATCGAAAAATTGTATGGAACCAATCTTATTGCAAATTAAATTTACTATAAATATTGTTATATACATTTATTCTCTATCTTGAATATTAGCTGAGATATTTGCACTTTTATTAAGTGTAACGGACAACTGAGTTTCCCGCCAAAAGCTAAGCAGATCTCTCACGTGAAGTTTAACAATACATAAATCTACATACTGGTAACAACACCATCGTGAATATTAACTAAATAAATACAAATGATAATAAGAAACCTCCCGACGGGAAGCATCTGAAATGTAAACAAACAGGTCTGCCAACCACTTACCACAAACAAAAACAATTACTGAAATACATTATTATTTTAGTAGTACAAGAACTTAAGACAGGGGGGGGGGTTACCAGAACATATTTGCATGTATCTCGTATACTAAACTTATTGAAAACAGTATTTGGTATTTAAGCTTCGAGTAATGTGGTTTATTATATAGCAGAGTATTGTTTATGTAACATGAGCAGAAGTGGGGGTTTGCTCATGGCTGAAAACTGAAAAATACAAATATCTCGGTTAATATTCAAGATAGAGAATAAATGTATAGAACAATATTTATAGTAACTTTAATTTTCAATAAGTTTGGTTATACTCAATTTTTCGATCCGACATATAGTAACGGAGATATTTCGATTTTTCGAAAATCCCTCTCTTAACCTTCCCTCCCACAGGTCTGATTTCAGCCATTGCGGAACTTGATCTTTCTTTTTACATAAAACGATTAAATATCGAGTTTGGTAACGATCAAACAAAATTATATATATATATATATATATATATATATATATATATATAATAATTACGGCCGTTTTCGTAACTGATCGGCACTCGTATGGAGATTTCTCTATTGTATAACTTTACGCCAGAAATCTGCTTAGTTTACGCAGGCCCTGTGTGACGGACTTTTATACTCACTAAAGAGTCCACATACTATAAATCTCCTTATTTTAATTTATCCTTCCCAAGAGATAATTTGTCAATATCCAATAATCTGATAATATCTAATCTCTTATCAGGTAGGTTCTATAACCCTCATTTAGTGCTGTGCCATTATTAACTTTGCTCATACATATATAACAATCATAAAATCCTAGACTATATTAGGCAATTATAAATCCATAAACTTAAAAATTAAAAGGTTAATAGTTATTTAAAATTATCACTGCCAAATCATTTAAATTACTTCAGAATAATATAGCTGTTTGAGACCTAAATGATCCTTTCTTTTTTCCTGAAGTAGCGGGTTATTTTCAGTAGTTAATAAAAGTCGTTAAGGTAGGAAATCGGTCGAGTATAACTACAATAACTGATTTCCCTTAAGAGAAATCAGCTAAAATCAAATAACAATACGTTCCAATATTCCAAAATAACATTTAAATCAAATAATGGGTAGGATAAAAAGAAAAACAATCGCAGGAAATTACATTTTCATTAATATTAAATCTATAGACTTTTTTCTATCCGACTCCTATTATTGGAGATAATTTTCAATTTTAGCCTTTAACGAACTTGATCTTTCTGCCACAATTCTGCCACACCAAGTCTCAGCTATTTATTAACACAATTGGCGATTTTAATGGGGGTGGCACGGGCACTAGGGACAAACTATATATAAAATTGTACCCTCTGCCTGTACATAGATTTTTCTTTGACAATTTTTTCCCTTAAGGGAAATCAGCTATTGAGGTTGTACTCATGACGGAATTTTCGAAATTTTTCTTCAAATGTCCTTTGATCCTACCTAGTAGATGACGAAAATGACGTCTATTCAAAACTGTATATATATATATATATATATATATATATTTGTCTGTTACCACTCTAGCGGTCGCAATTTTTGTTTGATCGTTACCAAACTCGATATTTGTTTTTTCGTTTTATGTAAAAAGAAAGATCAAGTTCGTTAACGGCTGAAATCGGACCATTGGGAGGGGGGGGGGAGAAGTTTAGAGGGGAGGATTTTCGAAAATTCGAAATATCTCCGTTACTATACGTCGGATCGAAAAATTGTACAGAATCAATCTTATTGAAAATTACATTTCCTATAAATATTGTTATATACATTTATTCTCTATCTTGAATATTAACCGAGATATTTGCATTTTTATTAAATCTGGGCGGCTAACGGACGTGTGACTTTCCCGCCAAAAGGTAGTTCGGCCGTTTCCTTAACTGCTCGACTCTCGTGAAATTTCTCTATTGTAAAACTTCACGTGGGAAATCTGCTTAGTTTACGCAGCCCCTGCGTGACGGACTTTAAGGTTTTGGTGTGTGTTTGTTTGTCACCGTGAATTTTATAACACTTGGTACATATATTACTACTAACCCATGTTAGATTCAGGCTATACTAATATTCTGAGAGACGAACTGGACTTATAAGTGGGACCTGAACTGAAACATTGAAATATTTCGTCTCCTATTGGGTTTTGTGCAAAGATACGCACATCAAAAGTTGTTCACGTTGTCATTTAAAGTAAATTTTGTTATATTAAAATTTTTCTTGTACTGAAGCATTAACGAGATATACGTCAAAAACCATAGCGGAGGTCACCAATTTTATTTGTACAAACGACGGAGCCTTACTTAAAAATACTCGGTATTTTAATTAGCATAAACTCTACCATGATTATAACCTGTATTAGTATTTCTAGGGACGAACAGGAGAGGGGTTATAAGGGGGGTCAGAAGTGAAAAATTGCGATATTTCGTCTCCTATTGGTTTTTCGACCAAGATGCACATATCAAAAGTTGTTTACGTTGTCGTTTAAAGTAATTTTAGTTATGTACACGTTGATACATACTGAAGTATAAAGGAGATATACTCTTAAAACTATAGCGGAGGTCAACAAATTTAATGGGCACAAACGACATTGCCGAACTTAACAATACTCGGTATGTGAACTAGAATAAACTCGTCCATGATTATAAGCTATAAAAAGCTTTATTAAGATTATTATTAGGAGTAACTTTGGTTATATAAGTTCTTATCACATATAAATCCATAAACATGATATTCTCATTAAACTTTATTTTATTCTGGCTTATTATGACACATGACGTAACGTTCTAAACTTGTATGATAGTTTTAAGTACGAATCCGATGATGAGATAATGAATTCCCCCCCCCCCTTCCGTTCCCTTTCTTTATCTAAATTAAGTCATGGTCACGTTACATTTACGCGAGTTATATATTTTCTACTGATAAGTGAAGTGTGAATTATTGTATAACTCAAGTTTCAGCAATTTAAACAAACCAATGCTGACTTTGCAAAACATGCCAAAGCTGAATTTGGGGAAAGACAATTAAAATTGGCTCTCGGTCAGATCTGAATACACCTGCTGACGTAAGTCGGTATTTGACGGGAAAGGGGTAGATGAGGCGGGGAAATGAAGAATGCTTCGATGCACAGTGGTGCGAAGCCGGCAAAAACCTATTTCAGCAAAAGTTGAAAGTTGGTTTTGAGAATTTGATTTCTTTATAGTTTAGTGGTTGTACCTTTGTGTTTGGGTGGCAATTTTAATTAATATAATTTCAATTGCCAATAGAATAACATTTAAATCGACATTCATGTTTTTCACAAAATAATCTAACTTCTAAGCCAAATTTAAAAGATAAATTCTGACCCTTAAGACTGTCTATTGACAAATTTCATTCTGGCAACGTTAATACTGTATGTTTCAAGTTTTTTGTTGGTTTCTAATTTGTTTTTAATCCGTTAGAGTTTAAGCCCTTAAAACGAGTTCTACTCGTAACAAAATAGAGATAAATTCCTAAATTTCTTTCTTCGTATAAGGTTTCAAAAAAGGCTCCACAAAGCTCCAAGCTCTAACTTATATTTTCTTCAAGATTAAGCCTATGAGTAACTATTGTATAAATATCTCATCCACCTTCGTCCACTTTTGTGAAAAATTGAGGTTTAAAGAAAATTTACCAACAATAAATACCGGGCATTAGGCGTTCTGTTTATCTATAGCTTTAGGCATTTGTATTTTTATTTTTGAGTAATTTTGAACTAAAGTTGTATTCTCTTCACCATCGACATAAACTAAGATTTATTTCACCAACATTGACCAAAACTCCGAAAAGAATAAAACACCATATATATATATATATATATATATATATATATATATATATATATATATATATATATTCTTTTTGTCAGTTGGTTTTGATTGATGGTCAGCGAAATATGATTTTTTCTTGAGAATGAAGAAAATATAATTATTGATAAAGAAAATATGATTTTTTTTTTGATAGAATATTTCATCGTTTTTATGTCGTTGATGTCATCCTGATCTTTTCATTTTGATAGTGAATAGATGCCTATTCTTTTTCAATATTTTTATTCGTTCATTTTTTGTTGCATATATTTTATAACTCTTTGGGCAGGATATGCTTCTATGTAAATTGATTTGAATATGTATTATATATCTCTTTTATTATGTTTATTCAAATTTAAATAAAATAATTTATTGATTTATTTATTTAATGAATTATGAATTTCAATAAATAAAATAATTGAATAAGAAAATGTAAATAAAATGTTCATATTGAAGGAAGAATGTTTTTATTTTTTCATTCGAAATAAATTTTACTTGGATTGATTATAATTAATCAATTTCGTTATAATTTTAGCGATATCTGAAAATGTTTACATTATCCTTAACGAGTAGAGGTTTTGAAACGTATTCATGTTTAGTTCTTTGTTTAATTCTATTACAAAACAACATTTTCAACAACGTCAACATATATTATAAATATTACAAAGCATTTTTTAAAATAGTTTCAAAATTAATAGTTTTTTGCCGCTTATTGTGGCTTTTGGACCACTGTGCGATGATTGTTACTTAGAGTGTACATTTTATATTAAATAATCAACAGGGATTAAGTACGAAGTGATTTCATAATGTTATGAACAACGAATTGGGGTTGAATGCTACCTAACAGCTTAACGTTTAGCCTGAAAGACTCAGCAATAGTAAATTGGTTGTCTATGTTCCCAGAAAGCTGTAAAATATAATTAAAGTAAATATGCAGACAGGAAATGTAAATAGAAAGGATATATTATAGCCTTGCAATGAGTAAAATATACTTCTTATTCAGTCTAGATACGTATTTCTCGAAGCAAAGCTACGTCAGTAATGGTACTTAATAATGTTGAATGCTTTCCATGATTATATTGCCCACGGTATTTTAAACAGTTCTTCTGGGTTTAATCAAGATATTATTTCTTTTTAACTTTTCAAAACTAAAACGTTCGTAGCAATTGCTAAATATTCAGGTATAAACCTTAAACACCGGGACGGGGAGGATCATAATGTGCAAAATAAAGCCTTAAAAAAAATAAAAATATACCATTGTCATTCAGCTTCAAATGTTTTCCTAGGCGAAACCGAGGGTTTAGATAGTATACATTTATATATATATATTTATATATATATATACATATATATATATATATATATATATATATATACTAGCTCAGATTTTTTGGCAAGGCTTTACTTTGCACAATATTTTGGCATTTAATCGTCCCAGTGTTTAGGGTCTACGAGTATACCCGTCGTTGCTGTGGATTTGTTAATAATAAAATTAATTTTTTATGTAAGACTTTACTGTCCTCCATATTGTCATATTTCCCGTCCCCTGTGCATTATGCATAGATTTAAATTATTAAGGACAAAATATTAACATAGATTTGAATTAATTTTTTCAGGTTAGGTACCTGGTAGTTCATATTGGAAAGAATTGTTGAACATATCAATATTTCTACGCAAATTACTTGCTTCATACATTGTTCCAGAAAAAATGTATAAAACAAAAGTTACTCTAAATAACAAACTAAAGAACTTTTGTCATGTGCACGTTTGTCGAAAAACAAATGGACAATGAAATATGACAAATTTTTATTTCAGGCCTGCCTTATAACCCCCACTCCCGTTTGAACTTAAGAATTTTAATATAGCTTATAATCATGGAAGAATTAATGCTAATTAAAATACCCAGTTTTGTTAAGTTCGGTGCAATCGTTAGCGCCCAATAAAATTGTTGGCTCCCGCTGAAGTTTTATGTATATCTCGTTTATACTTTGTTATAAGACAAAAGTGAATATAACAAAATGAACTTCAAATAAAAAAATAAACTACTTTTGTCATGTGCACATTAGCAGAAAAACGAATAGAAAACAAAATACCGCTATTTTTAAATTCAGGCCTCCCTTATAACCCCCACTCCTGCCCGTCCCTAGAAATGTTGGTACAGCTTATTATAATGAAAGCGTTAGTCCTAATACACATACCGAGTTTTATTTAGTTCAGTTGAGTCTTTTGTGCCAAATAAAATGTTTCACTTCCGCTAAAGGTTTGAGCGTATATCTCGTTTATAATTCAGTATACGACAAAAGTTTATATAACAACAGTTACTCTAAATAACAAAATAAACAACTTTTGTTATGTGCATATTTGCCGAAAAACCAATAGGAAACGAAATATCACTATTTTTAATTTCAGGCCTCTCTTATAACCCCCACTCCTGTTCTTCTCAGAGAATATTAATACAGCCTAAAGTCTAAGTTGGGCTAGTAGTAATATACATACCATGTTTCCAAAAATTGGTTCATCCGTGAAAAGGTAACAAACAAACAAACATACATGAAAGAAACAATGTACAGACAGAGGTTACAATTTTATATATTTATATATATATATATATATATATATATATACGTTTTTAATCTACATCATTTTCGTCATCTTATTGTTTATTATTATTTACGTCCACTTTATGCTACTATGGCTAATCGGGACGGGGGATCAACAGGTTACCAACATTTTCTAGCCAGGGTGGGTCTAAGGAATTTATTTAATGAGTCCGTCACTAAATAAATTTCTACTGCCCAGGGCGGGAATCGAACCCTCCACTTAGGTCTACCTCGCGAGATTAAGACCAACGCCATAACTCGCACGGCCAACCTGAGCCCCCGTCATCTTCTTAGTAGGATAAACAGAAAAAGTTTACATGAAATTACATTTGCAATAATATTGGTTCTATACACTTTTTCGACTCGACTCTTAATAACGGAGATATTTGGAATTTTGGAAATTCCACCCTTGTAAACCCCCTCTGCCGTTAATGAACTTGGTCTTAGTATTACATAAAAAAGTCCGTCACGCAGGGGCTGCGTAAACTAAGCAGATTTCCCTCGTGAAGTTTTACAATAGAGAAATCTGCATACTGGTAACACAATACCACCATGATTAAATACAAACGGTAATGAGAAATCTTTCAGTTAATTAAAATAAATTCCCAACTGAAACGGCTTTTGAATTGGAATAATAATTTATATTTTAATAACTCAAATTTTAGTAGTCCAAGAACTAAAGAAGGGGGGGGGCGGATGAACAGAAAGTATTTGCATAAATCTCACAAAGTAACGAAGGTAAGGTAAGGTTAGGAACGACAGGTTAGAAGAACCCTCCCACCTGAGCCGACGGAAATGGCCGATCTAATCCGAACTATACCCGAGCACAGACTTCATAAAAATGCAAATATCTCCGTTAATATTCAAGATAGAGAATAAATGTATATAACAATATTTATAGTAAATTTAATTTGCAATAAGATTGGTTCTTTACAATATTTCGATCCGATGTATAATAACGGAGATATTTTGAATTTTCGAAAATCCCCCCCCCCTCTAAACCCCCCCTCCCACTAGTCCGATTTTAGCCATTAACGAACTTGATCTGTCTTTTTACATAAAACGGTTAAATATCGAGTTTGGTAACGATCAAACAAAAAATTGCAACCGTAATATATTTATATATATATATATATATATATATATATATATATATAATTTGAACGTACCTCATTTTCGTCATCTCCTGGGTAGGATCGATGGACATTTGAAGAACTGTTTCGATAATCGCCACATGAGTACGACCTCAATAGCTGATTTCCCTTAAGGGAATTCTGCTAAAACGCTTATATATCGAGCGATGACTAGCCGAAATCATCATAATGACGATACTTCCCAGCGATGCAGCCTCAAAAATAGAATATATAATATATATATATATATATATATATATATTATATATATATATATATATATATATATATATATATATATATAAGGAATTGGAGAATCCGTAAAGAGACATTCTAACTTTATAGAAATCAAACTTAACACTTGGAAGAGAAAGTTTTTCGGATTTACACGTTGCTCCTACAGCTCTAATGTTAGGGTTCGGCAGGAGTTGACAGAGGCACTCAACCGTCAGGAGTTATTCGAAAGCCTGGTTGACAAATATTCCTTCTGAGCAGTTAGCGTTTCATCAAGTGTGAAATGCTAGTGAGCCCTCTGCGTTCAGGCGTGTATGGCTAACATTAGTTTATTTATTAGGAGATTTCCCTTAAGATATCTATATCTATATATATATATAAAATTCGTAATCCTCTTGTCCTTGTAACATTGATTTTTTTTTCGACGGAATTTCACGATAACTCCACTTTTCGTTATTCACATGTCATAGACACCATAACTGCATTTTTTTTCTTTCGTGTATGTTTGTTTGTTTGGTTTGTTACCCTTTTCACGCATAAACGGCTGAACCGAATTTATGATGAAACTTGGTATGTATTTACTACTATAACCCCAACTTAGACCTTTTAGGCTATATTAATTTCCTCTGAGGACAACAGGAGTGGGGGTTATGAGGGAAAGCCTGAAATTAAAAATAGCGATTATTGTCGATTCTATTGGTTTTTCGCAAATATAAACCATAACAAAAGTTGTTTATTTTTGTTATTTTAGGGTAACCGTTTTGTTATATTACCCACTTTTTTTCGTATACTGAATTAATAAACGAGATATACGCATAAAAACCTATAACGAATGTTGAACACTTTTATCCTGAGACGAAAGACCAACCGAAAGTGAATAAAAACTCGGTATGTGTATTCAGCACTAAACGACTTTCATTATAATAAGGCCATACTAAAACATTATCTAGGGACGGGGAGAGTGGGTGTTGTAAGGGAGGCCTGAATGTAAAATAGTCGGTTATTTCGTTTTCTAATCGTTTTTTCTTTTTTTCCGCAAATATGGGGGGGAACCTAACAAAAGTTGTTTTATTTGTGTATTTAGAGTAACTTATTGTGATATTCATTTTTGACTTTTAACGAAGTATAAACGGAATGATATACTATAAACTAAAGCGGGGAGTCAACCTATTTTATTGGGCGCTAACGATTGAACCTGAACTTATACAAAACTCGGTATGGTCAACTAGCGATTAAATTCTCCCCTGAAATATAAGCTATATTACAAATTTTTAGGTTCGAAAACGGGGAGTGGGGGGGGGGGGGAGTTTATATAAGGAGGCCCTGGGAAATAATTAAATTCACGTATTTTTCATTTTCTATTTGTTTTTCCGGCAATGTGACACATTAACAAAAAGTTGTTTATCCTTTGTTATTTAAGAGCAACTTTTTTTTTTTTTTATACATTTCTCTCCAGGAACAATGTGTGGAGCAAGTAATTTGCGTAAGAATTTGAATTATGATATGCTCAACAATTTTCATTGCCAATTTGAACTATGATGGTACCCTCACCTGGAAAAATTTAATTTCAAATCTTTGATTAATATTTTGTTCCTTAAATCATATGCATAATGTTACAGGAGGACGGGAAATATGACAATATAAAATAATTATGAAATATGACAACTTGGAGGACAGTGAAGACTACAATAAAAAAATTAAATCTTATTATCAATAACAAATTGGCCAACAACGGGGTATTAACCCTAATACTGGGACGGGGTAAATTTGTCAAAAATATTGTTGCGAGTGTAAAGTCTTGCCAAAAAAAAATACCCATCTCACATTCAGCCTCAAATCAATTCCCGGGCGAATCCGGGGTATCTGAGCATAGTTATAACCATATATTTAAGGTATCCCAAATATTATTTGTTTATATTGTGTCTGTTTAACCGCTCTAGCGGTCGCAATTTTTGTCTTATCGTTACCGAAAAATGTTATATAATAGTTTTTATACAAAAAGAAAACAGGTTTCGTTAATCCGGCGGAGAATCGGACCAGGGGGAAGGGGGGTTTAGAGGAGGAGAAAATTCTTAATATCTCCGTTATTAATGCATCAGCAATCGAACAAGAACATTGTATATGAACCAATCCTTATTGCCAAATGACGTAAATGTTCTATAAATGCTGTTATCTACATTTTTTTCAGCGAACTATCTTGATTATTAACTGGAGATATTTAAATTTTTAGTTTTCGGTCTTCCGAGTGAACCCCCACTCCCTACTCATCTCATAATTAAACACGTTAAACTGCTGCTTGTATGTTAGTTAAAAAGGCGATACTAGGCCTATATGCGGTACATACCTCGTGGGGCATGCCCTGGTTGGTAATTTCGTCTTAGGCCGGTACATTTGCAACCTTTTTTTTTGGTAATCTGTTTTTTAACTATACCTTCATAGTGGAAGGGACAAAGAGCTAATTTTAGGTTTTGTTGCTCAATCATTTGCAGCTAACTATCAGTAAATTGACAGTCAGAATAGCTGGAAAAGGATCAAGTATTTATTATAATCGCAAAAAAACTATTAAATATAAAAAAAAAAGTAATTTGACATATGTTTTATCTATCTAAATTTAGATCTGAATAGAGATACGAACATAGAAAATACAACAATATTAAAAACATCTTAATATATATAAATATCCCTTGTCACGATTGTTTTGTCCGCGATGGACTCCTAAACTACTTAACCGAATTTTCTTAAATTAAATTGGCACACCGAGAGCAAGTTCCTTGGTCCAAATCTTGAGAGATAGGATAGCATTAGAACATTTAATTATCGTCCGCAATTTTTATTTTATTGCAAATATTAATTATGTCTTATAATTAATTGACAGTCACCAATTATCTGTTAAAACGCCAAAAGATTTCTAACAAGATGTAAAGGAATACTTTTCGACTGGATTGAGTAAGTAATCAATGGGAGATGGCACATGCTAATTGGTTATACCGACTACGTGGCATATAAGCTTACAATTCAATTGCATAATTAACCACACTATAATGCAGTCTAAAGTATAAATTAAATTTATTTTGTTGTAAACGATATCTAGAGTAATGATATTGTATTAATTTTTAATTATTAATAATAGCATATCATTATTATATCTAGGTATATTGAAAATATGAAAGTATTTATAATTTAAATTAATAATATTACTGTTAAAGAATTTAAGACTATCTGCCTTAAACTACCACGATTCATAAGATTTAAATGGTCATAAGTTATTCACTAACAACTTTGTAATATGCGCATTCGTTACAAAAATAAAATGGCCAATAATAAATTGAAAAAATTAATTCTCTTTTGGTATTGATTTCTGCTTATAATATAAACTGTAAGAAAAGTTTAATCAATCGTTGTTTCAACGCCTTTTCCCATCCACCCTTCAAATCCTAATCCCTTGAAATTTGCTTGTACCAACTTCAAACATTTCAGATCTGGTACGTAAATAATTTCATTTTGACATAAAGGGTTGTAGTCGATAGAAAATCTGTTCATGGACGGTCCCACATAATTTTTTAATACAAATACCCCCCATTCTATGTAAAAAGCATGGGTGGACCCCGTGACATGATGTTCTCCTACCGTTCCTCTTAAATTGTATACCTACAATGTAATATAACAAAACTTTCTGAGCCACAGCAAACGCCGCATCGGCCGGGGTTGCTCCTCGACCCACCCTAACACCCTGCCAGTAATTATAAAAAAAACGTAGTTCAATATTAAATATATTATATATAATATATTTCTATATATATAATAAATACTATAAAATGTTCCAAATTCTTCGATCATGAATTTTTCTTGAATAACATAATAAGATGTCTAATTATTATGATGTCTGTTGAAAAATTCCAAGCAAAACCCTGGATTATTGGTGCATGTGTCACAAAAACTAGTAACACGGTGAACTTTTTTCCTGGCCTCCTTGCTGGGCATGCATTTTCGTAATTGTTGATAGCACCCAATGCAAACTCTTCTTTTTTCCCTTCCAGGCCCATCCGGTTTAATAAATGTATGATGCCTTCTTCGGGGGTTAATTGATGAAGGTAAAGGTATGTCTTCAACACTACTGTTAGAAATTAAATTTTCAGCTAAGGCTCCCTTAAATTCCGTAATTCCCAATTTATTGGAGGACCGTAAATTATGTGTTATCCAAGAATTGGCCACACTTGTGCCAAACAGCACCTCAAACATTACCTTGCGATACCATTTTTTAGACTTTCGTACTGGCATATGGTACGAAGCCATCTGATCACTGAAGCAGGATAAAAGCAGTTATGTATTCAGTGCTGCACATGCCCCCGGAGGCATGCATGAAAAAATACGTAATTTCTTTATCATATTACACAAATAAAAACACTTTAGTCATCTGAATCATTATTATTCATAAAAACAAAAAAAAAATATCCGCCGCACTGAGGTAATGATGTTCTAAAACTGGAACCGCACACACGTTGGGAGCGGTGCATGCCCCCGGGGGCATACACAGCATCTAACGTGTTAACAATATTCTATCATGGAGCACATTATTTGAAGCTCAAATACCAAATATTGTTCTCTTTGAACTTTTAAGTTTTGAGATAAATGCAAATACGTGACGCACGTGGGAAATCTGCTTAGTTAATGCAGTCCCTGCGTGACGGACTTTTTACTTTTTGGCTATATGATGAAAGGTGTAAATCGCTACAAATTACAGCCAACAAACAAATGAGACAATATTATTGAAGACATATGTTTGAGGTGGTCGCTTGGCGGTAGGTGTCTGAGTTAATCCCCCATGGCCGGCGGCGGTATAAGTCTAATATGAGGTTGGAGATTGGACTGGATGACATTACTAGTTAATAATGCTGACAGATTGATCTGCCCAAGCCTGGGGATAGGCTGTCTCTGCCAATAAGGGCCATAAACAGTTTACTTATAGCCACCCACCGACACCCACCCACCTCAATCTCGGCTCAGATAATCATGGATCAAGTTAGTTATGCTCAGCTTACAACGCTAGAGCCTCGCTCCTCAGCTCGCTCAACACGGGTTATTTAACATTTTCGGAGAGTTGGCCTGTATCACTTCATCTGGCGTTTCTGCTCTCTCATAAGACACAAAATTCCGTTACGCAGGGGCTGCGTAAACTAAGCAGATTTCCCATCTGCTGGAATGACAGAGCAGTGATCTCATTTCACCATACATCCCCTAATTCTAAGTAAAAGATTTTAGTAGTCCAAGAACTTAAGGCGGTCTCGTATAATAAAAGTCTCTTGAAAACAATATTTGGTATTTAATCTTCAATTAAAGACGTACATTATATAACAGAGTATAGTTTATTTAACATAAGTAGAAGTGGGGGTTTGTTGAAGGCTCAAAACTGAAAAATGCAAATATCTCGGTTAATATGCAAGATAGAAAATAAATCTATATAAGAACATTTATAGTAACGTTAATTTACAATAAGATTGGTTCTATATTTTTTTTCTCGATCCAACGTATAGTAACGGACATATTTCGATTTTACGAAAACCCCCCCCTCCCAATGGTCCGATTTCAGCCATTTACAAACTTGATATTTTCTTTACTTGAAACTATTAAGTATCGAGTTTGGTAACGATCAAACAAAAATTTCGACCGCTAGAGCGTTAACAGATAAATTATATATATATATATATATATATATATATATATATATATATATATATATGGATTCCCCTTAAGGGAAATCTGCTAAAAATCCATCACGCACGGATGCGTAAAAAAAGCAGATTTCGCATGTGAGTCACGTATTTGTATTTATCTCAAAACGTAAACGTTCAATGAGAACAATATCATAGTGTATTTAGGCTTCAAATAAACTGCTTCATAATATAACAGCTTATTCTTGATATGGCATGAGTAAGAGTGGGCGTTTACTGAAGGCCGAAAACTAAAAAATGCAAGTATCTCGGATCATAATCAAGATAGAGAAAAAATACTAGATAAAAATATTTATAGAACATTACATTTGCAATAAGATTGGTGCCATGAAATTTTTTGATTAGATTCATAATATCGAAGACATTAAGAATTTTGGAAATTCCCCCTTCTTAACCCCCCTCACCCTGGTCCGATTTCAGCCATTATCGAACTTGATCTTTCTTTGACATAAAACTATTCAATATCGAGTTTGGCAACGAACAAGCAAAATTGCGACCGCTAGAGCGTTAACAGACAAATTATATATATATATATATATATATATATATATATATATATATATATATATATATATATATTGAACGGACCTCATTTATATCATCTCCTGGGTTGTATCGATGGACATTTGAAGACATTTTTCAACGTCAATGTACGTCCTTAACAGCTGATTTCCCTTACTGTGCTTGAGTGTGTTGGGTATAGTAAGTATTATTATTAATGAGAAAGGTGCGCTGATAATGATAGAATGATAGAACACAAATGGGTACAAGGTATTAACCATCATTTAGAAGTTTCAAAAGATGAGGGAAAATCTTCCGTTCATATTAACAACGTTTTTAATATGATTTGATTATCTGGAGATATATTTGATTGGAAAAACTCTAGCACTTACCAGTACAAATAATATCCATATTCAAAAATTGATTCATATAAAATTTTTAACAATTTAATTTTGTGTGGCTGAATTGATTTCTATAATACTACTGATTTATGCTTTTGCAATGAATAGATATGTATACCTTTGGAGCCAATTACTCACGTGGTGGAGTGTGTCAGGCATAAACAAATATTAGATTATCATGTTCTGAAGAATTGTTTACATTATCCCAATAAAATATTATTGAATTCTAAACATGACTTTTTGTCCACTTAGCTTGTATTACTGGACATCGTGTGCGATGATCCGATTTCTGCATTAACGAACTTGATGATTATTATTACATAAAACATTTATATATCTAGTTTGGTCATAATAAAACTGAAATTATGACCGCTAGAGCGTTAGCAGACAAATATCTATTGAATGGACTTAATATTAATTATCTCCTTGGGTCGATGGACATTTAATGAAATGTTTCGAAAATATTTAAACAGCCTCAATAGCTGATTTTCCTTATTGCTTCGAAGAATCTTCAATTCCAGTTAACCGAGATTGAAAAATGGTGCAATGCTTGGCGTATAAAGATTAACGAAAGTCAATCTCACCATACCACTTTTCCCCTTCGGCGAAGTTCCTGTCCTCCTGTTCATTTCAACAATGTTCCTTTACCACCAGCAGATTGTGTACGCTACCTTGGACTACATTGGACACCAGACTTACTTGGAAATCCCACACAATAATTAAAAGACGGGAACTTAACAGACGATTCGGACAACATTACGGACTGTTAAATAGAACATCTCACTTGTCTACCGAAAACAAACTAACAATATACAAGTTACTACTAAAACCAATATGGACATATGCAATAGAAGTGTGGGCTACAGCAAAACCTTCGAACATCAGACGCATCCAGACTTTCCAATCTAAAGTCCTGCGCACCATAGTAGATGCTCCATATTATATAAAGATCTTAATATCCCATTTGTAAAGAACCTAATTCCCTTAAGATTCAGAAAATTCCACAGCTGGCAATCAAATCATCCTAATCCCGAAGCCAGTACCACTCATCCATATTCCCCTCGACGGCACACACTGGAGCGATCCTTCAGTAATGTTGGACATTAGGGGAAAAAATAAAAGTTTTAATTTGGGATTTTGATTGCATTGTTAGTACCACTGGCAAATTGATTTTTAGCCATATTATTGCAATGGTTTTTACATAATGCCTGGTTATAATTGGTATGTTAAAAAAAGCCTAGGCTTATTAAATTCGTCGTGAACTCTTATTTCATTTTATAAATTATTGTTGCTTTCAGTACACATTAAGGGTATTATAAAAAATCAAAAACTGGCACAAAAAGTTTTTAAAATTCCTCTAATTTTTTTTGTTTACATCGAGCTGAAAATAATTTTATTTAATTGAATTCGCAAATCGCTTGTATTTGCTTGAAAAAATACCACTTGGCATGCTTTTAGGAGTATATTGTCTTATTTACAACGTCCTCAGATCTTGCCTAAACTTGCCTATTCATTAAATATTTTACTTTTAGTGTTAACACTTTCGGTGCGGAAGACGTATTATACCTCCCGCGGACCTTTCCTAACTACGTACGTTGTAAAACGCCTCCTCCTCTACGCAATTGACGCCGCCATTCACGTTCGAAAAAATCGTTAAATACATGTTTTTCTTGTGTAAATATTTTTACTGTCCTTTTAAAAAGGTCCAAGGTGTCATAAAGTGAACTCCGTTTAATGTTAGCATTATTGATTAAAAGAATAAATGTAATTAAAGGAAGCAAATTCATTTATCGTATTCTTCAAAGTAGAAGTAAGTAGTATTTGTTTTTGTTGTTATTTACTTGAAAGATATTAGGAAGAAACTTTTTAAATGGCCAACTGATTTTTTTTCAAGAAAATTTTCAAGGACGGTTACCAACAGAGATATCCTGAATACTTTGTTAATTAATTCAGACCCTTAAATATCACATTTAAGGCCAACACTTAACAACGATAGCGATCGCTTAGAAACAATATCTTCGGAAGTAAAAGAACTTCTAATTGAAAAATAAAAAACATTTGAAATTTTAGAAATGTTAGATATTCTTCCAGCTTACAAATTCTCATTAATAAATTAAATACATAGATTTTTTTTAAAAAAAATTTATTCTAGATATATTTTTGTTTAAAATTTCAGTATTGCGTTTGTGAACTTCAATTTATTAAAAAAATAAAAATTTATAAAACATATGTTGATATTATGTGTCTAGAAATCACAATTCTCTACTTTAAAATTCATCCTACCGTTATATCGCATCTGGCAAAATTGCTTAAAAAATTGCTGATGAGGTAGTTCAATAGAGTATTGGATGTGCTTTAAAATGACACCAGAATCAATATTCTAGGAGCAGTAGAAACGGAGAATGTCCGGCTTACCCTATCACTCGCTCCAGTGTGCGGAAGTGTAAAGTGAAGTGATAGCAGTGGCTATTTTCTTATCAAGTGCCATTCCTCCTTAGCTCTTGACTTCCTTGTCAGGCAGGGAGAGGCTGCTCCTCTCATTGTGGTGAAGGGGTGTAGCTTCTGTCGAGAGTGATGGAGGACGATTATATTGTACATGTCTCAATGCCAAATGCACTCAAAATGCATACTGAATTATTCTTAATAAAATAAAAAAAAAAAAGATTTTCTTTATTGAAAAAGCTATAATAGGATATAATATTTTAACGAAATTTTCCTAGTGCAATTATTCCAGCAGATATACAGTTCAAATTGAGCGAAGTAAATTGAATGACTTTTTAAAATTACCCTCGCTGAGCTGTCGAATTCCATGGAAATTCATTAGACCCCTAACTCCTGTCAAATGCAGGGCATTAACATTCTTTGCTCTAAAGGGTGACGTAAAATTTAATTTCAAAACTTCATGCTCATTACACTTGAAGCTTTTTGAAGGCTGTAAACTGTTTATCTCCATTTACTGTGAATAAAATAACAGTCTACAAAAAATTTGATTTACGTCCATCTAAACGATAAGTTTAGAAGAACTTTACTGACTAATAAACATTGGACGCAAGTAGTTCTTTCCAATGTCAAGCTTCAAGCTGGAAAAACTCGTTTAAATGTATTCAGAGAACAGTACATGTAATACGCGAGATTCATTGTGTGATGGCGTCATGAATTAAGGTTTTGCGTTCTTGACTCGAAAATGTATATTTTATCTTTACAATACTCGATATTTAACCGTTTCAGTAAGATAATATTTTTTATTAGCTGAAATAGGGCATGGGGGATTGTGAAGATTTAAAGGAGAGAGAGGGGGGAATCGAAAATCCAAAATATCTTGTTTATTGATGAGTCGGATCGTAAACTGTTATAGAACCAAACTTATTGATATTACTGACGGTCTACAATTGGTTTTCCATACATTTTTTCCGTAAGTAAACTATTAAGTGTGTTATTCATATTCTTTTGTTTTTAGTCTTCAGTAACCCCCCCCCCTCTCCCTTCTACTCATCGGTTTTTACATAAAAATAGAGAATATGTGGTGAGGTGAGGTCATTAGTGTGTTATACTAACACTTGGGTAATCTGGTCAGTTTACGCAGCACCTGCTTGAGGCAAGTTTGATACTTAAGATTGGAATGGATAGGATTGGAGACATTCGCGTATTGTTCCATTACTAAAAGTTGAAGGCTGAAAATTTAAAAATGCTAAAATCTCTGAATATTTAAGATAGAGAAACAGTGTGTAGAGAACAACATTAGAAAATATAGATATAATAGACTCCTTATATTTTTCAATAGGGCTCATGGGATATTTTTAAATTCGGGCTCAGGTTAGCCATGTGAGTTAAGGCGTTGACCTTAATCTCACATGATAAACCTCGAGTAGTGAGTTCGATTCACGCCTGGGAAAAGGATATTATTTAATGACGGAATTCATTAAATAACATCCTAAGTCCCACCCAGCCTAGAAAAAGGTAGTAACCTGTAGATAACCCGTCCCACTTAACCTATGTTGCAAAAAGTGGACGTTAACAAATAATAAATAACAGTACAATTCTGAAATAAATTGAGATTAATAGAATTCTAATTCAATATTAGAATACTTCTTCTGTTCAATACTTCCTCGGATAACTTGTAGTTGGGCAACTTTACATTAAAAATGTCCGTCACGCAGGGGCTGCTAAAACTGAGTAGATTTCTCCCCTGTAGCTTAACAATAGATAAATCAACATACCGGTAACACAACACCACCGTGAATATTAAGTGAATAAATACAAACGGTAATAAGAAACCTTTCAGCCAGTTTTAATCATTTCTGGGCGGGAAGCGTCTGAAATGTAAACAAACAGGTCTGCCAACATGTCACCGGAAAAAAAAAATTACTGAAATATATCAGAATATAACATATTAATTTTAGTAGTCCAAAAACCTGAGACAGGGGAGGGGTGGGGGTTCACCAGAACATATTTGCATGTATCTCGTATAATAAAGTTCTCTAGAAAACTATATTTGGTATTTAGGTTTCGAATAAAGTGGTTTATGCCAGATATTATGCCTGAAAACAAGAACGTGCTGATAACTCACTCAGTCACAAAAAAAAGTGTATTATAGCAATTTTTTAGCATCAATAGTTTAACTAAATATTATTCTATTACATTTATTATGATTCTATTACATTTTCCTTTCGGGCACATATTAACCGAAATATTTTGAATTTTCAAATCCCCCCCCCAATTTATCATTAACGAATATGATCTTTAGTGTTAAATGAATCACTTATATATTCAGCATGGTATAGAACAAATAAACAATACTGGACATTTAAGATCAAAATAAGACGTTTCATGATATATTGTTAGCAGATTTCCCTTAAGGGAAATCAGCTATTGAGGTCGTACTCATGACGCGATTTCCACGTATATATTTTTCTTCAAATGTCCATCGATTCTACCTCAGAGAAAACGAAAATGAGGTCCGTTCAAAACTGTATATATATATATATATATATATATATATATATATATATATATTTCTTTTACCGCTCTTAACCCTCGGTCGGGCGCGTGATCTCTCAGATACACATTTTTAGAAATATATTTGCCACACCTCCTAGCAGAGAGTGGTGTTGTAGTGCTTCGAGTTATGTGTTTTAGAGAACTCTTCCTCAAGGTATGTTGAGTCACTGTGTTTAACGGAGTCGTGAGTTTCACCTATCATTAAATTGTATCTCCTAGATACCACGCGCCCGATCTCGTAAGTTTTTTTGAAATCTGTATTTCATAAATATGTACATCAATTAAGTTTCTCTTTATTAAATGGAATCATAAAAACCTATTATTCTATTATTTTGCTCAAACATGAGCTTTCAGAAGAACTTGCACAAGGATATATTGCACGACGCAGTGACAATAGTAGACGTTGACCAACCAAACTAAGGACGAAACTTGAAGACTACAGAGACTCATAAGAGTACACTAGCTCATTGGACCATATATTGAACTCAAGTACAGAACAGCATAAAAAAATTTCCTCCACTACAACGAACAAAGAAAATGATGTGAACCAAGCAAAACTGAAAATAAATGTAGGTGTACTAATTACTTTTGTGAGATTTGCAAAAACCAAATTTGTTAACATCATAGTTCCATGCTTTGTCCTAATTGTAATGCAGCTCTGCAAAAGAAATAACAATTAAACTGGTATTTTTAAAATTTGTTGATGTCTTTCATTAAATCTTATCTAAAAGCGATTTCCTGCTACTTATTTTTGATTAAAGTTATATTAAGATATATTTTTATATTGTTCACAAACTGAAATGAAATATGTATAATAAAGGCATGTGCATTTAAACAATTCCTTTTGATATTTGTGTTTTTTAATTATATTTTAAAAATTATCGTCCACCGTTTCTTTATATTATAATACTTATCAATTTTAAAAATTATTTACTTCTTTCAAACAAATACTTCCTCTTTTATGGTTTCTAATCACACGCTGAACATTTTTGTGCAAAATATATATTAAAAAACTGTATTTCCGTAAAAACGGTTGAGGATGATCTGTGAGATACACGCGCCCGATGGTGGAATATTCTTGACGCGCCCGACCGAGGGTTAATCGTTACGAAACTCAATATTTAGTAGTTTTATGTAAAAAGAAAGATCTAGTTCGTTAATGGCTGAAATCGGACCAGGGGGCTTAGAGGGGGAGAATTTCGAAAATTCTTAATATCTCTGTTATTATGGGTCGAAAAATTAAATAGAACCATTCTTATTGCGAATGTAATGGTCTATAAATGTTGTTATGTACATTTTTAGCAGATTTCCCTTAAGGGAAATCAGCTATTGAGGTCGTACTCATGACGCGAGTTTCGAAAAATTTCTTCAAATGTCCATCGATCCTACCCAGGAGATGACGAAAATGAGGTCCGTTCAAAATTATATATATATATCTATATATATATATATATATATCTATATATATATATATATATATATATATATATATATATATATATTTGTCTGTTAACGCTCTAGCGGTCGCAATTTTTGTTTGATCGTTACCAAACTCGGAATTTAATCGTTTTATGTAAAAAGGAAGATCAAGTTCGTTAATGGCTGAAATCGGAGCAGTGGGAGGGGGGGTTTAGAGGGGGGGATTTTCAAAAATTCGAAATATCTCCGTTACCATACGTCGGATCAAAAAATTGTATAGAACGAATCTTATTGCAAATTAAATTTACTATAAATATTGTTCTATACATTTATTCGGTATCTTTAATATTAACCGAGATATTTGTATTTGTATTGTGAGTATGGTCGGGAGTTTCCGCCGAGCGCACTAGCGCTAGTACGGCAGTTTCACTAACTATACGTCCTCGTGAGAATAGGTTATTACTAGGCAGATTTCTCTATTGTAAAACTTCTCGTGGGAAATCTGCTTAGTTTACGCAGCCCCTGCGTGACGGACTTTTTCATTATCTTGATTATTTACAGAGATATTTGTATTTTTCAGTTTTCGGAATTTAGTAAACCCCCACTCATTCATATTAACAATATTCCATTATGTTATGAAGCACTTTATTTGAAGATTAAATACAAATTATTGTTCTCAATGAACTATTAATTTTTGAGATAAATACAAAAACGTGACGCACGTGGGAAATCTGCTTAGCTAACGCAGCTCCTTCGTGCCGGACTTTTTTATTGTTAACCTGCAATGACTGATATTGGAGGTCTACGGAATGCTCCGATTTCTGCCGTCTTTCTTTTTACATCATGCGATTAAATATCGAGTTTGGTGACAATCAAAGAAAGACTTCCATCGCTACGTGTGTGTGTGTTTGTGTGTAATTGTGAACGGGATAGGATCGATGGACATTTGAGGACATTTTTCGAAAATCGAGTCATGAGTACGAAAGCTCAAATAGCTCATTTCCCTCAAGGGAAAGCTACTAATAGTTTCAGAGTTGTCAGTTCTTTTTAAACGAACGTTGGATCGTGGGCGACTGTGCGGAGGTGTCTCTTAGCTTTAGCGCCGCTCCCGAGATGCGGGCAAAGTTTGCCGACCGAGCCGGATTGAAGCTCCATTGAATGCATTTAGTTGTAGAGTAGTTCACAAGTTGATCCTTAGTATCGCTCTCTCTAATCCATTTAAATAATTCCCGCAAACGGTGCTCAGCTCCTACGGAGTTTGGTAGAATCGGAGTATATAGTGTGCCGACACCTTCTCCTAGCAATGAAACTACCAAAGCTGTAAGGAAGGCAACACTAGATAGGGATGATACCAACTCGCTTTTAGCAGATTTCTCTTTAAAGGAAAATCTGCTATTGAAGCTTTACTCATGGCGCGATTGTCGAGAAATTTCTTTAAATGTCCATCGACCCTACCTAGTAGAGGATGAAAATGAGGTCCATTAAAAATATGATATATCTATCTATATATTTGTCTGTTACAGCTCTAGCGGTTGCAATTTTGGTTTCATCGTTTTATGTAAAAAGAAAGATCAAATTCTTTAATGGTAGAAACCCAACCAGCGAAAAAGAAGGGGTTTCCAGTGGAGAAAAATTGTATAGAACCAATCTCAAAGATTCTCTGAGGCATAGTTGATAGCCCTTTCGTTAAGTAATCGGAAAACTCGAGATCGAATCTCGCCTGGAACGACTATTGTTTTTTTTCTGGATTTTTTTTTCATTTTATGTTTCAAGGGCGTTTATTTGATATTATTAAATAAATAAAAAGTTTTTTTTTTAATTGTTGGCATTTAATTTTCAAAGTGTTCCATATATTTAAAAAAAATGCGTATGCTTCTGATTCTGTTCAATCAAATAGGAGCAGTATTGGAGACACTGCATACAATTTGTAATTTGTTGATAGAAATATATGTCAGTGATCCAAGGCAAACATAATGAAAATATAGCCGTAACGTATAAAACAGTTATAGAATATTTTTAGCAGATTTCCCTTCAGGGAAATCAGCTATTGAGGTCGTACTCATGACGCGATTTTTGAAAAATTTCTTCAAATGTCCATCGATCCTACCCAGGAGATGACGAAAATGAGGTTCGTTCAAAATTATATATATTTGTCTGTTAACGCTCTAGCGGTCGCAATTTTTGTTTGATCGTTACGAAACTCGATAGTTAACCGTTTTATGTAAAAAGACAGATCAAGTTTGTTAATGGCTAAAATCGGACAAGAGGGAGGGGGGTTTAGAGGGGGGATTTTCGAAAATTCAATATATCTCAGTTATTATGCATCGGATCGAAAAGTTGTATAGAACCAATCTTATTGCAAATTAAATTTACTATAAATATTGTTATATACATTTATTCTCTATCTTGAATATTAACCGAGATATTTGCATTTTTATGAAGTCTGTGGTCGGGTATAGTTCGGATTATGTCGGCCGTTTTCGTAAGTACTCGGCTCAGGTGTAAGCTTCTTCTAACCTTACCTGTCTTTTCTAACCTTACCTTACCTTCCTTACTTTGTGAGATTTATGCAAATACGTTCTGTTCATCCGTCCCCCCCCCCCTTCTTTAGTTCTTGGACTACTAAAATTTCAGTCATTAAAATATAAATTATTCTTACAATTCAGAAGCCGTTTCAGTTGGGAATTTTTTTTAAGTAACTGAAGGATTTCTCATTACCGTTTGTATTTACCAGTATGCAGATTTCTCTATTGTAAAACTTCACATGGGAAATCTGCTTAGTTTACGCAGCCCCTGCGTGACGGACTTTTATATCTAGAGCTAGAAACTTTAAATATCTTTATTAATTGTAAAATAAAATAATAACAAATAAACGGGAAAAGCTAAATAAAACCGTTTAAAAATATTATTAAAATATCTGCCTTATTATTGATAATTGTTAAATACATATGTATTCAATTAGTAACATATTACTTGTATAATATTAAATATTTTCTTATACCAATTACATTATTGAAAAAAATCATTCGAATTTTCTTTAAGTATATGGAATACGTTAAAAATTAAATGCCAATAAGTCAAACAACTTTTCATTTATTTATTAATATTGAAAACACGCCCTAGAAGGTAAAGATGGAAAAAAAAAAACTCCAGACGAAAAAATAGTCGTCAGTAATTAGTAAATAAAAAAAAATTCAGTAATTGTTCTTCTTTCCGGTGAGAGGTTGGCAGACCTGTTTGTTTACATTCAGACGCTTCCCGTCTGGAAACTATTAAATTTTACTGAAAGTTTCTTATTACCGTTTGTATTTATTCGCATAATATTCACGTTGGTTTTGGGTTACCAGCACGTAGCTTTATCTATTGTTAAACTTCAGGAGGGAAAATCAAATATGCATTACTTTTGATGTGGTTTGTGCACTGGAGCCTGACAAAAAGCCTGCACTGCGAATATAGAGCGTCATTACTTGTAATTTACTCAGGCTCAGTGACCTGGAGTAGGGGCATAATCCTAGCCATCGCTCCCATACAACCCCATGACCTATTCCCTTCAAACCCAATTTACTTTTGGCTAGATTTTCTCCACACAGACTGTAATCAGCGGGAGGAGAGGAGATTTAATTAACTGGCAGAGAATATTCGCTTTAATGTAATCAGAACGAGCGAACCCGTTCCTTTGTGACGGGATCTGGGAGTTGTTGGAGCCTTCACGCCAAGATCCCGTCTCGAAGTACTGACATTCGAAATGTCTGTGTTTGCGAGCGAAAAGTTGTATTAGTGACGTGAGAATAAAGGGACTAATTAACTACAAGGAGTGTATCTAACAGCTTCAAGAAAATAATCTTCCAAACCAGTTATCCGTTATCTTATTCCGTCGCAAATGAATTGACCTATATTCAATGATAGCATTGAAACCTAAGGGAACGCAGATATTGAGGTCGTACTCATGACGTGAATTTCGAAATTTTTGTTTCTTACGTCCATCTGCCTAGAAGACAACGAAAATGAGGTCCGCTCAAAACTATATATATATATATATATATATATATATATATATATATATATATATATATATATACGAAAAGTTATCGTGAAAATTCGCGAAAAAAATCAATGTACAGACAGAGGTTACAATTTTATATATATATATAAAATTGTAACCTCTGTCTGTACATTGATTTTTTTCGCGAATTTTCACGATAACTTTTCGTTTCACATGTCATAGACACCATAACTGCATTTTGTTTCTTTGGTGTCTGTTTGTTTGTTTGTTTATTTGTTTGTTTGTTACCTTTTCACGCATAAACGGCTGAACCGAATTTTATGAAACTTGGAATGTATATTACTACTAGCCCAACTTAGACTTTAGGCTATATCAATATTCTCTAAGACGAACAGGAGTGGGGGTTATAAGGGAGGCCTGAAATTAAAAATGGCGATATTTCGTTTCCTATTGATTTTTCAGCAAATATGCACATAACAAAAGTTGTTTATTTTGTAATTTAAAGTAACGTTTGTTATATGCACTTTTGCCGTATACGGAAGTATAAATGAGTTATACGCTAAAAACTATAGCGGGGAGTCCACAATTTTATTTGGCACAAAAGACTCAACCGAACTAAACCAAACTCGCTATGTGAATTAATACTATCGATTTCCTTATAATAAGCCATAGTAACATTTCTAGGGACGGGCAGGAGTGGGGGTTATAAGGGAGGCTTGAAATTAAAAATAGCGATATTTCGTTTCCTATTGCTTTTTCAGCAAATATGCACATTACAAAAGTTGTTTATTATGTTATTTAGAGTAACTTTTGTTATATGCACTTTTGCCGTATACGGTAGCATAAATAAGTTATACGCTATAAACTATAGCAGGGAGTCCACAATTTTATTTAGCACTAAAGACTCAACCGAATTAAACCAAACTCGGTATGTGAATTAGTACTAACGCCTTCATTATAATAAGCTATACTAACATTTCTAGGGACGGGCAGAAGTGGGGGTTATAAGGAAGGCCTGAAATTAATAATAGTGATATTTCGTTTCCCTTTGCATTTTCGGCAAATATGCACATAACAAAGGTTGTTTATTTTGTTATTTAGAGAAACCTTTTTTTTATATACACTATCATCGTATACCGAAGTATAAAGGCGTTATACGCTAAAAATTATAGCAGGAGACAACAATTTTATTTGGCACAAAAGACTCAACCGAACTAAATAAAACACTCAGTATGTTTATTAGCACTAACGCCTTCCTTATAATAAGCCATACTAACATTTCTAGGGACGGGCAGGAGTGGGGGTTATAAGGGAGGCCTGAAAGTAATAATAATGATTTCCTATTGGGGTTTCGGCAAATATGCACGTTACAAAAGTTGTTTATTTTGTTATTTAGAGAAATTTGCTCAACTCTTCTTTTCAATATGAACTACTAGGTACCTCACCTGAAAAAATTAATTCAAATGTATGCCAATATTTTCTCCTTAATAATTCAAATCTTTGCATAATGCACAGGAGGCGGGAAATATGACAATATGCAGGACAGTGAAGTCTTACATAAAAAAATAATTTTATTATTAACAAATGCCAACAACGGGCGTTAACCCTAAACACTGGAACGGGTAAATGTCAAAATATTGTGCAAAGTAAAGCCTTGCCAAAAATATACCATCACCATTCAGCCTCAAATGAATTCCCGAGCGAAGCCGGGTATCTGAGCTAGTATATATATATATATACAAATTGTAACCTCTGTCTGTAGATTGATTTTTTTTTTCTCGAAATTTCATGACACTTATTCGTTTCACATGTCATAGACACCAAAATTAAATTTTTTTTCTTTGGTGACGGTTTGTTTGTTTTTTACCTTTTCACGCATAAACGGCTGAACTGAATTTTATGAAACTTGGTATGTGTATTACTATTAACCCAACTTAGACTTTAGGCTATATTAATAATCTCTGAGACGAACAGGAGTGGGGTTATAAGGGAGGCCTGATATATAAAATACCCATATTTCGTTTTCTATGTTTTTTTCGGCAAATAAAATGGTTGACTCCCGCGCTAGCTTTTAGTGTATATCTCGTTTATAATTGTTATACGACAAAAGTGAATATAAGAAAAGTTACTCTAAATAATAAAATAAACAACATTTGTCATGTGCATATTTTCAGAAAACCCCATAGAAAACGACATACCGCTATTTTTAATTTCAGGCTTCCCTTACAACTCCCACTCCTGCCTGACCCTAGAAATGTTGGTATGGCTTATGATAATGAAGGTCTTAATGCTAATACACATACCGAGTTTTATTTAGCTCGGTTGAGTCTCTTGTGCCAAATAAAATTGTTGACTCCCGCTATCATTTTTAGTGTATAACACATTTATACTTCGGTATACGACGAAAGTGTATATGACAAAAGTGACTCTAAATAACAAAATAAACAGCCTATGTGCATATTTGCTGAATAAAATAGGGAACGAAATATCTCTATTTTTAATTGAAGGTTTTCCCTATAACCCCCACTCCTGTTCGTCTCAGAGAATATTAATATAGCCTAAAGCCTAAGTAGGGTTAGTAGTAGTATACGTACCAATATTCATAAAATTCGATTAAGCCGTTTATATGTGAAAAGTTAACAAACAAATAAACAGACACCAAAGAAACAAAATTCAGTTTTGGTGTGAAACGAATAAGTATCGTGAAATTAAAAAAAAAAAAATCAATGTACAGGCAGAGGTTACAATTTTATTTAATTTGTCTGTTACCGCTCTTGCGGTCACAATTGTTCTTTGATCTTTACGAAACTCGATATTTAATCGTTTTATGTAAAAAGAAAGGTCAAGTTCGTTAATGGCTGAAATCGAAACAGGGGGAGAGGAGTATGTAGTTGGAAAAATTTGATAATTCGAAATATCTCCGTTACTATAGGTCGGATCGAAAACGTGTATAGAATTAATCTTATTGCAAATTAAATGTACTATAAATAGTGTTATATACATTTATTCTCTATCTTGAATATTCACCGAGATATTTGCATTTTTCAGTTTACAGCCTTTAGTAAACTCCCACTTCTACTACTGTTACATAATCAATACTCTGTTATATAATAAACCACATTATTCGAAGCATAAATATCAAATATTGTTTTCATTGAACTTTTACTTTGTGAGATATATTCAAAAACGTTCTGTTGACCCCCCCCCCCATTGTTTTGTTTTTGGATTACTAAAATTTGAGTGATTGAGATAAAACTGATTCTGATTCATTACAAATTACAGCACTAGCTTTAGTAAATTGTTTTCAATAAAATTAATATGTAATATTCAGATGTATTTCGTAAATTGTTAGTCTTTCCGGTCTATCTATGCAGCGCTTCGAGGCTGGCTGGCCTTTTTAGCAGATTTCCCTTAAGCAGATTTTCCTTATCTATATATCTATATATATATATATATATATATATATATATATATATATATATTTGTCTGTTAACGCTCTAGCGGTCGCAATTTTTGTTTGATCGTTACCAAACTCGGAGTTTAATCGTTTTATGTGACAAGGAAGATCAAGTTCGTTAATGGCTGAAATCGGAACAGAATTCAAAATATCTCCGTTATTATGCGTTGGATCGAATAATTGTATAGAATAAATCTTATCGCAAATTCAATTTACTATAAATATTGTTCTATACATTTATTCTGTATCTTGAATATTAACCGAGATATTTGCATTTGTATTCTGCGTGTGGTCTCCAGTAGGCTATGTACGGACTTTCCGCCGAGAGCTCTGGCGGCCGTTTCCATAACTATTCGTCCCTCGTGAATAGGTTTAGAGGTTAGGTTAACTGTTTTTTGGGGCTAGAAACTACTGGGTTATTACGCCCTAAATAATGTTTTAGGTTTAGAGGTTTCTTACTACTAAAGTTGTTATTAGGCAGATTTCTCTATTGTAAAACTTCACGTGGGAAATCTGCTTAGTTTACGCAGCCCCTGCGTGACGGACTTTTTGCTTAAAATTCACCCGCTTTCCGTCGAAGAAATTATTAACTTGTATTGTAAATTGACTGAGCTTTCACGGTAGTGTTGCCTGTATGTATATTTATCTATTGTAAATCTTCTCGTGTGAAATCTGCTTAGTTTACGCAGCCCCTGCGTGACGGACTTTATTTCATCGTTACCTGTCATGGAATCCGATCGAAAACTGGAGTATTGCCAATATCAGCGATTCTGATCAGTGACTCCCATGGGAATGGCTAATATGTTGTAGGGACTAATTAGGGGAGGGCGGAGGGAAGGCCGCAGTTTGCACAGCTAACCAAATAGAGTAAGAAAAAGGAGTAATTGTTTGTTGAGGGAACGAGATTATAGGATCCCCCCCCCCGCGGAGGAGTGGAAAAAAGGAAATTGTCTTCCTTCACAATTTTATTTATGTAGCTACCGGTTCGGGTGATTCATTCCTTACCCACCATCAACCTCCAATTGGAGAAAGTCTTTAAATTAGCTTTCCCTTCAATTCTAACGTTTACTTAAAACGGAAGAGGTATTATTTTGAAATAAAATATGACAAACCTCGCCCCTAAGAGCCTGGCCCTCGTTACAGAACGTATTTATATTGTTTTTAGCAGATTTCCCTTAAGGAAGTCGTGTAACAGGAAAACTTGTCAGAAGACAATAAAGTCCGTAACGCAGGGGCTGCGTAATCTAAACAGATTTCCCACGTTAACTTTTACAACAGATAAATTTAAATACTTGTAACACAACACCACCGTGAATATTAAGTGAATAAATACAAACGGAAATGAGAAATCCTTCTCCTGCCGGTGGGAGGCGTCTCAAAAGTAAACAAACAGGCCTGCCAACGGCTCCCCGGAAATAAAAACAAGAACCCAATCTTATGAGAATATAACATATTCATTTTATTGAAAACTATGTACTATATCTAGTACTGCAATTTATAATGTACCGACAAATTTTTATCTCAATCAATCAAATTTTAGTAGTCAAAGAACTTAGATGGGGGGGTGGGTCACCAGAACATATTTGCATCTATCTCGTATAGTAAAGGCCTCTTGAAAACGATAATAGGTTTTTAAGCTTGAAATAATGTGGTTTATTAAATAACAGAGTACTGTTTATGTAACATCGGTAGAAGTGGGGGTTTGCTGAAGGCTGAAAACTGGAAAATGCAAATATCTCGGTTGATATTCAAGATAGAAAATAAATGTATACAACAATATTTATAGTACATTTTAATTGCAATAAGATAGGTCCTAAACAATTTTCGATCCGACTTAGAATAACATAGATATTTTGAATTTTCAAAAATCCTCCCCTCCAAATCCCCTCCCCCTGGTCTGATTTCAGCCGTTAACGAACTTGATCTTTCTTTTCACATAAAACGACTGAATATCGAGTTTAGTAACGATTAAACAATAATTGCGACCACTAGAGCGGTAACAGACAAATATATATATATATATATATATATATATATATATATATATATATATATATATATATACAGTTTTGAACGGACCTCATTTTCGTCATCTCCTAGGTAGGATCGATGGACATTTGAAGAACTATATAGAGCCAATCTTATGGCAAATTAAATGTTCTATAACTATTGTTATATACATTTATTCCCTATCTTGAATATTAACCGAGATATTTCAGCAAACCCCCACTTCTACTCATGGCACATAAACAATACTCTGTTATATTATAAACCACTTTATTTACTACGACCGGGAGTGGGATCAACAAACGTATTTGTATATAATTCACAACGTAGAAACTTACACCAGTCTCTAAACAAATTTCACGAGAGCCGAACAGTTGCCGAAACTAACTTTCAGCGGAATTGTAAGAACAACTGAATATGGAAATTGCAAATATCTCCCTTAATATTCTAGATAGGGAATACTTGTATAAAATTTATAGTACATTTAATTTGCAATAAGATTAATAATTTATAATGATATAGAATAATTTTTATCTCAATTAATCAATTTTAGTAGTCTAAGAATTTAAGACAGGGGTCACAGGAACATATGTTCATCTATCTCGTATAATAAAGATCTCTGGAAAGCCATATTTGGTATTTAGGCTTCAAAGAATGTGGTTTATTATATAACAGAGTATTGCTTATGTAAGAGGAGTAGAATTGGGGGTTTACTAAAAGCTGAAAACTGAAAAATGCATATATCTCGGTTTATATTCAAGATAGAGTAATAAATAAATGTATATAATAATATTTATTTATTACAGTAAATTTTATTTGCATTAAGATTTATTCTATACACCTTTTCAATCTGACTTATCGTAAGCGAGATATTTCGAATTTTCAAATTTCTCCCCTCCCCCTGGCCCTGGATTTCGGACACTAAACTTGATCTTTCTTTTTATATAAAACCACTAAATATCGAGTTTGGCAACGACAAAACAAAAATAGCGACCTCTAGAGCGGTAACAGACAAATATATAGATAAATAGATCTATGTGTGTCTGTCTATATATATATATATATATATATATATATATTTAAAATTGTAACCTCTGGACAGTTAAATGTCAAAATATTGTGCAAAGTAAAGCCTTGCCAAAAAAAATACCATCTCCATTCAGCCTCAAATCAATTCCCGGTGAAACCGGGTATCTGAGCTAATATATATATATATATATATATATATATATATATTTAAAATTGTAACCTCTGGACAGTTAAATGTCAAAATATTGTGCAAAGTAAAGCCTTGCCAAAAAAAATACCATCTCCATTCAGCGTCAAATCAATTCCCGGGTGAAACCGGGTATCTGAGCTAGTATATATAGATATATATATATATATAATATATATATATATATATATATATATATATATATGGTATACTCGTATATATTTGAACGGACCTCATTTTCGTCACCTACTAGGTAGGATCGATGGAGGTTTGAAGAAAAAGTTCGAATATTGAGTCATGAGTACGACCTCAATAGCCGATTTCCCTTAGAGGAAATCTGCTAAAAGACGGTTTTGACTGGATAATGGGGACTCATCAAAATTTTAATAAACTCCCTTACTACAAGAGCTGCATAAATAATGCAGATTTCCCTCGTGATGGCATGACACTCTAGCTATTCCAACTCAACAATATGTTCTCTAATTAGCGGATTTCCATTAGATGAAATCAGCTATTTAGGTTCGTACTCATGATAGGATTTTTGAAACATTTCATCAAATGTTCATCGATCCTGCCAAGAAGATGACGAAAATGAGGTCCGTTCAATGTTTTATATATATATATATATATATATATATATATATATATATATATATATATATATATACTAGCCAAGGTACCCGGCTTCGCTCGGGAAATCATTTGAGACGGAAATCTTCTATTTTGTTTTTGGCAATGCTTCTAAGTGTACAACTGCTCTTCCCGTCTGGGCTAATTTCTTCCCGTAAGGGTCCGTTGGGCGTCTTATGGAAAAAAAAATGTATAGAACAAAAGTTACTCTAAATAACATAATAAACAACTCTTGGTATGTTCATATTTGCCGAAAAACCAATAGGAAACGAAATATAGCTATTTTTAATTTCAGGCCTCCCTTATAACCCCCACTCCTGTTCGTCTCAGAGAATTTTAATGTAGCCTAAAGTCTAAGTTTGGTTAGTAGTAATATACATACCATGTTTCATAAAATTCGGTTCAGTCGTTTATGCGTGAAAAGGTAAAAAACAAACAAACATACGCGAAAGAAACAAAATGCAGTTATCTATGACATGTGAAACAAAACGTATCTTGAAATTTCGAGAAAAAATCAATGTACAGACAGAGGTTACAATTTTATATATATATATATATATATATATATATATATATATATATATATGGTATTTTTGTTGTTTTTTGGAGTTTTCGTCAGTGTTGGTGTAGCACAATAAAAATAATAATAACATTGTAACTTTAATATAACATTTAATATAGCTTTAAAATATAACAATAATTGTGATAACATATAACTATAACAATTGTAACACAGTGGAGTAACAATAACACACATTTATTATAACATAAAAATAGCTTTAATAAAAAAAATAATATAACAATAATTATAATAACACATATCAATAGTTGTAACATAATCAAATAGCTACAGTATAATAATTATAATATAGTTCAACAAACCAAAGACAATAAACTATAGTGATACAAAGACATAAGGCAGTGACCATGCTCAATGAAACAGACTTGGTAGGTTATACTCAGTACTTCTAATGTAACCAGAAGTACAACAGTTATGTACAATAGTTTTTAAGTATCTTTAGTTTTGGGAAGTAGAATTAATACAAACACTATCTGTTACGCTATAACAAGAATGTGCAATATATATGTATATATATATATATATATATATATATATATATATTTATATATATATAAAGTAGTACCTGTACTTTTTTGCCCTGAAGAAGAGAAAATAAATATTTTGAATATTCGATATATCTCCGTTATTATAAGTTGGATTGAAAATTTGTGTGGGGACCAACGTTATAGCAAATGCAATGTACTATAAATGTTGATATGTGCGTTTTTTCATTATCTTGATTATTAACTGAGGTATTTATATATTTCAAGTTCTCGGCCTTCAGTAAACGCCCACTCCTACTCTTGTCATATTAACAGTAACCTTCTATATTATGAAAAACATTATTTGAAGATTAAATACGAAATGTTTTACGTATTGAGATAAATGCAAATACTTGACGAACGTGAGAAATCCGCTTAGTTAACGCAGCCCCTGCGTGACGGACATTTTTGAGTAAAAGTTGGCGTGTAAAGCATTTCTGAAAGCGAAGGCAGGAATGTAAGAATATCTAATATTTGACTTCCGAAAAAATGTGTATAACAACAAGAGCAGCAATAGTTTATCAACATTTTTACTATTATATTTTACGATCAGACTGATAATACAGAGATATAGCCAATTATTTGAAATCCCTATCTCTAAGCCCAGTACCCACCTATTCCTGAACATATTTCAGATGGTAACCAACTCGATTTTATGTTAAAAACAATTACCACTTACACAGCAGACGCCGTAGCTGAATCAGTTAACCCGTTCATTCCTAGGTGTATTGCTGGATTGGCCTAGTATTACGTGATAATTCTTAGGTATTATTTAACGTAAAACATTTATTTAATTAATCCTCTGTTTTCCTAAAGTATTGACTCCACAAGCTCCTTATTTGGAAGGATTTTGGATGCTTGCATACGATTCATTTGACGTATAACAAAGGAGAAATTTGGGATTTTTTAAAATCCCATCCTACTAAAACAGGTATGGGCAACCTTTGACATTTTCGCCACCATAGAATAGGGTAGGATAGAAATCGTACATGAAATTATAATGAGAGAGAGATAGAGAGAGTGAGAGAGTGAGAGAGAGAGAGAGAGAGAGAGAGAGAGAGAGAGAGAGAGAGAGAGAGAGAGAGAGAGAGAGAGGAAGAGGGAGAGGAAGAGGGAGAGGAGAGGGAGAGGAAGGAGGGGGAGAGGGAGGGGAGAGGAAGAGAGGGAGAGGGAGGGGGAGGGGAGGTGGGGGAGGTGGGGGAGAGGGAGGGGGAGGGGGAGGGGAGGGGGAGAGGGAGAGGGAGAGGAAGAGGAGAGGGAGAGGAGAGGGAGAGGGAGCCGACGTAGAGCGTCAAGCTATCGCTCTCCAGAACACATTGCTCACTGCGGCGAAAGCGAATTTTAAATTTAAAAATCAGCGGTCTAATAAAAATCCCTGGTGGAATGACAACATTAGCGCAGCTAGATCCATAGTTAATAGAACAAGGAAGAACGCCCAGAGATGCCCAGAACCAGAACTACGTCACGCGCTATGGCAGCTTTACAGGAAACTTAAAAGCGCATATGCCTGTAAAATACGCAGGGCCAAAAAGGAGTCCTGGCGTTCGTTTGTGGAGGATACCACAGCAAACGGGCCGTGGGGAGTTGCGTACAGGGCAATCAAACAGCAGACACCTAGGTCCCCCGCATTACCCGCCGTTGAAAGTAAAGGGCAGTACCCGACAAGCACAGAATCAGCTCACAAGTACCTGCTAGAGCAGATACTTGGCGAGGACGACCCAACCAAGGACACCGACACACAGACAAGGTTAAGATCCACCATGAGGCTTCCGGTAGGCACCGAGTTCGCTCCAGACTGGGATCAGGTGGATGTCGCAATCGCTGTAGGAAAATGAGGAAAAAGGGTGCACCCGGTGGGGACGGGATATGCGCTCAGCTGATCCAACAAGCAATGCCCGTGATAGGAGACCAGCTGAGGACAGTAATGGGTATTTCCGAAAATTGGAAAATCGCCGCAGTAGTGCTATTTAAGAAAAAAGGACCCAGGAACCCAGGCTCCGCAAAAAGTTACAGGCCAATATGCCGGCTCCCAGTCTTGGGAAGTTCTCGAGACGCTGATTAAAAACACTATTTCTCGCTTTTCGTCAGCAAGCTAAGTGCCAGGCAATACCGGAGGCATCCCTCGGGCGATCGACGGAAATGGATATAAGGCGCCCTGAAAGAAGACTGCGTCGAAGGTAACCCCCTAAAAATACGGACTGCCATAGCCGTCTTCCTAGACATAGCAGGAGCTTACGATCATGCGTTGTGGCCGCGGATTCTGGCGTCCCTTTCCAGGAGATGGAGTTGCCGAGCAACATTCACCGCGTTAATAAGCAGCTTCCTCGAAGACAGGAAGGCATACATCCGTGATTGGGAATGAAGACCAGGGGCCGCAGTAAATATCACGAAGGGTAGTCCACGAAGGAGCAGTTCTGGGACCAATATGCTGGCTAGCCTTGATAGATGATCTCTGGCGCACTCTAGCAGCAATCGGGCATCAGTGCCCCACGGCCTAGCTCGATGATGTGGCGTACTAGGTAGGAAGTACCTCTAGATGAACGGGGTTGTTAGGAAAGCGACTGGAGGCGATTCAAACATCATCACCGACTGGCTGAAGGCTAAATATAGCGGCCGAGAAAACGTGTGCCTTAAGTGATGCAGGGGGCACTATCGATGAACACACACCCACCCCAGGATTCGATTAGGACAGACCCACGTGAAATTCCCCCGAGAGCGTAACGTATCTTGGAGTCAGCATGGGACAACATTTCAATCCAGAGCCACAAGGTTGATGCGCTGCCGAGGCAAGGTAACGAAGATCAATAAACATACTACAGAGTATGTCGAGGGCCCCACATGGGGACTGTCGTATAAGCCAACAGCTACGATATACAGCGTATGCTATCTCAGCATCAAGTCCTTGTATGCCGTCGCAGCCTGGGGGCCAATGCTCAAGAGGAATCCACTACGCATTGCTCCTCAGGGGTCAAAGACAAGTCCTGTTAAGAATTTGCAGGCTTATAGGACACCCTCATATATACGAAGCAGTCCAAATTATAGCAAGGCACCGCTCCGATTGACCTCGTAAATAAGGGCCAAGGTGGCAGAAAAGATGCGTAATACGAGGATGGCAAGCCCCCAACGTCTACACCGCCAGAGCTCCTAAAGACGCATTGACCATGGACAGAAATGAACCCTACTTTCGAAAGAAGACTAAAGGAAGCAGCAAACAAGTACAAATCACTAGCGATTGGGAGAAGCGATGGCGGGACACCAACCAAAAGGATCAAACGACTAAGGCTTTCTTCCCGACAGAGTCACTTTCAGTATAGAAAGGGAATGGATGTTCACCAACCACTTTATAAGCCCAATTCCTGACCGGGCACGGTGATTTTGCTGAGTACCTTCATAAATATAAAAAGAAGCGCAAGCCCGAGGTGTGACTGAGGTGAAGGTAACGAATCATCGCTGCCCATAATTAAAGACTGCACGCTCTATGACGCACAGCAGGCTGAACCTAATGAGAAGCAGAATGCAGCTACTCCCCTGAACCGAGTGATTTGTTCATCACAGCAGTAAATTTCCATGCAATTCAAAACATTCATAGATGAATGGAGGAAAAGAAAAATAAATAAATGAATAAATAATTAAACGCAATCAAAATACCCAATCATAGACCTATCCTATCCCAACAACATAATGACCTATATTGGCATTAGCGCAGCTAGCGCTAGGAGCCAAAAAAATAAAAAAATAGAAATCGTACATGAAATTATAATGGAGAGAGAGAGAGAGAGAGAGAGGAGAGGAGAGAGGAGAGCGAGAGCAGGGAGAGAGAGAGAGAGGATGAGAGGAGAGAGAGAGGTAGAGAGAGAGTGAGAGAGTGACGAGGAGAGGACGAGAAGAGGAGAGATAAGGAGAGAGGAACGAAGAGGTGCTAGAGAAGAGAAGAGAAGTGGGAGGAGATTGAGAGAGAGAGGGTGAGAGATGGAGATGAGAGAGGAGGCATGAGGGAGACGTGAAGAGTAGGAGACTCGGAAGAGAGAGAGAGAGAGTGAGAGGAGAGAGAGAGGTTGGAAGGACGCGAGCGAGTTGATTGAGAGCACGCAGAGAGACAGAGAGAGGAGGTAGAGAGGAGAGATGAGAGAGAGAGGTATGGAGAGAATTGAGAGAGAGAGGTGGTCAGAGAAGGAGGCGGATGAGAGAAGAGAGGAGATGTAGATGGGGGAGGACCCCGGGAGGAGGGAGAGGACGATGAGGATGGAGAGAGAGAATTGAGACGGAAAGAGAAGAGAAGAGACGAGATAGAGGAGAGACCATAGTAAGCAGGAGGGAGACTGTGGATCTGAGGGAGAGAGGGAGGGAGTGAGGTATCTAAAGGAGCCGAGTGTATGGAGATGAGGTGGAGGGGGAGATACGAACGTGGACCATCGATGGAGATGCAGAGATGTAGAGAGGTATTAGTGATAGATTTGTAGATTTGCAAACGGAGCAGCGAGTCTGACTCATTTTCGTCATGGGAATCGATTGGACATTTGTAGAGAAAATGTTTTGATGAAAAATGCACATCCTCTAGGAGTTACGACCTAAACAATTGGTTGATTCCCTTTAAGAGAAATCTGCTATTTCCTCCAATTTATTCATTTCTCAGTTCCACTTTTACTTGTTGAGCTAGACTTTAGGTTTGTTATTACGATAAGGGTGCCGAGTCGTACAATGATGATTAAGACGGAGTTTGGAGGGGGCGATTTTGTGGTGAGTGAGTGTGTGAGGGTTAGTAGTGAGGTGTTGAGGGTTGGGGGTTGCGATAGGTGTTTAGTGTAGATGGAAGTGGTGATTCTGGGACATGGACCTCGCCCGAAAGCGGCCGAGAGTGAGCCGAGTTGTAGAGCGTGAGCGATGCCTAAGACACCTTATCAGCTGTTCCTCCGATAGCTATCAGGCCCTCATACTCAACTAAGCCCACCCTCATCATAGCCAACATTTCATTCCATCCCACCCCGCTTTATCCATCCGCTCCTCCTCTCTCTCAATTTATTCTGACCTAGACATCCCCCTCCCTCTCTCTCAACTCTCTTAACACACAATAATAAGGGCCTTTACTACACAAGCCCTCTTCTCAATTATCCACTCCTGCAGAAAATCCTGAAATGAAATTTGTTTATTACCATTACATTTTATCATAACATAATACTAAACTTGTCTATGGAGGAAGGTCAAGTTAAACTTAAATTCCGTCACCCAGGAGGGGCGTTTTAGTTATAAACTAAGCAAGATAATTCCCAACGTTACGCTACCGTATTGGCATTTCTTTCAAATTCCTTAACAAGTTCAATAAGTGACAGTATTTTGGTATTTTAAGGCTTGAAATAATAAAGTGCCTTTTTCATAACATATAATTAAATTATTTTTTCTGTAAATTCGTTTGAATAAATGGTTAACATTAGTAAAACTGGAACATGAGTGAAGAAAGTCAAATTTTTATTTGCAACTACGATGTTGAAGTAAAGCTAATTCACTGTTCTTCACAAGTGAAAAGAAGAGAGTGAAATGATTGCCTTCTTAATTAGTTATAAGGATATAAATTAAAAAAATTTAATTTGAAGAAGTTGGAAAAAGGAATTAATAATGCTTTGTAAAGTTGTTTGTCGTTAACATTGTAAGAATTTTATTTGTAACAAAATAAATTGAAAATTGTGCATGAATTATTGGTGGATAATAATCAATATATTTTAAAATTTGAATATAATAATAATTACAATCCTTGTTTATAACCTGCACTTGTTTATAACTGCACTACTTCACAATCATCACTAGTTGTTTTATAACTATGCTTATAACCTTTCACAACCATGCTTATAACCTACCAACAACATACCATAATCTTCACAACGTAAACGTTTCACTCGAGTTGTAGAATGATCTACTTTCGTCACTTGTATAATAAATAACTAGTTATATGAGATGGGTAGGAGGGGGGCTTTACTGAAAACCGAAATCTAAAAAAAGCAAATATTTCGGTTAATAATCAAGATAATGAAAAAATGTACATAACAACATTTATAGAAAATTACATTTTCAATATGATTGGTTTAATACAATTTTTCAATCCGACGCATAATAACGGAGATATTAAGACATTTCGAAATTCTCCCCCTCTAAAAAATATATATATATATATATATATATATATATATATATATATATATACAGTTTTGAACAGACCTCATTTTGTTCATCTCCTGGGTAGGAACGATGGACATTTGAAGAAAAATTTCGAGTACGACCTGAATATCTGATTTAGATTAAGGGAAATCTGCTAAAACTTCAAATGGTTTATCATGGCATTCTAGCATATATCCCTTATGGGAAATTAGCTATTGAGGTCGTACTCACGATGCGATTTTCAAGAAATTTCTTCATATGTCCATCGATCCTACCCCTAGTAGATGACGAAAAGGCAGTCCTTTACAAATTTTTACTTTTTCTCTTAAAGATCTAGAGGTCGCAATTTTTACTTGATTCGTTACCCAAAACCTCTATATTTAATTGCTTTTATGTAATAATAAAGATCATAGTTCGCTTTTTTAAAGGCTCGTGATATCGGAACAGTGGGAGGGAGGGGGGGGTGTTTTTAGAGGGGGTTTTGGTTTTGGGTTTTTGGTTTTTTTTGGGTTTGGGTTTATTAGAGGGGGAGGTGGATTTTCGAAAAAATTCAAAATATCTCCGTTACCGTACGGTTCGAATCGAAAAATATGGTATAGAGGCTTTTAATATTTTATATATAATATATATATATATACTTATTTATTTTTTTATATATATATACACACTGTTTTGAACAGACCTCATTTTCCTGGGTAGGATCGATGGACATTTTATGAAAATTTTCGTAAATCGCGTCATGAGTACTACCTCAATAGCTGATTTCCCTTAAGCAAAAATCATGCGTAGATAGTAATATAAGGGTCCATTCAAAGTAAACTCTTTACAATATATCTCAAGGAGTTTTTTTTTCGAATCCCCCTCCCTCCTATAAAAAACCCCTCTCCCACTGGGTCAGATTTCAGCCGTTAACGAACTTGTGATTCATTAGTTTAAAATATCGAGTTTGGCAACGATATGAAATAAAAATTGCATACTATAAGACATATATATGTGTATACAGTTTTTGAAACAGACCTCATTATTCGTTCATCTCCTGGTGGTAGGATTGATGGTGACATTTGTTGCCAAGGGAATATATTTCGAAAAAAGAAAAAAATCGCCCGAAAATCGACGTCATGAGTACGTCCTCAATTGCCTACAATATAAAGTAAAATGGAAAGCGGTACGCGCGTTGGATAGATTAGCGGGTTAGGTAAAGGTAGTCAATGTTGTTGTTTAATATTAAACTGAGGACAATGGACGTTGCTACACTAAACAATTACATATCAGTAGAGGTTGTGGTCGATGTGTTTGATTTGTGAAAATGTTGCGACTATATGGTGTGATTTGCTGATTATAGGCAGAGTAGGGGAAGGGGGAGGGAAATGGTTTGGGACCTTCCTTTGAGGAGTTGAACGGTGATAAATGTGAAGCCTTAGCTGTGACGTCTGGCTAAACCAATCTGTTTAGTACAAGATTATTTATCCTTCCCGCTTCGCAGTCCCCTCCGATTCAGCTCTCTCTATTAATTCATTTGCATCGCATGTTGCCTGGTCCTCAAGTCGGACCCTCCTTGCTCTTGCTCCGTCACACTCGAATCCTCACGAAATGGAAACTCATCAAAAATATTAGTATAGAAAGTTTGATGTGATCAAGGTACCGAAAACGCTCTTCAAGGGAATATAGTAATCAGCTGGAACCGATTTTTGTGAAACTTTGTAGTGTATAAAACTACAAACCCAGCTATAGGTTTTTAGGGTTATTTTAATATTCTCTGAGAATAAAGGCAGTGAGGGCAAGTAGGGGGATATAAGAGGAGGAATGAAAATTTCAAAATAGCGCGATATTTCGTTTCCTATTGTTTTTTCGGCAAATGTGCACATAACAAAAGTTGTTTTTTTTTATTTAAAGTAACTTATGCAATATCCACTTTTGCTGTATAACGAAGTATAAATTAGGTATACACGAAAAACTATAGAAGTGGTCAACAACGTTATAGGTCACGAAAGATTAAACCGAAATCAACGAAACTCCGTATTAGCAGGTTTCCCTTATGGGAAATTAGCTATTGAGGTCGTACTCACGATGCGATTGTCAAGAAATTTCTTCATATGTCCATCGATCCTACCCCTAGTAGATGACGAAAAGGCAGTCCTTTACAAATTTTTACTTTGTCTCTTAACGCCCTAGCGTTCGCAATTTTTACTTGATCGTTACCAAACTCTATATTTAAATGTTTTATGTAATAATAAAGATCAAGTTCGTTAAAGGTCTTTAAATTGAAAAATTTCGAATATCACGCCATGAGTACGACCTCAATTACTAAAAGTCCGACAAGCAGGGGCTGCGTTAACTAAGAAGATTTCCCACATGCGTCACGTTTGGGCATTTATCTCGAAAATTAAAAGTTCAGTGAAAACAATATTTGGTATTTTAGCTTAAAATAAAGTGCTTCATAACATGATAGAATATTGTTTTATTAGACGAGTAGGAGAAGAACCGAAAACTAAAAAATGCAAATATCTCAGTTAATAATCAATATAGTGAAAAAATGTGCATTACAATATTTGTAGAAGATTAAATGTGCAATAAGAATGGTTCTATACAATTTTTATCCGACGCATATTAAGAGATATTAAGAATTTCCGAAATTCTCCACCTCTAAACCCCCCTTCCCCCTGGGCCGATTTCAGCCATTAACAAGCTTGATCTTTTTTTTTGTATAAAACGATTACATATCAAGTTTAGTAGCGATAAGACAAAAATTGCGACTGCTAGAGCGGTAACAGACAAATATATATATTATATATATATATTATATATATATATATATAAATATATTTATATATATATATATATATATGTATATATATATATAATAAACACAGTTTTGAAACGACCTCATTTTCCTGGGTTGTAGGATCGATGGACATTTGAAAGAAAAAATTTTCGAAAATCGCCGTCATGGAGAGTACGACCTCAATAGACTGATTTCCCTTAAGCAAAATCAGAGTGTTAGGTTTTGGCGTAAATAAGGTCCCATTCAATACTATTTACATATATCTCAAGATTTTTCGAATATCCCCCTCCCTCCCTCTAAAAACCCCTCTCTCCCCTGGTCTGATTTCAGCCGTTTGGTTTTTTTTGTTGTTTAACGAACCTTGATCTATCTAGTTTAAAATATCGAGTTTGGCAACGATGATATGAAATAAAAATTGCATATATAAAGACATATATATGTGTATACACAGTTTGTGAACAGACCTTCATTTTCGGTCATTCCCTGGGTAGGAATGATAGGGAGGATTGAATGACATTTGTAGAAAAAATATTTGAAAGAAAAATCGCGGTCATGAGTTTACGACCTCCAATTGCTAATAAAATGGAGGAGGGTTAGGAAAAAAGTAAGTCCATGTTGGGGTATATATAATAAACTAGGAATGGACGTTGCTAACTATACAATAATATATCAGTAGAGGTGTGATTATAGGCAGGGGGAGGTTTGGGACTTGGTGAGGTGATAATGTGAAGCCTAGCTGACGTCTGGCTAACCCAATCTGTTAGTACAAGATTTACTCCCTTCCAGTCCCCTCCGATCCGCTCAATAATTCATTTGCATCGCATGTTGCCTGTCTCAAGTCGACCCTCCTTGCTCTTGCTCCGTCACTCGTAACCTCACGAATGAAACTCATCAAAACTATTAGAACGTGATGTGATCAGGTACCGCAACTCTTCAAGGGAATCGTAAACAGCTGAACCGAATTTTGTGAAACTTTGTATGTATATAACTACTAACCCAGCTTAGGTTTTAGGGTATATTAATATTCTCTGAGACTAACAGGAGTGGGGGTTATAAGGGGGGCCTTGAAATTTAAAATAGCGATATTTCGTTTCCTATTGTTTTTTCGGCAAATGAGCACATAACAAAAGTTGTTTTTTTTTTATTTAATGTAACTTATGCAATATCCACTTTTTGCCGTTTTTTTTTTTTTTATTGTTTTTTTTATTTATAAACGAAGTATAAATTAGGTATACACGAAAAACTATAGAAGTGGTCAACAACGTTATAGGTCACGAAAGATTAAACCGAAATCAACGAAACTCCGTATTAGCAGGTTTCCCTTAAGGGAAATCAGCTATTGAGGTCGTACTCATGACGCGATTTACGAAAACTTTCTTCAAATGTCTATCAATCCTGCCCAGGAGATGACGAAAATGAGGTCCGTTCAAAACAGTTTATATGTTTATTTTATATATATACGAGATATATGCATATATATATGTATAATATGGCGACCCATATATTTGTCCGCTCCCCCCCCCCCCCGTCTTAATTTCGTTGGACTGAAATTTGATATATAATCGTTTTATACAAAAAGAAAAATCGAGTTCGTTAACGGCTGAAATCGGACCAGGGGAGGGGAGTTTAAAGCGGGAGAATTTCGAAAATGCTTAATATCTCCATTATAAAATTTCAGTACTAGAATAATTGTATAGTAAATAGTTTTCAATGAAAATTAAATGTTACATCTGATTATATTTCAGTACATTGGTTTCACTGTCTTCATTATTAACAGAGATAGTTGCATACAACTAGTTTTGGGTTTACGTTTCAGGTGGGGACTCCTTCCCGTCTGGAGGTTCCTTATTATCGTTTGTATTAGGAATCACTTTACTTGATGTTTAAATACGGTGCAAATATTGTGCTACCTTGGAGTATAAAGATTTGATCTTTTGTAAACACGTGGCGCACGAGCGAAAATTACTTAGTTTACGCAGCCCCTGCGTGGACGGACTTTATATTTACTATAAGTTATATTAACATTTTTGGAAAGACAGGTTGAATGAAGACCAAAGTATGTTCTCATGTTATACTTTACTCAACATGCTATGTACCATTAAGAATATACAGTTTACCTTCCAAATTTACAAATGAGTATTTTTAATAGTTTTTATTATTATTATATTACGGATATAAAACAGCTGCTATCCTAGTGGTGATTTAGACCACTTTTGAGGAAATGAACGTTTCATAGATGGTTCGGAATGCAGAGTTCTTTCTATGATTATGAATAATATGGTTAATACGATAATCTATGATCACTTATATATAAAAAGCCCGTCACGCAGGGGCTGCGTAAACTAAGCGGATTTCCCACGTGAAGTTATACAATAGATCAATCTGCCCAATAACAACTGTAGGAGTAAGAAACCTCTAAACCTATTCACGAGGGACGAATAGTTAACGAAACGGCCGCGAGCTCTCTCCGAAGTCCGAACATCGCCGACTCCTGCCGACCACATGTAAGATACAAATGCAAATATCTCGGTTAATATTCAAGATACAAAATAAATGTATATAACAATATTTATAGTTAATTTTATTTGCAATAAGATTAGTTTTATACAAATTTTCGATCCGACGCATAATAACGGAGATATTTGGAATTTTCAAAAATCCCCCCTCTAAACCACCCCTCCCGCTGGTCGGATTTCAGCCATTAACGAACTTGATCTTCCTTTTTACATAAAACGATTAAATTCCGAATTTGGTAACTATCAAATAAAAATTGCGACCGCAATCTGTTAACGCTCTAGCGGTCGCAATTTTTGTTTGATCGTTACAAAACTCGATATTTAACCGTTTTATGTAAAAAGACAGAACAAGTTCGTTAATAGCTGAAATAGAACCAGGAGTAGGGGGATCAGAGGGAGGGCATTTGAATATTTATAATATCTCCGTTGTTATGAGTTTATATAGAAGAAATACTAGAAGAAGTTCATAGAATAAATACTATTGATGCTCTACCTTGAATATTAACCGAGATATTTGCATTTTTCAGTTTTCAGCAAACTGCCACTTCTACTCATGTTACGTAAACAATTCTCTGGTACATAATACATCACATTCCGGGTACCTTAAATACCAGTAAGTGTATACGAGTGACCTTTTTTCAGCTTATACAAGAAAATATGCCCTGGTGACTCCCCCCCCCCATCTTAAAGTTTTGGACTACTAAAATTTTATTGATTGAGATAACAACTTTTCTGACTTATTATTAATTAGAGTATTCAGATATAGTAAATGGTTCTCAAGGTGAGATCACTAGCGTTGTCATCTGATATATTTCAGTAATTGTTTTTCTTTCCGGTGTGAGGCGGGCCGAATCGTTTGCTTAGTTGCGCACCTAACCCTTCGTGTCGGCAGGACTTATTGAAATTGGCTGAAGCATTTCTTATTTCAGTTTCAATTAAGATTTCCCGGTGTTGTTGGGTTAGCAATACGGTCCTTCATCTATAGCGAGTCTGAGGATGGTGCTCTGGGTCGTTTACATTAGCTTGCGTGACGGACTTTTGTAGAATATCGGTGTTTTACTTGGAATTGTGGAATAGATCGTGAGATCAAATCATCAGTGGATCATATATTCGAGTGGGTGGGAAATCTGCTTAGTTTACTCAGCCCCTGCGTGACGGACTTTTATTGGCTGAGCCCCATTCCAGTTGAGATTTCTCTGGGAGTATCATTCTTCTTTCTAGGGAGTCCTGTATTTGGAACATAATGGGCGTTCAGACAGGGGGCCCTGTCTGTATGTTAGAGATAATGGATATTCATACCTCGCCGTTTTGGGAGAGGTCGGTTTTTTACTTAGAAGTAGAAAATAGGTCGTGAGACAGTCGGTTAGAGTATCGTATTCGAGTACGTGAGAAGTCTGCTTAGTTAACGTAGTTCCTGCGTGATGGACTCTAATAGGCAGAGCTCTGTCCCAACTAAATATTATTTATGCGTGAATGTGGGTCCTCGTTATAGGGAGCTCAGTATCTGCAAGACTTTGGGTATTCATTACTTTTGGGAAATGTCAGATTTTTACTTAGAAATAGAGAATGCATCTTGAGAATAGATGACCAGCGTATCATATGCAAGTACATGAGAAATCTGCTCAGTTTGCGCTGCCTCTGCGTGATGGAATTTTAATGGCTGAGCTCTATTCCAATCAAGATTTTTTAATAATAGCAAGCCAATATTGGGAATATCGGATTTTTACTTGGAAATAGAAAATACAACTTGAGATCAGATGGCCACCGTATCATATTCGAGTTCGTGGGAAATGTGATTACTTTACGGACTGTGTGGGTGTTTGTTATAGGGATGGGTAAGATACTGGCAGTCATTAGTCTGCCGTATTGGGGATTGTTGGACTATTACTTGGAAGTAGAGAATAGATCGTGAGAACAGATGATCAGCGTATCATATTCGAGTGCGAAGGAGTTGTGCTTAGTTTTGCAGCCCCTGCCTGTTGGACTTTTAAAGGCCGAGCCCCGTTCCAATTAAGATTTATCCGGGACTGTGGGCGTTCGTTATAGGGATGTGTAAGATAATGGGCATTCATTAGCCGGCCGTTCTGGGAGAGCCTTAAGGTCGGGATGGACAGTGGCTGGTAAATCTGAAGGCGGGATTAGTGAGAGCTGGAGGAGTGTTAGAGAGGAGGCTGTAGGTGATTAGGGCACAGCTTAATCCCCAGGGGTTAGGTTTGATGGCTAGCAGAGCCGAGTGCTAGCAAGGTGGAATAATTCATGATGGCCAGCCTAGGGATCCCCACCCTACTCCTAGCAAATCCTCAACTAACAGATTAACCTCGTTTCAAAACCGGAATCGAATTCTCTAATAGTATTCCCTCATTTAGATAAAATATTCACATCACTACATAGCTGCATTAATGCTATTGTAATTTATTTACGTGTTGGGCCTGCTGGACTTGCTCTAGCATGGCTCTTGATGCAAATCTCAATTTAACGCAGCACTGTTAGGACTGGCGTCTTCGTCTTTCAGTCGGACAGTTTTCTCTCTCACTCTTTCCCACTTTTCCACCCTCAACACTCTCACTCGACCTGCTTCTATTTCGCCTCCACTCACACGATTGCTCTCTCTCTCTCTCTCTCTCTCTCTCTCTCTCTCTCTCTCTCTCTCTCTCACTGTCTCTCTCTCTCTCTCTCTCTCTCTCTCTCTCTCTCTCTCTCTCTCTCTCTCTCTCTCTCTCTCCCTCCCTCCCTCTCTCTCCCTCCCCTCTCTCTCTCTCTCTCTCTCTCTCTCTCTCTCTCTCCCTCCCTCCCCTCTCTCCCTCCCTCCCTTCTCTCTCTCTCTCTCTCTCTCTCTCTCTCTCTCTCTCTCCCTCCCTCGCTCTCTCTCTCTCCCTCTCTCTCTGTCGCTCTCTCTCTCTCTCTCTCTCTCTTCTCTCTCTCTCTCTCGCTCCCTCCTCCTCTCGTTCTCTCACTCTCTCCTCCTCCTCTCTCTCTCTCTCTCTCGCTCCCTCCTCTCTCTCTCTCTCTCTCTCTCTCTCTCTCTCTCTCTCTCTCTCACACACACACTCTCTGCGTTATAAGTGCCACATTTGTGAATCATCGTTTTCAACAACCAGCGGATTGGGGATTCACATGAGGAGGTAACATCCCGTTGAATTCAATAGTGACATTGACAGGGTCACTAAGAAATGGTTCCCGGAGGAGATAAGTATCTTGGTCTCACTCGAGATGGAAATTAAAGCTAATGGGTACCAAGGAGTTAGTTAGTCTAGTGTCCTCTCTACCTAGGCATGCAAGTACAATTTCTTCTCTTATTAATTGTCGTTACTTGTGTATTACTTGAAGACCTGTTGAGGGTATTTGATTTGATTTCTCTAAGTTCACAGTCGGAATTATACCATAAATTATTCCGGTCATTAATTACGAGTTTTTTATTTCGAGAAAACGTCTTGGTGAGCTACGTCCAAATAAATATTTGTTCAAGAACACTATAGTAGCAACTGCAATGGACATACTACTAGAATTCGGAGAGTAGATGATTTCGTCTATTAAAAGAAATCCAATCCCAATTTCGTAGGATAGAGCAGACTAATAGGGCAGACTATAACGAGATAGATTTAGCCGAGGGCCGGGTGTGGACAGCTAGATAACAAGGAATGTCTGCTCTAAATCTGTCAGCTTATCAACTAGCAATACAAACTAAACTAACAACATCTAATTCTAATCTAATGAGCAGGTTTCTCAGAAAAGATATCAGCAATTGAGGTTATACTCATGACTTCGAAAAATGTCATCAAATGTCCATCGATCTTACGTAAGAGATGACGAAAATGTATGTAATTACATTTTCATCCCTTATTAGACGGAGGAAAATAGAAAATTCAAAATTTCTCCGTTATTATGAGGGGGATCCAAATACTGTATATAACCAATTTTATTGCAAATTTATTTTTTCACGTAAATGTTTTCTGTAAACTATATACTTCTTTTCTATATATACTCTTCTACTATATAATTTTTTTCTGTTGATTTCCATTTTAGCAGATTTCCCTTAGAAATTTTTTACCAAATGTCCAATGATCTTACCCAGTAGGATGACCGAAAAATGATGGTCCAGTTTGAAAATTGTGTTTTGTTGTGTTACATATATCTATATATTTATATATATATATATATATATATATATATATATATATATATATATATATATATATGTCTGTTACAGCTCTAGCGGATGTACTTTTGGTCTTATCATTAATAAACTTGATATATAAGCGTTTTATATAAAAAGAAAGATCAAGTTCGTAAATGGCTGAAATCGGACCAGGGAGAGGGGGTTTAGAGATATTTATTTTTTTATTTATTTGTACAGTAGCATCCGCATCTTGGCAATTTGGCTAAAAGTTTCACAAAGTAAAATGAAAACAAAATTATAGAAAAATAACAAAAAAAATAAAGACAATTAATAAACATAAGACTAGTAATAAGAAACAATTTAAAATGGTTTTAATAAATAAATTATGTTATTCCTAAATACTAGTGCATTTATATATATATTTTTTTTAATTTTATTTATTTAGTTTTGTACCCCGATGCGATGGTGATTTGCATTATTAGGATGATATATTTACTCCTTCATGTGCTTACCTTTTTTTGTACTTTTATATTATGGAAAATATTTCTTTAATATCTGATTCTTTCTTATATCCATGCTTTGTGTATACAGAGATTCATAATAAAATTCAACCACTTTTAAATCTTTTTTGGTATGGACTGATTTTTGTTAGACCTATTCTATTTTGTTATTATATGTTTTTGTATATGTAGTTGGGTTTTAGATATGTTAGTATTTGAGGAATATATTGGCTGTCTGTCCAGTTAATAGTTTTTTGTCATTTGTGGGGGATATGTGAAGGTTTTTCTCGTTGGATGCTAGTCTTGTAGTATGTGTTTTTTCGTAAGGTGTTTTTTGTTGCAGTAGTATTTGTCATATAGGGTGATCCAGTCCTTGTCATATGTCATTTAAGTTGTCCTCGTTGTTGTCAGGCTATGTGTTCGTGTGCCGATTTCCCGGCACGAAATCCTGATGACTGGCAAAGAACTACTTCCTCCCGTCTAGTTACTCCTATGGCTCGATGGCCACTCCTCCTTAACTAGTTATTTTTCGATTTCAGCGGAGGGGGGGTGCTTTACTTCCATCCATTATGTTCGCCATTTGTTTAGGATTCCGGTTTGGCGCCCCGTACATAATATTATATGATAATATCATATAATATCATGAGAGATGCCAAAGATATTATATTATAATATCTTTGACATCTCTCATAATATCTATAATATCTCTGATATCTGTCATAATATCTATAATATCTTTGATATCTCTCATAATATCTGTAATATCTCTGATGTCTCTCATAATATCTATATCTCTCATAATATCTATAATATCTCTGATATCTCTCATAATATCTATAATACGTAATCTTTAATATCTCTCATAATATCTATAATATCTCTGATGTCTCTCATAATATCTATAATATCTCTGATGTCTCTCATAATATCTATAATATCTCTCATAATATCTATAATATATCTGATATCTCTTATAATATCTATAATATATCTGATATCTCTCATAATATCTATAATATCTCTGATATCTCTCATAATATCTATAATATCTCTGATATCTCTCATAATATCTCTGATATCTCTCATAATATCTATAATATCTCTCATAATATCTATAATATATCTGATATCTCTCATAATATCTATAATATATCTGATATCTCTCATAATATCTATAATATCTCTGATATCTCTCATAATATCTATAATATCTCTGATATCTCTCATAATATCTATAATATCTCTCATAATATCTATAATATCTCTGATATCTCTCATAATATCTCTGATATCTCTCATAATATCTATAATATCTCTGATATCTCTCATAATATCTATAATATCTCTGATATCTCTGATTTTATATAAAGATAATATATCCGTCATTATGGGTTGGATCGAAAAATTGTATAGAACAAATCTTATTGCCACTTCTCGTAATGCATTCTTCTAGAAGGCAATAGAAATGTTCGTTTTTTACATTTTTCACACTATCTTGATTTATTAACCAATATATTTGCAATTTATTTAGTTTTTTGGTCATTAGTAAACCCCCACCTCCTACTCGTCTCATATTAACAATATGCTATTATGTTATAAAGCACTTTATTTGAAGCCTAAATACCAAATATTGTTCTCATTGGAATTTTAAGTTTTGAGATTAATGAAAATACATAACGCACGTGGGGAATCTGCTTAGTTAACTCAGCCCCTGCCTGACGGACATTTCTTAATTTCCAAACTTCAGTAAACCTACACCTATTGTCTTTTCGTCTTAACATTAAGCACATGTATCATGAAAGGTCAAGTTCTAATACCAAATAGTCTCTGTAATATGTGCGAATCATGCAAATAGTTAGTGTTGTCGCCGGACAGATTAGTTTGTCTCTGTTCTCTTCTAGTGAATAACAGTGCGTCCCGTGCAGCTTTAGTTATGTACAGTGCAGCGCCGAGTCCTTTGTGAAGATCAGCGCAGTGCCACGTTTTAGCAGATTTCCCTTAAGGGAAATCAGCTATTGAGGTCGTACTCATGACGCGATTTTCGAAAAATTTCTTCAACTGTCCATCGATCCTACACAGGAGATGACGAAAATGATGTCCGTTCAAAATTATATATATATATATATATATATATATATATATATATATATATATATATATATATCTGTTAACACTCTAGCGGTCGCAATTTTTGTTTGATCGTTACCAAACTCGATATTTAAACGTTTTATGCAAAAAGACAAAAATGATTAATGGCTGAAATCGGACCCGTGGGAGGGGGGGGGTTAAAGGAGGGGAATTTTGGAAATTCGAAATATCTCCGTTACCATACGTCGGATCAAAAATGTGTATAGAACCAATCTTATTGCAAATTAAATTTACTTTAAATATTGATACATTTATTCTCTATCTTGAATATTAATCGAGATATTCAAGATAACGGAAGACTGAGTTTCCCGCCAAAAGCTAGTTCGGCCCGTTGTCGTAACTGTTCTGCTCTCGTACGTAGATTTCTCTATTGTATAACTTCACGTGAAAAATCTGCTTAGTTTACACAACCCTTGCGTGACGGAATTTTGTGATCTGAGTTATTGTACGGTGCAAATAAGAAGTGAAGCTATCAGTACATACTGCGAGTAGTAATTAAGAATAATTTACCAAGTGTGTAGTGCATTGTCAAATAAATTGTGCAGTGATAAACACTCTAAAGCTTGCGCGTTTAATCCTGCAATCCAAAAGAACTCTAATAATCTACGTAACAATAAATATACGTCTGTTAAGGCTCTTTGGCGCAAATTTTGTTACATTGTTACCAAATTCTATATAACATGTATAATATAAGGAAATAATTCCTGAGAATGTGGTGGGCTTATACAAAGGAGAGAAATAAAGTTGCCATTCCTACGGAGTAATGACATTTCCGATAAAATGTCTTTTATTAAATTTCTCCACGACAATCAAAAAGGATTTACTCTCCCACGGATTTACTAAAGTTGTCATTTTTCTTTAGGAAATAAAGCATGATTCTCTTTAAACTTTTTAATACATTCCTTGTAAACAAGATCATTCCAACAAGAGGTCCGTTCAAAATTATATATGTTTTCTGCTATAGCGATCGCAATTTTTGTTTGATTGTTATTAATTTCGATATTTAAACGTTTTTCACAAAAGTAAAGACCATGTTTGCTAACGGCTGAAATCGGACCAGCGATAGGGGAAGGGGATTTCCCAAATTCAGAATGCCCCTTTAATATACATGGAATCGAAAAACAGTATAGAACTGATCTTATTGAAAATGATTGCCCTATCACTATTGATCATTTTTTTCCCCTGGGTTGGATTGATGGACATTTGAAGAAAGTTTGCTACACGAGCAAAAAAACTCAGTAGCCCTTTAAGGGGAATCTACTAAAACAGAAACAGCAGATTTGAAAAAAAATCATTGATCCTTGGTTGTACTAACTTTCTTACGTTTTTCATAAATGCCAATTTTCAATTTATTTTTTATAATCTTTAAATAGCGGCAAAAAATATATAATTTTTAACGGACCTCACCTCCAAGGTAGGATCGATGGAGATTTGAGGAAATTTTTCGGGTACAACCTCAAAAGCTGATTTCCGTTCAGATAAATCAGCTAAAACGATATTAAAAATCAATCAGCCAAGGGTCACTCAGGAGTTGCGAAAATTAAGCATATTTCTCAAGTGCCGGTAAGACTATTAATCTCATCTCACTACCTATTCTGACTAAAAACAAGTACGAATTACTCACTTAATATTCAAGTTACTAAATAATGCATAGAACAATAATTGTAGACCATCAATAGTTTAACAAGAATGTACGTATTTGTAACATTTTACGATCCGGCTCATAACAACGGAGATATTTTGAATTTTAGAAATCCCCACCTCTTAACCCCCACTTTTCCAACAATAACAATTATGATCTATATATATATATACTAGCTCAGATACCCGGCTTCGCCCGGGAATTCATTTGAGGCTGAATGGTGATGGTATTTTTTTGGCAAGGCTTTACTTTGCACAATATTTTGACATTTACACGTCCCAGTGTTTAGGGTCTGTAACCGTCCTTGCTGTGGATTTGTTAATAATAAAATTCAAGGAAAAGACTTCACTGTCCTCCAAATTGTCATATTTCCCGTCTCCTGTGCATTATGCATAGATTTCAGTTATTAAGGACAAAATATTAACATAGATTTGAATTAATTTTTCCAGGTGAGGTACCTCATAGTTCAAATTGGAATGAATTGTTGGGCATATCAATATTTCTACGCAAATTACTTGCTCCACACATTGTTCCTGGAGAAATGTATAAAACAAAAGTTAATTTAAATAACAAAGTAAACAACTTTTGTTATGTGCATGTTTGTAGATAAAAACAAATAGACAATGCAATATAGCGAATTTTTATTTCAGGCCTCCCTTGTAACCCCCACTCCCGTTCTAACCTAAAAATTTTAATATAGCTTATAATCACGGAAGCATTAATGCAAATTGACATACCGACTTTTTTAAAGTTCGGTTTAATCGTTAGCGCCCAATGAAATAGTTTACTCCCGCTTTAGTTTATAGTGTATATCTCGTTTATAATTTGTTAAAAGACAAAAATGAATGTCACAAAAGTTACTCAAAATAAGAAAATAAACAACTTTTGTTATGTTCATATTTACCGAAAAACGAATAGTAAACGAAATACTGCTATTTTTAAATTCATGCCTCCCTTACAACCCCCACTCCTGCCCGTCCCTAGAATTGTTGGTATGGCTTTTTATAATGAAAGCGTTAGTGCTAATACACATACCGAGTTTTATTTATTTCGGTTGAGTCTTTTGTCCGAAATAAAATTGTTCACTTCCGCAATAGGTTTTAGCGTATATCTCGTTTATAATTCGGTATACGAAAAAAAGTGTATATAACAAACGTTACTCTAAATAACAAAATAAACAACTTTTGTTATGTTCACATTTGCCGAAAAACCAATAGGAAACGAAATATCGCTATTTTAATTTCTGGCTTCCATTATAACCCCCACTCCTTTTCGCCTCAAAGGATATTAATATAGCCTAAAGTCTAAGTTGGGTTAGTAGTAATATACATACCAAGTTTATAAAATTCGGTTCAGCCATTTATGCGTGAAAAGGTAACAAACAAACAAATAAATAAACAAACAAACGAACAAACAGACACCAAAGAAACAAAATGCAGTTATGGTGTCTATGACATGTGAAACGAAAAGTTATCGTGAAATTTCGCGAAAAAAATCAATGTACAGACAGAGGGTACAATTTTTATATATATATATATATATATATATATATATATATATATATATATATATATATATATATATATATAAAATTTATCTATAAAAGATGTGGAAATAGTTCATGGAGCAAAAGGTTGGGGCAAGTTGAATGAGGGTATCTTTGGATTGAGTGTCCTGGAAGTTTGGCAGGAGGTCCAACTCAAACAAAATCCTCTCCCTAGTAAGAATAGGCCAGCCATCGAAGGCACCCTATTTACTATAGGGCAAAACATATAGACAACTATTTCTCTTATTGGTAGGTAAGTGTTTGTTTGGGCAACAAACATCCTGGTTAGTATGCCCTTTAGGAAATGTAAAATTTAGTGTTGTGGTCAGGTTGTTGACATAATTCCCAAAAAATATCCTGAAATGCTCATCGATCCTACCTAGCAGATGACGAAAATGAGGTTCACTAAAAATTATATATATATATATATATATATATATATATAATATATAATATAAATAATGTGCTGATGTTTTTCGACCAGGTTGTATTTATATATGGTGTGTTATTCTTTTCGGAGTTTTGGTCAATGTTGGTGAAATAAATCTTAGTTTATGCCGATATTTCGAGAATCTTTATTTTCTCTTCTTCAGGGCTGTAAAATTACATGTACTACTTTATAATATTGCACATTGTTATTACACATTATTGTAAAAGGGTGTTTTTTTTATTATTACTTACCAAGACTAAATATACCTATAAACTATTATACATTGTTATTGCACTATGACTAGGGTTATAGTAACCTTCCTTGTTTTGTTTATACAGCAAGGTCACAGCCTTTTGTATGTGTGTATATATATATATATATATATATATATATATATATATATATACATATACATATACATATATCTGATATCGATATTGCTGTCCCAATTTTTCTTTGATAAATGATGTTAGATACATTGTTTCTCTATCTCAAATATTAACCAAGATATTTGTATTTTTTTTTATTTTGAGCCTTCAGTAAACCCCCCTTCTTTTTTCTTTGCAAGTTAAGAATAAGCAAAAGTATCACATGAACCTTCTTATTTCAAGCCGAAATACCAAAAATAGTGTTCATCAAATCTTTTCTAGATCATATACATGCAAATACGTTCTGAAGCACCCCCCCCCGCCTTTATTTTTTGGATTACTAAAATTAGAGTAAAGATTGTTCTGAATGATTATAAATTACAATACTAGTTATAGGAAATAGTTTAAAATAATATTAATATATTATATTCATATATAATTCAGTAATTGTTGTTCTTTACGACGAAAAGTAATCCAACCTATCTATCTATCTAGCTCACAGAGGTTGGCTGAAACGTTTCTTTACAATTCAGGCGCTTCCTGTTGTGGGGACTATTAAAATTTGGAATTATCATCGATCCTACCTAGAAGTTGATGAAAAAGAGGTCCGTTCAAAATTATAAATATATATATATATATATATATATATATAAAAAGGGGGGGGGGGGGTTATATATACTAGCCTAAGGTAACCCGGCTTTCGCTCGGGAATTCATTTCAGGTTTAATTGATGTTGGTAGTTTTTTTTGGCCAAGAGCCTTTACTTTCCACAATGTTTTAACATTTCCCGATGTATACCCGTCGTTGCTGTGGATTTGTTAATAATAATATTATTTGTTATATAAGGCTTCACTGTCCACAATATTTTTATATTTCCCGTCTCCTGTGCATGTAGTTTTTTTGATTTTTTATTATAAAATTCATAATCATAGAAAGTATTCTGTCCACCAAACTATGTTTGAATTAAACTCCCTTTCCCTTGATACGGTACAAAGACCAACAGTGACTGAAAACCAAACAGAAAATGTAATATCACGAATTATTATTTCAGGTTTCTCATATAACCCCCCTCCCTCCCGTTTGAACCTAAAAAAATTAATATAGCCTATAATCGTTTAAGAATTAATGCTAATTCACGTGCCGAGTTTTGTTAAGTTCCGTGCAATCGTTAGTGCCAAATACAATTGTCGGCTACCGATTTAGTTTTCTGTGTATATCTCGTTTATACTTGGTATACGACAAAAGTGAATATAACAAAAGTTACTCTAAATAACAAAATAAACCACTTTTGTCATGTACATATTTGCCGGAAACCCAATAGAAAACGAAATATCACTATTTTTAATATCAGGGCTCCCTTACAACCCCCACTCCTACCCGTCCCTAGAAATGTTAGTATTGCTTATTATAATAAAGGCGTTTGTGTCTTTAACACATAACCGAGTTTTTGTTAGTTTCGTTTGAGTCTTTTGTGTCCAAATGAAAATTGTTCACTTCCGCTATAGGTTTTTTAGCGGTATATGTCTTCGTTTATAATTCGGTATACGAAAAACGTGTATATAACAGAAGTTACTCTAAATAACAATATAAACAACTTTTGTTCTGTTCATATTTGCCAAAAAACCAATAGGAAACGAAATATCGCTATTTTTAATTTCAGGCTTATAACCTCCACTTCTGCTCGTCTCAGAGGATATTAATATAGCCTAAAGTCTAAGTTGGGTTAGTAATAATATGCATACCAAGTTTCATAAAATTCGGTTCTGCCGTTAATGCGTGAAAAGGTACCAAACAAACACACACGAAAGAACTAAAATGCAGTTATGGTGTCTATCAGTGACATGTGAAAACGACAGTTTATCGTAAAATTCGGCGAAAAAAAATCAATGTACAGACAGAGGTTACAATTTTATATATATATATATATATATATATATAGTATATATAAAATATATAGAATATATATATATATATAAACCAAACTCCTCCAACTCCTTCTCCTCCCTAGAACATACATACCGTGTTTTGTTAAGTTCCGTTCATATATACTTGATTTAAATGAGATATATTTGTCTGTTACCGCTCTACCCACCGCAATAACTCGACATATAAGCTCTTCATGGAAAACAAGAGATCAAGTTCATTAACTGCTGAATTCGGACCAGGAGGAGTGGTTTAGAGGTGGAGAATTTTAAAAAAATCGAAGTTTCTACGTCGGATAGAAATAAAGTCACACAGGGGCTGCGTAAACTAAGCAGATATCCCTCATGGAGTTTAACAGTAGATAAATCTACATATTGGTATCACAACACAGCCGTGAATATTAAGTGAATTAATACAAGCGGTAATAAGAAATCTTTCCACTCCCAACGGGAAGCGTCTGAAATGTAAACAAACAGGTCTGCTAACCTCTCACCGAAAAAAAAAGCAATTACTGAAATATATCAGAATATAATATATTAATTTTAATGAAATTTATTTACTACATCTAGTCCTGTAATTTATAATGAATCAGAATAGTATTTATCTCAATCAATCAAATTTTAGTAGTCCAAGAACTTAGATGGGGGGGTGGGTCACCAGAACATATTTGCAGAAAATCTCGTATAGTAACGGCACGTCCTTGAAAAACTATAATAGGTTTTTAAGCCTTGAAATACTGTGGTTTATTAAATAACAGAGTATTGTTTATGTAACACCAGTAGAAGTGGGGGTTTGCTGAAGGCTGAAAAATGGAAAATGCAAATATCTCGGTTGATATTCAAGATAGAGTAATAAATAAATGTATATAATAATATTTACAGTAAATTTTATTTGCATTAAGATTTATTCTATACACTTTTTCAATCTGACTTATCGTAAGCGAGGTATTTCGAATTTTCAAAAATCCTCCCCTCCAAATCCCCTCCCCCTGGTCTGATTTCAGCCGTTAACGAACTTATATATATATATATATATATATATATATATATATATATATATATATATATATATATATATATGTATATATACAGTTATATATATATATATATATATATATGTATATATACAGTTTTGAACGGACCTCATTTTCGTCATCTCCTAGGTAGGATCGATGGACATTTGAAGAACTATTTCGAAAATCGCGTCATGAGTACAACCTCAATAGCTGATTTCCCTTAAGGGAAATCTGCTGAAACCACTATACTGTTACTTACTACACGTCGGGTAGAAAAACTGTATAGAGCCAATCTTATGGCAAATTAAATGTTAAACTATTGTTATATACATTTATTCCCTATCTTGAATATTAACCGAGATATTTCAGCAAACCCCCACTTCTACTCATGGCACATAAACAATACTCTGTTATATTATAAACCACTTCATTTGAAGCTTAAATACCAAACATAGTTTTTCAAGAGACCTTTATTATATGAGATACATGCAAATATGTTCTGTTGATCCCCCCCCCCCCCGCCCTCACCACCTAGTCCTTGGACTACTGAAATTTAAGTGAATTGAGTTAAAAATTATTCTGATTCATTATAAACTACAGTACTAGATATAGTAAATAGTTTTGAATAAAATTAAGATGTTATATTCAGATATATTTCAGTAATTGTTTTTCTTTCTGGGGAGGAATATTTCTATCTATCTGTTCAGCTGTGAGAGGTTGGCAGACCTTTTGTTTACAATTCAGACGCTTTCCGTTGGGAGGTTATTAAATTGACTGAAATATTTCTCATTACCGTTTGTATTTATTCACTTAATATCTATGGTAGTGGTAAGTGTAACGAGTATGTAGATTTATCTATTGCAAAATTTCACAAGGGAAATCTGCTTAGTTTGCGTAGCCCCTTCGTCAGGGACTTTTTCGGACCTTCTGACACTTGAAGCAGAGTGTGCTTAGGTAGGGCAGAATGGATATTTTGATGATTTTTTTTCGATTAGAACAATGTCAAAAGCTGATCTCCCTTAAAAGAAATCTTCTTAAAATAGCCCCTAGGGGGTGTTGTGGGCCACCTGTCTTGTATGTGACCACACCCGAGAGCAAGCTACCAGAAATGGATTGCCTTCAAGGGATAGTGTGGGAAAAAGCTCCACTCACCCCCTCGGCTCTCCCCTTCTCACCCCCTCTCACAATCCCTTAATGCTCTTGGAAGAATTTTTATTCCCCCCCCCCACCCCCGGGGCAACTCCGAGGTAAAGCCTAATCTTACTTTCATATTGGAGTGGCCTAACAGAAAAAAAAAAGAAAAAAAAAACTTTTACCACTTTCAAATTACAAATCTAAGTTGAGGAATTTCATTGTGTACATTGTGACCGGTGCCTTGAAGATTTGTTTATCCTTCGGCTTGTCTATCATATTGTTAATCATAGCTAAAACATTTATTTTATAATGAAGCAGAATAATTTTTATTTCAATCACTTAAATCTTCGTACTCCATGAACTAAAGAAGGAGTGGGGAGGGGGGGGGGGGGGGGTAGGGGGGTATCAACAGAACGTATTTGCATAAATGCCAGAAAGAAGAAGCTTACAACCAAGTCCTCTTTCTCTACACAGTCTCTAACCAAACACAAACAAAAAAAAACAAACACCAATTTCTAGGAGGAACCGATTAGTAACGAAACCGGCGGGGCCCGAACTAAACTTTCAAGCGGGAAATGCGCATGAACAGTCAGAACCATCAATAGGCCGAAAATGAAAAATTTTTCAAAAATCTCAGGTTAATATTTATAAGATGGAGAATATATATATATATAATAAATACATATATATATATATATATATATATAGTAAATAATATAAATAATATATATATATATATATATAAAATATTTATAATACATTTAATTTGTAAAAATATTAGACTATACCTTTTAACAGATTTCCCTTCAGTGAAATCAGCTATTGAGGTCGTACTCATGACCCAATTTTCGAATTTTTTTTTCAAATGTCCATCGATCCTACCCAGGAGATGACGAAAATGAGGAACATTCAAAATTATATATATATATATATATATATATATATATATATATATATATTATATATATATAATTAATTTGTTCTGTTAAAAACCGGAATACAATAACAACCACGGCTCATAGCGGGTCGGCCCAAATTTTTGTTTGATCGTTACCACAAACTCGATTTTTAAAAAAACGTATCATGGCAAAAAAGACAGATCAAGTTTTCGTTGAAGGGTCTGAAATTAATCGGGGAACAAGTGGGAAGGGGGGGGTAATAGAGATAGAGTGGTTTAAGGGGGGAGGGGGGAATTTCGAAATATCCCCGTTACCATACGTCGGAGCAAAACATTGTATAGAACCAAATCTTAATTGCAAATTAAATTTAGCTATAAATATTTTTCTATACATTTTTATTCTCTAGTCTTGAATATTAACCGAGATATTTTGCATTTTTTATTAAATTGTGGGTGGGCGGTTAACTGGGAGGCGTAGTGAGTTTCCCCGCCAAAAGCTAGTTTCGCGCGGCGGGCTGGGGTCGGGCCGGGGCCGTTTCTTCCCTCGTATGGAACTTTGTTTCCCTCTCGTCTCCGAATGGAGATATCCCTTCTATTGTATAGCTTCAAACGTGGTAATATCTGCTTAGGTTTTTACTCCAGCGTTTACTCCAGCCCCATGCGTGTAGGACTTTTTTTTTTTTTTACGCGAGCAGAATTTTCCCTCAAGGGAAATTCAGCTATTGAGGTTCGTACTCATTGACGCGAGTTTCGTTTCGAAAAATTTTCTTCAAATGTCCATCGATCCTACCCAGGAGATGACGAAAATGAGGTTCCGTTCAAAATTATATATATATATATATATAGCGGAGGGGGGGGGTTAGGAGAGAAAATATATATAAATATATATATATTATATATATATATAATATATATATATATATATATTTTGTCTGTTAAAACGCTCTAGCGGTCGCCAATTTTTGTTT
>CM032233.1:132415000-132452500 GCA_019009955.1 Riptortus pedestris | reverse complement strand
CTTGCATATAAAAATACCATCATCGTTCAGCCTCTTGCGAGTTCTCGAGCGATGCCGGGTACCTTACTATATATATATATATATATATATATATATATATATATATATATAAGTTCTTAAGAACAAGTTCGTTAATGGCGGAAATCGGACCAGTGGGAGGGAAAGTATGGAGGGGAGGATTACGAAAATTCAAAATAACTGCATTATTAAACGGATCAAAAAATTGAGCAGTACCAATTTTCTTTAAAAAAAAAAAAAAAATCGAAATTTTCCCATTCTAAATTCCCCACCCCTCCCACCAGTCCGATTTCACCCGTTAACGAACATGATCTTTATTTTTACATATAACGTTTAAATTTCCATTTTGGTAGTGCTCAAACAAATATTACGACCGCTAAAGCGTTAATAGACAAATATATATGAATCTCTCTCTCTCTCTCTCCCCCTATCTCCCTCCTAGGCAGGATCGATGGACATTTGAGGAAAGTTTGCAAAAATCGCGTTATGACTACGACCTCAATAGGTTAAGGGAAATCTGCTAAAATACTATCATCATTCAGCATCTTATGATTTTCCGAGAGAATCCGGGTATCGTAGCTATATATATCTATATATATATATATATATATATATATATATATATATATATATAATATATATATATATACTAGCTCAGATACCCGGCTCCGCCCGGGAATTCATTTGAGGCTGAATGGTGTTTAGGATTGATACCCGTCGTAGCCGGTGATTTGCTAATAATAGAATTATTTGTTCAATAATTCTTCACAGTCTTCGATATTTTTATATTTCCCGTCTCTTATACATGTAAATATATTGAATTTTTATTTCAGGCCTCCCTTATAACCCCCCTCCCGTTCGAACCTAAAAATGTTAATATAACTTATAATCATGGAAGAATTAATGCTAATTGACATACCGAGTTTTGTTAAGTTTGGTTCAGCCGTTAGTGCCCAATAAAATTGTTGGCTCCCGCTAAAGTTTTAACGTATAACTCATTTATACTTAGGTATACGACAAAAGTGTATATAACAAAAGTTACTCCAAATAACAAAATAAACAACTTTTGTTATGCTTATATTTGCGGAAAAACCAATAGGAAACGAAATATCGCTATTTTTAATTTCAGGCTTCCCTTATAACCCCCACTCCTGTTCGTCTCAGAGAAAATTAATATAGCCTAAAGTCTAAGTTGGATTAGTAGTAATATACATACCAAGTTTCATAAAATTCGGTTCAGCCGTTTATGCGTGAAAAGGTAACAAACAAACAAACATACACGAAAGAAACAAAATGCAGTTATGGTGTCTATGACATGTGAAACGAAAAGTTATCGTGAAATTTCGGGAAAAAAATCAATGTACAGACAGAGGTTACAATTTTAAATATAAATATATATATATATATATATATATATATATATATATATATATCTATACATACGATTCAATAGAAACCTCAATAGCTATTTTTCTAAAGAAAACACGGTAATACATAAATAAGGCCTGGGGAAGGGATGACTATAGAAGGCATTTAAAGTTTGGCGGTGTCTCAACTCGTAAGGGAACAAACTCGAGAGGGTTATGAGGCTAAGAAGAGGAGTTGTTTGGGGGATGGGGAGACAAAAGGCGGGGGAACAAGGTAAGTGCGTTGTTTCTATGTGTGTTGTGTGTTGTATTTATGGCCCCCTCCCCGCGGGCCGGGCACACTGTCTAGCTAGCAGCTCTCTCTGCCCACCTGAAAAATAAGAAAGGATGTGAAGGGCGGGAAGGGAGCAGTTCCTTGCGAGATTCAGGGCACAGATGTTCACTAATTTTCCAACAAAGGGCGCCCTCCCCAGCCAACAAAACCCTACCCCATCCCCGGCCTAAAAACACCCCCGACCACACTTTACCTCTTTTATTTTACCATCAGATTAGGCTTTCTCCAAATAATCCTGTTCTCTTTCTTAAAAGAAAATTGTCTAAAATATACTTGTCCCGGCGACGGCGTTGAAAGAGAGGAAATTGCTTAGAGTTATTTTTTTTTTAGAGCGTTTTCTAAACGTTTATCCTCTACAATGGTTTGAATATAAAAGTGTAGATAAACAAGGTCTATTTATTTTTCAGCCAGACAGAAATTACCTTGTAAAACTTTTGTTATGTAGGATTGGGGATGAAGGTCAGTTAAAACTTTAAGAGAAAATAAATTAATTCATTAGCTCCGTTAATTTCGAGTTTCAACGGCTCATCTGAGGCTAACGACTCTTTCGAATACACTTGGAGTTATAAAACTCTAAACAGATTTCTCAAGTGTTGGTATAACACATTAGTCGTCTTACCATATATTATCTTATATACGGTATTTATCGATTATCGGAAGGCCACGTTACTTTATTTATTTATTAACGTCCACTTTATGCAACTATGGTTAATTCTGGCGGACTATCTACAGGTTACCACCCTTATCTAACCAGGGTGGGACTAAGGAGTTTATTTAATGAGTTCGACACTAAATAAATTCCTATTTTCCCAGGCGGGAATCTAACTCGTCACTCTAGGTTTACCTTGTGAGGATAGAGCCGTGCTTTAACTCACGTGGCTAACCTGAGCTCCCCCCCCCCACTTCCCAATATTATTTAAATTAACTCTTCTACAATTTATTTGAACGCCAAAATGTAAATAGAAATTAGGGTTAGCCGAAAACTGGATGATTTCGCGGAGTAGCTACATAAAGCGATAGTCCTCGGCCGTCACCCGCCACATGAACTGATCTCCACACCATTTTAAATATTTCATTGCACCAACAATACATAAAAGTCAGTCACACAGAGGCTGCGTTAACTCAGCAGATTTCCCACGTGCGGCACGTATTTGTAAATGAGAACAATATTTGGCATTTAAGCTTCAAATAAAGGGCTCTATGATATAACAGCTTATTGTTAATATGACATTCGTAGGAGTGGGGGTTTACTGAAGGACGAAAACTAAAACCAATGCAAATATCTGGGTAATAATCAAGATAGTGAAAAAACATACATAACAACATTTATAGATCATTACATTTTCAATAAGTTTGGTTCTATACAGTTTTTCGATTGGACGAATAATAAGGGATATATTAAGAATTTTTGCAATTGCCCCCTCTTAACTTCCCAGCCCACTGGTCTTATTTCCGATATTAAACAACTTAATTGATAAAGATCAAACAAAAATTGCGACCTCTAGAGCATTAACAGAGAAATTTATATATAAGTTGTTATAAAACAAAAGTGAACCTAACAAATGTTGCTCTAAATAACAGATTAAACAACTTTTGTCATGTGCATGTTTGCCGAAAAACCAATAGGAAACGAAATATCGCGAACTTTTATTTCAGGCCTCCTTATAACCCCCACTCCCGTTCTAACCTAAATTGAATTACTTATACATTGGAAATTAAATTCATTTTTTTAAGTTCTTTAATGTAAGGCCCATGAATATTAAACTCCTTATTTATATTAAATCTGTGTTACTGATCTTAAAACCAACAAAATGAATATCAAAAAGTAACAAAATACAAAAATAAACAACTTATGTTATGTTAATATTTTCGATAACGAATAAAAACGAAATAACGCTAATTTTTCATTTCAGGCCAACTTTACAACCCCCATTCCTGCTCGTCCCTAGAAATATTGGAACAGCTTATTATCATGGAGGAGTTACTGCAAATTCACATACCGGGTTTGGTTTAGTTCGGCTGTGTCTTTTGTGCCAAATAAAATTGTTGACTTCCACTGTAGCTTTTTACGTTTAACTCATTTAGACTTAGGTATATGACAAAAGTGTATATAACAAAAGTTACTCCAAATAACACAATAAACAAATTGTTTTATGTGCATATTTGCCGAAAAAGCAATAGGAAACGAAATATCGCAATTTTTAATTTCAGGCCTCCCTTATAACCCCCACTCCTTTTCGTCTCAGAGAATATTATCATAGCCTAAAGTCTAAGATGGGTTAGTAGTAATATACATACCATGTTTCATAAAATTCGGTTTAGTTGTTGATGCGTGAAAAGGTAACAAACAAACAAACAAACAACAAAGAAACAAAATGCAGTTATGGTGTCTATGGCATGTGAAACAAAAAGTAATCGTGAAATTTTGAGAAAAAAATTAATGTACAGACAGAGGTTACAATTTTCATATATGTATACAGTTTTGGAAGCACCTAGTTTTCGTCATCTGAGTAGTATGGATGGACTTTTGAGGAAATGTTTCAAAAATCGCGTCTCATGAGTACGATCTCAATAGTTGATTTACCTAATGGGAAATCTGCTAAAAACGTATTACCGTAACAAAAAGACGTCGGCAACGAATGAACCGAGTATCCCAAGTTTTTTACGGCATTGCCTAATACTACACTGATAAACTTATCTTCCGTGAAATATAACCGTATGTCATGCCCGTTCTGACACTGTTTTGTTATGGGCAGCAACCCTTTTGATTGAAGAAAATTAATAGCTTCCTTTTAGTTCTGGGCAAATCCCAAATTAATAAACGATCACTCATTTTCTGATAACAACCCGAACAGAATGACTAAGATATACTACTCATGTACGAACATCGAATAGCGATATATATATATATAATTTGGCCGAACCTCATTTTCCTCATCCTAGGTAGGATGAATGGGCATTTGAGCAGACGGGATTAAACGCGATTTATCCGGTTCAGTGGGGAGTTATATGCGGTAAGTTAGATACAAACGCGGCGGATTCACTCCCGTCACAGGTTTGCGCCAGCGGGGCTTCAGCTAGTCGAGTGTATAATAGTTGTTAATTAGGATGTATATTAGTAATTGGTGAGTGGAGATCATCTCCAGGAATTATAGCTCTAGATAGCTAGTTCAATATCTCCACTTAGCCCTCTAATACACTCCATCTACATAGTCCTGCCTATCTCTACTCTAGCCCTCATCTCTCCCTCTACTAGCCTCTCAACTCCACTACTCATCATTGTCTGGAAATGATTTGTAGGGTACATTGTTTTTAAAAATTATGAATTCTTTGTCGGTTCCTTATTGAATTAAGTAATCTTTTAAGAATCCTTCTATCCTCATTGGTTCCTTGTAGAATCCTTTAATTCTTATGTGATTCTTATAGAATACTACCGCAAAACTCCCTAACATTGTGACTGGCTCCCAACTTTGTGACACTCAAGTTTTTGGGCATACAGAGCACTGTAGCGGCTCTGGGGATTAATACTTACTTACAAACAGGTGCCGCAACCTCTCGGATTCTTTTCGGATCTTAAGATTAATCCCCAGAGCCGCGAGAGTGCTCTTATGCCCAAAATCTTGAGTGTCACAAAGTTGAAAGCCTGTCACAAAGTTGGGGAGTTTTACGGTACTTATTTAATAATGTCTAAGGTCTAGAAAGATTGAAGGATTCATAAGTATCCTTCAATCTTTCTAGAGCCCTTGAAGGATCCTGAAATCCTTAAAGAATCCTGCAATCCTTTTAGAATCATGCACTCGTATAAGGCATCTGATGGAATCGTATAATCGTTATAGAACATTGTGATGTTTAGGGATCCTTTTAGAATCCTACTATTCTAATAGGAACCTTATGGAATCCTTCTAGGCCCTTAAAGGATACTGTAATCCTTATTGAATCCTTCGACCCTTATAGATTCCTGCAATCCTTATGGGATCCTTTTAGAATCCAACTATCCTAATGGGATAGTTATGGAATCCTTCTAGGACCCTTAAATGATTCTGCAATCTTTATAGAATCCTACAATCCTTATTTAATCCTTCGACCCTTATAGATTCCTGCAATCCTTATGGGATCCTTTTAGAATCCAACTATACTAATGGGATAGTTATGGAATCCTTCTAGGGCCCTTAAATGATTCTGCAATCTTTATAGAATCCTACAATCCTTATAGATTCCTGCAATCCTTATGGGATCCTTTTATAATCCAACTATCCTAATGGGATAGTTATGGAATCCTTCTAGGACCCTTAAATGATTCTGCAATCTTTATAGAATCCTACAATCCTTATAGATTCCTGCAATCCTTATGGGATCCTTTTATAATCCAACTATTCTAATGGGATAGTTATGGAATCCTTCTAGGGCCCTTAAATGATTCTGCAATCTTTATAGAATCCTACAATCCTTATTTAATACTTCGATCCTTAGAGATTCCTGTAATCCGTATGGGATCCTTTTAGAAATCCATTGTACTAATGCGATCATTATAGAATCTTAGTATCCTAATGGGATACATATGGAATACTTCAATCCTTTTAGGTCCCTTAAAGGACCCTGCATTCCACGTAGAATCCTGCTAGCCTTATAGATACAAGCAAGCCTGGTAGGGTCATTAAAAAATTCTGCAATCCTTAAGGAAAACTGCAATCTACGTATGATCTTTATAGAATTCTGCTCACTTTATAGCCTTCTTTTACAATCCTGTAATACTTATCGGGTCCTTTTAGGATCATACTATCCTAATGAGGTTCTTATGGAATCCTTCTAGGGCCACAAAATGATTGAAGGATTCCATAACTATCTCATTACGATTCTAAGATTCTATAAGGATCGCATTAGGAATAAGTAGAAATCTAAAAAGATCCCATATGGATTGAAGGATTCCACAAGAAGCCCATAAGGATTGCAGGATTCTATAAAGATTGCAGGATCCTTTAAGGGCCACAACGATTGCAGGAATCAATAAGGATCGAAGGATTCAATAAGGATTGCTGGAATCTATAGGGATCGAAGAATTCAACAAGGATTGAAGAATCCTACTATCCTACTTGGATCCTTATGGAATCCTTCAATCGTTGTAGGTCCTTAAAGGATTCTGCAATCTTTATGGAATCCTGCAATCCTTATTGGCTTCTTATAGAATCCTTCAATCCACACGAGATCTTTTTAGATTTCTACTTATTCCTAATGCGATCCTTATAGAATTCTAATATCCTAATGGGATAGCTGTGAAATCCTTCAATGCTTATTGAATACTTCGATCCTTATATATTACAGCAATCCTTATAGAATCCTTCAATCTTTATAGATTCCTGCAAAACATATTGAATCCTTTGATCCTTATGCGATTCCTGCAATACTTATTGAATCCCTACTTCTATCCTAATGGGATTCCTGCAATACTTATTGAATCCTTCTAGGGTTCCTTTACAAGGATTCCTGCAATTCTTTTTCTGAATAGAATCTGAATTATAGAACCCTTTAGATTCCTGCAATACTTATTGAATACTTCGATCCTTATAGATTCCTGTATTCCTTATGCGATCCATTTAGAATCCTACTATCCTAATGGGATCCTTATTGAATCCTTTTGGGCCAAAGGCCTGCTTTTAGAACTTTTACTATCCTAATGAGATCCTTATGTATCCTTCAATATTTATAGAGACATGCAATTCTCAATAAAAGTCTGAATTATCCTGCAACCTATTTTAGGGTCCTTATAGACATATTCGGGCAATCTCTTACATAGGCAACCTTATTAGTAAGCCTGCACTCAAATTCTAGGGTCCCATTACTAGAATTATAAATTTTCAGTACAACGATCCTTATTAGATACAAATACTATCCTAATGGGACCTTTATGGAATACTTCAATCCTTATACAACCCCGCAATCTCTATAAAGGAAAAAAAATAAAAAAAATAAAATAGTGGGTCCTTACAAAACAATCCTTACATCATCCTTGTAGAAATGAGCCTTATGATGGAATCTCTACACATCACATCATGAGAATTCCTGCAATCTTTATAGGATTCCTATTCCATCCGGAATAACAGTGGCATTGTATAGCCTGAAGACGATAGCCGTAGAGCTACGGAAAATTTGCACAATCAAAGAGTGACGATAAGACCGCTAACGAGCAGATAGGTTTGGAGAAGAAGAGAATTCCACCTATATTATTTTTCGATCGGACTCATAATAGCCGAAATATTTTGAATTTTCAAATTCCCTCACTGTAAACTCCCTTAATCCGGTCCCACTAATTAATAAATATGGTCTTTACTGTTGGATGGAATGCTTTAATATCTAGTATGGTATAGATCACGAAATATTTTCGACTTCAGAACATAATATATTAGTTGATGACTTACTTTAATTGTAATTCCTTCAGATAGTAGATATTCTTTGGACTATATCATAAATTCTAGTATTTAATCTTGGGCATGGGAATATTTTAAACGTACTCTATGTCGCTTTGAGATATTTGGACTACTATTGGGATAAACATGCGAAGACCTAAAACTAAAAGTGGGTGAGGAGGAGTTTTAGGAGTTTACCAGTTTTCTGGAGACTGAAAATTAATATATGCAAATCCTTCGGTTGTTTCCTTTACAAAATATAATATATCCAACAATAGTAGAGAAAGCTGTCCAAATAAATCAAAATAACGGAGAAACTTTGAATTTTCTTCTCCTCTAAACCCCCGTTAACGAACTTGATCTTTAGTTTTACATTAAACCCTTATATGGATTTAGGTGAAATATATTAAAAAAACCGTTTTAATATCATAAGTCATTATATAATGAAGGTAATTGGATTCCAATGCTATATGTTGGCCTTGGGTGGTCAGATTATTTCAGTAGGATATGCCTAAAAGCCAGCAAAAGTGGTAAAGTTTCAACATTGTCTTATTTCAACCTTCCGGGATTAGTGAAGGCCGTAGTAATAAAATTCAGGCCTTTCGCCACTAATACTTTTGTACACGTGAATGGGCATTTTGGATAGATTTTAAACTGCTTTTTAATGTTTTTAGATTTAAAAGTAATATAATAGTGGGTCTAATCCCGAGGATCTGTTCGCTGGGTATACTAAGCTCTGTATTTGTGCCTTATGAAGTGTTCAATCCTATTGTTAAAATGCTTCTGCATGGCCTCCCTTCTCATTTATCTTTGGCAATATCTTTCCAATCACTAGTTTCTCATTCACGGGAACGTTTGTACCATTCATATGAGTTTTGAGGTCGTACTCATGACGCGAGTTTCAAAAAATTTCTTCAAATGTCCACCAATCCTACCCAGGAGATGACGAAAATGAGGTCCGTTCAAAATTATATATATATATATATATATATATATATATATATATATATATATATTATATATATATATATATATATATATTTCTGTTAACGAACTAGCAGGCGCAATTTTTGTTTGATAGTTAACAAATTCGGAATTTAATCGTTTTATGTAAAAAGGAAGATCAAGTTCGTTAATGGCTGAAATCCCACCAGTGGGAAGGGGGGGGTTTAGAAGGGGGATTTTTGAAAATTCGAAATATCTCCGTTATTATGCGTTGGATCGAAAATTTGTATAGAATCAATCTTATTGCAAATTAAATATGTATTTGTATTCTGGGTGTGGTCGGCAGGAGTCGGCTATGTTCGGTACTTTCCGCAGAGAGCTCTGGCAGCCGTTTCCGAAACTGCTCGTCCCTCGTGAATAAGTTTAGAGATGCCTTATTACTACAGATGTTATTGGGCAGATTTTTCTACTGTAAAACTTCACGTGGGAAATCTGCTTAGTTTACGCAGCCCCTGCGTGACGGACCTTAAGGGAAATCTGCTAATATGTGAACATTTGAACCCTGGATTTCTTTTTAACATTAAACTCTGCTTATATGTTCCCTAGCTTGATGATATCATACATCGCTGTCAACATGATCAATGTCTACGCCTTGTGTTATCTAAAGTCGCAAACATTGTGCATTTTTAATACTACTAAACACATAGAAAGCCATAAGATTTTGATGCCTTCAAAAAAAAATTTTCTAAAAAGTCCGTCACGTAGGGGCTGCGTAAACTAAGCAGATTTCCATTGTGAAGTTTAGTAGTCGACTCTCCCTAACACGAAATCCTCGATAACACGAAATCCTCGATATCACGAATTATTTTCAATCCCCTTGGAAAAACCTGTCTAACACGAAGACACATTACCATACGTAACACGAACTAATTTTCCGGAAGCCAAAGCTGCAGTACATAACTATTACCAGACAGTGTGTTCTTCAATTGTTTCAATCGCGAAGTAATTGACAAACGTGTGCTAACAGTCTTAAAACAGAAGAAGATAACGGACTATTTCTAGCGGGATTGCAGTAATATGGTCGGTTCTGTTTACTCTGTTTTACACGATATTTATTATGCTTACTGTAAGTATTTTTTATTAGACTGCGCCAAGTTAAATGTTTAATTTTGAAGCTGTAAGGGATTACAGCAAAGATTTTTTTATTTTAATCAACATTATGACTGATAGTGTTTTTTCAGTTTTTAAGCAATGAAGATTAAGGGACTTATTAATCAGTGGGAATTACATATATATTTTCTGTTTTCATGTGGTTTTTACCATTTTTTTTAAATTATTTTATATATAACATATTTTAATTCATTTAAATATTGTAAATATTAAGATTATGTAGATTGTAGACGATGTAGGGAATAAATCTCAGTACATTTTTTTACCACTGTAACACGATTTTTCATTTAGTTCACCTCTATAACTCGAACTGTGCCTAAGACGAACTAAATCCCCCCTCTAAACCCCCCTCCCTCTGGTCCGATTTCAGCCATTAACGAACTTGATCTGTCCTTTTACATAAAACAGTTAAATATCGAGTTTCGTAATGATCAAACAAAAGTGAATGTACCAGACAGTGTGTTTTCTTCAACTTGTTTCAATCGCGAATGTAATTGACAAACTTGTTGTTGCTAACAGTCTTAAACAGAAGAAGATAACGGGACTATTTCTTGCGGGATTGCTGTAATTGGTCGGTTTGTTTACTCTGTTTTACACGATATTTATTATGCTTACTGTAAGTATTTTTTATTAGACCTGCGCCAGTTAAAATGTTTAATTTTGAAGCTGTAAGGGTTACAGCAAAGATTTTTTTTATTTTTAATCAACATATATGACTGACTAGTGTTTTTTCAGGTTTAAGCAAAGGAAGATTAAGGACTTATTAATCAGTGGAAAATAATATTAATTTTCTGTTTTCTGTGTTTTTACCATTTTTTTTAAATTATTCTACTATATACATATTTTAATTTCATTTTAATATTCGTAAAATATTAAGATTATGTAGATTTGTAGAAGATGTAGGGAATAAATCTCAGTACATTTTTTTACCACTGTAACACGATTTTTCATTTAGTTCACCTCTATAACTCGAACTGTGCCTACGACGAACTAAAATCCCCCTCTAAACCCCCTCCCCGGTTCGATTTCAGCCTTAAACGAACTTGATCTGTCCTTTTACATAAAACAGTTAAATATCGAGTTTCGTAATGATCAAACAAAATTGTGACCGCTAGAGCGTTAACAGACAAATATATATATATATATATATATATATATATATATATATTAATATATATATATAAATTTTTGAACGGACCTATGGTAACGGAGATATTTCGAATTTTCGAAAATGCCCCCCTCTAAACCTCCCCCCCCCCCTTCCAATGGCCCGATTTCAGCCATTAACGAATTTGATCTGTCTTTTTGCATAAAACCTTTAAATATTGAGTTTGATAACGATCAAACAACAATTATATATATATATATATATATATATATATATATATATATAATTTTGAACGGACCTCATTTTCGTCATCTCCTGGGTAGGATCGATGGACATTTGAAGAAATTTTTCGAAAATCGCGTCATGAGTTTGACCTCAATAGCTGATTTCCCTTTAGGAAAATCTGCTAATAGGGGTCATATTGTGAAATGAGATCACTACTCTGTCATTCCAGCAGGTGGGAAATCTGCTTAGTTTACGCAGCCCCTACGTGTTGTGAGAGGCCAGCTTGTGGAAAGTCAAGTAGGGTGAACTATTTGCAAATGTCGCTCTAGTGTCTTTGGGTTCGACAAACTGCCAATGAGGAAATAGCTGAGGTGAACATTATTAAACAGACAGCTAGCTAACAAGGCAGCATGATTACATAGGGCGAGTTCAATAGAAGGACGTAATTTGGGGGGAGCTGGGCCCGTATAACTCTCTCCGTGTACTCAGGCCCTTTATGTTTAATTACGAAAAGCACCTTTAATAACTTCGGCCACTAAGGCAACTCAATCAGAGCTATTGTTTAGAAAGTGTCTAAAATTTACTAAGTAGGCCCTACTTTAGGCTCGACAAACAAATTTGCTATTTATACTTACCTTGAGGTTCAACCAACCATGGAGTAAGACATATAACCTGAACGACTCACTTGCCTTGGACATTTTCCTAAAGTAGTTCAGCTTTTGAGGTTGCATCGATTCCGAAATCATTCTTCAATTATTCAGTTAAGGTTTCTTCTTTTTAACGTTACTGTAAGAGTTTTAGTTAATGCTTATTTTATCTGTTATTTTAATGGTTATCTTAATAGGCTTTAAGCTTGATGTTAATTTTTACGGATCTAATTTTGATATTTATTTCGATTGTTCAAACCTTGTTGTTATTTTAATGGCTATTTTAATAAGCTTTATGTTGGATGTTTGTCTTCTATGGTTTTAATTTTAATATTTACTTGCATAGCTCTAACCTGGTTGTTATTTTAATGGTTGTATTTATAATGCTCTTTTAATAATTTATAGTTTTAGTTAAGGCTGTAGTCCATAAATTTAATGTAATTACTAATAACATAATAATTCTTCTTAGTGTTTATCAATGAGTTGAATGGTTTCTGTGATACCGGCGAGTAGGTGTAAATGCATAAGGCCGAAACCCCCCCCCCTCCTTACCAAAAAAAAAATAGGAGAAAAAAAGGGGGAAAAAGAAAGAAAAAAAGAGAGGGGGTTGAAAAATATAAAGTTAAAAATAATGTCAAAAAATAAAAATATATGCATATTAATGTATAATAAAAGGCGGCCTGCGTTTGCCTGGGTCTTCCCATGACTGGGGAACTCAAATACGGTCTGAACAGTGTTGGGCATTGATAACCATGAAGTTTTTTGCCCAAAATCAAACAAACAATTATTCATAAATTAGCAGATTTCCCTTAAGGTAAATCATTTATTGAGTTTATACTCATGACGCGGTATTAGAAAATTATCAATTATCAATTTAATTAGGCACCCAACCGACAATTTTATGAACGGAACTAAATAAAATTCGTTATGTAAATTAGCATTAACTGCCCCATGATTATACATATTAACGGTGGTAAATGCATTCATTGCATCAGATTTGCAGATGACATTGCACTGGTAGCCAAGTCCGATGTAGAGACGAATAGAAAGCTCCAGAACGCCCAAGATTAGTAGTATAAAACTCAAGAATCACATAAAACAAAAGTTTCAGCAGTTGAGAAGAAACAAAGCCAAGTCGATATAAATGTTTGAATACTCGAAAAATTGAAGGAGTTTGGTTGTCAAGGGAGTATCATCACAGAAAGCAAAGATTCTAGAACTGAACTCGATGGACGAATACCTATTTGCTAAAAAAGCATTCCAAAGCTAAAGGAGTATTTTAACTAATAACAATATTAACACGGATACAAAACAGCTGATTGGTAAGTTTCCCGTTAGGAATGTTTATACAACCAAAGCTATTGGAATTTTAATTTTCTACATTGGTTTTAAATACAGTTTTAGCTGATGTCCATTAGAGGAAATCACCTATTCAGATCGTACTAATGACGCGATTTTCGAAATTTTTCTTCAAAACTCCATTGATCCTACCTAGGAGATGACTAATATATATATTTGACTGTTACCGCTCTAGAGGTCACAATTATTATTTGATCGTTACCGAACTCGATATTTAGTCGTTTTATGTAAGCTGAAATCGGACCAAGAGGGAGAGGGGGGGGGGTTAGAGGTAGAGAATTTTGAAAATTCGAAATACCTCCGTTACTATACGTCGGAACGACAAAGTGTATTGAATCAATCTTATTCCAAATTAAATTTACTATAAATGTAAATAAAAACAATTACTTAAATATAGTACAGCCAAGAATTGAAGAGCCTTGTGGCCGGAGGGTGGGAGAAGGGGCGTGGCCGAAGGAGCAAGGGAAGGGGGCGTGTAATCATGACCTGAAAACATTCATGCCCGGAACTCATTAACCTGCTAATGAAGGTAAGAAATAAATTTTACACAATAACACATTTTACTATTTTACGACATATCGGCGTTAAAGTCCGTTAATTATTCATATCCTTTAGGATTACGATCAATAACAGCTGATGACTGGGCTAGTTATTGTCGGCACGTCCACAATTTAGAAGAGGAATATTGGCTAAAAGATGGACAATTGGAAAATTTTGTGGACAGCATGATAATCGCCATTGATGGGAGCGAGTCGGAAGATGATTTGCAGCTTAGCAGTAGTGAATCAGAATAATATTATAAGCACAAAACAAATTTAATTTTAATATTAATAAATCATTTTTATTATTTATTTTTTATACGGTGGTATCATTATATAACGTTACCTTATTTAATTACAATCATTTCATCTGTAATTCTTTAACGTTATTTATTTAAATTCTTTAATGAATTATTGTGAATGATAAATGTCTTGTATAAAAAATTGTAAAACTATAAAATAAATAGGAATTACAATAATAGTGAAATGTGAAGAATATCGTTAGATTTACAAAACCGTATTTTTTATTAATTCGGCTTTGTAAAGTGATAAAAAGTATATAATTTTTTTTATTGCCACACTTTTTGTGGGTTAAAAATTAGCACAATATTAATAATAATTGCCAATAAGATGATTCAGGTTGAATTTTATTATTTACTGTAGTAATTCATGAGGAATATATGTCGCCGGGCAAGAAAAGCTAAGGTCAACTCACTAATATTGTACAGTAGGCGGCTAAGATGAAATGAGGACGTTTGTGATCCAGGTAGTACAGTAGTCTTTTCACGGAAACTGGCGGCTTGGGGGGGGGGAGCCAGCAGGTCTCTCCCATTCCTGGCTGAAGTGTATATCAGAATATAAATTTTGTTGATAAAAATGTACTATATCTAGTACTGTAATTTATAATGAATCAAAATAATTTTTATCTCAATCATGTTTTAATAGTCCAAGAACAAAAGGCGAGGGCGGGGGTCACCAGAACATATTTGCATGTATCTCGTATAATGAAGGTCTCTTGAAAACAATTTCTTGTATTTAAGCTATAATAATAGAGTATTGTTTATTTAACATTAGAAGAAGTGGGAGTTTGCTGAAGTAATATCTCGGTTAATATTCAAGATAGAGACCAAATGAATATAAGAATACTTATACTACATTTAATGATAAATATGATTGGTTGTATATTGATCCGACGTATATTAACGGAAATATTTCGAATTTTCGAAAAACCCTACCCCCCCCCTCCTACTTCAATAGCTGATTTCTCTTAAAGGAAATCTGCTAGTACTGACACATTGCCGACGTCCTAAACTCTACCAAACTTCAATACATGTTATTGCACGTGATATCTCATCAAAATGTTTAATTGACTCTTGCACAATTATTATTAACGTATTTATAACTTTAAAATATATTTTCAAGAATGTATAAGTTGTATTTTCTTAGTAAAATTAATAATCCTTTCGGCAGTGCAGCCACCAATTAAGGTTTAATTGCAAAAGCGTTGTAAAATAAAGCGTTTTAAGTTTGCAAAGGAAGTAATTCAAAGTAAGGCAGCTTAATATTCTCTTTCAAAATATAATTTCCCCTCCTTGAACGATTAAACCGAGTTAGCGGGCGAATAAGTTTGAATTGTTCACAATATAAGATGGAAATCCTTTGATAAAGTCTAGGGGCCTAATCTTTAAAGTTGAATTTACAAAGCCAATGACCATTTGGTCGTAAATTTTGATATTCCCCTTCGGATTGGTGAATATTATACAAATTCATTATATGGACAATTTGAGTATATAAACCGCATAAGAGTATACGGGTTAAAACACATGGGGTAAATTTATTTATTTCTTTGGTTAACAAGGATTCTCTTAAATACAACACTTAACATTAAACCAATCAATATTTAAAAGGTAAACCCAGAATTAAAAAAGTCCGTCACGCAGGGGCTGCGTTGACTAAGCAGATTTCCCACGTGAAGTTTTACAATAGACAAATTTCAGTATAGAGAGCCGAACAGTTGCGGGAACGGCCCGAACTAGCTCTTGACGGAAACTCACGACAAGACCCGAAGTTAGCCGATCACATCTCTGAAGCTGAAAACAGAAAAATGCAAATATCTCGGTTAATATTCACGATACAGAATACATGTATATAACACTATTTATAGTAAATTTAATTTTCCATAAGCTTGATTATATACAATTGTTCGATCCGACGTAAAAGTAACGGAGATATTTCGAATTTTCGAAAATCCTCCCCTCTAACCCCCCCCCCCTCCCACTGCTCAGATTTCAGGCATTAACGAACTTGATCTTTATTTTTTTTATAAAACGTTTAAATATCGAATTTCGTAACGATCAAACGAAAATTGCGACCGTTAAAGCGTTAACAAACATATATATATATATATATATATATATATATATATATATATATATATATATATATATATATATATAATTTTGAACGGACCTCATTTTCGTCATCTCCTGGGTAGGATCGATGGACATTTGAAGAAAGTTTTCGAAACTCGCGTCATGAGTACGACCTCAATAGCTGATTTCCCATAAGGGAAATCTGCTAAAAGCCATGCAGGGGCTGCGTTAACTAAACTGATTTCTGTCGTGCGTCACCTTAAAATATACATTTACCTCAAAATGTAAAACTTCAATGAGAACATTATTTGGTATTTAGGGTTCAAATAATATGTCATGAGTAGGAGGGGGTGTTTACTGAAGGCCGAAAACTAAAAAATGCAAATATCTCGGTTAACAATCAATATAGTGAAAAAACGTTCATATCAACATTCATAGGACTATGTATTTGGAATAAAATTGGTTCTATACATTTTTTTTATTCGACTCATAATAATGGAGATATTTCGAATTTTTGAAATTCGCCTCCTCTAACCCACCTCCCCCACTAGTCCGATTTCAGCCATTAACCACTTGATCTTTCTTTTTACATAAAACGACTAGATATCGGATTTGCAAAAATTGCGACCTCTAGATCGTTAACAGACAAATATATATAGTTTTGAACAGATCTCATTTTTTAGCAGATTTCCCCTAAGGGAAATCAGCTATTGAGGTTGTACTCATGACGAAATTTGAAAATTGTAACCTCTGTCTGTAGATTGATTTTTTTCGCGAAATGTCACGATAACTTTCCGTTTCACATGTCATAGACACCAAAACTGCATTTTGTTTCTTTCGTGTATGTTTGTTTGTTTGTTTGTTACCTTTTCACGCATAAACGGCTGAACCGAATTTTATGAGACTTGGTATGTATATTACTACTAGCCCAACTTAGACTTTAGGATATATTATTATTCTCTAAGACAAATAGGAGTGGGGGTTATAAGGGAGGCCTGAAATTAAAAATAGCGATATTTCGGTTCCTCTTGGTTTTTCGGCAAATATGCACATAACAAAAGTTATTTACTTGGTTCTTTAGAGTAACTTTTGTCATATACACTTTCGTCGTATACCGAAGTATAAATGAGATATACGCTAAAAATTATAGCGGGAGTCAACAATTTTATTTGGCACAAAACACTCAACCGAACTAAGTAAAACTCGGTATATCTATTAGCACTAACGGTTTCATTATAACAAGCCATACCAACATTTCTAGGGACGGGCATGAGTGGGGGTTATAAGGGAAGCCAGAAATTAAAAATAGTGATATTTCGTTTCCTATTGGTTTTTCAGTAAATATGAACATAACAAAAGTTGTTTACTTTGTTATTTAGAGTAACATTTGTATACACACTTTTTTCGTATACCGAATAATAAACGAGATATACGCTAAAATCTATAGCGGAAGTGAACAATTTTATTTGGGACAATAGACCCAACCGAAATAAATAAAACTCGGTATGTCGATTAGCACTAACGCTTTCATTGTAACAAACCATATCAACATTTCTAGGCACGGGCAGGAGTGGGGGTTATAAGGGAAGCCTGAAATTAAATATAGCGATAATTTCGTTTCCTATTGGTTTTTCGGCAAATATGAACATGACGATAAACAAGAACATTTCAATTGTATGAAGCATTTTAAAAACAAGTAGCTGTTTCATGAGGAGCAAAGTATATTACTCCCCCCCCCCTTCCTCTGTCTTACACTGGAACATTAATTAATCGGAAGTAAGTAATTTCATCCTTTAATGTGTTTAAAACATCAATTAATTCACAAAAAACGAAAGTATTTAAACGTACATAATTAGAATTGAAAATAGAATCTGAATATAAGGTAATGTTAGCGGAATTGAGAGTTAGCCGTTAGTCATGTTCTGTTGGTTAACCTGGAGCGTCAGGGAGGGGTGGTGAGACCTTCCTGTAATCTAGAACCTTTCTCACTCCCTCTTTCTTTCCTCAGTTGTTTTACACACTTTTTTCGTATACCGTATTATAAACGAGATATACGCTAAAACCTATAGCGGAAGTGTATTTTGTTATTTAGAGTAAATTTCGTTATATACACTTTTTTAGTATACCGAATTATAAACGAGATATATGCTAAAACCTATAGCGGAAGTGAACAATTTTATTTGGGACAAAAGACCCAGCCGAAATAAATAAAACTCGGTATGTGTATTAGCACTAACTAGGGACGGGCAGGAGTGGGGGTTATAAGGGAGGCCTGAAATTAATAATGGTGATATTTCGTTTCACCACAATATTTTGTGCTTAATAACTGAGATCTATGCATACTGCACAGGAGACGGGAAATATGACAATTTGGAGGACAGTGAAGACTTACATAAAAAATTAATTTTATTATTAACAAATGCCAACAACGGGTGTTAATCCTAAATAGTGGGACGGGTAAAGGTGAAAATATTGTGCAAACTAAAGCCTTGCCAAAAAAATACCATCACCATTCAGCCTCAAATCAATTCCCGAGCGAAGCCGGGTATCTGAGCTAGTATATATATATATATCAATCTATCTATCTATATATTTGTCTGTTACCGCTCTAGCCGTCGCAATTTTTGTGTAATCGTTACCAAACTCGATATTTAGCCGTTTTATGAAAAAGAAAGATTAAGTTGTTAACGGTTGAAATCGGACCAGTGGGAGGGGGGTTTAGAGGGGGAGAATTTCGAAAATTTGAAATATCTCCGTTACTATAAGTCGGATCGAAAAAGTGTATAGGATCAGTCTTATTGAAAATTAAATACACTATAAATGATGCTATATACATTTATTCTCTATCTTGAATATTAACCGAGATATTTACATTTTTCAGTTTTTAGCCTTCAGTAAACCTCCACTTCTACTAGTGTTACATAAATAATGCTCTGTTATATAATAAAATATATTAATTGAAGCCTAAATACCAAATATTGTTTTCATTGCTTTTACTTTGTGAGATATATGCAAAAACGTTCTGTTGACCCCCCCCCTTCTTTTGTTTTTGGATTACTAAAATTTGAGTGATTGAGATAAAACTGATTCTGATTCATTACAAATTACAGCACTAGCTTTAGTAAATTGTTTTCAATAAAATTAATATGGTATATTCAGATATATTTCAATAATTGTTTGTCTTTCCTGTCTATCTATGCAGCGCTACGAGGTTGGCTTGCCTGTTTGTTTACAATTAAGCCTTGTACATTTACTGAGCATTCACGGTAGTGTTACCTGTATGTATATTTATCTATTGTAAACCTTCACGAGGGAAATCTGCTTAGTTTACGCAGCCCCTGCGTGACGGAGTTTTTCATCTCCTGGGTAGGATCGATTGACACTTGAAGAAAATTTTTCGAAAATCGCGTCTTGGGTACGACCACAATAACTGGTTCCCATTAAAGAAAATCCGCTAAAACTTGGGAAAGATTCCTAGGTGATATATCCTAACAAAATGACACAATTTTTTTATTTAGGTGTATCGCAGTTAGAGCGATTCGCGCTGTTTCTTGTCGTTAAAAAAAGTCCATCACGCCGGGTCTGCGTAAACTAAAGTTGATTTCCCACGTGAAGTTCTACAATGCATGAATCTACATACTTGTAGCACAAATAAAAATGACAATGAGAAATATTTCAGTCAATTTACATTTTAATAACCCCCATAATAAAAAGCGTCTGAAAAACTGTTTACTATATCTAGTGATGTAATTTATAATGAATCAGAATAATTTTTATCTCAATCACTCTAATTTTAGTGACCCCAGAACAAAACATAGGGGAAAGGGTCACCTTTAGGGAAATCAGCTATTGAGGTCGTACTCATTACGTGATTTTGGAAGAACTTACTCATCAAATGTCCTTCGATACTACGTCAGAGATGACGAAAATAAGGTCCGTTCAAAATGTTTTAAATGTATATATATATATATATATATATATATATATAAATAGATAAAGACAAGCTTTTAAAAACATTCATCCCAAATATTGAGGAATACCTCAACTCCTGCACTGCTACTGACTATTACTGGACACAAGCACTCACTGGACACGGAACTACTAAATTTTATTTACATAGATTCAAAATACTAAATGACAAAAATTGCCCCTGTGACAGAACGAGTGAACAGACTATAGAACACCTCATCTACACTTGCACACTGACTACACAGTTACCAAACACACTCCAACAAACACTTCTCAAAAACAAAGACCAGTGACCAATTGATCAAAAGAGTTTGTTTAAAAATACCCATTAGTATTTAGGCATTTTTCTAAAACCTTAAAAGAAACAATGGACGTTATAAACGCTTTACTTAAAGAGTAATATTTTAAGCCTTCCTTCCATTTTTTTTAAACGCAAAAATAATGCAATAGAATGAGTGGCATAACTTTCTTAATGAAGTTAAATTAACATGTTATTGGATTGTTTTGATTTTTCTTATTATGCGTACTAATTTTTCACTTTGATTATTTGTTCTTTCATTATTTATATTATTTATTTCTTTGTTTTTTTTTTCTTTTCATTTATTTTTATTTATTTTTTAATTTCAAGAACAAATTTATGAACACCATTTCTTGTATACAAAGCACGATGTATTATGAACATACATGTTATATACTGTAATAGTATGGTACACGTATCAAAAAAACGCCCTTTGAGCATGGCTAATGTGCAAAGGAAATATATATATATATATATATATATATATATATATATATATATATTTATATTTTCGATCCAAAGTATAGTAACGGAGATATGACGACTTTTCGAAAATTCCCCCTCTAAACCCTCTTCCCCCTCCCACAAGTCCGATTTCAGCCATTAACGAGCTTGATCTTTCTTTTTACATAAAACGATTAAATATCATTTTTGGTAACGATCGAACAAAAATTGCGACTGCTGGAGCGTTAACAGATAAATATATATATATATAAATAATATATATATATAAATAATATATATATATATAAACACACATTTTTGTTTTGTTTCATTGTTACCAAACTCGATATATAAGCGTTTCATGTTAAGGGAATAAATACAAACGGTAATAAGAAACAATTCAGTCAATTTACAAGTTAATAATATCTAAAACGGAAATACAAACTACAAACAAACAGGGCAGTCAGCTTCGCAGCACTGACTAGATAGAAATATTCTAGACCGGAAAGATGAACAATTCATGAAATATATCTTATTATAATATATTAATTTAAAGAATAACTCAAATCTCTTATATTTTCCTTAATTTCCCTGAAAATGAGCGAAACATTCCGATGAACCCAATACATACAGAATTGCAAATTCTTACAGGACTTGAATCAAATTTGATCTGTAAAACATGAATAAACGGGGTAAAGGGTTCATGCTTCAGTCTGTAGCCATGTCATGGGCGAAGGACAAGCCTCGATCTTAGGAGAAGAGAACTTTCTCAACTAAAGGCCGTGATGAACTGTACAATCTGAGCAACTTTGTTTAGTTCAGTAGTCCAAGAACCAACAGTTGGAGAACATTACAAAACTCAAGTTCACTTAGAGACAGATTGCTCCGAGCTGTTACTTTTTTTCCTGAACCACTTCTATGGGCTGTATTTGTCTATAACTGTCTGATATAATATACAGGGTGGTTTACGGGAAACGGATGCTTTAGCAGATTTCCCTTAAGGTAAATCAGCTATTGAGGTTGTACTCATGACGGAATTTTCTTCAAATGTCGATCGATCCTACCTAGTACATGACGAAAATGGGGTCCGTTCAAAACTGTACATACATACATATATATATATATATATATATATATATATATATATATATATATATATATATATAAATATTTGTCTGTTACCGCTCTAGGGGTCGCAATTTTTGTTTGATCGTTACCAAACTCGATATTTAGTCGTTTTATGTAAAAAGAAAGATCAAGTTCGTTAACGGCTGAAATCGGACTAGTGGGAGGGGTGGTTTAGAGGGGAGGATTTTCGAAAATTCAAAATATCTCCGTTACTATACGTCGGATCGAAAAATTGCACAGAATCAATCTTATTGAACATTAAATTTACTATAAATATTGTCCTATGCATTTATTCTCTATCTTGAATATTAACCGAGATATTTGCATTTTTATTAAATCTGGGCGGCTAACGGACGAGTGACTTTCCCGCCAAAAGCTAGTTCGGCCGTTTCCTTAACTGCTTGGCTCTCGTGAAATTTCTCTATTGTAAAACATCACATGGGAAATCTGGTTAGTTTACGCAGCCCCTGCGTGACGGACTTTTTGTGGCATCAGGTGCTAAGTTCGCATGTTGAAAACATTTCTTAGAGCTGACCTTCAAAGGCGAGGAACATGAATAATGTTTATTTGCAACAAGATGGCGGCACAGCGCACACTGCGATGAAACTTGTGAGAAACATATTTGCTGGCAAGCTGACTCACGTTTCGGTGACGTACGATAGCCTCCGAGCTCAACGGGCTTGTCCTACTCTCATTACTTCTTGTGGGGGGGGGATTTGAAAGAACGTCTTTATGCTCACAAACCTAGTAATTTAATAGACTTGAAGGACGCAATTACAGAAGAGGTGAATTTGATTGATCAAGATATGTTGACCCGAGTTTCGAATGATTTTCTACTTGAACTTGTATTGAAGCAGATGGCCATCACATCACTGTTGTAATTTTTAAAAAGTCCGTCAAGCAGGGGCTGCGTAATCTAAGCAGATTTCCCACGTGAAGTTACACAATAGATAAATATCCATTCGAGAGCCCAACAGTTACGTAAACGGTCGGACGAGCTTTCGGTGGAAACGAATAAAACCGACTTTAGCCGATCTCATCTCGTCTGTTATTGGCATACACTTAATTAAAATGCAAATATCTCCGTTAATATTTAACATAGAGAATAAATGTATATAAATAATAAATGTAACAATATTTATAGTAAATTCTATACAATTTTTTGATCCGACGAATAGTAGCGGGAATATATCGAATTTTCAAAATTCCCCACCTCTAAACACTCCCCTCCTCCCCCCTAGCCCGATTTCAGCCGCTAACGAACTTGTTCTTTCTTTTTACAAAAAACGATTAAATACCGAGCTTGGTGACGATTAAACAAAAATTGCTATCGTTAGAGTGTTAACAGACAAATGTATATATATATATATATCTATATATATATGTATATATATATATATATATATATATATATGTATATATTATTTTGAACTGACCTCATTTTCGTCATCTTCTGGGTAGGATCGATGGACATTTGAAGGGATATTTCGAAAATCGCGTCATGAGCACGACCTCAATAGCTGATTTCCCGGGAAATCCGCTAAAATTAACATTTTCATGAAATGGTATGTAATAATATTTATATGTGTAACATTAAAATAATGTTATCTTGTAAATTAATTTTGTACTGCACCATCCGTTTCCAGTAAGTCACGCTGTACATATTTCATTTTCACCAATGACTCTATCAGGTAATGTTCGGGGATTAGCAGTCTTCCAAGTAGATTCCATAGAATTTATCAAGATCTAAAGGCTCCGCCTTGTAGTTACAACTATTGTGTTCTTAAGGAAGCTGTCTTATTATTATTCTCACCAAAAACCTAGAAAATTTAAACCTCAAAATAGAGTTTTCAATGCCTCCCTCTTCTCCTGTGCCCAAGGGAAGTCCCTTGAAATATATTTGGGACGACATCGTTTTGCCTTATGATATGCCCAAGAAGTTTCGCTCTTCTTTTTTCCATGCAATCTATGACTATTTGTGGTTTGAGTATGAAAATACCTTTATTTTACGTTTTTTTTTGTTTGTTTTTTGAAAATCAATTCCAAAGTTGAAAAATGTTTCACAAAATCATAAACAATAGAACATACCCTTTTCGCACTGTTGGTCAAGAATAGTCAATGAACGATTCACTTAGTGCTGACACTAGACCAGGTGAAAAGAGAAATGAAAATGATCAAGTAATAAGATAGGAATGGCCAGCGTATACACCAGGGGTCTCCAAACATTCCAGCCTTAGGGCCATATTGATTACTCCAGTAAGTTCCGAGGGCCAAAACCATATTATCATTGTTGCCGGTGGTAAAAAGTGAAATAGTCCACCCTAGCCCCGGAACTTCAAATGGAAATGATTGATCTACAGTGCAGTGATATAATTAAGAACAAATATCAAAACTCATCTTTGTTGGAATTTTATGAGTCCTCCACTGACACAATTTGATAATTTGCATAAATTTGCTCGTGGGCTGTTTTCTGTTTTTGGTACTACTTATTTGTGTGAGAATACCTTCTCCAAAATGAAGTACACAAAAAATGTTTACAGATCTAAATTAACTGATGAGCATCTTAAATCTCTTTTAATAATTGGTACAAGTAAAATTAGTCCACTACAAACTATTGTCAGTGGAAAATCTCAATTACATAAATCTCATTAGTATTTCATATGTCATTATGCTTGTTATAAGTTATGTTTTTATTTAAAATGTATAAAATGTTAGTTGGATTCATTTCAATAATTTGTTAGTTATTATATACTGAAGTTAAATTTTCTGCATATTATACATGTCTTTACTCATTACAATTCTGTGTTTCTTTATCCAACTTATCACAAAAACAATAACAATGAGCCTACAACAACGTTATGAGTAGTTAGCCCATGACCATATCAATGCAGATGTCATATTAATAATTATTCAACATAAAATTAGAATACTTAAGTAAACTAAATTTAATTTGCTATAAAAAATATGTTCTCTAAAAGGAGTTTTCAAGTATGCTAGCTCTCCGCGGGCCGGACAAAATCTGTCCGCGGGCCGGATGTGGCCCCCGGGCCGTAGTTTGGAGACCCATGGTATACACTAACCGAACCAGTTTTATTAGCAGATTTCCCTTAAGGGAAATCAGCTATTGAGGTCGTACTCATGACGCGATTTTCGAAAATTTTCTTCAAATGTCCATCGATCCTACCCAGGAGATGGCGAAAATGAGGTCCGTTCAAAATTATATATATCTATCTATATATATATATATATATATATATATATATATATATATATATATATATATATATATATATTTGTCTGTTAACGCTCTAGGGGTCGCAATATTTTTTTGATCGTTACGAAACTCGGTATGTAACCGTTTTATGAAAAAAGACAGATCAAGTTCGTTAATGGCTGATATCGGACCAGAGGGAGGGGGGTTTAGGAGGGGGGGGATTTTCGAAAATTCAAATATCTCCGTTAATATGCATCGCATCGAAATACTGTATATAACCAATCTTATTACAAATTAAATTTACTATAAATATTGATATATACATTTATTCTCTATCTTGAATAATAACCGAGATATTTGCATTTTTATGAAGTCTGTGGTTCGTATTATGTCGGCCATCTTCGTCAATTCTCGGCTCAGGCGGAACTTCTTCTAACCTGTTGTTTTTAACCTTACCTTACCTTACCTTCTTTACTTTGTGAGATTTATGCAAATACGTTCTGTTCATCCGCCCCCCCCCTCCCCCGTCTTTAGGTCTTGGACTACTAAAATTTGAGTTATTAAAATATAAATTATTCTTACAATTCAGAAGCCGTTTCAGTTGGGAATTTATTTTAATTTACTGAAAGATTTCTCCTTATCTAATCACGGTGGTATTGTGTTACTAGTGTGCAGATTTCTCTATTGTAAAACGTCACGTGGGAAATCTGCTTAGTTTACGCAGCCCCTGCGTGACGGACTTTTATGTGTATTGCTATCAGCAAGTTACTCCTTAGCTTTGAACCTTTGTATTTACATAACGTTCAATTAAAACAATTTCCTCCCAAGCTACAATTAAAAATTGGATTTTTGGTTCAAGTAATAAGCCTCCAAACGTCCGTCACGCAGGGGCTGCGTTAACTAAGGAGTTTCCCACATGCGCCACGTATTTGCACTTATCTCAAAACTAAAAAGTTCAATGAGAACAATATTTTGTATTTGAGCTTCAAATACAGTGCTTCATAACATAATAGAATATTGTTAATATGAGATGAGTAGGAGTGGGGCTTTACTGAAGATCGAAAACTAAAAAATGCAAATATCTCAGTTAATAATCAAGATAGTGAAAAAAGTGTACATAACCACATTTATAGAACATTACATTTGTAATAAGATTGGTTTCATACAATTTTTCTATCTGAGGAAAAATAACAGAGATATTAAGGATTTTCGAAATCCTCCTCTTCTAAACCCCTCCTCACTCTGGTCTGATTTCAGCCGTTAACGAACTTGACCTTTCTTCTTATATAAAACGATTATATATCAAGTTTGGTAACGATAGGACAAAAATTGGGACCGCTAGAGCAGTAACAGACAAATATATATATATATATATATAGATATATATATATATATATATATATATATATATATATATATATACAGTTTTGAACGGACCTCATTTTCTTCCGATGGACATTTGAAGAAAAATTTCGAAAATCGTGTCATGAGCACAACCTTAAGGGAAATCTGCTAATACTGAAGACAGTAAATAAATAGCAACTAACTAGTAAAAAACTAATAAATATTTGTTTTTGGAACTGTAATGACATGGAAAGGTTTACTTCTTTAGATGATGACTCAGTGAATTGCTTACTTAGGTTTGAGCTAATATGTTTACGTGAAACTTGGTTGACATGAACCTGGACACCAGAATCTACAGCTTTTTCATATTATAATATTATTCATAGCACTGCACTTAAGGAAAAATCCAAGAGAAGGGCTAGGGGAGGTCAAATAATACTATATTTGTCAAGACAAATTGTACTAACCAAATACTTCATAAGTCCCCTTACTGGATTACTTGCAAAATAAGTTATGGTAATCACCAATTCATTTTAGGTTCTAATTTTTATATTACTCCTCGAAAAAAAGGTTTTCAAATTTCATTTTTTCTAATTTTTGAACACGGAAACGTTTCCTGTATTTCAAAACAGCCGATGGTGTGGACATACTTTTTAAGAAGAATTTATTTTTGATAATGTTACTGAATTTGAGTGAATATGAGAGACATTGTCAGCTCTGTTCCCACAATCGCAATTAGAGAAATTGAAATGGCTGACAATTCACCATCAAATATTAACCCTAGAACGGTAGTGATATTATTTCCCGCTTAATGGTATTGATACGTAAATTTTACGTGTGCAACTGATAATTGGTGAAATTATTCAAAATTTGTTAATATTTGGGACTATTTTTTTATTTTATTAAAACATTCACTTATCTTTAACTTATATCTATTAATGTGCACGACATTCCTTTCAGGCGCTTGGTTCGAAACACGTTCCGGAGGTTGTGTGCTCCATTCATATCCATTCTTACCAAGGACTACCCCACCTTGTACATTTATTGTGACTGATCTGTCAATATAGTGTGGTTGAGAGGTTTTAGGTTTTTTTTGCCTCTGTATTTCTTCTCTTTCTACGATTGCCTTGATGTTTTCTAAAATTTGCTGACTCTCATCGCTAACTAGCCCACTCTATGTTGCATTCATTTCCGAAGGCTCAACCTCCTCATCACTTGGAGAATACTCCGGATCATCATCGGATTATCAATATCCATCTATTTCATAATTGTCATTTTTTCCCCATCTGACACGCATCGCGAGTTCTACCAACAAATTTCTTCGTCAGTGAATATTTTTTCTCCAATATATCAGAGACTATAACAGATTATTATATATTATTAATAAATTTACATTCTCTCAATACACCTTTTCCTTTTTATATTAAAAAATAAAAGTTAAAAACATTGAAAAGAAAATAAATTAGAATATAAAAATAAATTGGAAGAAAATAAATAGTGAGAATAATATTAACTAAGTTATGGCAAAAAAACCGTATTAGTATAGATACGTAAATTTTACGTCCAAAAAGTTTGCGGTTAATATAATGAAACGTAAATATTACGTTCGTTTTTATTCAAAAAATATTATGGACGAGTGGGAAGGGTTCACTAGCGCATTTGGCGTGAGGTGAAGGCCGAACTGTCTGGAGGGCTCATGTAGGCTGAGGTGGTTGAGGGGTGGTGGTACGTTAACGGCCCTTTGATAACAGTTCAAACCAGATCATACGTAATTTTTACGTTCACTACCGTTCTAGGGTTAATGCACGTCCCCGCCACGGTAGAGCTAATCTGGTATGTTGACTGTCGCCTCTGCATTTGTAATACGAGATTTCCAAACCATTCTCCACCAGAGAGCTTGGCTAATTTTCGTCAGAAAATTGATCTCTAGTGCGAAATATGTTATTTCCATATTTTATTTTATTAAGAAAATTACATTTGGTAATTAGATAGTGTACAATACAATCATCCTCCATCAGTCTCGATAGAAGCTACACCCCTTCACCACAATGAGAGGAGCAGCCTCTCCCTGCCTGGCTAGGAAGTCAAGAGCTAAGGAGGAATGGCACTTGATAAGAAAATAGCCACTGCTATCACTTCACTTTACACTTCTATAGGAGATCTCTGGGCCATTGCCTCTCGAGGGAATTAGGTCCATTACAAATGGGATATTAAGTGAAAAATAGGGTCCCAACTTCTTGTTTCCATAACCGATACAGAAAGAGGTTGATTTGTAATAGGCTCTTGAAGCGGGAGTCTACTGAGCAAATATGTTTATTTTTTTAGTTTCATACTTCGCGATTCGTATGTTTCATTAAAAAAAGAAGTCAGTCTCATAAAGGCTGCGTAAACTAAGAAACTGATGAAGACTTTAAATCTCATCCCACAACATTATCTCTATTTCCATGTGAAAACCCTAGGAGTTGATGGCGGGGGGGGGGGTACTAAAGGCTGAAACAAGAAAGTTCGAATAAACGTCGTTTAATACTTCAGTTAAACAAAATTACTGACCATCCATAGATTAACAAGATTGGTTCTCTAACATATTACGATCTGAGATTAAAATTGTATATATATATATATATATATATATATATATATATATATATATATAATTTGGAACGGACCTCATTTTCAACTTCTTGGTAAGGATCGATGGACATTTGAGAAAATTGTTCAAAAATCGTGTCAATAGGTAATTTGACTTAAGGGAAAACTGTTAAAAAATGCATGATACGGATTCCTTCTACCTTGTCTGTTCAATATTTTTTTGATGGGGCTCTAATGAAAATGAAAAAATTAACCACAGTTAACAATATTTGGTATATAAGCTTCGAATAAAATGGTTTATTATAAGTTTCTTTAATATAAACGAGATTTTTGCATTTTTTAGTTGTCGGCCTTCAGTAAATACCTCAATTCCTACTCAGGTCAGTAACATTAAGCTGTGATATTACGAAACACTTTATTGGAAGAATAAATATCAGATATTGTTCTTATTGAACTATTACGTCTTGAGATAAATGTATAAACGTGACACGTTGGAAATCTGCTTAGTTACCGCAACCCCTGAGTGACGGACTCTCACACTTTGATTTCTATCGCTAAAAATTATGAACACTAGCTTAAAATACACTATTTTTAAAACGAACATAATATGCAGACTAAAGTTTGGCCCGCAACATGTCAAAGGTTGCCCATACCTGTTTTAGTAGGATGGGATTTTAAAAAATCCCAAATTTCTCCTTTGTTATACGTCAAATGAATCGTATGCAAGCATCCAAAATCCTTCCACATCAAGGAGCTTGTGGAGTCCATACTTGTAGGAAAACAGAGGATAAATTAAATAAATGTTTTTAGGTAAATAATACCCTAAGAAATATCATGTAATACTAGGCTAATCCAGCAATACACCTAGGAATGAACGGGTAACTGAGTCAGTCCTCGCGTCTGCTGTGTAAGTGGTAATTGGTTTTTAGCATAAAATCGCGTTGGTAACCGTCTGGACAATATGTGAGGAATAGGTGGGTACTGTGGCTTAGAGATAGGGATTTCAAATAATTGGCTAATAATCCTCTGTATTATCATTCTGATCGTAAATATAATGTAAAAAATGTTTGATAGAACATTGCTGCTCTTGTAGTTATAACACATTTATTTCGAAGTCAAATATTAGATATCTTACATTCGCCTTGCTTTCAGAAATGCTTTACACGCCAACTTACTTCAAAAATGTCCGTCACGCAAGGGCTGCGTTTAACTAATAGATTTCTCACGTTCGCAAGTATTTGCATTTATCTCAAAACGTAAAACATAACGTAATTTAATCTCAAATACAGTATTTCATATATAGAAGGTTATTGTTAATATGACAAGAGTAGAAGTGGGCGTTTACTGAAGGCCGAGAACTTAAAAAAATATGTACATATCTTAGTTAATAATCAAGATAATGAAAAAACCTACATATCAATATTTATAGTAAATTACATTTGCTATAAGATTCTCTCTCTCTCTCTCTCTCTCTCTCTCTCTCTCTCTCTCTCTCTCTCTCTCTCTCTCTCTCTCTCTCTCTCTCTCTCTCTCTCATCTCTCTCACCATTCGTCCTCTCTCTCTCTCTCTCTATGCTCTTCTCTCTCTCTCCTCCTCTCACCTCTCTCTCTGTCCTCTCTCTCTCTCTCTCTCTCTCTCTCTCCTCTCACTCTCTCCTCTCTCTCTCTCTCTCTCCTCTCTCTCTCTCTCTCTCTCTCTCTCTCTCTCTCTCTCCTCTTCTCTCTCTCTCTCTCTCACGTCTCTCATCTCTCTCTCTCATCTCTCTCTCGTCTCTCTCTCCTCCTCTCCTCTCTGCTCATCGTCATCTTCACATCATATATATATATGATTTTGAACAGAGCCCCTTAGGGGAAATCTGATAATAATGAGATAATTGTTGCTTATCCGAAAACATGTCGCCTGTAGGACTTGTCCCCTTGTTCAACTCTGGCTACAACTCATTCGAAAGAGCATTAGAAGTTAACATTCAGCCAGTAGAACGTTTTCAGGCAGAACTGGCTTATTGGCTCGAGGGCAGTTTTCTCGCGGCTCGGAAGTTTTTTTAATTAATCTGGTTTGGCGGGGCTGAGGGGCAATATGGCGGCCGAGAGGTGACCCCATCAAGTCTAACTGAAAATCTAGCAAAGCCCTTTAACTGATCTCGATTATTGATTGAGAGTCGCTCCTTTAGTAAATTGACAAACTTTCTCAATTTACTCTTTCTCCGGCGGGAGCAAAGGCTCGGGAGGGTGGGCTCTTCAAGATGTATGTTCTGATAAATAGGGGAGTTTCCATAACACCATCAGCAGCCAGCCCTTTTCTCCCTCCTTCAAATCTTCACCTACTATATTAACAGTTCCCACCTCGCCCTTAGTTCACCTTATTGATAAAACTCAGTCACGCAGGGGCTTTGTAAGCTAAACAAATTTCCCACTATCCGAATCAAACACAGATCTCCTTTTTATATATTATATTTTCTGATGCTTCATTAGAAAGACCACTATGTATACAAAGCTTGTTATATATCCTTCATATTTTATCGCAAGGGTCACCAATAAAAAAATTTTTTTCGGTGCAATCTTTATTGAAACTGTCCTACATATTCCTTGGCTTACTTGCCACCTCTTCAGGAGCTATCCCTTTTTTAAAAAAAAGTCTGTCCCGCAGGGGCTGCGTTAACTAAGCAGATTTCCTACGTGCGCCACGTATTTGCATTTATCTCAAAATTTAAAAGTCCAATGAGGACAATATTTGGTATTTAAGGTACAAATAAAGTGCTTCATAATATAATAGAATATTGTTAATATGGAATGCGGCTGTACTGAAGACTGAAAACTAAAAAATGCAAATATCTCAGTTTATAATCGAGATAATGAAAAAATGTACATAACACCATTTAGAGGACATTACATTTGCAATAAGATTGGTTTTATACAATTTTTCGATCCGACGCATAATAACGGAGATATTTCGAATTTCCGAAATTCTCTCCCTCTAACCCCCCCCCCTCCCTCTGGTTCGTTTTCAGCCGTTAACGAATTAGATCTTTCTCTTTGTATAAAATAGTAACGGTAACAGGTAATATATATATATATAGTTTTGAACGGACCTCATTTTCGTCATCTCCTGGGTAGGATCAATGTACATTTGAATCAATGGAAATTTAATAATATTATGTTTAAAACAAAAGCTACTTTACTATATCTCGTTTATATTTTGTTATACGACAAAAGTGAATATAACAAAAGTTACTCTAAATAACAAAATAAACAACTTTTATCTTGTGCACATTTTCCGAAAAACCAATAGGAAACGAAATATCGCTATTTTTAATTTTAGGCCTCTCTTACAAACCCCCACTCCTGCTCCATCTGCCGGGCTGATTAGTGAATCATTCAGGGCGTCACCCAAACGCATACAAAAAAAATCATTCGTATCGGTCCAGCCTTTAGGAGGAGTTCAGTGACATACACACCTACAGTAGAATTATATATAAAGATTTGCCCTTTAACGCTCTAGCGGTCGTAATTTTCGTTTGATCGTTACCAAACACGATATTTAAACGTTTTATGCAATAATATAGACGAGTATGAAATCGGGCCAGGGGGAGGGGGGTTTAGAGGGAGAGAATGTCGAAAATCCTTAATATTTCCGTTATTATGCGTCGGATCGAAATATTGTATAGAGATAATCTTATTGAAAATGTAATGTTCAGTAAACCCCCACTCCTACTCATGCCATATTAACAATAAGCTGTAATATAATGAAGCACTTTATTTGTAGCCTAAATACCAAATACCATTGAACTTTTACGTCTTGAGATAAATGAATTTACGTTTCGCACGTTGGAGGTCTGCTTTGTTAACGCAGCGCCTTCCGTGACGTACTTTATATAGCTTTTTATTTGGAATTTTAATATTCTACAATTACTGTTCAATACATTAATTAAATTAATAGGAACACTCTCCGACTCGAATCACACAAATAAACAGATTTAATTGTATTTTTTTCTATAGTTATTTTTTGAGGTTCCAAGTATTTGACCAGGTCTATTGGATGTTTCCAATGGGCGGGAGGGAACAGCTCATATAAAGGCTTTATTCCCCAGCCAATGTTTATGCTCTTCATTTTCGCCCTATGAATACATCGTCATAAACCAGTGCTGAAGTTCTTTTTTAATTTACAGCCACTGGAAATCGCCGAATAAAGTTCAATATAAAAGATTCTTTTCGATTTGCGGTTAGGAACTTCACTAATATTTGTAAATCTTTAACCATTACTTATAATATACGGTAGTTTTTCCAGAGTTTAAAACTTTTTTTACTTGAATGAGTCATACGGTGGAAGGACATGATAAATAATAAAATGTCACGTTTAAGCACTTATCTCTAAAATTAAAAGTTCAATTAGAACAATATTTGTTTTTTATGCTTCAAATAATGTGCTTCATAATATAACCGCTTATTGTTAATATGACAAGAGTAGGAGGTGTGGGGGTTACCGATGGCCGAAAACTATAAAATGCAAATATTTCGGTTAATAATCAAGATTGTGAAAATACGTGCATAACAACATTTATAGAACATTAAATTTGTAATGAGTTTGGTTCTATACAATTTTTCGATATGGTGCATAATAACGGGGATATCAAAAATTTTCGAATTTCCTTTCTACTAACCCCCTCCCCCCTCCCACTTGTCGGATTTCGGCCATCAATCCTTAAGAGAAATCTCCTAAAAATTCAAACGATATATAAAATCATTTTATTTCAATTTAGCGTCAAGTTGAAGTATCATCAAGTGTACTGTTCAATATATTGTTACGATTTATTACAAAATCAGTAATAAACGTTGTCTATTAGAGTTCTTTTGGATTGCAAAATTAAACACACTAGCTTCACAGTTTTCATCACTGCACAATTTATTTAACAATGCACTGCACAGTCGGTTAATTATTCTTAATTACTACTCATAGTATGCACTGATAGCTTCACTGTTCTTCAGATTACACAGTCCAATAATTCACTCACGATCACTGAAGTTGACAAAAACGTGGCACTGCACTGTCCTTTACTTTGCGAAGTTAACGCACTGCACTGTCTTAAACGCGGCACTATACTGTTCCTTACAGAGTCACGGCACAATACTGTTCTTCACATAAAACACTTTACCGCACTGCAAAGTCTGTTTAGCCGCACTGAACGCACTGATGATCACTTAAAAACAAACTAAACTATCGGGCTTGTTGCACATGTTTATATAGTCGGGCGCGTGATCTCTCAGATACACAGTTTCTAGAAAAATATTTGCCACAACTCCTAGCAGAGAGTGGTGGTGTAGTGCTCCGAGTTATGTTCTTTATAGGTCTCCCCCTTAAGGTATGTTGTGTCACCGTGTTTAACGGAGTTGTGTGTTTCACCTGTCAATCAGTTTTATCTCCTAGATACCACGCGCCCGATCTCGTAAGTTTTTTTGAAATCTGTATTTCATAAATATGTACATCAATTAAGTTTCTCTTTATTACATGGACTCATATAAACCTATTTTTCTATTATTTTGCTTAAACTTGAGCTTTCAGAAGAACTTGTACAAGGATATATTGTACGACGCAGTGACAACAGTAGACGTTTACCAACCGAACTAAGGACGAAACTTGAAGACTACAGAGACTCATAAGACCATACATTGAACTCAAGTACAGAACAGCATAAAAAAAGTCCCTCCACTACAACGAACAAAAGAAAATGATGTGAACCAAGCAAAACTGAAAATAAATGTAGGTGTACTAATTACTGTTGTGAGATTTGCAAAAACAAAATTTGTTTACAACATAGTTCCATGCTTTGTCCTAATTGCAATGCAGCTCTGCAAAAGAAATAACAATTTAGCTGGTATTTTTAAAATGTTTTGATGATTTTCAATAAGTCTTATCTAAATGTGATTTCGTGCTACTTATTTTTGATTGAAGTTATATTAAGATATTTTTTGGTAATTCTGAGTTATTATCCGGTTAACTTCAATTCCCTCCATACTGTAATATTACATTAGTGTAGTGCTGAATATTAATATTCAGTCCTAATTATGTGTCGGAAAACGAAAATATATTAATAAACTTAATTTAGTAGTCGCCTGGCTCACTGTCGGTATCTGGCTCATGGACGAAGCGTGGTAAATTTTGTAACACTAAATTTCCAAAATATGCCATCTGTGGTTAAATCCGAGGGTTGTGTTTTTCTTTTTCTAACTTTTGTATAAATCAAGAGTACATCACATTTTTAGGGCGATTGGTCAGATCTACAATGGCAAGGTCGAGCAACCTCGCGTCTTTCATGAGCCAGATACCGATAGTGCCAATCTGTCCCATCGCCCTAAAATTGTGATGTCCTCTTGTTTTCTACTAAAGGTAGACGAAGAAGACCCCCACCCTCGGTTTTAACCACCGATGGCGTATTTTGTAAATTTTAGTGTTACAAAATTTATCTCGCGTCGTTCATGAGCCATACAAACTGAAATGAATTAGTTTATTAATATATTTTCGTTTTCCGACACACAATTAGGACTGAATATTAATATTCAGCACTACACTAATGTAATATTACAGTGTGGATGGAATTGAAGTTAACCGGATAATAGCTCAGAACTACCTATTTTTTTAATATTGTTTACAAACTGAAATGAATTATGTATAATTAAGGCATGTGCATTTAAACAATTCCTTCAGATATTTGTGTTTTTTAATAATATTTTAAAAATTACCGTCCTCGGTTTTTTTATATTATAATACTTGTCAATTTTAAAAATTATTTACACTTAAATTACACTACTTAAACAGGCATAGGCTAACTGAAATCAATATGGCGAGTCATGTCAACTGATTATAATCGATAGGTCTAGATGCAATATCATAGATTATCACTAATGAAGAGAAGTCTGGATGCTAAACGAAAATATTGGATTTGAATAAAAGTTTAAAATAGTAAATTATTTTACATAATATAATAACATAGTACATAATGTTGATGTTTAATTTCATTTTTAGATCCTACCTAGCAGATGGCATCCGATCAAAACTGTATGTTCATGTATATATATATATATATATATATAAATATACATATATATATATATAAAAATAATATATTTATATATATATATATATATATATATATATATATATATATATATTTATCTATTACCACTCTAGCGGTCACAACTATTGTTATATCGTTACCAAACTCGATATATAGTCGTTTTATGTAAAAAGTATGAAGAAGTTTGTTACCTGCTGAAATAAGACAAGTGGGAGGGGGGGTGGATTAGGGGCGGGGTTTCTAAATATATCCCTTATTATAAATCGGATCGAAAAATTGTATAGAACGGATGCTATAACCAATTGTACTACTAATCGCATATTGAACGAGTACGAGTATAATAAATATATATATTATATATATATATATAAAAATATATATATTTTTATGTCATCGTTGAATAATGGAACATTACTAAACTGAAAATGAGTTGAAGGAAGTGAAACATTTTGGGGGGGGGGGGGGGGGGCAAAGAGTGAAGAAAGTAAACACTTTCTTCACAGTGAAGAAAGTGAATGCCTTCTTAATTAGTAATAAGTATCACTTAAAAAAATATTGAAGTTGGAAATTAATGCTTTTAAAATGTTTTCTAAACATTGTAAGAATTTATTTTAACCAAAATAATGAAATGTAAGAATTATAGGTGGAAAAAATCAATATATAGTAAAATTTAAATATAAATAATAATTACCTTCCCTGGTTTAAAACCTCCACTTTTAATAACAGCACTACGTCACAATCATCACTAGTTGTTTTATAACTATGCTTATAACCTTTCACAACCTTGCTATAACCTTCCAACAACATACCATAATCTCGCACAACATCCTAATTTTGTTTCATATTCAGGTTAGATCTGATCAAGTAATACACGATAACAGAAAAATTTAATAATACCCTCGTGAGGAAAGTAGATTTACAACGTCCTCAGTGTAAAAATACCACACACTACTTCGCTC
>CM032233.1:132405000-132410000 GCA_019009955.1 Riptortus pedestris | reverse complement strand
ACGCCTTCATTATAATAAGCTATACTAACATTTCTAGGGACGGGCAGGAGTTGGGGTTATCAGGGAGGACTGAAATTAATAATAATGATTTCCTATTGGGGTTTCGGCAAATATGCACATAACAAAAGTTGTTTATTTTGTTATTTAGAGAAATTTGCTCAACAATTCTTTTCAATATGAACTACCAGGTACCTCACCTGAAAAAATTAATTCAAATGTATGTCAATATTTTCTCCTTAATAATTCAAATCTATGCATAATGCACAGGAGACGGGAAATATGACAATATGCAGGACAGTGAAGTCTTACATAAAAAAATAATTTTATTATTAACAAATGCCAACAACGGGTATTAACCATAAACACTGGGACGGGTAAATGTCAAAATATTGTGCAAAGTAAAGCCTTGCCAAAAATATACCATCACCATTCAGCCTCACATGAATTCCCGAGCGAAGCCGGGTATCTGAGCTAGTATATATATATATATATATATATATATATATATATATATATATATATATATACATACATATTGGTCTGTTACCGCTCTAGCAGTCGAAAAACTCCTTATATAAGTGTTTAATGTAAAAAGACATATCAATTTATTTAACTGCTGAAATCGGACTGGGGGAGGAGGGGGGGGGGTTTAGAGGGGAGGAATTTCTAAAATTCTTGATTTCTTCTTTGGTATGTGTCAAATCGAAAAATGGTATGGAACCAATCTTATTGCAAATGCAATGTTCTATAAATATTTTTATGTACGTATTTTCACTTTATTCAAATACAATATTTTCGTTTAGCATCCAGACTTCTCTTCATCAGTGATATTGCATCTTGACCTATCGATTATTATCAGTTGACATGACTCGCCATATTGATTTCAGTCAGCCTATGTCAGATTAAGTAGTGTAAGGTCGTGACACAAAATGTAGTAGTTACTTTAAAACATATTGGTCAGTGCTCTTGATGATGCGTCAAATGGGAGCTGAAATAATGGGGAAATAAATTGATTTTATATATCGTTTGAATTTTTAGCAGATTTCCTTCATGGGAAATTAGCTATTGATGACCGAAATCCGACCAGTGGGGGTATGTAGGAAAGGAATTTCGAAAATTCTTAATATCTCCGCTACTATGCGTCGGATCGAAAAATTGTATAGAACCAATCTTATTGCAAATGTAATGTTCTACAAATTTTGTTATTATACATCTATACATTTCTTCTCTATCTTTGATATTAACGGAGAAATTCGCATTCTTTTAGTTTTCAGCCTTTAGGAAACCTCCACTCCGACTCATGCCATATAAATAATAAGCTGTTATGTTATGAAGCACATTATTTGAAACCTATATAACATATATTGTTCTCATTGAACCTTTACGTCATGAGAGAAATGCAAATGCGGGATGCAAGTGGGAAATCTGCTTAGTAAACGTAGGCCCTATGTGACGGACTTTTTACTTTCTTGAGAGATTGTTCGTACTTCCGGTTGGCGGATTGCTTTTGCCCTCTCTCCATCTTATTTTCTTCCCCTTATTGATATTTGTTCAGTGTATTAAAATACCAGCGGACAACCCAATCCATTATTTAGTTAAGTTTGATAATTTTGACCCAACGCGACTAGTAGCGTCAAAAAATAATATTTAAAATTTTATTAAATATTGGTTTTTCTTACATAACATTTTCCTAATTAACCCTAGTCCTAAAGAATTAAACTATATTTGGAAGACACTACAGTTGCTCAGCCACTAAGCGTGAACTAAGCAGATTTCCCTCGTTGAACAATAGATAAATCTACATACTGCTAACACAACACAACCGTGAATATTAAGTGAATAAATACATAAAAGCGGTAATAAGAAATATTTCAATCAGTTTTGACATACTCCCGACGGGAAGCGTCTGAAATGTAAACGAACAGTTTTATCTACCTCACACCGGAAAGAAAAACAATTACTGAAATAAATCAGAACATAACATATTAATTTTATTGGAAACTATTTAGTACTGTAATTTATAATGAATTAAACCAATTATTATTCCAATTACTCAAATTTTAGGAACCCAAGAACATAAGACAGGAAGGGGGATCACCAGAACATATTTGCGTGTATCTTGTATTATAAAAGTCTCCTGAAAACAATATTTGGTATTTAAGCTTCGAATAATGTGGTTTATTATATAATAGAGTATTGTTTATGTAACATGACTAGAAGTGTGGGTTTGCTGAAGGCTAAAAACTGCAAAAGGCAAATATTCTGGTTAATTTTTAAGTGAGAAAATAAGTGTATATAACAATAGTTATATTAAATTTAATTTTCAACAAGATTGACGCTATACACTTTTTAGATTAGACGTATAGTAATGGAGATATTTATGATTTTCAAAATTCTCCCACCCCCCTCTCTCTCTCTCTCTTCAATATCTCCCCCTCTCAACTAAATTATTAAGAGTTATTGGGTGAATTAGGTTCGGGCTTGGATAAAGGAGTGATCATTTAAGTCACCATTAAAGAAAGTTATTTAAGAAAGGGACGGGGAAACCAGTTTTCCGGGCCTTTAGGAAGTATTTTGAATACAGGGAGGAATAAAAGAAACGGAAAATTGAAAGAGGATATCAGATATATAATCAAGGAAGGGGGATGGGGGTGAACTGAACTTACTGAAGGATGAGTATATAACAAGATTTATAGAACACTTAATTTACAATAAAATTAGTTCTAAGCAAGTTTTCGATCCGACGTATACTAACGGAGATATCACGAAAATTCCCCTCTAGTCCCCCCTCCCACTGGTCCGATTTGAGCCTTTAACGAACCTTAAGGGAAATCTGCTAGAAAACTAATATACCAAATATTGTCTTATTGAACGTTTACGTTTTTTGATGAATGCAAATACGTGACGCACGTGGGGAATTTGCTTAGCTAAGCCTTGTGTGACGGACATCTTTTTAAAGCGTTTTCACGTATAAAAAATCAGTTTATATAATTGAATAAAATTTAATGTTTATTGGACATTAAATGTGCACTAAATGATATTTCGAATTTTGAAAAACATGAGTAATGCCTGATGAAGAGCCGATTTTCCTAAAGGGCTAAAAAGTAGTTTTGGAGGTCTAATGTAAGAAGGAGAGGTGTGACCATTTGTAGGGGGATTGAGTGACGAATGGGTGCTGGAGAAATGGAGGGCCGTTGTGGACATGGGAGGGTTATTTGTAAGAGAATGCGATAGGCCCCCGCCCCACACCAATCCCCCCCAAATAAAATATCTTCCATATATTTACCCTCACATTCTATATACATTTCCAAGTCTTATATTACTGCTTGCCCCCATAAAAATCCCTCGTTGTGTGACACCCAAAGCTCGAGATTTGGAGGGCCATCATCAACGGAAGGATAACAAGGTCAAACCATCTCCACTCTTAACAATTACTTGTTTTTTTTTCAACATTCTTTCCAACAACTTGCAGACACAGCTCGTAAGAGCATCAGACTTATCTTTATTTAGTTTTAGCAGATTTCCTTTGAGGGAAATCAGCTATTGAGGTCGTACTCATGACGCGATTTTCGAAAAATTTCTTCAAATGTCCATCGATCCTACCCAGGAGATGACGAAAATGAGGTCCGTTCTAAATTATATATATATATATATATATATATATATATATATATATATATATATATATATATTTGTCTGTTAACGCTCTAGCGGTCGCAATTTTTGTTTGATCGTTACGAAACTCGATATTTAACCGTTTTCTGTAAAAAGACAGATCAGGTTCGTTAATGGCTGAAATCGGACTAGAGGGAAGGGGGGTTTAGAGGGGGGATTTTCGAAAATTCAAAATATCTCCGTTATTATGAGTCGGATCGAAAAATTGTATAGAATCAATCTTATTGCAAATTAAATTTACTATAAATATTGTTCTATACATTTATTCTGTATCTTGAATATTAAGCGAGATGTTTGCATTTGTATTGTGTGTGTGGTCGACAGGAGTCGGCTATGTTCGGGACATTCCGCCGAGAGCTAGGGCGGCAGTTTTCGTCACTGATCGTCCCTCGTGAATAGGTTTAGAGATTCATTACTACTACTGTTGTTATTAGGCAGATTTCTATATTGTAAAACTTCACGTGGAAAATCTGCTTAGTTTACGCAGCCCATGCGTGACAGACATTTTTTTTGCTTGGGATAGGGCATAAAGGAATTCTATATATGAAAAGGGTTCGTCTGTAGGTTGATTATATCGGTGAGGTGTTTTTTCCTTAACTCCAATCATTTCTAGAAATATTTATTAGCACATTTCCCTTAAGGGAAATCAGCTATTGAGGTAGTACTTGTGACGCGCCCCAAATGACCATCGATCCTACCCAGGAGACGGCGAAAATAAGGTCCGCTCAAAACTGTAAATCTTATTGCAATAATGTTCTATAAATATTGTTATATGCATTTATTCGCTACATTTAATATTAACGCATTTATTTGCGTTTATTTTTAGTTTTATGCCTTCAGTAAACCCCCACTCCGACTCATGTCATCTTAGCAATAACCTGTTGTATCTTGAACTCTTATTCGAATTTTTTGAAGTCATCAAACATTTTATAGATTTCGGTGCGTACAGTAATATGACATGTGCAACTTCCCATAAAATACAGTGGTTGCACATACAAGACCTAGCCTTTAGATCATGATGACCTAGTATTTGGTTGAAAAAGAGCTTTGCACTATGAGAAGAAATTTTGCATTATAGCCCCTGGGCAAATGGACTATATTTCTTTCCATTTATCTGCCATTTAAGATTGCTCATCTATGTAAAAATCCTCGACCCTATTCATACACCTGAAGAAATAATATTCTTCTTGATAGTGTTTGAACTAACGATGTCGTTTACAACTTTAATTCCTAGTTTTACTGTAGGCAGTGACTACCCTGTCCTAGTCCCCTTTACGACATTCTTTTTTCAAGTTCACTATCTCGTTCTACCTTCGTTTTTCTCA
>CM032233.1:132347500-132402500 GCA_019009955.1 Riptortus pedestris | reverse complement strand
TTAACAAAACCACAGAAACGACGGGTATTAACCCCAAAGACTTGGACGGGTAAATGTAAAAATATTGTGAGAAGTAAAGCCTTGCCAAAAAAATACTATCACCATTCAGCCTCAAATGAATTCCCCAGCGAAGTCGGGTATCTGAGCTAGTATATATCCTATACTATATATATATATATATATATATATATATATATATATATATATATATATATATATATATATATAAATTAATCTTCTCATTTTACTTTCTTTTGGAAAGCAAATGATGTACTGATGAAAGGTCTCGATGAGAAATACTACTTTGGTCCTTTGTAACTTAGCGATATCTGTAACGGTTTAATGTAGTTTTGATTGGAGCCCGCATATACGGGGCGCCCTGTATATACACATGAACAATTAGGTCATCTTCTAAGAAGGATCGTTAGACTAAAAATTCCATTAGGGGAAATCAGCTATTGAGGTTGTACTCATGATGGGATTTTTGAAAAATTTCTTTAAATGTCAATCGACTCTACCCAGGACATAGGAAAAATGGGGTCCCGTTAAAGTCCTAGCGTTAGCAATTTTTGTCTGATTGTTACCAAACTCGATATTTGAACGTTTTATGTAAAAATGAAGATCAAGTTCGTTAACAGCTAAAATCGGACCAGAGGGATGAGAAGGGAGGATTTTCGAAAATTCGATGTATCTCCGTTGTTATGCCTCGGATCGAAAAATTGCATAAAATCAATGTTATAACAAATGTAATTTTTTATAAATGTTGTTATTTACATGTTTTCTCTATATCGAATATTTCCATATTTTAGTGTTCGGCCTTCAGTAAACCACCACCCCTACTCATGCCATATCAACAATAAGCTGTTATATTTTGAAGCACTATATTTAAATAACAAATATAGTTCTCATTGAACCTTTACGTCTTATGCTTAAAAAAATACATTGTCAATTAGTCAACGCTGCACCTGTGTGACGGGCTTTTAGAAGATTTCCCTTAAGGGAAATCAGCTATTGAGGTTGTGCTCATGACGGAATTTTCGAAATGTCCATCGATCCTACCTAGTAGATGACGAAAATGATGTCCGTCCAAAACTGTATATATATATTTATATCTACCTGTCTATATATTTGTCTGTTACCGCTCTAGCGGTCGCAATTTTTGTTTGATCGTTACCAAACTCGATATTTAGTCGTTTTATGTAAAAAGAAATATCAAGTTCGTTAACGGCTGAAATCGGACCAGCGGGAGGGGGGGGTTTAGAGGGGAGGATTCTCGAAAATTCGAAATATCTCTGTTACTATACGTCGGACCGAAAAATTGTACAGAATCAATCTTATTGAAAATTACATTTACTATAAATATTGTTATATACATTTATTCTCTATCTTGAATATTAACCGAGATATTTGCAATTGTATTCAGCGTCTGGTCACCAGTAGGCTATGTTCGGACTTTCCGCCGAGAGCTCTGGTGGCCGTTTCCATAACTATTCGTCCCTCGTGAATAGGTTTAGAGGTTAGGTTAACAGTTTTTTGGGGCTAGAAACTACTGGGTTATTACGCGCTAAAAAATATTTTAGGTTTAGAGGTTTCTTACTACTACAGTTGTTATTAGGCAGATTTCTCTATTGTAAAACTTCACGTGGGAAATCTGCTTAGTTTACGCAGCCCCTGCGTGACGGACTTTTTATTTATTGGTTATTATCATGAGCCACTCCATTCCATTATAGGATTTGTAGCAGCTGGGCCGCGTTGCCCCTAGTTACCACTTAACCTAACTCGTAAAATAAAGTTTAGACAGTCAGTTGCTAGTGTACTGCACGAGAAGACCGCTGTTTGTTGTTTTAGCTTATTATATCTGCGAACTTACAACAGCACCACCTCATCATCATCAAGCCAGTATAACTGAAAAGAAGCAGGATTGACTAAAAGAAGTTTAAAAACATGAGTCGGTATCGCGAGTAAAAACAATTATATTTCACAGAGATACCATCCAGCAAGAACGCATCCTTCCAAGCTTTTTTTTCTGCTCCAACTCGGCCAGCAGGATAGCCTCACATTAACCTCTCACTTTACTGGACGGACCATTCATTTATATGTTTCTGTGTTCATAATTCTAAACTTTTGTTATTATTTTTCTCGTTTATTTATTTGTTTTAAAATACAATAATCTTTATTATTTGGAGTCAAGATTTTATTTATTTATAGGGACACCTTCTGAATACTAAAATAACACTCCCCATAGATTCATATATTAAATACTTAACATGGTCTTAATTGAACTCTTACTTTGAGAAACTTGCAAATACGTCATCAATTAGGGTGTTTAGTTCTTTACTCGATAATGTTTATTAGATCAATACAGTACTAAATATTTGGCTGTTTCCGTCAACACTAAACATCATGTTTGTTAATACTATTAAGGTGTTCGGGTATTGATCGTGTCTGCATTTTTGTTGCCAATGTTTCGCTAGACATGCTGCTAGCTTCCTCAGGGCTATCTCTGAGACTGAAGAGTTGTGTTCACCTCAGGTAGGTCTTGTCCGGTTTCCTTGGGCGGAGTCTTCCCTTCCGGGTGTCTACACGGATACTTCTTCCGGTGGCCGTTCATCGGCTATACCGTCGTTTTTGTTTCTTATCTGTGGTCTCTACGGAATGACGGGCTTCCAGAGTTTGCTGAGTCTGTATCCATCCTCTCTGTTGATGTTATTTGGACATTTGGCTTCTCAAACAAGTCTTTCTAGGTATCGGTCCGCCTATGCCAGCACGTTGACTTCATCAAATTTGATGTGGTTAGTTTCCCAGAAGTGCTCTGCTATTGCTGATTCTTCTGTCCGAAACTTTTTCAAACTCTTGATATGCTCGGCGACCCTGGTGTTTACCAATCTGTCGGTCTGGCCAATGTATTCTGAGCCGCAAGAACTGGGTATGCTGTATATTTCTGGGATTCTTGTCTGGAGTTGATCTTTGCAGCTGGGTAACATGTGTGCTATTTTCCTGTCAGTGCCAAATGATGTTTCTATTCCCTGCTTCTTGAGTATCCTTGAGATCTTCTCTGTTGTACCTTTAACAAAAGCTATTACGGCTGTTTTCCGGGGTTCATCTTCATTTGATTTTTTCTTCTTTTCTTTTTGAATTGATTTCTGATTTCTTCTTTCCCGTAACCATTCTTTAGCAGAGGATTCTTTAGCATCAGGTGTCTTTTTTCCTTTGGGAGGTTCTGTGGCTCTGATATTCTCTCAGCTCTAGATACCAGTGTGCGGATTATCCCATTCTTCTGTGCTGGATGGTGATGAGATCCAGCGTGTAAGTATCTGTTAGTTTTCTGTAAACCGCATGCCCCAGCTGTCCGTTTGGTTTCCTTTCCACCAGAACACCCAGAAATGGAATCTTTCTATCGCGTTCGATCTCCATCGTGAACTCAATGTTGGGGTGTATTGAGTTAAGATGCTGCAGAAATTCTTCTAAGGAAGAACTTGATTTCTTACTCAAGTACGACCAACAACAATGGCAACAATAATGAAGACACGGTCAATACCCGAAGACCTTAATAGTATTCATGACTAGGACCGTGGAAGTCTACGAGTATATATCTCGTTTGTTATTGGCAGAAATCGAACGTTGAATAGTGATGATTTAGAGAAGGGGAGAATTAGCAAATTCAAAATATCTTCGTTATTATCCGTCGGGTCATAAAATGTTATAGAATAAATCTTGCTAAACTTTTGATTTTCTACAATTCCTGTTCTACGCTTATTTTGTTAATTCAAGTATTAAGTGTCTTATTCGGACTTAATTGCTTTCTGCCTTTAGTAACCCCCTCATTCATGTCATGTGTTAAGATAAATAGAGAATACGTTGTGATATGAGATCACAAAAGTTTTATACCAGCACGTGAGAAATCTGCTTAGTTTACTCAGCCCCAGCGTGACGGACTTTTGGAAATATAAGGACAAAAGACCCTCCGCAATTATTTTGAGAAGATTCATGATTTATTTGAGAAGATCATTATGATGATGATTCATTGATTTATTCCGATGTAAATAAATGTACCGATGAAATATATAGCCGAGGGATAAAGAGATTGTTGTTAGCTATTGCTGCTTAAGGAGATTCTGACCTAATAATCAGTGTGAATGGATCTGTTGGTGTGAGGGGGGTGGGGTTGCTTTTATCGGCCTCCAATCAGTTCCTAACCCGAATTAAGCCCGTCTCCAGCTAAGTGGCCTTTCTAATGTCTGACTCATGGCTGGGACACATTCCCCTAACGAGCGAGAGAAACAGAGCCAAAGGCCATCGATGTAAATAGCCCATCGGACAAAGTCATCTGGCTGCCAGAGAAATGGTATATATCTACTCTATCAGTCTAACAATTAACCGAGTTATTTCTATTGCCCGATTTCCCTTAACCCTCGGTCGGGCGCGTCAAGAATATTCCGCCATCGGGCGCGTGTATCTCACAGATCATCCTCAACCGTTTTTACGGAAATACAGTTTTTTAATATAAGTTTTACACTAAAATGTTCAGCGTGTGATTAGAAACCATAAAAGAGGAAGTATTTGTTTGAAAGAAGTAAATAATTTCTAAAATTGACAAGTATTATAATATAAAGAAACGGTGGACGATAATATTTAAAATATAATTAAAAAACACAAATATCAAAAGGAATTGTTTAAATGCACATGCCTTAATTATACATATTTCATTTCAGTTTGTGAACAATATAAAAAAATTATCTAAATATAACTTCAATCAAAAATAAGTAGCACGAAATCACTTTTAGATAAGACTTAATGAAAATCATCAAAAAATTGAAAAAATACCAGTTTAATTTTTATTTCTTTTGCAGATCTGCATTACAATTAGGAAAAAGCATGGAACTATGTTGTTAACAAATTTTGTTTTTGCAAATCTCACAACAGTAATAAGTACAACCAACCTTTATTTTCAGTTTTGCTTGGTTGACATCATTTTCTTTTGTTCGTCGTAAAGGAGGGCCTTTTTTTATGCTGTTCTGTACTTGAATTCAATGTATGGTCCAATGAGCTAGTGTACTCTTATGAGTCTCTGTAGTCTTCAAGCTTCGTCCTTAGTTCGGTTGGTAAACGTCTACTATTGTCACTGCGTCGTACTATATATCCTTGTACAAGTTCTTTTGAAAGCTCATGTTTGAGCAAAATAATAGAATAATAGGTTTAAATGATTCCATTTAATAAAGAGAATCTTAATTGATGTACATATTTATGAAATACAGATTTCAAAAAAACTTACGAGATCGGGCGCGTGGTATCTAGGAGATAAAATTTAATGACAGGTGAAACTAACGACTCCGTTAAACACAGCGACTCAACATACCTTGAGTGGGAGTTCTCTAAAACACATAACTCGAAGCACTACACCACCACTCTATGCTAGGAGGTGTGGCAAATATTTTTCTAGAAACTGTGTATCTGTGATCACGCGCCCGACGGAGGGTTAAGGGAATTCAGCTGTTGAAGTTATACTCCTCACGCAATGTACGAAGAAGTTCCTTAAATATCCATCGGCTATCAAGGATATAAAGAAAAAGTGCTTCATGCAGGGGCTGCGTAAACTAAGCAAATTTCTCTCGATAAGTTCAATAATAGAAGGATTCTACTCGCAACGCACCACCGTGAATGTTAAGTGCATTAATACAAACGGTAATAAGAAATCATTCCCCTCCTGACAGGAAGAGTCTGAAATGTAAACAAACAGGTCTGTCAGCCACTCACCGGAAAGAAAAACAATTACTGAAACATATCAGAATACAGAATAAAAATTAAAAACTAATTATTTTATTTAGTACTGTATATTATAATGAGTCAGAATAATTGTTATCTCAATCAAATTTTAGTAGTCCAATAATTTAAGACGGGGGAGGGGGGAGTCACCAAAACATATTTACATGTATCTCGTATAATAAAGGTCTCTTGAAAACAATATTTGGTATTTAAGCTGCAAAGCTTATATACCAAATATTGGGAGGGGGTTTAAAGGGGGAGAATTTTAAAAAATCGAAATATCTCCGTTATTATTAGTAGGATCGAAAAATTGTATAGAATCTATCTTATTGAAAATGTAATGTTCTATAAATGTTGTTATGTACATTTTTTCACTATCTTGATTATTAACTGAGATATTTGCATTTTTTAGTTTTCGGTCTTCAGTAAAGCCCCACTCCTACTCATCTCATATTAACAGTATTCTATTATGTTATGAAGCAATTTATTTGAAGCTTAAATACCAAATATTGTTCTCATTGAACTTTTTAGTTTTGAGATAAATGCAAATACGTGGCGCACTTGGGAAATCTGCTTAGTTAATGCAGTCCCTGCCTGACATACTTTTGCAGGCTTATTACTTGAACCAAAAATCCAATTTTTAATTGCAGCTTAGGAGGAACTTTTTTTAATTGAACGTTATGTAAATACAAAGATTCAAAGCTAAGGAGTAACTTGAATTGCTGATGCCAATACACATAATAAAACTGGTTCGGTTAGTAAGTGTTTACGCTGGCCGTTCCTATCTTATTACTTGATCATTTTCATTTCTCTTTTCACCTTACAAGTGTCAGTCCTAAGTGAATCGTTCATTGACTATTCTTGACCAACTGTGCGAAAAGGCTAAGTTCTATTGATTATGATTGTATAAAACATTTCTCAACTTAAGAATTGATTTAAAAAAAAAAAAAAAAACGTAAAATAATGGTCTCTTCATACTCAAACCATAAATAGTCATAGATGTAAAAAATTTGAAAAAGAAGAGCGAAACTTCTTGGGCATATCATAAGGCACAACGATTTCATCCCAAATATATTTGAATGGACGTGCCTTGGGAGGCAGGACAGGAGAAGAGGGAGACATTGAAAACTCTATTTTAAGGTAATAATAAATAAAAGGTTTAATAAAATTCAATGCGTAAGCTTGAAACTTTATTTTTTGTGTAATCGTTGAATAATGGTAACATTACTAAACTGAAATGAGTGAAGAAAGTGAAACATTTTGCAATAGAGTGAAGAAAGTAATCACTTTCTTCACAAGTGAAGAAAGTGAATTGCTTTCTTAATTAGTAATAAGTATAAATTAAAAAATAATTTGAAGTTGGAAATTAAATGCTTTTAAATGTTTCTTAACATTGTAAGAATTTATTTTAACAAAATAAATTGAAATGTGAATGAATTATTGGTGGAAATAATCAATATATTTTAAAATTTAAATATAATAATAATTACCTTCCTTGTTTATAACTGCACTACTTCACAATCATCACTAGTTGTTTTATAACTATGCTTATAACCTTTCACAACCATGCTTATAACCTACCAACAACATTCTATAATCTTCACAACATCCTAATTTTGTTCATATTCTGGTTAGATCTGATCATGTATTACACGATTACAGAAAAAAATTAATATTACACTCGTGACGAAAGTACAATTTACAACTCTCGTGAAATTACCAGACTCGCTTCGCTCGTGTGGGTAAACGTTTCACTCGTGTTGTAAAATGATCTACTTTCGTCACTTGTATAATAAATAACTATTTTTTAATCTTTGCTGACTAGGGAGCCAACAAAACATATTTGCATGTATCTCGTATAATAAAGGTTTCTTGAAAACAATATTTGGAATTTAAGCTTCAAAGCTTATATACCAAATATTGGGAGGGGGTTTAAAGGGGGAGAATTTTAAAAATTCGAAATATCCCCGTTATTATTAGTAGGATCGAAAAATTGTATAGAATCTATCTTATTGAAAATGTAATGTCTATAAATGTTGTTATATACTTTTATTTTTTAACTTGAATATTAACTGAGATATTTGCATTTTTAGCAGATTTCCCTTGAGGGAAATCAGCTATTGAGGTTGTACTCATGACGCGATTTTCGAAATTTTTCTTCAAATGTCCACCGATCCTACCCAGGAGATGACGAAAATGAGGTCCGTTCAAAACTGTATATATATATATATATATATATATATATATATATATATATATATATATATATTTCTCTGTAACCGCTCTAGCGGTCGCAATTATTATTTAATCGTTACCAAACTCGATATTTAGTCGTTTTATGTAAAAAAAAGATCAAGTTCGTTAACGGCTGAAATCGGACCAGTGGGAGGGAGGGTTTAGAGGGGAGGTTTTTTGAAAATTCGAAATATCTCCGTTACCATACGTCGGATCAACAAATTGTATAGAACCAATCTTATTGAAAATTAAATTTACTATAAATATTGTTCTATACATTTATTCTCTATCTTCAATATTAACCGAGATATTTGCATTTTTATGAAATGTGGGCCGATAACGAACGTTTCAGGCCAAAAGCTAGTTCGGCCCTAACTGTTCGGCTCTCGTATAGAGATTTCTCTATTGTATAGCTTCACGTGGGAAATCTGCTTAGTTTACGCAGCCCCTGCGTGACGGACCTTTTTAGTTTTCTGCCCTTAGTAAATCCCCACTCCTGCTTATGTCTCATAAACAATACTCTGTTATATAATGGAACACTTTATTTAAAACGTAAATATAAATTATTGTTCTCATTGAACTTTTACGTTTTATGATAAATACTAATACGTGGCGTAAGTAGAAAATCTGATTAGGTAACGCAGCACCTGAGTGACGGGCTGTTTATTAATTAATTGGATTATTCCTCATTTAATATTTTTCCAGATATTACTTTTATTTTAAGCCATCAACAACGACTACTTATAATATTGTTGCGAAAATTAAATATATGAAAAAATAAACAGAGATAGTCACGTATTTAGTAAGTACGAAGGAAGTGAAAGGAGCCTACCGAGGAAGGACTATTGGCACCCGAAGTGTCTAGTAAAGCCGGGGTTGTTTCAGACTAAAGAGTCCAGTACCTTCGAGACAGATTCCTTTGATGTTGCCGCTCCTCTATATAAGCACGTACAGCTCGCCCGACAGTCAGTTTGTGTTCTCAGCTGTCTTCAAGTGACCATCAGTGCGTTCAGTGCAACAGTGCGACTTAGTTGCAGTGCGGTAAAGTGTTTTTATGTGAAGAACAGTGTTGTGCCGTGACTCTGTAAGTAACAGTATAGTGCCGTGTTTAAGACAGTGCAGTGCCGTTAACTTCGCGAAGTAAAGGACAGTGCAGTGCCGTCTTTTTGTGAACTTCAGTGATCGTTAGTGAATTATTGGACTGTGTAATCTGAAGAACAGTGAAGCTATCAGTGCATACTGTGAGTAGTAATTAAGAATAATTAACCAAGTGTGTAGTGCATTGTTAAATAAATTGTGCAGTGATAAAAACTCTGAAGCTTGTGTTTGTTTAATTTTGCAATCCAAAAGAACTTTAATCAACAACGTTTATTACTGATTTTTGTAATAAACGTAACAATATGCTTGATTTCAGTTTATTACTTTATTGATTTTCATTTAATGTATTAATATTTGCTAATATGTGTTTAATATTTACATAAAATACGATATAACAGAAATTATTATGAAACTAATTTATTATTTTTTTAGGTGATTAACAGGCCAGGAAGCATATCAGGATTTCTAACAAGGTAAGAATAAAAACCATTATATTTAATTTTTTTACTTTACTTTTTGTCCTTTTTAAGTACTTCTCGTATAATTATTAAGTCCGTCACGAAAGTGCTTTGTAAAGTAACAAGGGGAGCGGCCGACTTGCCCCAACCAATTTGAACGAAAATGTTTTAGTGTTTAGTACCTAATGAAAAATCAATTTTGTTCAAACGAGAGAACGCACTTCTCAAGCTTTCGTCTAAAAGAATTGTTAAAGTTTGCCTGAACGCCTATTTCTTGTAGTCCCCAGTGGCTCGGTTGATAGCGCTTTCCTTTTGTGACCGTAAATTTCGAGATCGAATCACGCCGGGAACGAATATATATATTTTTTTTGCTTCTAGGGCGTTTATTTAATATTAATAAATCAATAAAACGTTTTTTTAATTATTTGCATTTAATTTTCAGCGTGTTCTATATATTTAAATAAAATTCGAATGCTTTCTGTCAAAAATGTAATTGGTATAAGGAAATATTTAATATTGTACAAGAAATATATTATTCATTGAATACATAAGTTTATAACAATTACCAAAAATAACGCAGATATTTTAATAATATTTTTAAACGGTTTTATGTTACTTTACAACTTTATTAGATATTATTTTATTTTACAATTAATAATGATATTTAAAATTTTCTAGCTCCATACATAAAAATATTCTTTTAACTTTAATATTCTTTAATACTTTAGAGGTTTTTCATTTTTCGATTTCCGGTTACAAAAGGAAAGCACTATCAACTGAGCTACGGGGGACTATTTGAATTAGACGTCTTCCGAACAACTCAAGACGTTCAGGAAAAATTTAACAATTTTTTTAGACGAACGCTTGAGAAGTGTGCTCTCTCGCTTAAACAGGATTTGTTTTCCATTAGGTACTAAACACTATAAACATTTCGTTCAAATCGGTGGGGGGAGGTCGTGCACTCCCCTTCTAAGCGGGTTTCCTACGTGCTTGAATGGATTCAGTCATCTGGAATAAGTCCTTTCATTAGGGGAGCTCAGGTTAGCCATGTCAGATACAGCGCTGGCCTTAATCTCAATAGTGATCCTCCAATGGCGAGTTCGATTCCCGCCATGGCAATAGGAACTGGTTTAATGACGAACTCTTTAACCCTAGAATGGTAGTGATATTATTTCCCGCTTAATGGTATTGATACGTAAATTTTACGTGTGCAACTGGTAATTGGTGAAATTATTCAAAATTTGTTAATGTTTGTGACTATTTTTTTATTTTATTAAAGGATACACTTATCTTTAACTTATATCTACGTTAATATCTAATAATGTGCACGACATTCCTTTCAGGCGCTTTGTTCGAAACACGTTCCGGAGGTTGTGTGCTCCATTCATATCCATTCTTACCAAGGACTACCCCACCTTGTACATTTATTGTGACTGATCTGACAATATTGTGTGGTTGAGAGGTTTTAGGTTTTTTTTCCTCTGTGTTTGTTCTCTTTCTTCGATTGCCTTGATGTCTTCTAAAATTTTCTCACTCTCATCGCTATCTAGCCCACTCTGTGTTGCAATCATTTCCGAAGGCTCAACCTCCTCATCATTTGGAGAATACTCCGGATCATCATCGCTCTCCTCATAACCATCTATTTCATAATTGTCATTTTCCCCATCTGAGTCATCGGAGAATTCTTTCAACAAATTTCTGATTTCTTCATCCAATGAATTTTTTTTCTCCATTTTTCCGAAACTATAAACAGATTATTTATATTCTTTTTATACATCTTTGACTTTTTTATATTCAAAAATAAAAGTTAAAAACATTAAGAGAAAATAAATTATAATATAAAAAATAAATTGGAAGAAAATAAATTGAGAATAACATTAACTAAGTTATGGCATAAAAACCGGTTATTAGTAGCGATACGTAAATCTTACGTGCCAAAAGGTTGCGGTTAATGGTATTGATACGTAAATATTACGTGTCGTTTTTATTTCAAAAAATAGTATTGGATGAGTGGGAAGGTTCACTTAGCTGCACTTGGCGGAGGTCAAGTCCGAACTGTCTGGAGGGCTCATAGCTGAGGGGTGGGGGTGGTGGGGTTGTTAACGGCCCTTTGATAACAGTTCAAACCAGATCATACGTAATTTTTACGTACACTACCATTCTAGGGTTAATTTTAATTTAAACCTTAGTCACAAGGGTGGTAGCCTGTAGATAACCCGTCTCAATTAGAACAAGTAGTAAATAATGGACGTTAATAAATAACAATAACTTCTGGTCATTTGGCATGTTAATGCTGTCAGGTTTTCTACAACCAGTCAGTAGGTGTTAAGTGGTTTTAGCGGATTTTCCTAAAGGGAAATCAGCTATTGAGGTCGTACTCATGACGCGATTTTCGAAAAATTTCTTCAAATGTCCTATCAAGGAGATAACGAAAATGAGGTCCGTTCAAAACTATATATATTTGTCTGTTAACACTCTAGCTGTCGCAATTTTTGTTTAATCGTTACCAAAATCGGTATTTAATCGTTTTATGTAAAAAGAAAGATCAAGTTCGTTAATGGTTGAAATCAAACCAGTAGAAGGGGGGGCGTTTAGAGGGAGGAATTTCGAAAATTCGAAATATTTCTGTTACTATCCGTCGGATCGTAAACTTGTATAGATCCAGTCTTATTGCAAATTAAATTTACTATAAATATTGTTATGTACATTTATTCTCTATCTTGAATATTAACCGAGATATTTGCATTTTTATTAAGTGTCTGCGGATAACGGACGAGATGAGATCGGCTGATGTCGGTTGTATTCGGGACCGCCGAAAGATAGTTCGGGCGTTTCCGTAACTGTTGGGCTCTCGTGAATTGGCTTAGAGACTCGTTACTACTACTGTTATTAGTAGGCAGATTCCTCTATTGTAAAACTTTACGTGAGAAATCTGCTCAGTAAACGCAGCCCCTGCGTAACGGTCTTTTTGAATTTAGCCTTTAAGTCTCCATGTGTTAATTTTGAATGGCAGATCCTAAAGCTGAATAAAACCACCTCCTCTTTTTTCTATCATGGAAAATTTTTAAAAAATCAAATATTTTGGTTAACATTTGAGATAGAGAAAGAATGTATATAAAAATATTTATAAAACATTACATTTGCAATAAGATTGATTCTATACCATTTTTTCGATCGAAGTATATTAACGAAGATATTTCGAATTTGCTAAATCCCCTCTCTAACCCCCTCCCCTCCCTCCCACTGGTACGATTTCAACCATTCCTCGATCTTCCTTTTCACATAAAACGTTTAAATACCAAGCTTGGTAACGATCAAACAAGAATTGCTGTAGAGCGTTAACAGACACACACACACACACACACACGATCACAGATATATATATATATATATATATATATATATATATATATATATAAAATTTATACTAACAGAGAGCTGAACAGTTACGGAAACGGCCGCACTAGCTCTTAACGGAAACTCACGACTAGACCCGAAGTTACCCGATCTCACCTCAACCGTTACAATTAATAAAAATGCAAATTTCTCGGTTAATATTCAAGATAGAGAATACATGTACATAACAATAATTATAGTACATTTAATTTGCAATGAGATTAATTGTATACAATTTTTCGATCCAACGTATTTTAATGGAGATAATTCACATTTTCGAAAATCCTCCCCTCTCCTCCTCGTCCAATTTCAGCCGTTAGATCAAGTGATCTTTCTTTTTACATAAAACGACTAAATGTCGAGTTTGGTAACAATTAAACAATAATTGTGAGCGCTAGAGCGGCAACAGACAAATATATATATATATATATATATATATATATATATATATATATATATACCGTACACACACACACACACACACACACACACACAGTTTTGAACGGACCTCATTTTCGTCATCTCCGAGGTAGGATCGATGGACATATGAATATTTGAAGAAAAATTTAGAAAATCGCGTCATGAGTACGACCTCAATAGCTGATTTCCCTAAAGGGAAATCTGCTAAAAGAGCATATATGGTGGGCCGACATCACATGTGCCATATCAGCTTGTGGGAAATCTGCTTTGCTTACACCGGCCCTGAGTGATCGACTTTTCTTTTTTTCTTTCCCTTATACGTTAGACCATGGAGAGATACAATGCTTTAGATAAAGGAGAAGGCATTGAGATTTTCCTGAGATGCTCAATCTAGTCGGCCGCTATCGGATCTGGAGAAGTTGTAGGTGGCTAATGAGTTCTAGGGGTTGCTACGTCTGTGGAGGGAGTGGTAAATGCGAGGGCTAGAGATAAGACTGTGGGCTAACTGGATGGGTGACCCTCGGGCTGGTCGATAGCTTCAAGTATTCCACCTAGCTCTAAGACTATCGGCACGACTCATTGGCTGCTCTTCCTTTATCATCCCATCTACATCCTCCTAAACACACACTACCAAACTGTTCCAACAGTCTGCCTCCTTACTTCTAGTCCCGAATTGCCGCTACTATTCTCCTCCTTGGTACTGAGCAGTGGAAGCAACGACTTTGGTGACCTCAACTATAAGCATTCGTTGCCAGGACCACGGAGCCAGCCAGCTGTGAAGAACAGAAGTTATGAAGGCTAGTGTTTTTCTTCTCACTTCCGTTCACTCAGTGTACATATGTAGCTCCTTCTTTTGATAATCTTCAATAAATAGTGTGGTGTTTAGATTATTGCTTTTATTTAACGCATCTATTTAACATAAGAACATTAAAGTGGATCACGTCGGGGTTACCACTTTAATGTAGAAGAAAAAAAAATCATTATCTGTAAACCTCATAAAAGCATTTGCAAAATTCGTTCTTGCCGTACAAAATATTTAATTCTCATTGTAGAAGCCCCTGATAAGGCAGTAAATCGATACAGCTTTTAGAAATATAAAAGTTAAAATTAATTACTCAATTTTTCGGTTTGTCTTTATGACGATAAATATGGGCTAGGATGTGTGGGCAAATTCACCACGCTATATGTCATTATCGTTTATTTTATTAGCAAATGAAGCTCTTGGAATGCATTAAATAATATAAAAATTCCGTCAAGCAGGGGCTGCGTAAACTAAGCAGATTTCCCTCGTGAAGTTTAACATTAGATAAATCTACATACTGGTAACAAAACACCACCGTGAATTTTAAGTGAAATCCAAACTACGAGGGGTGTACAGAAAGTTCTAAGCCTGATATATATATACAAATATATTTTCAACTTACATATTTTTATTTTTCAATATAGTCCCCCTCAACAGCAACGCACTTATTCCACCGCTTTTCCAACATCTGTAACCCGGTCAAAAAAAAATTGTTGTCAAAACCTTCCAATCACAGGTGATCTCAGCTGTCAAGGTTGTTTTGGAAGGTTTTGACAACAATTTTTTTTTGACCGAGTTACAGATGTTGGAAAAGCGGTGGAATAAGTGCGTTGCTGTTGAGGGGGACTATATTGAAAAATAAAAATATGTAAGTAGAAAATATATTTGTATATATATATATATATATATATATATATATATACACATATATATATATATATATATATATACATATATATATATATATATATATATATCAGGCTTAGAACTTTTTGTACACCCTTCGTATAATAAGAAACCTCCAGACGGGAGCCTCTGAAATGTAAACAGTTCTGCCAACGTCTTACCGGAAAGAAAAACAATTACTGTAATATATTTCAGTAATTGATTCCTTTCCCGTGTGAGATTGGCAGACTACAATCTCACACGGGAAAGAAAAACAATTACTAGATATATTTCAGTTGAATATAACATATTTATTTTATTGAAAACGATATACTATATCTAGTATAGTAATTTATAATGAATCTGAATACATTTGATCTCAATCAATCAAATTTTAGCAGTCCAAGAACTTAAATTGGGGAGGCGTGGGGTCACCAGAACATATTTTCATGTATCCCGTATAATAAAGGTCACTTGAAAACAATATTTAGTATTTAAGCTTGGAATAATGTGGTTTTGCTGCAGGGGTTTGCTGAAGGCTGAAAACTGAAATATGCAAATATCTCGGTTAACATATAAGATAGAGAATAAATGTATACGACAATATTTATAGTACATTTAATTTTCAATAAGATTTATTTTATACACTTTTTGGACCCGATGTTTAGTAACGTTCTCCTCCTCTCACCGTTCCAATGTCAGCGTTACTTGATCTTTCTTTTTACATAAAACGACTAAATTTCCAGTTTGGTATCGATCAAACTATAATTGCGAAAGCTAGAGCTGTAACAGATATAGCATTTGCAGCAGACCTCATTTTCATCATCTACTTGGTAGGACCGATGGGCATTTGAAGAATAATTTCAAAACTCGCGTCATGAGTACGACCTCAGTAACTGATTACCCCTAAGTGAAATCTCCTAAAAATCTGGATAAACATTTATTTTAAAGAATCAAAAAATATGAACAAAAAATAAATTAACTGTGATGCCTACTAGAACATCTATAGGCAGAATGCCGGTGTATCTGGCCATGTTTCACAATAGCTGATAATGTGCTGTATGTTGTACAGCCCTTTCATGTTCTTCGCTTCTTCCGTCCAAGGCCAGTAGGTTTGATGAAAGTATGTTGTCTTCGGGAGACTTGAGACGAATACGGCGAATATTTACTACATTGCAAACACTTATTAGGCTTTCGATTAATGGCCTTCTAAATGTCTCATCCTTATTCCCCCAGCAGGCAAGTGTACCACAGTGGGGAATCCTCAGTCCTTTCTTAATCCTTACCTATACTGCCGATATACCATCACATCCCGAAACTTCCCTTCTTCCGGATGCATGTAATACTGCAATCTTGACGTACAACTCAGACCCAAATATGGCATCGGCATCTTTACAAGAACACCTTGCTCTGCTAGAATCCTGACTGGCTCAGTGGAAGATCAAGGTCAACAGCAGCAAATCAAGCCACGTAACATTTACTCTACGACGTTCCATTTGCCCTCCAGTTACACTCAACAGCACACTGTGTTTGTCACAACTCTAGCGGTCACAATTATGGTTTTATTGTTACCAAACTCGATATATGAGCGTTTCAAGCAATATTAAAGATCAAGTTCGTTAATGGCTAAAATGAGACAATGAGCCGTGGGATTTAGAGGAGGAGAATTTTGAAAATTCGAAAGATCTCCGTTGGATAGAAACATCGGATATAACTAATCTTCTAGGAATTTAAATTTACTATAAAGACTATTATATACATTTATTCACTATCTTGAATATTAACCGAGATATTTGCATTTTCCAGTTTTCAGGCTACAGCAAACCCCCATTCCTACTCATGTCATGTTAATAATAAGCTGTTATATCATGAACCACTTAATTCCAAGGTTAAATACCAATTTTGAACTTCTACTTTGTGAGATATATGCAAATACGTACTCTTCTTTGTTCTTGGATTACTAAAATTCATTCACAATAAATTACAACACTAGCTATAGTAAATAATTTTAAATAAAATTAGTATGATATATTCAGGTATATGTTATTAATTGTTTTTCTTTCCGGCCTAGAATATCTGTATCTATCGATTCAGCGCTGCGAGGCTGGCTGGCCTGTTTGTTTACAATTCAGATGCGTTCCGTTGTAGAGATTATTAACTTGAACAATTGACTTAAAGATATCACTTTACCGTTTGTATTTATTCACTTAACATTCATAGTTGTGTTACATTCACATGAGAAATCTGCTTAGCTTACGCAGCCCCTGCCTGACGGGCTTCTTGAAATCTGAGTACGTCGTTCTGTCATAGTGTGTGCTCTAGCTTTGAATATTCTGTCCTTTTGTTTCTCTTAAAAGTTAATTATGTAATTAAAATGTCTCGTAAAGATCCTTAGGCTTGGAAGTAAACTTTGGGTGAAAACTTTTTATAATGAAAGAGGTTCATTAATCGCTCCTAAACTTGTCAAAATGGGTTCAGTGAAGGTGAAACTGATAAATCCGTTTAAATCTGAAAATAGAAAATAAATTAATTTCTATTAAATGTAAAATATATTATAATAAGATTCGTCAAATATCTTATTTTGATAATGTTATCTATAGAAACTATACTATTAGTTCAATGATTTTCTTTACACATTATAAGGTACCATTTATAATTGAAATATATATTCGTTATAAAACTGCCTAAATAAAATCCATGAACACATTTTATAAAATCTATTAACTTAGTAATTATGTATAATCCATTCATTTCGTTTAAAATCTTAATTCCACTCTAAATGTCTAACACTCATTTTCAGCCAATTTCTCTTAAGAAAAATCAGCTATTGAGGTTGTACACATGACGCGATTTTTGAAAAAATGTCCTTAAATATCCATCTATATATATATATATATATATATATATATATATATATATATATATATATATATATATATATATATATATTTTCGCCTATTACTAATTTTGGTTTGATGGTTAGCAAACTCGGTATGTAAGCGTTCCATGCAAAACTAAAGATCAAGTTCGTTAACTGCTATAATCGGAGCAGCGGGTGGGGGGTTGAGAAGGGTGAAATTTCGAAAACTCCTAATATCTCCGTTATTATACTTGGCTCGAAAAATGGTATAGAATCAAGCTTATTGAAAATTAAATTTGTTATACATGTTGGTATATAAATTCTTTTTCTATCTCAAATATTAACATAAATATTTGATTTTTTTTTTTTTTAATTTTCAGCCTTCATTAATCACCCCTTCTATTTCAAGGCACGTTTGGAAGAAGCCAATCTTACACAGTCTTATTTCAAGCTGCAATAACAAATATTGTGTTCAACAAACGCCTTCTAAATGGGATAGATGCAAATATGTTCTGAAGACACGTCCTTTACAATTCAGACGCTTTCTGTTGTGGAGGTTATTAAAATATGAATTGACTGAAAGATTTCTCATTCCCATTTGCATTTGTACACTTAATATTCACGGTGGTGTATATTCAGGTAGATTTATTTATTGTAAAACTTCACGGGAGAAATCTGCTTAATTTACGCAGCCCCTGCGCGACGGAATTTTTATTATCTTGCGTAAAAACATTCTTCAGACATGAAGTTCTTGAATTTATTTTTAATACAAAGAATATATTCTTATTTACTTAATACATTGAGGCAGTGTGTTAATGAGTATACTCCAGAAGAAAATGGGGGTTGTTCTTGAATCTTGTTTTACGATTATGTCTTACACAATTTTATTTTAACAAGTTCATGTTTTGAGTTCTATTTTGTTTTTTGAGTTTCATTTCCGTTTTTGTGCTTCATTCAGTTTTTTATTTATTTATTTTTTTTAAATTTCGCCTTTTGTGATCTATTTCCTTTTTTTTTGCTTTCCAGTTCTGTTTTGTGTTGTGTTTCTATTTATTTCCCATATCTGTTTTCGTTTTTTTTCCCTCTGTTTTCTGACCCTTTTATGTTTTGTGTTCCGTTTGTGTTCTATGTTCCTTTTAGCAGATTTCAGATTTAGAGGTTGTACTCATGACGGAATTTTCGAAATTTTTCTTAAAATGTATCAGTATCGACTAAACTTTTTTATCGATCCTACCTAGTAGATGACGAAAATGAGGTCCGTTCAAAACTGTGTATATATATATATATATATATTTGTCTGTTACCGCTCTAGCGGTCGCAATTTTTGTTTGATCGTTACCAAACTCGATATTTAGCCGTTTTATGTAAAAAGAAAGATCAAGTTCGTTAACGGCTGAAATCGGACCAGTGGGAGGGGGGTTTAGAGGGTAGGATTTTCGACAATTCAAAATATCTCCGTTACTATACGTTGGATCAAAACATTGTATAGAATCAATCTTATTGCAAATTAAATTTACTATAAATATTGTCTTATACATTTATTCTGTATCTTGAATATTAAGCGAGATATTTGCATTTGTATTGTGTGTGTGGTCGGCAGGAGTCGGCTATGTTCGGGACATTCCGCCGAGAGCTAGGGCGGCCGTTTTCGTCACTGATCGTCCCTCGTGAATAGGTTTAGAGATTCATTACTACTACTGTTGTTATTAGGCAGATTTCTCTGTTGTAAAACTTCACGTGGAAAATCTGCTTAGTTTACGCAGCCCCTGCGTGACGGACTTTTTTATTCTGGTTTGTGTTCCTTTTAAGTTTTGTGTTCCTCGTCCGTTCTTTTTTACCTTTTCTGTTTTGTTTACTTTTTTTCGTATTGTTTAGTTTTTATTTGAGTTTTGTTTTGTTTAGTTTTTTAAGTTACGAAGTTTTTGTTTACAGCAACATCGCCAAAGCTGCGAAGCTTCAATAAATAAGTAAATCATGTTTTTCTTTACGAATATGTCTTGTTTGGAGCATATATTATAATAATATGCTATTACATGCACACAAATTATTTGAATCTTATCTGTCTACAATTATTCGGGATATTGTAGAAATTTATAACCTTGTTTCGTGCATCGATGAATGGCTGGGAGTTATAAATTTCCTGTTAAGCTCTTATTAAAAAAGTTTTCTCCTTGAGTACTTTTCATCTTCTCAAACAGCTATGGCCAACGAGCCCACTTCCTCAAGTATTATTTCATCAAGTTAATCTACCCCTCTCAGTCTTTAGTATAATTTATAGACTTTATTGCCGCTATAATTTTAATCCTTTAAAACTGGCGAAAGATGAAAAAAATTTATGTAAATATTGCACGTATTACAACGCAGAGAATCCTAGGAAACTAATAGCAAATATCTTAATTACAGCACGAAAAGGGTCGCGTCAAATAAGCATATTTCCAACGGTTTGGACCCGTTACTCATCTAAGAATGGGGTTTGCCTTCTTCCAGTTTAACGATTTTTAGTTTTTCTTTTAGTTTTTTTTGTTTGTTTTATTTTTATTTTGTTTTTTTCCTCGTGTTGTAAATATAGTAACAATTTATATTTGTCTGTTACCGCTCTAGCGGTTGCAATTTTAGTTTCATCGTTACCAAACTCGATATGTTGTCGTTTTATGTAAAAAGAGAGATGAAGTTCGTTAACGGCTGAAATTTCACCAGGGGAGGGGGGATTTAGAGAGGGGGAAATTTGGATATTTCGAAAAATCTCCGTTATTAAACATCGGATCGAAAAAGTGTATAAAATAAATACTATATCAAATTAAATGTACTATAAATATAGTTATATACATTTATTCTCTATCTTGAATATTCACCGAGATATTTGAATTTTTCAGTTTTCAGCCTTCAGTAAACCCCCTTTTACTAGTGTTACATAAACAATGCTCTGTTATATAATGAAATATATTAATTGAAGCCTAAAAACCAAATATAGTTTTCATTGAACTTTTACTTTGTGAGATATATGCAAATACGTTCTAATGCCCCCCTCCCTTCTTTTGTTTTTGGATTAATAAAATTTGTGTGATTAAGATAAAACTGAATCTGATTCATTACAAATTACAGCATTAGCTTTAGTAAATTGTTTTCAATAAAATTGTTATGTTATATTCAGATATATTTCATTAATTGTTTGTCTTTCCGGTCTATCAATGCAGCGCTACGAGGCTGGCTTGCCTGTATGTTTACAATTCAGCCGCTTTCCGTTGTAGAGATTATTAACTTGTATTGTACATTTACTGAGCATTCACGGTAGTGTTACCTGTATGTATATTTATCTATTGTAAACCTTCGCGTGGGAAATTTGCTTAGTTTACGCAGCCTCTGCGTGACGGACTTTTTTTCGTTACCATATATCGTGCTTAAACTATGCTAGAGAACATATATCCTACATGTGTACGGTGGATATGGATACATGGGCGATAGGGGTGAGTCACTGCTTGAACCTGTCCTTGCATCCATTACGGATGTGCCTGTCGACTAGCCCCTACTCCCTATTCAATGCCCATATTACAATAGATTTGCAAATGCTCCCATCTTAAGTGCACTACACTGTATGATTTAAGCCGATACGTAAATGACACAATTGATGGATTACGCGTTACAACTATAATGACGGAATGCTTGATACACTACCAATAACTTCATCGGCCTTATTACATTGAAATATTTAAACTGTCGAAATTATATACGTAAGTAAAAGTATTTGAATTTTTTTATAATTAGTGGTTTTAACAGATTCACCTTAAGGAAAATCATCTATTGAGATTGTGGCAACAACAATACAGAATCTCAATAATATTAATGGCAAAATAAAGACTTATTTAGAGGCCATTTAATTTCGTTAGACATTGAAAGAGTTTTAAACAGCACATATAGCCAGTACTTTAGAAGAATTAGCTCTCTTGGCAGAGGCGAGGAGTATCTGTACCAAAATGTGCCATTTTTTAAGACCAAAGTTATATTTCAAACCCGCTTATTAGGCACAAAAAGATCAAAAATTGATAGTTGGCAGGACAATTTACATATTCAATCCAGAAAAGCAATGCCCCTTTGTGAAGATAGCCAAGATACCACGCCAGTGTTTGTTGGAAGTGAAGAATATTTACTTGGAGAGAGAGAAAAAAAAAACGTCCAATTCTTCACAATTTGTTTATTTCAGCGCTAAGCGCTTTCAAAGACTAATGTCTCCATCTTCAGAGCTACACATGAAAAATAAATAACATTAATAAATACTCTATACATTGCAACAGGGTCATGAAACATATTAACATCAATAAATAAAACACAAGATAAGTATCTAACAATGAACATAATAAATGTACTTAAGTCAAATCTTCAAATAAATAAAATACAGAGAGTGAGAGATCTATTGTGGTATAGGAATATATTACTGACCTACTTGCATGCGCTCATTGGGAAAGACAGCAAGCGACTGACTGGCACGCGGGAGATAACATTGAGGTCCAGTACCCCCACCATTGCAGACTTATAACAATTGCGGTCTTTTTGTTTAAACAGCGACTACCAATAAGTTTCTTATTCAATGCAATCTCCAGACCTTCCAATGCACTTAGTTTTTTACCTTTCTTGGCCTCACGTAATAAGCACACTTCATGGGCTCCTTCACTATGGCCCTCTTGTTCTTGATGGCAGAAAAATTCGGAATCTGAGCGATAACCATGTTCTCTACACCGGGTTCTTACCTTTCTTCCTGTTTGGCCGATGTAAGCTCCTTTGCATGCACCACATACTATTTTGTATACCCCGGACCTGTCTTTTATATCGATAGGATCGTTAGCCCTGCATAGCATATCGCCCAGAGTTGGTCTGCTCTTATTTGCTACTCCCACTCCAATTTTACTTAGTACGCATCCTGTTTTCTCCGAGAGTTTTCCTAAATATTGATTAGCGCACCAACGCAACGTTTTAGCATTTTCGGCAAAGTGCCTGAAGGATTGTTTTTCATGTGTAGCTCTGAAGATGGAGACATTAGTCTTTGAAAGCGCTTAGCGCTGAAATAACAAATTGTGAAGAATTGGCCTTTTTTTTTCTCTCTCTCTCTATAGCCAAGATACGGTTACACACTTCATCCTTAAATGCCCCGTTTTAGCAGAGAGAAGAAACCGTCTCCTAAAAAGGCTCAACATTCCACAGCAATCCATGAATAATCTTGTTGTTGTTGTATAGGGTTTAAGGGGGAAAAACTACCAGGTTATCATCGCCCTGTAATATTTATAATTCACATTTTGGCATCCTCATCCATATCGCCATTTTAACAATATAAACGAGGATTCAAACAATATCATTTTATTTTTTTTGTATAAACTCGTGTTTTTTACAAAATTTTACAACTTATCGAGTTCTTTCGGGTCATCTCCAAGGGCCACTTCTATATTATTGGAAATATTGCATTTGTTTCTAATATCTGTATACTTATGACATTTCATTAATATGTGGTAGATAGTTAAGTCTGTGTTACACTTCTCACAAATCGGGGGTTGATCTTTTGTCATAAGATAACCATGCGTAAGTCTTGTGTGCCCTATTCGGAGTCTTCCTAATACAACTTCATCTCTTCTGTTGTCTCTTGCCGAATATTTCTATGGACGGATGGTGGTTTTAATAGTTTTTAGTTTATAGTTCTGGGTTTCATTCCACATGTGTTGCCAGTTTTTATTAATTTCTTCTTTGAGTGGTTGGTAGAGTTCTGCAGATGTAATTGTTGTAGGGGTGATGGAGTCGAGTTGGTGGGCTTCTCTGGCTGCTAAATCTGCTTTTTCGTTTCCATCTATTCCCACGTGGCTTGGAATCCACATGAAGTAGACGGCCCTTTTTAGCTCTCGGAGCATTTGTATTTGATTTTGTATTTTTTTACTATTGGGTTGTTTGTGAATACATCTTTGGTGCTCAATAGGGCACTCAACGAGTCAGTGCAAATCAGGAATTTTTCTTGAGTCGAGAGTGTGCAAATGCAGTGATATAAAGCGAATTGAATTGCGAATAGTTCGGCGGATGGATAATCTGTTTGACCTTATGGACAAGAATAAAATAAACTGCATTTATGTTTTCATACATATAAGTCTTTACGTCTGAGGAAAAAGAATGCAAACAATATAATTATTAATATAAAATTAATGTTTTATGTTTTTTTCTATAGTAATTATTGTATATAGTATTTATTTTGTGTTATTTTAAAATGGATTCTCTTTATATTTATATAAAGAAAATAATATATTAATAAAAGAATAATTTAATCAAAAAATGTACCTGAAGCCTTGCTATGAAATTGTTAAATTTTAAAAGCAATAAAAATATTCATTCATATTCTATTGAGATTGTACTCGTGACACAAATTGCGAAAACTCTTCAAATGTCCATCAATCCTGGCCAGGAGATGACGAAAATGAGCTCCGATCAATACAATATGTCTATGTATATTAAGCCAGTGACGCCAGGGCTGCGTAACTAAGCAGATTTCCCAATCACTGGTATAACACACTTGTCACATCATCTCACCACATATTCTCTATTTCTACGTAAATAGGTCCGTCACACAGGTGCTGCGTAAGCTTAGATTTCCCAACGTCTGCCAGGTATTTGCATTTTTCTCAAAAAGTAAAAGTTCAATGAGAACAATATTTTAGTATTCTTGTTTGAAATAATGTGCTTCATAATATAACATCTTACTCTCAATATGACATGAGTGGGCATTACGTGGGGGTTTACTGAACACTGAAAACTAAAAACTGCACATATCTCGGTTAATAATCAAGATTCAAAAACGTATTTAACAATCTTTAAATATTACATTTGCAATAGAATTAGTTCTATACAATTTTTCCATCTCATAATAACGGAGATATTAAGAATTTTCGAAATTCCTCCCCTTTAAACTCCCCCTCCCACTGGTCTGATTTCAGCCATTAACGAACTTAATCTTCCTTTTTACATAAAACGATTAAATATTGAGTTTGGTAACACACACACACACACACACACACACACACACACACACACACACTCACACACACACACACACACACACACACACACACACACACACACATATATATATATATATATATACATTCTTGCGCTCCCAATAAATATAAAATTTATAAATTAATAAAATAAAGTCAGAGATAACTTGAAATAAAGGACGAAAAAGTTGTGTAAGAGAAAAAAACAACTAAAACTAGCCACATTCAAAAATAACAACTACATACACACTTTGAAATGAACGACCAGTAATTAAATATTGAATTCGGCCTAAAAATGGCATTTCATTTAAACACAGATCCCATGGTATCGAAATTCAACCAGATGTTGACCATACCTAGCCACAGCAGTTTAACCAGTGCTTAAAGAAAAAGTCCGTCACGCAGGGGTTGCTTAAACTAAGCAGATTTCCTTTGTGAAGTTTAACAATATATAAATCTACATACTGTTAACACAAACCCACCGTGAATATAAAGTGAATAAATACAAACAGTAATAAGAAACCTTTCAATTTTAGTAACCTCCTGACGGGAAGCGTCTGAAATAAACGGGTGTGCCAACCCCTCACCGGAAAGAAAAACAATTACTGAAGTATATAAGAATGTAATATATTAATTGAAAACTTATATCTAGTACTGTAATTTATAATGAACCACAATAATCTTTATTGCTATCAATCAAATTTTAGTAGTCCAGGAACTTAAGAAGGTAGGGGGTCTCCAGAACATTCTTCTTTCCATTAATGGAAATCTGCTAAAATAAAATTCAATGTGTTAAGAAAATGTGTAAGCTTGAAAATTCATTTTTTTTTAAATCTTTTCAGTAGCTCTCAACAGGCCGCGATAAAATTGCTTGTAGTTTAACATTCACGACTTTCTTACTTTTATGTTGAAATCTGTTCTAAATATTTAGGGCTGGCATAGTAAAATATAATCTTAATGCCGAGTCTTATACAAGAGATGTTGAGAGAAGTTGAAGCTAGGCTGGGAAGCCATTTAGATTGGTTCTTTGTGAGCTTATGATAAGAGTTCTTGGCTAACAGTTCCATAGGAAGGGCTGCCCCACCCCCTCCCTCTCTCTCTCACCCACCCCCTTCTTGTCTTCTATCTTCACTTTGCCAGTATTCTCAAGTGACGGCATTTCTTAAACGTTTAAGAGACGCCCCGATTTATCATTTTATCACGCCCCGCGATACGCTGGCTGCTTTGAAACAATCGTAGGGCGCAAGTCAGTCAAACAGAAACTGATTCAAATGATAGTATTTAACCTGGCAAAGTTATACCAGCCTCAATTCAAGAGACATACAAATGAAGTCGCTCACGTAGGGAACATATACATACTATGCAGATTTCCACGATACGGATCTGACACAATATGTTTTTCATTTTATATATATAGCCAAGGTATTCGGCTTCGCTCGGGAAATCATTTGAGGTGGAAAGATTCTATTTTGTTTTTGCATGACTTCTACTGTACAACTGCATTTCCCGTCTGGGCGCATTGTTTTCTCGTAAGGGCCAGTTGGGCAAAAAAAATTTGAATTTGAAGAATAAATGGAAATAAGTCCCTAATCACCCCCTTTCCACTGTTTGACACACCGTGAATAATTCAAATCATGATCATGGATAGTATTTATTATAATTAAATATCATCTTTAATGTACGTATTTTGTATATATAATCTAGCTAATGTAACCGGCGATGCCCGGGAAATCATCGATGAATGACTACTGATGGTATTTTTATATTTTTATCAAAAATCGTTGAAAAACCAATGGGAATCGGAATATCTCAATTTTTCATTTCAGGCCTTCCTCATAAAAATTTTAATGTAGCTTATAATCATGGAAGAATTAATGCTAATTTGCATACCAAAACGCATAAAAAGTGTATATAACAAAAGTTACTCTAAATAACAAAATAAACAACTGTTGTTATGTTCATATTCGCCTAGTTTGTAAATATGAACATTACAAAAATTGTTTATTTTGTTATTTAAAGTAACTTTTGTTATATACATTTTTTTCTTATGCCGAATTATAAACGAGATATACGCCAAAATCTATAGCGGAAGTGAACAATTTTATTTGGCACAAAATATTCAACCGAACTAAAAAAAATTGGGTATGTGTATTAGCACTAACGCCTTCATTATAATAAGCCATACCAACATTTCTAGGGACGGACAGGAGTGGGGTTGTAAGGAAGGCCTGAATTTACTTCGCTTTCTATTGGGTTTTCTACAAATATGCACATGACAAAAGTAGTATATTTTTTTATTTGAAGTAACTTTTGTCTTATAACAAAGTATAAACGAGGTATACATTAAAACTTTAGTGGGAGCCAACAATTTTGTTGGGCACTAACGACTGACCCGAACTTAACAAAACTTGGTATGTCAATTAGCAATAATTCTTCCATGATTATAAGCTATATTATAATTTTTAGGTTCGAACGGGAGTGGGGGATATAAGGAAGGCTTCAAATAAAAATTAGCCATATTTTATTTTCTATATGAATGTACAGTTTACAATCGGGACTTACAAAAGTCTATTTTTAATAGCGGTTATGACATACTTAAAACAGCTGTCACCATTGGGCTTTGCACCGCATCAAGGGAAAGGAACTTTTATTCATACATCGTCTGGAAGACAGAATACGATGTGATTAAATTATATGGCCCAATACGTTCTTTAAAAAAAAAAAAAAAAAAAAAAAAAAAAAAAAAAAAAAAAAAAAAAAAAAAAAAAAAAAACCTACATTGACCTACAACAGATTGAGGATAGTGAAGCCTTACGAACAAGTAATTTTATTACTAACATATCCACATTAACGACGGGTATAGACTCTAAACACTGAGACGGGGAAATGGAAAAATGTTGTGCAAAGTAAAGCATTGCCCAAAAAAAACAAAACATCATCAATCAGCCTCAAATGATTTCCCGGGCGAAGCCGGGTACCTTAGCTAATATATATACTTGTCTTTTACTGCTCTTGCTGTCGCAAATCTTACTTTATCGTAACTGAACTCGATATAAAAGCGTTTTATGTAAAATGGAAGATCAAATTCGTTAATGGTTGAAATCACACTCACACCAGTGGAAGGTGTTTAGAGGGGGAATTTTCGTAAATTCGAAATATCTCTTTTATTATACGTCGGATCGAAAATTTATATGGATCCTATCTTATTGAAAATGTAATTGCCTATAAATATTTTATAGATATTTATTTTTTTTCTTAAATATTACCCGAGATATTTGGATATTTCTGTTTTCAGCATTCAGCAAACCCCCATTTCTACTCATGTTACATGAACAATACTCGGTGGAAGGAATGAATATTTTTATTGCTTTTAAAAATTTTATAGCAAGGGTTCAGCCCATGTTCATGATTAAAAACTATATACAATAATTACTATAGAAAAAAAACATAAAACATTAATTTTATTTTAATAATTATATTGTTTGTATTTTTTCCCTCTGACGTAAAGACTTTTAAGTATGAAAACATATATGTAGTTTATTTTATTCTTGTCCATAAGGTCAAACAAATTATCCATGGATTGCTGTGGAATGTTGAGACTTTTCAGGAGGTGGTTTCTTCTCTCTGCTAAAACGGGGCATTTAAGGATGAAGTGCGTAACGGTGTCTTGGCTATCTTCGCAAAGGGGGCATGGCTTTTCTGGATTGAATATGTAAATTGTCCTACCAACTATCAATCTTTGATTTTTTGTACCTAATAAGCGGATTTGAGATATAACTTTGGTCTTAAAAAATGGCACATTTTGGTACAGGTACTCCTCGCCTCTGCCAAGAGAGCTAATTCTTCTAAAGTACTGGCTATATGTGCTGTTTAAAACTCTTTCAATATCTAACGAGATTAAATGGTTCTCGAGAGCCTCTAAATAAGTCTTTATTTTTCCATTAATATTTTCCGCATTTTCCAATTCCTCCAAGCTCCCTCCTATGCACCCAAGATACCCTTCCAGTTCATTCACCCAATTAAATGGCATTGAATAATTGGCAGATAATTCCTTTAGGCGCATGTAACACAGTCTTGATAGATCATCTGCCGACTTCTCTTGTAGAGCCTTCCACCAATTTTACATCCTCTTGAAAATTTTCAGTTGGGTGTGTGTACGGTTGAATTCTATTCTAATGTAAGCATTAGGATTGTTTTTAGGAAGACACATAAGCCATTTAAAGAAGTTTAATTGAGCTTTCTCAATCACAGCCGAATAACCAGGACCCCATATTTCTGATACATACAAAAGTACACTTTCACTAAGTGGATCGAACAGCATAAATTTGGTTGCCCAAGTTTCAGCTTTGCTTTTATTAAGTATGCGTAAGATGGCAGCATTGGCAGAGCAACCTTTTGTCAAGAAGTGAGTACTGGCTTGACAGAATTTTCCTGAGGATGAGAAAGGTACCCCCAGGTATGTAAATGAATTTGTAAGCTGGATTAGGTTATTATTATAAAATTTGGTTTTACTTTTCTCATTTGTGGAATGGTAATATCATTGTTTTCTGAGTGTTCACTGAGAGTAACATTACGTCACAGTATTTCTTTAATTTACGTTGCGTATCAGGCCATGATATAGAGTATAACTAGGTCATCAGCATACATCAATAAAATTAAATCTTTTCTTGTACTTATCTGTATACCCTCTGCCCCATTCTCTTCGAAAAAATGGACTATATCTGATATATGTAGCAAGAATAGAAGAGGGCTTAAGTTTTCTCCTTGTAGAACACCTTCAGATATTTCAATGTCATGTGAGTACTGATTTCCTTCTTCAATAATAAACGATGCTTGGTCATACAGAAATTTTATCACTCTTAGAATTTAGAATACTCGGTTATATAATAAACCACATTATAATAAACCAAAAATTATTTTCAAGAGACCTTTAATATACGAGATACGTGCCAATATGTTCTGGTGACCCCACCCCGTCTTAACTTTTTGGACTACTTAAATTTGATTGATTAAGACAAAAATTATTCTGATTCATTATAAATTACTGTACTAAATATAGTGAATACGTTTCAATAAAATTAATATGTTTTACATTGATATATTATAATAATTGTTTATATTTCCTGTGAAGAATATTAGCCGACTTCTCTTAAGGGATTTCAACTATTGGTCATACTCATTCGGCGATTTTGAAAAATTTCTCAAATGTCCATCAACCTTACCTAATGTATGAGGAAAATGAGGTCCGGTCAAAATTACACATATTTACGACCTCGGGAAGGGCATTGTCTTCTTCCCTGAGGGTGATCGAACAATTTTATAGAATCAATCTTATTGCAAATAAAATTTTATATAAATATTGTTATTCTCATCCATCTTGAATATTAACCGAGATATTGGCACTTTTCAGTTTTCAGCCTTCAGCAAACCCCCACTTCTACTCATGTTACATATGAAATACTCCCCCATCTTAAGTTCTTGGACAAAAATTTGATTGATTGAGATAACAATTTGTTGATTCATTATAAACTACAGTACTGGATATATTAAATAGAAGTTAATACGTTATATTCTGATATATTTCAGTAATTGTTTTCTTTCCGGTGATTGGTTGACAGACCTGTTCTTTTACATTTCAGACGCTTGTCGTCGGGAGGTTTTTTATTATCGTTTGTCTTTGTTCACTCAATATTCATGGTGGCGTTTTGTTATAAGTATGTAGATTTATCTATTGTTAGACTTCACGAGGGAAATCTGCTTAGTTTTCGCGGAACATTATTTACTTTGGTCTAGTCCTGACCGTGATTTTCCATTCCATACACTCAAATATTCATTCGAGCTAATCCCGAGTTCGCATACATGAATATATTGCTTATCTAAATAATTCTTCGACTAAATATTTGTTTCAACGGTGTAGCGATAAAAAAAAAAAGAACAAATAAAGTAACGGCTAAGCAGGAATAACAGCAGGGATGAATACAGAATGTATAAATATTCGGAAAGATGTTTTCCTGGATATTTTGCCCCAAAGGTAGAGGAAAAATTGGCATCCAATCTGGCCCAAGTGGGGCTTTCAGATTTGGGGATTAGAGGGATTTTATGGGCTGCAAGTCCCAGGGATTACACCAAATTCCCAAAGAACAGACAACTCCACACATTAGACTTTCTCACTCTCAACATGTAGGCGGAACGGGAGAACACTGTTTGACAGGTATGGGTAACCTTTGACATGTTGCGGGTCAAAAACTCAGTGTGCAAATACCGCTTTTAAAACTAGTGCATTTTAAAGTAGTGGTCATAATTTTTAACGATAGATATCACCCGAAATTATAACGACAATGTAATTATAATACAATTTGTTAAAGTAACAAAATGAAATGAAAAAAAAATAGGTACAACATGGCACAATCAATGAGTTTTAATTTGGGAAACTAATCCATCGATGTTTCGATTAATTCCACTGATACAAAGACGTAAAGAATTTTCCAAATTATCCTCAGTCAGCCTTGTATGATGTTTTGATTTATTAACTTTCATCAATGAAAAGAACTGTTCGCATTTATAAGTAATGCCCAATACGCAACAAAATTCTCTCCTCATCTTCCTCATTTGGAGTTAGTAGTGTAATATTATTGTTGACTTTGGTTTTAGCAGATTTCCCTTGAGGAAAATCAGCTATTGAGGTCGTACTCATGACGCGATTTTTGAAAGATTTCTTCAAATGTCCATCGATCCTACCCAGGAGATGACGAAAATAAGGTCCGTTCAAAATTATATAAATATATATATATATATATATATATATATATATATATATATATATTTGTCTGTTAACGTTCTAGCGGTCGTAATTTTTCTTTGATCGATACCAAACTCCATATTTAAGCGTTTTACGTAAAAAGAGAGATCAAGTTCGTTAATGGCTGAAATCGGACCAGTGGGAGGGGGGCTTTAGAGGGGGGGATTTTTGAAAATTCAAAATATCTCCGTTATTATACGTCGGATCGAAGAATTGTATAGAATCAATCTTATTGTAAATTAAATTTACTATAAATAATGTTATATACATTTATTCTGTATCTTGAATATTAACCGAGATATTTGCATTTGTATTGTGTGTGTGGTCAACGGAACTCCGCCATGTTCCGTACTCTCAGCCTAGAGCTCTGGTGGCCGTTTCCAGAACTATTCGTCCCTCGTGAATAGGTTTAGAGATCCCTTCCTACTACAGCTGTTATTAAGCGGATTTCTCTATTGTAAAACTTCACGTGGGAAATCTGCTTAGTTCACGCAGCCCCTGCGTGATGGGTTTTTCAAAATGTCTCGCGGGCCGGGGGTTGCCCACATATGCTGTATTCCCTATTTTTTGTCAAAATGTTACCAGAGTTCTTATAAGAGAAATCACCAGTTGAGATCATGAGAACATAGAAAAATGTCTTTAAAATCTCCATCGATCCAAGGGGGGTTTAGGGAACCCAAAAATTCAAAACAAAATTCTGAAACCTTGTGCAATTAGAGTAGTCGCCCGCACACATAACTATTCGTGGTTAGCTCGTGCGGAACTACGATTAGAAGAGGTAAAATCCCCTTTTGAAAAAATCGGGTTTTAGCAGATTTACAGGGAAATCAGCTATTGAGGTCGGACGCATGACGGTAGTTTTCGAAAATGTTTCATTCAAATGTCCGTCGATCCTACACCAGAAGATGGACGAAAAAGAGGTTCCTTCGAAATTGTCTTTCAACATATTTATATATATTTATATATATATATATATATATATGTATATTTATATTTGTCTGAATACCGCTCTAGTGGTCGTAATTTTTGGTTGATCCGACTTACCAGAACTCGTTAATTACTCGTTTTATGACAAACAAAAAAGATCAAGTTGCGTTAATGGCTGGAAATCGGACTTTTGGGAGGGGGTGGTGATAAGAGTGGGAGATTTTGGAAAATTCGAAATATCTCTTGTTACTATTACATGTCGGATCGAAAAATTCGCTATAGGAATCAATCTTATTGCAAATTAAATCTTCTAATTTATATATTGCAATATACATTTATTCTTTATCTCGAATATTAACAGAGATATTTGCATTTTTATTAAGTGTGTCACAGGCGAGATTAGATCGGCTGATGTCGGGTGTATTCGTGAGTTTCCGACGAAAGCTAGTTCGGCCGTTTCCGTAACTGTTCGGCTCTCGTGAAATCTGTTTAGAGGCTCGTTACTACTATTGTTACGACTATGGAGATTTCTTTATTGTAAAAGTTCACGTGGGAAATCTGCTTACTTTACGCAGCCCCCCGTGACGGACTTTTTATATTTCTGAGCGAATATTGTTAAAACGGTATGGTTTAATTTATTTATTAGTTGCTTACAAGGATTTTTCTTATAGCAAGGAGTAGGCTTTATATAATGAGGTTAGTTATCATATGTTAGCAGGTTTCTTACTATCATACAATATATACATATATTTATATTATTTTTATATAATATATATACATATATATATATATATAAAATTGTAACCTCTGTCTGTAGATTGATTTTTTTCGCGAAGTTTCACGATAACTTTTCGTTTCACATGTCATAGACACCATAACTGCATTTTGTTTCTTTGGAGTCTGTTTGTTTGTTTGTTTGTTACCTTCTCACGCATAAAGGGCTGAGCCGAATTTTATGAAACATGGAATGTATATTACTACTAACCCAACTTAGACTTTAGGCTATGTTAATATTCTCTGAGACGAACAGGAGTGGGGGTTATAAGGGAGGCCTGAAATTAAAAATAGCGATATTTCGTTTCAGATTGCATTTTCAGCAAATATGCCCATAACAAAAGTTGTTTAATTTAAAATTTAGAGTAACTTTTGATACATGTACTTTTGCCGTATACCGAAGTATACATGAGATATAGGCTAAAAACTATAACGGGAGTCAACACTTTTATTAGACACAAAAGACTTAACCGATCTAAACAAAATTCGGTATGTAAATTAGTACTAACGTCTTCCTTATAATAAGCCATACTAACATTTCTAGAGACGGCAGGAGTGGGGGTTATATGGGAGGCCTGAAATTAAAAATAGCGATATTTCGTTTCCTAATGCTTATTCAGCAAATATGTCCATAACAAAAGTTGTTTATTTTGTTATTTACAGTAACTTTTGTTATATACACTTTTGCCATATAAGGAAGTATAAATGAGTTATACGCTAAAAACTATAGCGGGAGTCCACAATTTTATTTGGCACAAAAGACTCAACCGAACTAAACCAAACTCGGTATGTGTATTAGCACTAACGCTTTCATTATAACAAGCCATACCAACATTTCTAGGGACGGGCAGGAGTGGGGGTTGTAAGGGAGGCCTGAATTTAAAAATAGCGGTATTTCGTTTCTATTCGTTTTTCGGCAAATATGAACATAACAAAAGTTGTTTATTTTGTTATTTAGAGTAACTTTTGTCATATACATTTTTGTCTTTTAACAAAGTGTAATTAGAGATATACACTATAAACTATAGCGGGAGTCAACTGTTTCATTGGGCGCTAACGATTAAACCAAACTTTAAAAAACTCGATATGTCAATTAGCATTAATTCTTCCATGATTATAAGCTATATTAAAATTTTTAGGTTAGAACGGGAGTGGGGGTTATAAGGTTGGCCTGAAATAAAAATTCGCTATATTTCATTGTCTATTCGTTTTTCGACAAACATGCACATAACTAAAGGTGTTTACTTTGTTATTTAGATTAACTTATTTTTTTTTATACATTTCTCTAGGAACAATGTGTAGAGCAAGTAATTTGCGTAGAAATATTGATATGTTCAACAATTTATTCCAATTTGAACTATGAGGTACCTCACCTGGAAAAATTAATTCAAATCAATGTTAATAATTTGTCATTAATAGCTGAAATCTATGCATAATGCACGGGAGACGGGAAATATGATAATTTGGAGGGCAGTGAAGACTTACATAAAAAATTAATTTTATTATTAACAAATGCCAACAACGGCTATTAACCCGTACAGGGGTTATTAACACTAGGACGGGTAAATGTCAAAATATTGTGCAAAGGAAAGCCTTGCCAAAAAAATACCATCACCATTCAGCTTCAAATCAATTCCCGGGCGAAGCCGGGTATCTGAGCTAGTATATATATATATATATAATATGAAGTAGAATTAAGTATAACTGACTAGAAATTACATTAAAATATTTAGAGAAATATAAACTGATAAGTGTTAGTTATATTTTACTGTTCATACCTAATATTAAAACATTATATTTTCAACATATTACTTTTATTAAACTTATGGTCATTTTATTCTAACAGTCCAATAAGAGATGAAGACAAATTTGACAATGTTAACTCAGATAAGATTCGCGGAGTTGGTGACTATTTCTTAAATACATAGACTGTTTAATATATACTTCTCTAGTCGAATTATTTAGAATATTATGAATTTCTGAATTATCAGTTTGCCGTTTGATGGATGGTAAATACTGTTTTCAGTTGTAACTTGTTTGTTAGAAGTTGTGTTTATTCAAGGTGAAGTACCCTGTACCCTGGAAGTATTCTGTAACTCAGCATGGGCTGGGGCAGACAACGAGTTGGATCTTGGCTGGAAATGAAATTGTTTCAATTTATCCTTGGTTTTCCTTCTATTTGCCCTTAATATTGTTAAAACGGTAATAGATATTAAAAAAAAAGTCATGTGATAGTTTAATGTACTTTAAAACTGTGAAATCATATTTTTATTTTTTTTTTATAAATGTCATATTGTTCCAAATTTTCCCATTAACTCTCATTTACTACTCTACTTGCACACAAAGTTTCAGAATGTCTTGAATTTTCGGTTTCCCTAACATTCCTTGTTAGTTAATTAAAAAGTCCGTCACGTAGGAGCAGAGAAATCTAATCTGATTTCCCACCTGCTGGTTTACACACTAGTGTTCTCATCTAAAAATGTTTTTTCTATTTCAAATTTAAAATGGTGACATGATAATACCAAGACATAGGAAATCTGTTTAGTTTAAGCAGCCCCTGAGAGACAGATTTTATTCATTTCCCCTTCATATTAACTGCACCACAAGGAGTAATAATCTTATTCCAAGGGTAATTTTCATTAGGAATATATTTCCTGTCAAGAAATGTAGATGTTGATAAATTCACCGCGTTTTACTATTTGATCAGATATATTACAAGGTAAACTTTGTTATATTAAGGGCATAGTTACTAACTCAAATTAGTTCATGGTGCATAATAATTGATACAAATCAGGAGAACAATGTACAACAATGGAAATTAAATGAACGTTGCACGACAATGAATTTCTAACATAACTCTCATAATTTATTGAAGAATTTGTGCAATGATAGATGTTCGGGCTTCATAAATGTTCAATAATGGGGTTGTTCAAAGGAACACATTGGTATTAAATCGATAAGTTGACAGCTTTTCCACATTACTAAACAATTTTAGATTATCTGTTAAAAAGATGAATGATTTAAAAAACCAGCAATGAGCATATTATAAATAAATACTCCTTTCCGTCAGATGGAAATAAGTAGATTTCCTACGTGTGGGTATGATCTCATATCACTATATATTTTAAATTTCTATGTAAAACTCCGAGAAGTGGAGGTTTAGTTACTTACTTAACTGGAAACCAAAATATTAGCTTAAAAGTGGAGCTATGAAGAAAGAATATAAAGGAATAATTCTTGCGCATCAATAGTTTAACAAGATTGGCTCTATAACATTTTTCAACTCGTAAAAACGAAGATATTATGAATTTGTGTATTCGCCCTCTAACTCTGTCCCCTATTCCTAGTGTTTTACCAAGCAATAACGACTATGGACTTGAATATACTGCCTTGTTAGCAGATTTCCTTTCAGGGAAATCAGCTATCGAAGTTTTACTCATTTTCGAGGACGCGATTTTCGAAATTTTTCTTCAAATGTCCATCGATCCAACCTAGGAGTTGACGAAAATGAGGTCCGTTCAAAATTGTATATATGTTACTGTAAAACCCCGGAGTGTGGTAAATCTTAGGATTTACCAGAAGCGTTGGTAAATGTCCGATTTTATCTTTCAAATCGGACTTTAGCCAGTAAATACTTAGGATTGTCCGCAAGAGTCTCGGAAATAGCGTAGAATTATCTCAATCAGGATCGTCTGTCTTTCGGACTTTTACCATCAGATTTTGGTTAAATCCTAAGCATTTCCCAGCGTCTGTTGGTAAAAGTTTGGAAATATAAGGTTGTATATAAAAGAAAATTTTAGAATAAGGTACCTTATTATTATTTGGTTACAGCATTGGAGAAAATTGTGGCACTAATTTGAATTGCACTTCATAGTACATCAACTTATGTCACAAGACATTTCATGTCCTTGAACATTTTTTTTAAGCCAGTTGGCTTTGTTTGAACAAACCACCGCGCCACACAACCAATGACTGTTGGCGAACTGCGGTGCGAACAGACGTGGCTTATTCCCCCCCCTTCACCCTTTCCGCACGGTGGCACTTCATTCACCAGAGAACAACTGAAAATGAGAAAGGGGGGGAGGATCCCTGGTTCCCCACCCGAGCAGCACAAACCTACATCCTCCTTCCCACCCACACTGACATTTACCAATGAGCATTTGCAAATTCGCACTATTTTCCAACAACAAGAGACCTTGGTAAAAGTTAAAAATACCTCAATTTTATTTAATGTGCTTTTTAGGCATTTACACAAATGCAAGAAAACGGTTAAATCCGGGGATTGAGCTCAATGACATGCGTGTAAAAGCTCGAATTTCATCTAGATTTACCCCGGGAAGGTGTGGGCTAAGGTATTTTTAAATAGGGGGATAGTCCGGCGTATATATTATATTTATATTTATATACATATTTATATAATATATAGAAATTATATATATTGGTTATATTTATAAAGATATATATTTGTCTGTTGAATTTGGTTTAATGTGCCGCTTACAAAGACTTCGATATCAATAGGGAGTTTTATGATAAAACAGAGGAAGATCAAGGTTGCCTTAACGGCTCAAATCGGATTTGGTGGAGGGGAGGTTTAGAGGGAGGAATTTCCCGAAAATACGTGAATATTCTCCGTTATTAGTGCGTCGCAATCGAAAAATTTATAGAAGGCGAATAAGGCTTATTGAAAACATATCATGATTGCTTAATAAATGTTTGTATTGCTGTACGATGTGTACATTAACTTTAATATTAACAAAGATTTTTGAGGATTATTTTTAGTCTTTTCGGCCTTTAAGCAAACCCCAACTAACGCGTCAACTCATGGCCTTGATCAACAATACGCAGGTTCTAGCGTTATGAAGGTCAGCTTCATTTGGAAAGTCGGCTGAAATGACCAAATAATTGTTCTCACGCATCAGAACTTTTACGGTATTGAAAGTGGGCAAATCTTGCCTTAGTAAACGCATGCCGTTTGACATTTCAAACATCAGGCAATATACCCACACTTCTGTCTCGATCGAATTACCTTATTTGAGAGATTAGAGGATATATGGTGTAGGATGAGAACTCTTCTTTTTGGATCTATGGCAACCAGTTTTTGAATTAACCCACGAAGAAACTTCCTAGTTGCAAGTAAAGATAGCTTTATAACTTGTAATCTTCAGTTTAAATTTTTATTATTAGTATTAAGAAACTTTAGTTCTAGAGTAACTTGTAATACCAAATAAAATTACTGTCTGTCAGCGTCCAATCTCTTGGTAAAGTAAACGGGGACCGATCAAAGTTTTACGAAAATCCTTGCTCATCACTGAGACACTGAAGTCGAATTTTCTTGTTTATATCACCTAAAAGCCTCCGTGCCACTCCTTGTAATTTATAGGACCGGGAAATTCAATTCAATACGACTTTTAAATGAGAAACAAAGTGGCTCGTACAACTTCATAAGACTAGTGAGAGAGTTGTTGTGCTACACTTGAGATCCGTAGATGTGGCAAGGGAGCGAATGCCAATAATTACAAAGAATAACTAGGGCATGTTCTTTTCGATAGTAGTAAAAACAAGCACAGGGTAACGCGTACTTTCAATAATAGCAAAGTTTGTTGGGCTTACCGTTGAAATTAAGAGTCTAGAGCGTTTATTCATATCGCATAAGGACAGTCGAGAAGGGGGAGAGGTGTGAGAAGTATCAAAGCCGCATTAGCTCCTTGGCATAATCAACGAGAAAGCTAATAGGGGTGTTCAGGGGGATATAGACCTTAAATATAGTCCAGGAACCACCAGCTGTTATGCTGGCTAAGCTATTTAATAAGCACTAAGACATTAATGTCTTAGAAACGCCTGTAATGTAATGAGTATTCAGCATATTGAAACCTCAGGAATTGTATTTGTAAGATAAACGATTGTCCCTAATCCTTTAGAGAGTAGTAATACTCATATTACAAATTTTATGGCCGGTTATATAGCAGTTTTAAGCATCAGAATTAACTGATTATTAAAAGGCTGTTTAGAGTTTGTAAATCGAGAATTTATGTACGCGAGAAATTTTTACAGTCTTCATGTACATCAATCCTAACAATGAGAGAGTAACGTGATAGACTCTCCACAAAAGAGAGTATAATCCATTAGAATCATGAAGAAAAGGTGGGCCAAAGAAAATCACACGTAGAATTCCTGATTCAGATAAGAGTTTAAATGAAAAAGTCCTTTAGAATTTAATGCTCAATTAAATCATCCTATTCACGGAAAGGGGCTTCAAAAGCGATTTTATGAATGTTGCCGAGTTCTAGCGAGCGCAATTATTGTTTAGATCGATCTTAGCCAAACTCGACTATTCTATTCGTTTATATTGTAAGAAAAAATAGATCACAAGGAATTTAGAAATATCGAAGAATATGCCCGATGTTAGAAGACAATGCAATCTATCGGAAATCGAAAAATGAAATATAGAAGCGCTCTATATAAGCCACATTATAAAAAACGAATTTAAGTACTTGGTATTATATCACAATTATTATTTCTATCCCCAGATATAATACCGAGGGTATTTGCATATTTCAGTTTTTCAACCTTCGCAAGCCCCCAACTCCTACTAAGTGAGATATAAGTTAACAATAATGCAGTTATCTATCATGCTATCGTCGCGATAACATCATTACAAGGGTTATAATACCGAAATCATTGTTTTACAGTTGAATCTTCTACTTTGTGAGATATAAGTTTCTTTTGTTCCTTGGAGTTACAAGAAATATTGATTATGAAAGAAAACTGAGGTTGATCTGAATCACTTATTAAGAAGATACAGCACTATGCTTTAGTAAATTGTTTTATCATATAAAACTAATAGTGTTTTATCGTCAGATTATGATTTTGCATTTATTGTATTTGGTGCTATTTTACTTCCGGACTATCTTATTCTATTCAGCGATAACGATGTATTGGTCATGCCCTGTTTTTTTTATGCAATTCAGTTGAAGCCTCCCCCCCCCTCTGTCCCCGGGGTGCCCGCAGATCCGTGTGTAGAGATCTGAATCAACGTTGTATTTGTAAATTGGACTGAAACTGATGTAGTTCATAACCTTGATGATATTTTATTCACTTTATCATTACGTCGTAGTGTTATGCTGAAATGTTCCAGTCATTACTTAGTATGAAAAGGCCATCTGCCTGGGCGAATTCTGCTTGTTGTTTACGCAAGGCCGGAATTATTATTGAACCAGGGGTGCTAGGTACGTCCTGCAACGAGAGGTGTTATTGACCTCGGCACACGAATTGTTGGCAGACCGCGTATGCAATGCAGTGTTTCAGATCGCACTGGATGCGTTTGGAGGGACGTAGAGCATACGTGATGGTTTTCGTGCTTCGAACATAGTAATTGTTCGAGATACTGTACCCCCCTGTGCTGGCCCCAATTTATGGATTGGTTGATGTCGGTACTAGGGGGTGATGATATGTGTCACCTTCTTTTTGTGGATTAAAATCAAAAGTCACATCATGAACAGAGCTCTCTTGCACAATTCGACTTGGGTGTTAACACAAGGGGGGAGTTATATAGCGTATGATCCCTTAATCTACAACAATGGTACTAACTACAGTGGTTGATGATTACGATAGCGCCCGCCTTGGCCGAAGTAATTTGGGATATTTAGATGACGGAATTCCCATTAATCCTTAGTCCCACCACTGGGAAAGAAAAGTGATGGTATAGATACTAGTACAACACGACTCTTCCCAAATATAGTCCTCAGATTGTCAAAAAGTGAACGTTTAATAAACTAGACTCAATTTCACAATCGATGTCATGCAGAATTCCCATTCGGTCAGGGAAAGTTTGAAAAGCCAGCTGCGCTAGTATGAAATGGGGTAGAGAGCCTCATTGCGTAACGTTTCGGGGAGAAGACATCCAGAATTATCGTAAACTGAGGGAACACGGTCATCTCGACGAGAATGCATTTCTTTGTTCGAGTCCCAGAGATTAAAAGAATGTGCATATATTTCAAAACTAGCAAAAATTAAAATTATCTATCGCTTAATGAAGTTTTTTATGTTACTGTGGTTTTTTTTTATTATTTGTATCAAACCGTGCCCCAGTCAATCATTAGTGAAAAAAATGTGCCTATTCCCTTATCCATCATATTCCGGTTTTATCCTCAACTGTACCTATCTCCTCTCCCCTTTATTCCCCTCCCCTCCTCCTCTGTCCCCTCTCCCTCTTTCCCTCCACCATCGGCTATCACTCACTGTAGTATGTAAATCCTCGCGTCAGCCAAAAGTAGCAAAGCTTCATATAACCGGTCGGTGCTACAGTATGTCTCCAACAACACAGTTATAAATATCGAACAAATGACGAATTGAACATCGTCAATAAATGATTAATGTTACCCGTGATAACAAAACACCAAAAGGCCAACTAAGATCGTTCGGCGATATTTCACAAAAAAATTGCCCTCCCTAAACAACCACCCACAACCTAAAAAACCCATGAAATTTGTGATAAAGCAAAAAATCATGGAAAAACAACAGCACAAACACAAATCGAGATTTGTAAATTTCAATTCAACGTTAGTACCCAATAACGTGGTATAACTCTCACTATAGTTTTTTGCGTATAACTAACATTCTAGGGACTTTCGGCATAACGACAAAAGTGAATAATACAAACTTATCCTCCAAAATAACACAATAAACAACATAGGATATGTGTCATATTTGCCGAAAAATGCGTACAAACGAAATACTTTAGCTACTTTAAATTTCAGGCACCCTCAATAAACACCCCCCACAATATTCACCCGATACGACAATAGAAAAACTTACATATAGATACTAAGAGATCTAAGATTGGGATAAGAAGAAACAAAAACAGCTACCAAGATTCAAAAAAAAATGTTATGCCGTATCATCCGCATTAAAAAACCAAAACTGAAATATGTACCGACCACACCCCACCCACCCCCCCCACCACACCACCAAATTTCGCAAAAGAAAGGGGAGAGAGGGAGAAGGTCGAGTGAGAGATAGAGAGAGGTGAGAGGGAGAGAGGGTGTGAGGGAGTAAGAAAGTGAGTAGAGGGAGAGGAGGAGAGGGGAGAGAGTGGAGAGAGAGAAGAGGAGGGAGAGAGGAGGGAGGGAGAGGAGTGAGAGGGAGAGAGATGAGGGAAGAGAGAGAGGAGGAGGAGGGAGGGATAGAGAGGGAGGGAGAGAGTAGGGAGAGGAGAGAGAGGGGAGGCGCGCTTGTCATCTCGCCTCTCTGTCCTCTTCTTGCTCGTCTCGTCTTCTCTCTCTCTCTTGCTTCTCTACTCTCTCTACTCTGCTCTACTCTCTCTCTGTCTCTCTCTTCTTTCTCTTCTTTCTCTCTCTTCTACTCTCTCTCTCTCTTCTCTCTCTTCTCTGCTTCTTTCTCTCTTCTCTCTCTCTCTCTCTCTCTCTCTCTTTCTCTCTCTCTCTGCCTCTCTCGCTCTCTTCTCTCTCTCTTCTCTCTCTCTCTTTCTCTCTTCTCTCTCTCTTCTCTCCTCTCTCTCTCTCTCTCTACTCTCTCTCTCTCTCTCTCTCCTCTCTCTCTGCTCTCTCTCTTGTTCTCTCTCTCTCTCTCTCTCTCTCTTCTCTCTCTCTCTCTCTCTCTCTCTCTCTCTTCTTTTTCTCTCTTTCTCTCTCTCTCTCTCTTCTCTCTCTTCTCTCTGCTCTTTCCTCTCTCTCTCTTTCCTCTCTCTCTATCTCTCTCTACTCTCTCTCTTCTCTCTCTCTCCTCTCTCTCTCTCTCTCTCTCTCTCTTCCTCTCTCTCTCTCTTTCTCTTCTCTTTCTCTCTCTCTTCTCTCTTTCTCTCTCTCTCTCCTTTTCTTTTCTCTCTCTCTCTTCTTGCTCTCTCTCTTTCTCTCTCTCTCTCCTTCTCTCTCTTCTCTCTCTCTCTCTCTCTCTCTCTCTCTCGCTCCTCTCTCTCTCTCGTTCTCTTCTCTTCTCTCTCTTTCTCTCTCTCTCTCTCTCTCTTTTCTTCTTTCTTCTCTCTCTTTCTCTCTCTCTTCTCTCTTTCTCTTCTGTCTATCTCTTTCTCTCTTTTCTTTCTCTTTCTCTTCTCTTTCTCTCTTCTTTCTCTCTCTCTTTTCTTTACTTCTCGTTTCTCTCATCTTTCTACTCTCTTTCTGTGCTCTTTTTCTTTCTCCTTTGCTCTTTCTTGCATTTTGCTTTTCTATTCGTTTCCTCTTCTCTTTCTCTCGTCTTCTACTTTCCCTTCTCTCTCTTTTTCACTTCTTCTCTTTTGTGCTCTCTTTTTCTATTCTTTTTTCTTTCTTATTCTTTTGTTATTTTGTACTTTTTCTTGTCTTTCTCGTCTCTTCTCTCCTTTTTTTTCTCTCTTGTACTCGCCTCCTTCTCTCTCTCCGGCTCTCTTCTCGTCCTCTCTCCTCTTCTACTCTCTCTTTTGCTCTCTTCGGTTTCCTATGTCGTCTCTCTCCGATCTCCTTCTCTTCTTCCGTCTCCCCTCCGCTCCTTGCTCTTTCTTTCTGCCTCTCTTTCTCTGCGTTTCCTCTCTTGCTCTCTCTACTGCTCTCTCTCTCCTCTCTCTCCTCTCTCTCGCTCTCTCTCTTCTACTCTCTCTCTCTCTCTCTCTCTCGCTCTCGCGCTCGTTCTCTCTCTTTAGCTTTGCTTCTGTCTCTCTCTTTCTCTCTCTCTTCTCTCTCTCATCTCTCCTTTCTCTCACTCGCTCTCTCTCTCTCTCTTTATCTCTTTTTCATCTCTCTTCTCTCTTCTTCTCTTCTCTTTCTTGATGCTTCTCTCATCACCATCTACCTACTCTCTATTCTCTTCCGTTTCCTCTCCCCCCCACTACCTCGTCCTTCTTCACCTATCTCTTCTCATGTCCCCCCTAGTCAACACTTCACTCCCAATCCCGCTAGTCCCCCCCCTCACTCTGTCAAATCTAAATCCCCCCTCACTATCGAGCCGACAATCATTCACTAAACGCCCATGTATCATTCTCCACCACCCCCCCCACTCTCACCCCACACGATCACCCCCCACACCTACACCTAACCCTCAGATTTCACTGCCCGAATCAAATATCCTCCCTTAAACTACTAATTCAAATCCATCAAAAACACCAATACAAACTGATAACCAAATAATAGCTCCTCTCCCTGCTAAAACAGAGAATCTCACAAACCCCAAACTCAACAAAGTAGGACTGTAAAACTCTTTAGTTCTTCATCTGAGTAACGCGATACACTCTCCACAAAAGAGAGTATAATACATTCGAATCATGGAGAAAAGGTGGGCCAAATGAAATCACATGTAAAAATATCTATGATTCCAGGGTAATGTTAAATTTAAAAGTCCATCATTAGCTGAGTGTTGTAAGTTCTTATAGTCATATTTAGTGTTTAATAAAAAATTGCTCATTAAAATTCCGTCCACGTAGGGCTTTTGCCTAAACTAAAACTTGATTTCTCCTCGCGTGAAGTTTAACACAATAGGTAAAAATCTATAATTAGGAAGAAAATCTTCTTTTTTTCTTTCGGTCCCAAGTTTTAATATCCCCCTTGTCCGATTCCCAGCCCATTAACGAACTTGATCTGTTTTTTTTTTACAAAAAACCCCTTTAAAATATCGAGTTTCGTAAGGATAAAAAAAAATAATTGGGGAACCACTAGAGCGTAACCCAGAAAAATATAAATATAAATATATATATATATATATAAATTTTATATATATATATATTTAAAAAAAAAAAATTTTGGGATGGCCCCTCATTTTCCCCTTTCTTTTCCCCCTGCCCTCAAATTTTTCATTTGGAATTTTAAGAATTTTTTTTTTAATTTTTTTAAAATCGGAAAACCCCAAAAAGTTTGTTTTTTTTTTCCGTTTGAAATTGGGGAAAAAAATTTTTTTAAAAAAAAATAAAAACTTTTGGGTCCCAATTTCAGTTTTATTGGAAGAAATATTTTTACTTTAGAGGAAAAAAGGACTCCAATTCCTTCAGAAAAAAATTTTTATGGGGGGCTAAGGGGGCTTTCGAAGACTATTGGGATCCACCAAGCTTTGATATTTTGCTATTGCCCCCCCATCTTCAAGCTTGATATTTTGCTATTGTCCCCCGTTTTTTTCCCCCCCCCCCGAGCTTTTTATATTTTGCTATTTTTTTTTTCCATCTTCAAAACTTTGTATTTTCTATTGGTCCCCCGGGCTTCAAGCTTTTTATATTTTTTTGCTATTGTTCCATCCCTTTAGGGGCTGAAGATGGGGACAATATCTTCGAAATCGCTTAGGGGGCCCCAAAATAAAAATTTGTGAAGGAAAAGGGGGCCTTTTTTTTTTCTTTTCCCAAATTTCATTTGTTTCAAGATGGCATCTTTCTCCCCCCGATTTTGGTTGGAATACAAGGGCCCAAAAACTAACTATTACCTTATGGCTAACAACCAAAAAATCCTCATGAAACAGATGTTTTTATGGGGGGGGGGGGGGGGGGGGGGGGGGCGGATATTTTGAAGCGATTCATTAGAGAGTCCCCCAATGAAAGAACAACACCCTTTTCCCGGCTCACTCCCCAAACCCTTTCCGGGGCCCCATCCAATCTCCCCTCTCTTTCCCACACACTATCTCTCAACAATAAACAAAAAACCCCAATAGATAAGAAAAACATATAAAAAAACACTCATAACATACTCTCATCCCGGTCACAAGCTGTGTCGTTTTGATAAAGCAAAAACAAAATAAACCGAAATAAGTTGGTATCTAGAGTAAAGACTGCTTTTGTTCTTTTATACTATGGAACGAAATATCACAGGCCTTTAAAAAGTATCTTTTTAAAAAAGCTGAAAGTGCTTTTTTAAAAAACGTCCATCACCCAGGGGATGCAGATTTTCCACGTGCGTGTATATCATACTATTTCTACTATCACTATATATTTTATATTTATTTATTAATATTAAATAAAAAATAAACATTGAAAATGAGAAAAAAAAAGTCGTTCCCGGCGAGATTCGATCTCGAGATCTTGCGGTACTAGCTCGTATTTGATTTTACAGAATCGTCTAGAGGATTGTATTAAAATCCGTTCTATTCTTCAAGACCATATTCATCCGCCATAAAATGTTTAACTTGATGATAGAAATATACGTCAGTTATCCAAGGCCAAAACTGCTCTTCAAACAGAATCGTATTTGATTGAACAGATTCGCAAAATATCATCTAGAGAGGATTGTATTAAAATTCATTCACACCATTTTATTTATTTATTAGTATTAGATAAATAAATTAGTATTGAATAAATAAATTAGTATTAAATAAATAAATTAGTATTAAATAAATAATAATGGTAATTCAAATAAAGGGTTAGAACCGCCAATATAAATAAATTATTGTCATACCTCTCGGTGGAGACCGTCGTCATTGGCTGATGGTTGAGTACCGCTGGCAAGCGCTTTCGATGCGATGGCATCATCTTCAAGCCTGTTGATAGTGTACTGAGTTGCTTGTCCGTCAGTCAGTGGGTTTTATGCTATGTTCACCGTATTAGTTGTTTACGTTTAGTCCAGATCTGTTTACTTACCATTCAGATCTGTCAAACGATGTGCGTTTAGACCAGTGTTCAGGTAAATTTTTATCGTGTAGTGGGTCATTGTCCTCCTCCGTATGGGTGTTTACATTTCTAGTGTTAATGTGTGAGGTGGTATGGTGTAATACATATGATATGTAGATACGGGTATAATGTAATATTTGTGTCATTGTTATTATACATTAAAATTATGTATCATAGAAAAATGAATAAATAAATGATTAAGTACTATATGGAACTACCTGCGTCGTCGCTTTACCTGTTGGTAATCCTGGGTGAATCCGACTGTTTGGCGTCTTCCGTTTATTATTCCTTTTAAGAGTTTGTAGTGGTCTTAATATCGTGTCCGAGCTAGTTTTGATATGTTCATTTATGATTTCTCCGTTGAATGTCCGTTGTTTTTATATCTCAATATTCTCTAGTATATCCAATCGTCGGCCTTTCGTTTGTCGGTGTAGAAGTTTCATGCTGTCGGCTATACTCGTCGGGTCGTGGCAATGGTCGTTCAGGTGGTTGGCGAAATTGGAATCTCGTTTGTTAAGTCTGAACGAGCGGATATGTTCGGTGTATCGCGTTTTCAATCTCCTTCCAGTTTGTCCAATGTATGTGTTGTTACAGCTGCACGTAAGTTTATATACTCCGTTCATATTGAAGATGTCCTTGTTCTCGATGTCATTTATGAGCTTCTGCCGTAGGTTGTTGTTGGTTCTGAACGTAGTGTGAAGTCCTTCTTTCCGAAGTGCGTTTGTGATTTTATATGTATCAGGACCCGTGTATGTGATTGCGTGGCGTTTGGTGATTGGTTCAGCCGAAGTGCTCGCGTCATGCTTGGCGTTTACTAGTTATTTTCTTGAGTAACTTATCGATCGTGTGTCGTTTGTAGCCGTTATTGTAGGCTATTTCGTGTATTGTATTCAACTCCTTGTCGTAGTTTTCCCTTTGAGAGCGGAAGGGTATGTAGTCTGTGTAGCATGTGGCGAAATGCAGCTAGTTTGTGTTGAGTTGGATGGTTTGAAGTGGCGTGTATTGTTGTATCCGTGGATGTAGGTTTTCTATATATGCCGTACTCCAATCTGTCAGTTGTCCTGGTAATCATGAGGTCAAGGAAGTTTAGTGTTCCTTCGTTTTCAGGCTCCATGGTGTAGCGTATGTTGGGGTGGAGTTTATTGAGGTCTTTCAAAATCCCGTTGATGTCATCTGTTTCCACGATGCAAAAGGTGTCATCTACGAATCTGAAATATCTTGTAATTTGATGTTTATCCATGAGTTTTTCTATGTGCGTATCTTCGATGTGTTGAATAAATATTTCCGTAAGTATAGAAGAAGTGGGATTTCCCATTCCGAGTCCGTCTGTGGGTATATATATCTCGTTGTTGAAGCGTCTGTTTCAGCACTCAATCTCTGCACCACCATAATAGGCAACAATCGCTATAGATCGCTGACGAATTCCAGGACCACCTATACTGAGAGCTCAACCCAAGATACACAAACCCAACGCACCCATGAGACCAGTAGTCAACTACAGACCAGCGCCTGCATATAAACTCGCAAAACAAATCACATCTATACTAAGAGACACAGTGCATCTACCGAACACGTACACAATCAAGAACACCACAGAACTTGTGAACAAACTCGCAGGTGTACGGATCTCAGAACGAACAAGACTAGTGTCGTTCGACATCAAAGACCTATACCCTTCTATACCAGTGCAAGAAAACCATCGACATTCTCACTACAGGACTCAGCGACTTATACGATGATGACTACATCAGGGAAATCGCTGACCTGACGAAGACAGTGCTGAAACAGAATTACTTCCGCTTCAACAACGAGATATATATACCCACAGACGGACTCGGAATGGGAAATCCCACTTCTTCTATACTTACGGAAATATTTATTCAACACATCGAAGATACGCACATAGAAAAAACTCATGGATAAACATCAAATTACAAGATATTTCAGATTCGTAGATGACACCTTTTGCATCGTGGAAAACAGATGACATCAACGGGATTTTGAAAGACCTCAATAAACTCCACCCCAACATACGCTACACCATGGAGCCTGAAAACGAAGGAACACTAAACTTCCTTGACCTCATGATTACCAGGAAAAACTGACAGATGGATTACGGCATATATAGAAAACCTACATCCACGGATACAACAATACACGCCACTTCAAACCATCCAACTCAACACAAACTAGCTGCCATTTCGCCACATGCTACACAGACTACATACCCTTCCGCTCTCAAAGGAAAACTACGACAAGGAGTTGAATACACCGAAAACGGCTACAAACGACACACGATCGATAAGTTACTCAAGAAAATAACTGAGTAACGCCAAGCAAGACGCGAGCACTTCGGCTTGAACCAATCACCAAACGCCATCGCAATCACATACACGGGTCCTGATACATATAAAATCACAAACGCACTTCGGAAAGAAGGACTTCTTCACACTACGTTCAGAACCAACAACAACCTACGGCAGAAGCTCATAAATGACATCGAGAACAAGGACATCTTCAATATGAACGGAGTATATAAACTTACGTGCAGCTGTAACAACACATACATTGGACAAACTGTAAGGAGATTGAAAACGCGATACACCGAACATATCCGCTCGTTCAGACTCTTAACAAAACCCGATGATTCCCACAATTCTCGCCCAACCACCGTCTAAACGACCCAATTGCCACGACCCGATCGAGTATAGCCGACAGCATGAAACTTCTACACACCGACAAACGAAAGGCGGACGATTGGATATACCTAGAGAATATGCCGAGAATATACAAACAACGGACATCTCAACGGAGTACATCATCAATGAACAGTCTCAACCAACTATGTTCGGAACACACGATCTTCAGACCACTACAACTTCTTAAAAGCGCGGAATAATAAACGGAAGACGCCAACAGACGGAATCACCCAGGATTACCAACAGGTAAAGCGACGACGCAGGGTAGTTCCATATAGTACTTATTCATTTATTTATTCAATTTTTTTCTATGTGATACATAATGTTTATTGGTATAATAACAACTGACACAAATATTACATTATATCCCGTATCTTAACAATATTCATATGTATTACACCATACCACTTCACACATTAACACTAGAAATGTAAACACCCATACGGACGAGGACAATGACCCACTACACGATAACAATTTTACTGAACACTAGTCTAAACGCACTTGTTTGACAGATCTGAATGGTAAGTAAACAGATCTAATAAACGTCAACAATCCACCTCACATAACAATTTACCTGAACACTACACACCCGTAGACAGATCTGAGTGGTAAGTAAACAGATCTCGATTCACAACGTAAAACAACCCACCACCACGAAAACAATATACCTGAACATTCAACATCCCTCGTGTTGTGACAGATCGTAATGGTAAGTAAACAGATCTGGACTTTACCGTAAACAACTTTTACGGTGGAAAAAGAGCATAAAAACCTCCACTGATGGACGGACAAGCAACTCAGTACACTATCAACAGGCTTGAAGATGATGCCAAATCGCATCGAAAGCGCTTGCCAGCGGTAAGCTCAAACCATCAGCCAATGACGACGGTCGCCACCAAAGAGGTATGACAATAATATCATTTATATTGGCGGTTCTAACCCTTTATTTGTATTACTAATTTATTTATTTAATACTAATTTATTTATTTAATACTAATTTATTTATCTAATACTAATAAATAAATAAAATAGTGTGAATGAATTTTAATACAATCCTCTCTAGATGATATTTTGCGAATCTGTTCAATCAATACGAGCCTTTTTGAAGAGCAGTTTTGGCCTTGGATAACTGACGTATATTTCTATCATCAAGTTAAACATATTATGGCGGATGAATATGGTCTTGAAGAATAGAACGGATTTTAATACAATCCTCTAGACGATTCTGTAAAATCAAATACGAGCTAGTACCGCAAGATCTCGAGATCGAATCTCGCCGGGAACGACTTTTTTTTTCTTATTTTCAATGTTTATTTTTTATTTAATATTAATAAATAAATATAAAATATATAGTGATAGTAGAAATAGTATGATATACACGCACGTGGAAAATCTGCATCCCCTGGGTGATGGACTTTTTTTAAAAAAGCACTTTCAGCTTTTTTAAAAAGATACTTTTTAAAGGCCTGTGATATTTCGTTCCATAGTATAAAATAACAAAAGCAGTCTTTACTCTAGATACCAACTTATTTCGGTTGATTTTGTTTTTGCTTTATCAAAACAGACACAGCATTGTGACCAGATTGAGGAAGTATGTTATGAGTGAATATTATATAGTGTTTTTATCCTATTGAGCGTTTGATTATTGATGAAGATGATAGTGTGTGGGAAAGAGAGGGGATGATTGGATGTGGCCGAGTGGGGGAGTGAGACCGCAAAGGGTAGATGTGGTTTCATTAGGGACTCTCTAATGAATCGCTTTAGATATCCGCCCCCCCCCCTCACAATCACATCCTGTATCATGAGACTTTTGGATTGTTAGACCATAAGGAATTAGTTAGCTTTTGGCCTGTACTGCAACCAAAATACGGCAGAGAAAGATGCCATCTTGAACCAACATGAAAGTTGGAGAGAGAAAAAGACGTCCAATTGTTCACAAATTTTTATTTCGGCGCTAAGCGCTTTCGAAGACTATTGTCTCCATCTTCAGCTCTGAAGATGGAGACAATAGCAAAATATCAAAGCTCTGAAGATAGAGACAATAGCAAAATATCAAAGCTCTGAAGATGGAGACAATAGCAAAATATCAAAGCTCTGAAGACGGAGACAATAGCAAAATATCAAAGCTCTGATGATGGAATCCAGAAAAAACTGACATAAAAACTATAAAACGTAACAACCACCACACAAACAATTTACCTGAACACAACCCGTGACAGATCTATGGTAAGTAAACAGATCTGATAAAAAAACAACCCACCACACGAAAACAATTTACCTGAACATCAACATCCCTCGTGTGACAGATCTTAATGGTAAGTAAACAGATCTGGACTAAACGTAAACAACTAATACGGTGAACAGAGCATAAAACCCACTGACTGACGGACAAGCAACTCAGTACACTATCAACAGGCTTGAAGATGATGCCATCGCATCGAAAGCGCTTGCCAGCGGTACTCAACCATCAGCCAATGACGACGGTCTCCACCGAGAGGATTAGATAAATAAATTAGTATTAAATAAATAAATTAGTATTAAATAAATAAATTAGTATTAAATAAATAAATTAGTATTAAATAAATAAATTAGTATTAGATAAATAAATTAGTATTAAATAAATAAATTAGTATTAAATAAATAAATTAGAATTAAATAAATAAATTAGTATTAAATAAATACATTAGTATTAAATAAATAAATTAGTATTAAATAAATAAATTAGTATTAAATAAATAAATTAGTATTGAATAAATAAATTAGTATTAAATAAATAAATTAGTATTAAATAAATAAATTAGAATTAAATAAATAAATTAGTATTAAATAAATACATTAGTATTAAATAAATAAATTAGTATTAAATAAATACATTAGTATTAAATAAATACATTAGTATTTAATAAATACATTAGTATTAAATAAATACATTAGTATTAAATAAATACATTAGTATTAAATAAATACATTAGTATTAAATAAATACATTAGTATTAAATAAATAAATTAGTATTAAATAAATAAATTAGTATTAAATAAATAAATTAGTATTAAATAAATAAATTAGTATTAAATAAATAAATTAGTATTAAATAAATAAATTAGAATTAAATAAATAAATTAGTATTAAATAAATACATTAGTATTTTAGTGGACTGAGTGGGGTGAAATAAATAGTTCTGTACGCTTTTCAACTTGTATGTTCAGAACAAGCACAAAATAACCTCTTCATCATGAGGATGTAATATGTTACACAAAATAAGTCTATTTAGAGTACTTACACTTCACACATTTTCGCCGGACACAACACAGTCTCAGTTTACTCAATATAATAAAGTTGTAATAAAGAGACACCAGATATTTTCGCACTTCTAACTTTATCGCTCACAATCCGGTTAACTATTTTTACTGACTGAACATATTTTAAAAAATCATCTGGTATTTTTTTATACCGCCAGGTTATCATATTTGATAGCGAACGCCTCACGAGCACGTGCGTCGCCACTACAGTATTAAATAAATAAATTAGTATTAAATAAATAAATTAGTATTAAATAAATAAATTAGAATTAAATAAATAAATAAATTAGAATTAAATAAATAAATTAGTATTAAATAAATACATTAGTATTAAATAAATAAATTAGTATTAAATAAATAAATTAGTATTAAATAAATTAGAATTAAATTAGAAACTATAAAAAAATCCAGAAAACAAAATTGTCGCTCTCGGCGAGATTCAATCTGGAGATCTTGCGGTTACAAAAAGAGAGCGCTACCAACTAGCCACAGGAATTCTTAAGAACATAAGTATTCGGAACAACTCCGAGTAGTATATATATATATATATATATATATATTGTTTTGACCATGTGAGATGGATGTACATTTCAGGAAATATTTAAAAAATAGCGTCATGTGTACGACGTCACTACCTTATTTCCCTTAAGGGATATCTGCTAAAATATGGCTAATTATTGTCTATGACGATAGCCTCTGATTTAAATAAGGGAAGGAACGTTTAATGGGGGGGGGGGGTGGGGGGGGGGGGGGGTGGGGGGGGGGGGGGGTGGGGGGGGGGGGGGGTGGGGGGGGGGGGGGGTGGGGGGGGGGGGGGGTGGGGGGGGGGGGGGGTGGGGGGGGGGGGGGGTGGGGGGGGGGGGGGGTGGGGGGGGGGGGGGGTGGGGGGGGGGGGGGGTGGGGGGGGGGGGGGGTGGGGGGGGGGGGGGGTGGGGGGGGGGGGGGGTGGGGGGGGGGGGGGGTGGGGGGGGGGGGGGGTGGGGGGGGGGGGGGGTGGGGGGGGGGGGGGGTGGGGGGGGGGGGGGGTGGGGGGGGGGGGGGGTGGGGGGGGGGGGGGGTGGGGGGGGGGGGGGGTGGGGGGGGGGGGGGGTGGGGGGGGGGGGGGGTGGGGGGGGGGGGGGGTGGGGGGGGGGGGGGGTGGGGGGGGGGGGGGGTGGGGGGGGGGGGGGGTGGGGGGGGGGGGGGGTGGGGGGGGGGGGGGGTGGGGGGGGGGGGGGGTGGGGGGACTTGTATGAACGGGTGACTAAGAAAATATTACAGACAACATGGTTAATATTCAAGTTATAGAAACCTGGTTTGGAACAATAAATATAGCAGAGGCATTATTTAGGGGTTGGGTAGTTGAGTGCTCTTCTAATCCGATTTCGCCCATTGCCGAACATGAGATTTACACTCACTTGAAAAGATTAAACATTTGTTCGTTAATGTAGTCATTTCACACATTCAAGACATAAATATGTTCTTTTCAATGCAAGACGGCTAGGAGTATAGGTTTACCCCACAGTCCCTGGTGCACTTACAACAATTGGCGAACTTGTTCTACAGTTTGTAGCGTTTTGTTGAAAGACAATAAAACGAAAGCCGCTATGTCTGTATGTGTGTAGAGTTTAATAGATCTTATTCCAATCATCTAATAGAAATGATTGAAGTGCGTATTATCAAAAGTTGCGTCATGAGTAAAACCTCAACCGCTGATTTCTGTTATGACAACTTTGTTAAAACGTAATGAATGTAAAAAATTATACGGAGGTAATGTAGGAGGGCCAGAATCAGAAAATTCGTTGTTGAGTAATATTGAGCTGGGCAATATCATTCAGAAGATGGCGAATGAGCACGCGATATCTTCATGAATTCACTCCCACAGCAAGGCCTGAAGCAACTATAGAATTGAATGAAAGGATCTCTCTCTCTCTCTCTCTCTCCATCTCCTCCAATCACTCTCTCTCACACCTCTCACCCTCATCTCTCGTCTCTCCTACACAACTCCTCTCCTCC
>CM032233.1:132192500-132345000 GCA_019009955.1 Riptortus pedestris | reverse complement strand
CCAACTCAACAACTAATTTCCCATAAAACGTTCTGTATGACCATGAAGATCTATGCTGTTTAATATACGGTATCAAATTCTTACAAGGAACATTGCTGACTTCAATAAATAGGTATAATACATCCCGCAATACACTCCTGTAATGCAGGACAATATTTCAAGGCTGAGGAACCATCCCCAACTTGCGCTTCGTTCCTCAAAAGCATATTTTTGTTACGTGTTTGTTATTTTTAGCAGATTTCCCTTAAGGGAAATCAGTTATTGAGGTGGTACTCATGACGCAGATTTTCGAAATTCGACAGAAAGATACCCGTTCAAATTTGTATATACCCATCTCTCTCTCTCTCTCTCTCTCTCCCTCTCTCTCTTCCTCTCTCTCTCTCCCTCTCTCTCTCTCTCTCTCTCTCTCTCTCCTCATCCTCTCTTCTCTCTCTCTCTCTCTCTCTCTCTCTCTCTCTCTTCTCTCTCTCTCTCTCTCTCTCTCTCTCTCTCTCTCTCTCCTCTCTCTCTCTCTCTCTCTCTCTCTCTCTCTCTCTCTCTCTCTCTCTCTCTCTCTCTCTCTCTCTCTCTCTCGTCGTGACCCCCCCCCACATCAAATGTTCTTGAATTACTAAACATTGATTCATTGTGGTAAAATTTATCCTGATTCATTATAACTTATCGTACTAGATATAGTAAATAGTTTTCAATAAAGGTAATATGTTATATTCTGAAATATTCCAGTAATTGTTTTTCTTTCCGGTGAGAGGTTGATAGATACGTTTGTTTATTTTCAGGCCCTTCCCGTCGAGGAATTATTAAAATTTACTGAAAGATTTCTCATTACCGTTTGTATTTATTCACTTAATATTCATGACCTGTAATGAAACGCTTAAGATATCCGTCTCCCCTTAGTATCCCATCCTGTATCAAGAGATTATTTAATTGTTGCACTGATAAAGAATTAGTAAGCTTTGAACTGCACGAGAGAAGGGTGAATTTGACCAAACACAAAAGTTCTATGACGTTAAAGTTTAATCGAGAAAATAACAAAAACTGTCGTTCTTGAGTCGTTATTTAGATTTTGTTAACCAAGTTCGTCAGACCTCTTGTTCATTTGCCCATTTTTGGCCAAAGCCTGAACGACGGAGCTTAGCCACATCCGGTGGATATTCTATGTGCTTACTTTTGGAGGTAGGTTCAGGCAGATGGCAATATACTCTCCATCAGCGTCGATAAGGTTCCCTTCATTGTAGTAAGTGGGTGACCAACAGCTATTATATATTTGTTAATTGCTCTTTCGAAATCGGCCTCCTATTTGCTTACTAGAGGTGAAGTCGCATCAGCAGCTCCAATGAAAGGCAGAACACTCGTCTCTTCTAACCTCTTAAGTTCTTCCTGAACAGCTTCGTGCAATGAAAATCCAACTATAAGAGCTTTGGCCACGACAGGCTTTGCTTCGGGTGACCTTAGAACTATGAGCCTGCAAACCATCGCCATACCTAAACGAGGCTCAAAAAATCTGGCATTAGCACCACACAACTTCCATGAACTCCTAATAAATTAAACATACAATATGTTTTAATGCCCTTCATTCAAATAGATTTCATTTGAAAATCAAATAGAATATCCCCTGTTTCGTCTTCAATGAAACTCAGAAAAAAACCCGTCTCTTTTCATAAGCCTCCTTCATTTCCAGAGATCCCTGCATCGTGCTGCTATCTATGTGCCAGACTACGTAATTAGTCTAAAATAAAATAATTCTAAGTACTTTCTTTGTTATGTTGATTTTCTTTGAAGTAAACATTTTTTTTGGATCCATTCAAGAATACTTTTGTGTTATTTTGTTTTTAAATACCTTTCGTTTATTTTATTTAAGAGTCCATTCCTTCTCCCGTAGACTTGTTTCAGAGATTTTTGTTACCCACAAATTTTATGTCGCAGCTTCTTTCAAGCAAAAGTGCAGTTTCTGAAATAAAGATTTGTGCATTACAAGAATCCTCCATAAAAAGTTATGTTCTCTGGAGAAGTACTTGAGAAGGTTACGGGGTTGAATATGGACTAAAAATATTCATCACGGGTCACAATTATGGCTCACCAAGTCTCAGCCTTTTAACAATACAACTGGCGGTTTTAAGGTTTTTCATCAGAATTATTTACAGCCGATTTTGACGACTTCTTTTTTTGTAATATAAGAAAAATAAACAGTTTGTGTAAATGACTACGTCAGTAGTTCACTTTAAAATCATCGCTGGACACCCCTTCACGGAAACTCTGACGTGGGACAAAAGGAAGGAAAAATTTAATGAATAACCTGTTGAAAGGAGGACAAAAAGTAATTGTGAAGAGAATGACAAGCCATTTTTTTTTGTTTTAACAGCTGTCCAAAGGTTTTTAATGTATGTCACTCTTCGTTAATATAATTTAAGCGGGGAGATGACAACCTAGACTTTCAACTTCATAATTAACCCTAATACAGAGTGCTTTCAAGGTCTCTCTCTCTCGGGTGACTCTGCCTGGCCCCATTCCCCGACAAAGGGATAAGGCCAGGTTTAATTTCATTAATCAAAACGCGTACTGTGTTAGGGACAGTGGCCCTTTAACAAAGGGAGAAAAAAAAGCTAGCGTTGATATTTACGCGGGGGGGTTAAAAAAAAAAAGTGGACAGTCGCCGTGCCAAGTGCACAGCCGTATTCGTGAAAAGAAACATTCTTCGAAAAAAGCGGGAGCCGTGTTGCTATCAAATGCATGCATGTCCTACACAATACCAAAAGGAATTCCCAAATATTAAAGCGACTCCTGAAAAAAAAAAAAAAAAAAAAAAAAAAAAATGACCACTGTCGTATGGAAGAATCGTTTTTCAAAGTTATCGTTGAGTGGTCCTTCAGGGAGGGGCTGAGTGAACTAGGTACTTACTGGTATAAAACGCTACTGATCTCATCTTACCATTTACTTTCTACTTCTTAGGACAATTTTATTTAATTATACAGGAGCACCCGCAACTAGAAGATTTGGCTCAAAATTTAGCAATGTAATAAAAACAGTATAATAGAAAAATAACAAAAACTGTATCAACAAAAAAAAATAGACACGATAAAAAAACATTAAATAAAAGTAATGAAAACAACAATTAAACTTTAAACTAGTATTAAAGGTAACCTCTTAAATGGTTTTATTATATATATATATATATATATATATATATATATATATATATATATTATTCCTATATACTAGCACATTTTCATTATCTAAAATTATATTAAATTTCCCACTAAGTCAAAATCAAACAAATAGAAGTTAAATTTCATAAAACAAATTCAAGTTTTTAAAGAGTTCTAGTGTCTTGTCGACAATTGGTTCATGACAAGTTCTGCAGAGAGGGCTTTCTGTTCTCGTCATCAGCTATGAGTGCGTTAAATGTGAGTGTCCTATCCTAAGTCTCGTTAGTACAACTTCGTCTCATCTAATGTCACGTCTGCTGGATGGCCTCTCCCTTGTACAAAGCTTTATTTCTCAGATTCTCAGATGATTTTCTGATGTTTTATGTTAACATTTTTGCCATACATTTAATGTTGTCCGTAGTATTTGTAAATGTGAGTCTGGTAGGGTTAGTAAGTTAAAGTCAGAAGATTGTCACTGGGTTGTATGTTTCGCGAGTTTGTTCACGTCGTTTGATCTTCCGATGTTTTCATGTCCTGAAACACACATCATTGTCACTTTTGTCTTCAATTTTGAAATTTGTTCTTGAATCTGAATAATTAAGGGATGTGTGTTATAAATGTTCTTGAAGGAGTTCTAAAGATAAGGTAGATTTCTTGAATTTTCTACACTCCCCTCTAACCCCCACCCCCTATTCCTGCTCTGATTTCTACTATAACGACTACGGATTTTAGGGTTAAATGAAACTGTTGAATATCGACTTTCCTATACGTAAAAAAAACATTTTCGTGTCTAGATCACAAAATCTTAATTGTTGGCGTCATTGAACTACGTATTTCCCTAAAGCTCAATGAAAAACATATTTGATATTTAAGCTTCGGATTAAGTGGTTCATGATATAGCACGTTATTGTTAATATGACATGAGTAGTAGTGGAGGATTACAGATGGCTGATGGTTAATATCCATGATACAGGAAATATGTACAACATTTATAGATCATTCAATTTGCAATAATATTCGGTCTATACAATTGTTCTATCCGCCGTACAGTAACAGAGATATTTCGAATTTTCAAAAGTCCCCACTCTAAACACTAAAACTGATCCGATTTCAGCCATTAACGAAATTTATCTTTATTTTTACATAAAACAATTAAATATCAAGTGGACGAAGGTAAGTTCACGATATAAAAGCTTTTTGTTGAAATGACACGAGTAGGAGCGGGGGTTCACTTAAGGCTAAAAACTAAACATTTCAAATACCTCGATTAATTATTCATGATAGTGAAAATACGTAAATAACAATATTTATGGGTAATCAAATTTTCAATCATTTTAGTGCTATACAATTTTTTGATTCGACGCATAATAAAGAAGATAATTTCAATTTTTGTTGTTCCGTCCCTCTTCCGGTATGATTTCAGCCCTAAACGAAGTATATCATTAGTTTAAAATGAACTCTAATATATCGAGTTTGGTAACGATATGAAAAAAAAATTAGATTTCTAGAGCGTTATCAGGCACGCACACACACACACACACACACACACACACACACACACAAATATATATATATATATATATATATATATATATATATATATATTGAACGGAGTTCATTTTCGTCATCTCAAGGTACGACCGATGGACATTTACAAATTTTCGCCACATTTTTTCGAAAATCGCGTCACAACTACAACCCCAATAGCTGATTTCCCTTAAGAGAAATCTGCTAAAAACATTGATGGTGGCCATTCATTACTCAGAGTGTGTGACAGCTGTATTAGCAATGGGAACTTGGTAATTAATAATGTACGGAGAGATAATAAGCGCTTATCAGCTGGGGAACGTGACAAATGCCAACAGTTTTAGATAAGACTTGCCAATGATGGTCAACTGACTCCGTGCTTTTGCATATTAACAGATGGGCACCATTGTTCTACGATGCAAGAACAAGTCTAGGTACAATTGAAAATAAATAAAAGTCCGTCACGCAGGGGCTGCGTAAACTAAGCAGATTTCCCACGTGAAGTTATACAATAGAGAAATCTCCATACGAGAGCCGAACAGTTACGGCAAAGGGCCGAACTAGCTTTTGGCGGGAAACTCAGTCGTCCGTTACGGCCCAACTTTAATAAAAATGCAAATACCTTGGTTAATATTCAAGATAGAGAAGAAATGTATATAACGATATTTATAGTAAATTTACTTTACAATAAGATTGGTTCTATACAATGTTTTGATCCGACGTATGGTAACGGAGATATTTCGAATTTTCGAAAATCCCCCCTCTAAACCCCCCCCTCCCACTTGTCCGATTTCAGCCATTAACGAACTTGATCTGTCTTTTTGCATAAAACGTTTAAATATCGAGTTTGGTAACGATCAAACAAAAATTGCGACCACTAGAGCGTTAATAGACAAATATATATAAATATATATATATATATATATATATATATATATATATATATATATATATATATAATTTTGAAGGGATCTCATTTTCGTCATCTCCTGGGTAGGATCGATGTACATTTGAAAGTTTTCGAAAATCGCGTCATGAGTACGACCTCAATAGCTGATTTCCCTTAAGGGAAATCTGCTAAAATGAGAAATTTAATAGCTTTTTTTAGAAGATGTCTTAAGGGGAATCAGCTATTGAGATTTGACTCATGACGCGAGAGGTAAAACATATCTTCCTACCAAGGGGATGAAAATGGAGGAGTTTCCTTTTACCCCCAACAACCATTAGTGCCCACTACTTCCGCTTTGATTTTTTGCATATGTCACATTTATACTCCGTCGTACGAGAGAAGTGTATATAATAAATGTTTCTTTAAATATCAAAATAAACAGCTTTTGTTGTGTGCATATTTGCAGAAAACCCAATAGAAAACGAAAACAAGCTATTTTTCATTTGAGGTCTCCTTTATAACCCCCCCTCCTGTTCGTCTTAGAGAACTTTAGTATAGCCTATATTCTAAGGTGGGTTAATTTTAATGTTTGTGTCAAGTTTCAAAAAATCCGTGATATGCGTGAAAGAGGTAACAAACCAACACCAAAGCTACAAATTGCTCATATCGTGTCTATGGCATGTGAAACGAAAAAGGTATTGTGAAATTTCGAAGGAAATATCAATGTACAGACAGACGTTACAATTTATTTATATATATAATTTATTTCCCTCCTGAAGTAAGAATACAGAAAGGCAGTTCATTAGCCACACGTCCCGTACATCCATTTGTACATAACGTGTGCTTGATACATTTTTTTTTTAACAATGAATAAAAAAATATATTTGTAAAATAAAATTATTTCCGAGTGAAAAAAGAAGAAAAATAATTTAGGCTACATTGATGAATTAAATTTACTATATTTAAGTTTCAAATAATTCAGGCAGTAACACATTTCTTCAGTATTTTTTTTAATTGTGTATTGTATATTTATAAAATAGAAGTTGTTCTTCAACTGGCGAATTATCTTTTCGGGGTTTTACTACCGTTTTAAATTCTTTTCTTTGGTCCGTCCATGTGTCTGTATGTCTGTTCAGCAGTAAAGTCACTGAAACAGTTTGGTTGAGCTGTTAGGCCAAAACGATTAAAATAAGAGTTTGTTGTTCCATGTCCTGTTAATAATTGTGTCAAGTAATAGTCTGTTGACGTTAATTTTTGTCCTAAATAGTCTTTAATGTCTGGAATAAATAATTTTAGATGTTGTCCTTTCGTAGTTATGTACCATTTCTGTTGCCATTTATTAATTTATATATATATATATATATATATATATATATATATATATATATATATACATACTCACACATACATATTTGTCGGTTAGTTCGTGGGATTCGGGATCAGAGTTTTTACGTAGTGAGTGATCAACTAGACGTACAACCCCCGTTAACCAAGGAGGGCCTGGAATGAGTTGTCTCCAGTAGACTGACGGGTCACAAAATATCCGGGGTGGAAGGGGGAGGGGGGTTATCATATCACTGACGATCAATTTGATAGTTAGTATTATTTAGGGCAGCAGAGCTGTTTGCTAGCCCTTAAGAATCTGCTAAACCAAGTGTAGAAGGTGCCTACCCTATTTAGTTATAATTCAGACGATTTTAGTTGCAGATATTATTTACTTTTAAGTTGACTTAATGATTTCTTATTGCCGTTTGAATTAATTCGCTTAACACTCACGGTGGTATTACCAGTATGTAGATTTATCTGTTGTTAACCTTCCCGTGGGATATCTGCTTAGTTTACGCAGCGTCTGCTTGAAGGACTTTTTTTGATCATGCTCAATGTAAACTAGATCTTTGAATTATCGCCCTCCCTCCAAAAGCCGATGCGACTTCATCTATTCAATTTCTCAAATGTCAATAACTTTAATCCAGTTTACAGCTAGACAAAGACATAGCGAACATGGATAGAGAAAGGAGGACTAATTCCATAGCCATCAAGGTCTCTCGACCACAACCCGACTCCTTAGTCGAGTCGATCAAGGATCCATGAAGGAAAAGGTGTATTCAATCGAAGGAGTAACTGAGGAGAATTTAAGACAAACAATTTTAGAATGCGAACATCAAATTTGGAGGATAGTAAGATTCAATGTTAATGCTCTTAACTCTATTCTTAAAAACTCGAAAAATGCAGTAGTACAATTATTGTGATTATAAAAAAGGATGAAGCAGAAAAATCACTAGAATCTGAATGATGATGGTATTTCTTTGGCAAGGCTTTACTATGAATGTTTTAACATTTCCCCGTCTCTGTGTATAGGGTGTATACCTGAATATCTAGTAACTGAAGGGTAGTAATACAATTTTTAAGTCATGAAAAAAAAAAATTCAGTAATTCGAAGTTATATTTATAGCTCAGTTAGTTGTAAACTAATTGTGATTTCATGACCCTGGGACGCTCCGGACCTTCTAATAAAAAAAGGGGCTCAGGTTAGCCATGTGAGTTAAGACGTAAGTCTTAATCTCATATGGTAAACTTAGAGTGACGAGTTCGATTCCCGCCTGGACTAATAGGAACTTATTTCGTAGCTAGAAAAGAGTCGTAACCTGTAGAAAATCCGTCCCAATTAGACATAGTTGCAAAAAGTGGGCGTGAATAAATAATAATAATAAAAATAAAGAATAAAAAATGAAAGAAAATGATTCGTCTGTGCTATTCAAAATATCAAGGGCAATACTATATGAAAGTCAGTCTGTATTTTTATTGTGTTATATTATGGCGTATTTGTTCTATATGTTCGTCGTGCATTTTTATGTTATCTAGTTTGTGTGAAAGCATTTGACTTTCTTTGTGTAGTAGAATGTAAGTGTTTGGTAGCAAACCCATTTCATTTACATACTTCAGATCTTTAAAGACGGCAATAATGCCTGCCTCCTTAATAGAACAGTACATTGCTACAACAGTAATTGCCTAATATTAATATTTTACATTTTATAAACGACGTCGGTTTTATTTCCTACAAAAATAATAAAGGCACCACCTAAGTCATGTGCACGACCTTGCTAACGTCTGTGCAAATTGTGTATTGGTATGAGTGATTTGTATTTTCGTTAATAATTACAATGTTCGATTTTAGTCCAGGATGTGACCAATTCATCTAGGATACCGGGTATTCTACTTCTTCTGCTGCTATTCGTTAATATTTTAATGGAACTTTGTATGTTATATTTGTCGGAATATTCATCCGCTATTTCCGTAACAGGGAACAAATTATTTCAATTCCAATGAGCCTGTGAAGTCTCTCGAGCTTTTTAACATTATATTTCTGCCCGATTTCCGTATTGGTATTGCATAGACTAACGCCGGTAAAATAGGCCCTTTATAAATTACACTTAATGCTCCAGATAGGAGTTGATTTAGCTGCAGTTAATAACAAATTAATTAATTTTAATTTCCACTTTATTATCAATTTATTATTCCTACATATTTTAACGCTTGGGCAGAGTTTATTTTATGATTTTCTAGAATAATGTTTAATTCAGGAATATTTTTACTGGTTTTAATGGAGAAAATTATATATTTACATTTCCCTGGATCCAATGTTAATTTATTATTTAAGGCCGAATCATAAATTTCCTTTAAAACCTTCTTTGTAACAAGCTTCAGCTGAAATCCATTGGTGTTACTAATAAAACGATATCACCTGCAAATGATATGATTTTACAGTTGGGAGGTAGTGGTATTTGTAATAATTGATACACAATATGCTTCTTTTAGCAGATTCCCTAAAGGTAAATCAGTTATTGAGGTCGTATTCATGACGCAATTTTTGAAAACAAATTTCAAATGTCCATCGATCCAACCCAGGAGATGACGAATATGAGGACCCTTCAAAATTTTATATATATGTTTCCAAACGCTCTAGTGGTCGCAATTATTGTTTGGTCATTAGTAAACTCGTTATTTAATCTTTTTATATTAAAAAAAAAAAGATCAAGTTTGTTAATGGCTGGACCTGTGGAAGGGGAGGTTTAGAGGGGAGGATTTTCGAAAATTCGAAATATCTCTGTTACTACACGTCGGATCGAAAACTTGTATCGAAACAATCTTATTGTAAATTAAATTTACTGCAAATATTGTTATTTTCATTTATTCTCTATCTTGAATATTAACCGAGATATTTGCATTTTTATTTTGGGTGTGGGGATAACGGACGAGATTAGATCGGCTACTGTCGGTATTGTTCGTAAGACCACCGAAAATTATTTCGGCTCTCGGGAAAGTGGTTTAGAGACTCATGTAAGCTTTAATTTTGTGAGATATATGTTAATACGTTCTGTTGATCCGCCCCCATTTCTTTAGTTCTTGGACTACTATAATTTGAGTTATTGAAATATACATTGTTCTGATTCATTATAAATTGCAGTACTAGATAGAGTAAATAGTTTGCAATAAAGTTAATATGCTATATTCAGACATATATATATCAGTAATTGTTTTTCAGCTCTGAGTGGTTGGCAGACCTATTTGTTTACAGAAGCCGTTTCCATTGGGAGTTTATTAAAATTAACTGAAAGATTTCTCAATTACCGTTTGTATTTACTCACGGTGGTGTTAAGTATTATCAGTATGCAGATTTCTCTATTGTATAATTTCACGTGGGAAATCTGCTTAGTTTACGCAGCCTCTGCATGACGTACTTTTTCCTTTTCAGTATGCAGATTTCTCTATTGTAAAACTTCACGTGGGAGATCTGCTTAGTTTACGCAGCCTCTACATGACGTACTTTTTCCTTTTCTTCAGTATTTAGTGATTTATATAATTTTGAACGGACCTCATTTTTCTCATTTCCTGGGTAGGATCAATGAACATTTCAAATTTTTTTTCAATCTCTACGACCTCAATAGCTGATTTACCTTAAGGGAAATCTGTTAGAAGAAGCACATTGTGTATCAATTATTAAAATCATATCATTTGCAGATGATGTCGTTTTATTAGTAACACCAATGGATTTCAGCTGGAGCTTGTTACAAAGAAGGTTTTAAAGGAAATTGATGATACGGACTTAAATAATAAATTAACATTGAATCCAGGGAAATGTAAATATATAATTTTCTCCATTAAAATCAGAAAAAAAATATTCCTGAATTAAACATTATTCTAGAAAATTATAAAACAAATTCTCCCCAAGCGTTAAAATATGTAGGAATAATAATTGATAATAAAGTGGAATCATCACATTGAAATAAATTATTGAAATTAATTAATTTGTTAATAATTGCAGCTAAATCAATTCCAATCTGGAGCATTAAATATAACATATAAAGGGTCTATTTTACCGGCGTTAGTCTATGCAATACTAATACGGAAATCGGGCAGAAATATAATGTTAAAAAGCTCGAGTGGCTTCAAAGGTCCATTGGAATTGAAATAATTTGTTTCCTATTACGATAATAACGTATGAATATCTTGGCAAATATAACATACTAAAACTCCATTAAAATACTAACGAAATCTACTTAAATTGAGAAAAGAACCGGAAACATTGAAGTTTTTGCATTTAAGCGACAATTCGGAAAAGCATGAAAACAGAGAGAGGGGGATCATAAGAATTGTAGTCAAAGACTATGGGCTTTAAAATGTAAAGGGAATAAAAAATAATATCCAGATCAAAGGAGTTATTCAACAAGTCCATTTCACGGAAATAATAAAGAGGCGTCAAGAGAAGCTGAAAATGTAAAAGAAAAATAGAGAGAGTTCCCCTTCTCTTGTTTACTCAGCAATGGAGAATTAAAATTGACTTGTCTGCGGCTGGTTAAGTTGGGGATCCCGCCCCCCCCCCTCTTCTCCTTTATAAAAGTTCTTTTCACTTTAGAATTTCGATTGTGCAAATTAGAGCGGGAGTGGAGGGAGACTCGCCTCTTCCAGATGATGAATATTAAAAAGGGCCTATCTATTGAACAGACTGCTCACAATCGAATAATTCTCATTCCATAATCACCAGCCAGGTTCGTTCTGTCCGATTTATCTTAAAGAAAATAAGCTCTTGTGGTTGTAAACACATCGCAACTTCTGAAAATTTATATATATAGAACAAGCTTCCCTCCTTCTGGAGGGTTCCCCTCAGTGACATCCTCTTAATCTCTTTTTTTTTAATATTTTTTAAAACAAGAAATTTGTATTACATTTTGATGGGTCATGTGGAAAGGAGTGCAGCTTTGCATCGTGCCTTTATTTGTATAAATGATAATTTATAATTCTCCCAGAATGCTTGATAACGACTGTAGATAAATTCTGGAGGTCGTTTGTGGATAATCCCAGTTCTTTTAAAGTTTCGGCTGTCCTTCGGGATATTGCACCGATCAGCAAGCTTTTGACACTCCATTTTTCAACTGAGAATTTATCCGTGAAGTCCCCACAGCAAGGTTCATGAATCCTCTTTTCCTTGTCTACTTCTGTTGACTGCTTGATATTGGTTTCGAACCTTACTGTGGGATCTAGGATAACTCCTTCGTTTTCTACTCTTTTAATAATTACGATGTCTACTCGTTTCGGCGATGCATCGATAAATATATATATATAATTCTGTTGATGTTTACGACCAGGTTATATTTAACGTATATATGGTGTTGTTATTCCTTTTGGAGTTTTGGTCAATGTTGGTGAAAAAATCTTGGTTTATGCCGATATTTTGAGAATCTTTATTTTCTCTTCTTCAGGGCAAAACTAAACATACTTAAAAACTATTACACATAGCTATTGCACTTAGGACTAGGGTTATAGCCCTAGTCTTGCCCTGAAGAAGAGAAAATAAAGATTCTCGAAATATCGGCATAAACTAAGATTTTTTCACCGACATTGACCAAAACTCCAAAAAGAATAACAACAGCATATATATATATATAAAATAACTAAGTTACCCGGCTTCGCTCGGGAATTAATTTCAGGCTGAATGATGATTTACGTTTCCCAATATTTTGACAATTCTCGGTCCCAGTGTTTAGGATGCATACCCATCGTTACTATTTCTTAATAATAATTTTTTTTGACAAGTAAGGCTCCAATTTCTTCAATATTTTGTAAATTTTCCCTTTCCAGTGCATGTTTTTTTATAACGTAATGGACCGTATAATTCATAATCATAGAAAGTATTCTGTCTTCTAAACCATGGTTGAATAAAATTTCCTTTCCCTGGATATTAAAAGTGTACTCTTTTGTAAGTGTACACACTCTTGTAAATGCAAACTGTATACAGTTGAACTCGTTTATAACGAGCACAAAGGGAATTTACTCGTTTAATCCGATTGCTTGTAATAAACGGGTCCTTAAGGCAGGCGTGCAACCAGAAGGGGAGGGGCTTGGGAGGTCAAATGATTGAGTTTACTTAAAATTTAATTAATACTTACGTTAATTACATTAATTAATTTAATTAAATACTTTTGTTAATTTAATGATATGCAATTTAATGACAAAGTTGCGCTACAGTCTTAAAAGAAAGAAAAATAAAGGAAAAGATTCTTACCGACACATTTATTTTTTTCATTAATCTACATATTTAAAATAGTTTGTTAGCTTACTCCGAGCTCATTCCCTGTGACTTTCCTGTGCTATTGTTCTTCGGAGAAGACTCATCTCCCGGAATACATCATCACTGACATCCCTCGCTCCAAAAAAAGTCTGCATTTTTTCAGCCAACTCCATCATCGTAGAGCAAGTTGGGGGTGGTTCACTTATTTCATATTCGTCAGTGTCCTCATAGCTTTCGTCATGTGTTTCCGCTGAATTCATTAGCACTACGTCAGCAACAATATCTTCCGTTGTCGGTACATCAGAAGTCATCAGTTCGTCGTCGATGGATGCATAGTTTCGAAATTCTTCTTTGGTAATTTCCAAATTTGCAGTTTGTATGAAATTTTCAACCTCTTCTTCCTCAGTAAATAGACTGTCTTGACAACTTTCCAATCCAACCTAATGGAAACACTTGACGTTGCATGGTGATGTGACATTTCCCCATGCATTGTTCATCAAACGTATCGCTTCCAGTACGTTGACATTGTTATTTGATGCTATTCCACTTCTATCAAAGAACCTAAATAAAAAAAATAAATATCAAAGAATGACCATCTGATCCTCCTACCTGAGCCCTACACTTAGCAAGTGCAGCTGTTCTTCCCCTCCCACCTCCACCTCACTGTTTACAATAAGCCCCACCTATTGACATAGGAATGCTGGAGGAATTATTCCTACAAAAGTATTCACGGAGAAGAAAAAAAAGATAAGACAGAAAGACTAGTAAGATGGAAAAAAAAGAATGCAAGACCGAAAAATATTGCTCGCTTAAACCGGGCGTTGCTAGTTAAAAGCGACTTCTGTTCCATAGACTTAACATTGAACCAACCAAATATTCTCGCTTCCCTCGGTAGATCCGAGTTCTCATTAAATCCGAGCTCGTTATAAACGAGTTCGACTGTATTCATATTGGTACATACTGTGTTCAGTAAATTTTCTCATATTTTAACAGAGCAGAGTTAATAAATGCCAATAATAACTGGGTGCACCTCTCCAGCATTCATCCTTTTAAATTATTAACTTATGATAATTAAACAAATTCACATTCCTAAGAATTGCACTTCTGGTTACATTAGAACTACTAGTTATAACTCTTAATTTAACCATAACTTTATAACTCTGGGCTGGCTGGTGGAGGTCCATCATCAACGGAAGGATCAGAAAGTCAAACACCTCCACTCTTAATCAATTAATTAAGAGGTGTTTGACCTTTTTGATCCTTCCGTTGACTGGTTAAAACCTTCCTGATCGGTTTATACCCAGCAGGGAAGGTTATAACCAGTATTTCTAATGTAACCAGAAGTGCAATATATATATATATATATATATATATATATATATATATATATATAAAGTAGTACCTGTATTTTTACAGCCCTGAAGAAGAGAAAAAAAATATTCTCGAAATATTGGCATAAACTATGATTTTTCCACCAAGATTGATCATAACTCCAAGAAACAATAACACCATATATAAATATAACCTGGTCGAAAAATATCAACGCAATTTTATATATATATACATACACACACACAGTGCAAGCTCCGTAATCCCACCTAATTGCTGTAGGGAATGTTTTCGTCAAAAATCTAAAAAATGACTTAATTTTACAAATTATACACCAATTTATATATTGATGTTCATATTTATATTAAAATTTAATTTACAGAAGAAGAGAAAGAAAGAAAATTGATTTGGACCAATACATAAGTATTATACACAAAGAGTTATTATACACAATCATTATATTTTAGTACCCTCTTGGACGTAGTCGTTCTTCAGTCGTTGTACCTAAATTATAAAGTGTTTCCACTTGACATGGGAAGGCTGCCATGGTATTTCCTTACAAATTGTTGAATGTGAACTGAAATAGGAGCAACCTCTATTTCCCTTGGATTTGGCTGTTGCAAACAAACCAGAGAGCATTTGCCACTGTCCCAAGTACTTTGCTCTGAAAGGACTGTAGTTTCTTTTGGTGGTGTGTTGCTGATGCCCAGCCAGACTGGGCATGCGTATGTTAATATAGGGAGTATGAGTGGTTTGCGCAAGACAGTTTCAGTGGTGTATTTTTGTTTATGAAAGGGTATATTTGTGAAAGTCTTGCGTGTGCTTGTTGCATTTAATATGGACATGATGGCGCCATGTAAGGCTAATGTCAAAATACGAGTATACTCCGAGATAGTGAATGCTCTGGTCCTTCGGAGTCCTTGGAGAAGTGATGGCCAATTATCAGGTCTTCTTGAAACGACGAAGAGCAAAAACCTTGGCCTGCATTTTTTTGGGGTTCAACGAGAGCTTCCACTTGTTAACCCATCTTGAGACCTGGTCGGCTGCTGTTTGGAGATGAAGTATGGAAGAGTTTGTAGTTTCGCCTTCAATGAGGAGGAGTTTGTCGTCTGCAAAGGTACCTAATACAGAATTTTCCACCTGCGGCATTTCACAACAGTAGAGGATGTAGAGCAAGTGACTAAGTAAGGATCCTTGCGTGGTACGCCAGTCAGATATCCCGGTTCGTGCTGAGTGTAATATTTATTTTCACGGGAATGTCCGTTGCCCCCGAGTGTCATGAAACCAACGGTGATACCAATTAAACACAACAAAATCATATTCATCCAACCAAAAAAACAATGCTAAACACAAAAAAAAAAATTAATCATTAATTTACAAATTACAGATTAAAAAAAGAACAGTGTTCCATCTTCAATGAAACAGACGAGAGATCACCCTCGTTCTCTCCCTTTCAAGAGGCCCCCGCAGGTGCTGCCATCTATGTGTAAGTCCTGGGAACTATTAAGACCCAGCTCCAGCTGTTGAGAGAGAACAAAGACACCAGTAGTGAGTCTACCTTTCTTGAGAGAGCACACTCATCAAGTATTTTATTTTGTTAATATGCCTCAAAACCATGGCTAATTAACTAGCATACAAGCCAAGGCAGGTGGCAGGAGAGAAGATATGGATGGAGAGAGGAGAATATGGAAGAAATAAGGAGAAAAAGGGGAATGAACAATCATCAGAAGGAAAAACCACACACAAGGAAGCCAGGCACAATAAGTCAACAGATCATCAGCATTCAATATGTAATTTTAATTTATATATTTTCATTATATTATATATACTAAGTAGTAACTCTTTCAATAGACTTTGTTTTGTTTTATCACCATCTAACCACATTTATACAGTCCACCCTCATTAATACCAGCACTTGCATAAACCCAAATAGTGAGAAGGTAATATTCATTTCCAAATGAATTACCCCATCTCAATACAAACAGAAAACCCTACATTGTTTTAAAACATTATTTTTTTTTTTTTGCTGGGACTTTTGAGAGATCTTGTTTATTGCTTCCCAGAGTTGTAAGAGCAGGATTTGTTTCCACGGATAATTTAGGGTACGGATAAATTACAAAATACGTATATATATATATATATATACACACACACACATGGTGTTGTTGTTTTTTGGAGTTTTGGTCATTGTTGGTGAAAAAATCTTAGTTTATTCCAATATTTCGAGAATATTTATTTTCTCTTCTTCAGGGCTAAAAAGTACAGGTTCTACTTTATATATATATATATATATATATATATATATATATATATATATATATATATATATATATATACCCGTACATTGCTACCAACCACACTATCATCTAGATGAATAAATCATTTTTTAATAAATAAATATATACACTTACAAACATTCACACACACACTACAAGAATATTATACTATATTCATTCCTTAAATGTTGATGGCAAAAATTTTAAAAATGGGCAATTCTGGTTTAGCAAGTAGAATTTGGTTACAAAAATGGGGTATGAAAATAAAAAAAGAGATGTATGTATGTGTAATGTTCAAAATTTACAAAAGAATTTTAACATTTTAATTTTAGTTAGAAATAAGCCCTTGATAAGGAGCTAGAGAGCTTGAAACGCGTTGGGGATTTAAATAAAACAAAATGTTTTAAGGCGAGAGTTTCTAGCAAATTTCACTTATATATATATATATATATATATATATATATATATATATATATATATATATATATATATGTTACTGTAAAACCCCGAAGTGTGGTAAATGTCAGGACTTACCGGTAAATCCTAGAATTTGCCAAGAGCACTGGTTAAAGTCCGAAATGTAGATGAAATTCGAGCTTTTACCGAATGGCAGTTGGTCAATCCCCGGATTTACCGTCTAGCTCGGTAAATGCCCGAAAAACATTAAATAAATGCGATATTTCGTACTTTTACCAATGCTGTTTGGTAAGTGTGAGGATTTGCCAAGGCTCATTGGTAAATGTCCAGTGAAAAGGAGTGGGGACAGGGATACTCCCCCCTACCTCATTTTCATGTCTCCTGATGAAGTGCCCGACAAAGAGATAAGCCTTCGCACCGCAGTTCGTCAACATTCATTAGTTGGTGGCCAGGGTTTCAAAAAATGCAACTGCTTAAAAAAATGTTCAAATAAGAAATGTTTGTGCAAGTTAGCTAATATGAAGTGCAATTCAAAGTGCCACAATTCTCTCCCATGCTGTAAGAAATAATAATAAAACTTATTCTAAAATTTTCATTTCAAATAACCTTTATTCCAACTTTTACCAACAGGCGCTGGGAAATGTTAGGATTTACCAAAATCTGTTGGTAAAAGTCCGAAAGACGCATCCTGATTGAGATAATTCTAGCTTTTACCGAGCCTCGGAAATCCTAAGATTTACTGGCTAAAGTCCGATTTGAAAGACAAAATTGGACATATACCAACGCTTCTGGTAAATCTTAGGATTTACCACACTCCGGGGTTTTACAGTAACGTATATATATATATATATATATATATATATATATATATATATATATATATAAAATAATGTCTGGTAGCTCTCTAGCGGTCGTAATGTTTGTTTAATTGTTAATAAACTCGATATTTAATCGTTTTAGGTAAAAGGAAAGATCAAGTTTGTTAATGGCTGAAATCGGACCAGTAGGGTTGTCGGTTTAGAGGGGGATTTGCGAAAATTCAAAATATCTCCGTGCCTATACGTCAAATTGAAAAATTGTATTGAACCAACCTTATTGCAAATTATATTTAATATAAATTTTGTATACATATAAATACATTTATATATGCTCGTAAATAGACATGTATTCTCTATCTTGAATATTAATGGAGATATTTGGATTTTTCAGTTTTCAGCCTTCAGCAAAACCACACTTCAACTCTTGCTAAATAAACAATACTCTGTTATATAATAAACCACATTATTCAAAACTTAAATACCAAATATTGTTTTCAAGAGACCTTTATTATACGAGATACATGCAAATAGGTTTTGTTGATATCCCCTCTTAAGTTTTTTTTTATTACTAAAATTTGAGTGATTGAAACAAGAATTATTCCGATTCATTATAAACTACCGTACTAGATATAGTAAATATTTTCAATAAAATGAATATGCTATATTGAGATATATTTCAGTAATTGTTTTTCTTCCCGGTGAGGGGTTCCGTCAGGAGGTTATAAAAATTGACTAAATGATTTCTTATTACCGGTTATTTGCTTAATATTGGCGGTAGTGTTCTGTTACCAGTATGTAGATTTATCTATTGCAAAAGTTCACAAGGGAAATCTGCTTAGTTTAGTCAGCCCCTGTGTGACTGACCTTTGTTTATATAGGTTTTATTTAAGAGGAGTAATATGGAGTATTGTGGAGCCCACGTCAATTTCTTTTTCTGCGGTTCGGTCGAGCCAAAAGAAGTACTGAGTAATATATTCACTCGCAATAACCTCTAAGGGCGATGGGATATGAGTATTTACTTTTTAAAAGAGAGATATGTTTCCTAGACAGAATAAAAAAACAGTTAAGACCTTGTCTAAACAGCCACTCTCGCCGACGTCTCTCCTCTGATAAAAAGGTGGGGAGCTTGCTTGAATATTTTAATAGGGCATAAAGGAAGGGTAATACACCTCCTATCATCTTCTTCAACGGCGCCCCCAAAGCTTATGCTGCCTTTCTTATTCTCTCTCCTGCTTGTCAGATAAGTAGAGGCATTTTCAATTGTGACGACTATGAGCTATTCATAGATAACTCACAAAACGTTTTCCATTTCGCCGCTTTAATGTACATTCTGAAGAGCATTAACTCTTCCTTTGGACGCTTTTATTATAATAAAGGGGACAAAAGTCCGTACAAAAAGAGTTTTCCTTCTTAACCAACATTCAGCTTTTTCGAATTCATCTCATCTTAGATATAAATAACTTTGAATAACATACAGTGTGGTAACTGTTTTTATTCTTCAAATTTTTTATGACAAGGTTCACAGATTTTATTTAAAAAAGTAACTTAATTATGTTCTTTATTTAGTAAAACATGACGGTTTTTGACTCGAAAATGTTTACTTGTTCTCTACTTTGGGCAAGAGACCAATTTTAGCAGATTTCCCCAAAGGGAAATCAGCTATTGAGGTCGTACTCATGACGCGATTTTCGAACAATATCCTCAAATGTCATATATATATATATATATATATATATATATATATATATATATATATATATTCATTAAATATAATCCATAGTCCCACCCTGGCTAGAAATGGGTGGTAACCTGTAGATAGCCCGTCCCAATTAGCCTTGCCTTAGTTGCAAAAAGTGGACGTTAATAAATAATTTAATTTAATTTATATATATATATATATATATATATATACACATACATACACACACACAAATATATATATTTTTCTGTTAACTCTCTGGCGGTCGCATTTTTTGTCGTTCCCTTGCACCTATTATATTTTTGACAGAAAGCATTGGAATTTTCTTTAAATATATGAAATACGTTAAAATTAAATGCCAATAATTACAAAAAAAAATCTTTTTATGCAGTTATTAAAATGAAATTAACGCCTTAGAAACAAAATATAACTGAATTCCGGGGAAAAAAATAGTTGCGCCAGGCGAGATTCGATCTCAAGATCTTGGGGTAACAAAATAATAACGCTATTCAATGAGCCACTGGCAACTTTTAGCAGATTTCCCTTGAGGGAAATCAGCTATTGAGGTTGTACTCATGACGGAATTTTCGAAATTTTTCTTCAAATGTCCATCGATCCTACCTAGTAGATGACGAAAATGAGGTCCGTTCAAAACTGTATATATATATCTATATATATATATATATATATATATATATATATATATATATATATATATATATATCTATCTATCTATATATTTGTCTGTTACCGCTCTAGCGGTCGCAATTTTTGTTTAATCGTTACGAAACTCGATATTTAACCGTTTTATGTAAAAAGACAGATCAAGTTCGTTAATGGCTGAAATCGGACCAGAGGGAGAGGGGGGTTTGAAGGGGGAGGGGATTTTCGAAAATTCCTCTCCTTTTTGATCAAAAATTGTATATAACAAATCTTATTGCAAATTAAATTTACTATAAATATTGTCATATACGTTTATTCTCTATCTTGAATATTAACCGAGATATTTGCATTTTTCAGTTTTTAGCAAACCTCCACTTCTACTCATGTTACGTAAACAATACTCTGCTACATAATAAATCACATTATTGGAAGTTTAAATACCAAAAATTGTATTCAAGAGACCTTTATTATACGAGATACATGCAAATATGCCCTGGTTACCCCCCCCCATCTTAAAGTTTTGGACTACTAAAATTTTATTGATTGAGATAACAATTATTCTGACTCATTATTAATTACAGTACTAGATATAATAAATAGTTCTCAATAAAATAATGTGTTATATTCTGATATATTTCAGTAATTGTATTTCTTTCCGTTGTGAGGCGGCCCGGCCTGTTTGTTTACATTTCTAACCTAACGCTTCCTGGCGGCAGGTTAAATTGGGAAACATTTCTTATTTCCGTTTGTATTTATTCACGGTGTCATTGTGTTAGCAGTATGTATATTTATCTATTACTAAACTTCCCGAGGGAAATCTGCTTAGTTTACGCAGCCCCTGCGTGACGGACTTTTATTTGAATTAGATGCTTTTCATCATCTTCACAAACTTTAGTCAAATCTCTTAGAAGTGCGTTCTCTCGCTTTAACAGAATTTGTTTTTCATTTGGTACTACACACTTAAAAATTTCCGTTCAAATCGGTGGGGGAGGGGGGGGGGGAGGCCGTGCACGCTTCTTGCTAGGTGAAATCACCATTGTGACATCTAGCGCATGGAACATCTTTGTTTACGCAGCCCCTGCGAAATTTAATGATTTTTTTTTTTTTGAACATATGGCACATTAAAAGCATGATGATTTCATCTCACCATATTCTCGTATTCTTTATTTCTAACAAGGGGCTTTTGAAAACCCGGAATTCAAAAAATTCTGAAACCTTGTGTACAAGTAGAGTAGTTCATCAAATTTGCTTAGCTAAGTAGATTTCGCATGCTCTGGAGTATGATTCGCTGACTATTTCATACATCCATCTATTCTCTCTATCTCCACCCCCCCCCCACGTAAGAAACTATTTAAACATAAATTAAATCGTTAATTGGGATTGAAATATTTCGCGACTGAGGTACCTAAAATGAAAATCGGACCAGCACAAGTGGGGGTTTACAAAAGGCTGATACCAAAAAATTACATATAGCTTTCCAAAAATGAAAATATTTTTTTTGTAATACTGGAATACGAGTTTGAGTAATTAGTTCCATATAAAGTTCTCCAATATTTCAATGAATAAAACTTTCTATTCAAAAAAATTAATTTGAAGTATACTTTTATTCAACCATTCAATCTAGTGATTTCGGGAATATAAATTGTGGAAAACCCGCAAAACACTAGTTACTCATTTAGTACAAAAGAATGATTTATTTTCATGTTATTGTGTATTTCTAATTTTGAAGCTTCATCGCTGGGAAGTATTTTTATTGTGAGGAGTTCGGATAATCTGCTTCAGCGGTTTGAATTTTTTCTATAGAAATGCGTCCCACTTCGTCAGGCGATGCTTTAATTTCAATAGTTACTTCATTCAATCATATGTTTGGGAGTTTTATTTTAATATGGCTTTCCACGTTTCAGAGAGTACGACACCGTCCACGCCGTTTATTTTAGTTGTTCTCTTGTTAATTTCGAGAGTTTCTAGAACCAATCTTTTACCGAGGTGGTCTTCTCTAAGTATAACTTTTGTCCCGTCGAATTAATTTGGTGAGAACAAATACTTGCGTGTCTAGCTATGGGGAATGCCTGTGTTCTGTGATGTTTCTATGATGTCAGCCATGTGTTGGTTGGCTCTTGTAGCAGTCTTCTTACCTGCCTGTCCCACATAAACCTTACCGCAATCACATGATATCATATAAACTGTCATATCTTGTAAAAATCGGGTGTCATTCGAACTTTTTAAATATTCATTGAATATTTTATGTGGTTTGAATACTGTTCGTAAATTATATTTTGGAAGTATTCTTGCCAGTCGTTCTGAAGTACCACCTATGGAAGTGTTACGTTGCTCAATGGTTTATCTTGAGTATTTTCAATGTCTAGTTGAATCTTGGTGATAATTTTACTTAGTACATTAGTTATTTCCGTTTTTATGTTGCCGTTATAGTTGAATTTTTCTTTATTATTATTTTTTAAATGTGTTTCGTTGCTGCACAATGAAATAGTTCTCTTTACTAACGTATAAACGATACCATGTGTTTGGGCTGGGTTGTGGTGGGATGAGGCATTCAGATATCTACCTGTAGCTGTTGGTTTTCTGTACACAGTGTGGCTGAATCTATTATTGCCCTCTTTAATTATTGAAAGATCAAGAAACGGTAATTACCCTTCATTTTCTAAATGTGTATGTTATTCATTTTGTTAGGGTGTATGCAAGAAGATTCCTCCTTAGAGAAATCCGCTAATTAAATTGTAATCATCAGGAGATTTTCTAAAATGTCCTCAAATGCCCAACAATACTTCACAGATATGACGAAGAATAGGTCCATTCAATATATATATATATATATATATATATATATATATATATATATATATATATATATACGTGTGTGTGTGAGAGAGAGAACACTCTAGGGGTCGCAATTTTTGTTAGAACATTACCCAACTCGATATTTAAATGACTTACGAATACTCAGTTTGTTAACGGCTGATATCGGTGCAGTGGGGGTGAAATTCGAAAATATTTCCATTATTATGAAACGGATTAAAATATTTTATAGAATTGATCTTATTACAAATTTAATTACCTGTAAATATTGTAATATACATATTTTCTCTATCATAAATGATAACCGAGATATTTTGATTATTTTTTAGTTTTCAGACTTTAGTAAACCCCCTCTAACTCCTAGTAATGTCATATTAACAATAAGCTGTTATATTATGAACAACATTGTTTTAAGCTTAAATGCCTTCTAACGTGTAGACTATCGGACGTATCAAGTAATTTCAATACAGAATTCAAGGCGTACTTCTTATATTGCAAGATCTTACTAAAGTACAACATTCATATTGATTTACTGACTCCTGTGGTTTTCTACAGTCAATACTTGGTGATAACTCAACTCGCCCAATCACGAGGCGGCTCCAGGAATTACTAACATACAAAAATAAATGAGTAACTATCCATTGGATACCTGGACATTCAGACATCTAGGACGATTTTTAGGCTGACAAAGTAGCAAAATTACCGACTACACTTGACGTATTACTCGCGATCTGATCACATTACAGCACACGATGACTTTACACTTATTAAAAAAGAAGTCCATGGTAAGTGGAATGGCGTCATACACACACGAATCTAGGTGAAATAACAGACATTATTCATGATTGGATGTGAAGTAATAAGAAGAGAAAAGGTAGTTCTTGCTCGTTTGAGGTATGACCATTCGCGGATAACACACGAATACCTCATGACTATTAACTGAACCACTATTATGAACACTGTGTGTTACACAATTAACTATCAATCACTTACTTACAGAACGATTAAGGTCTTCGGGTATTGAACGAGTCTTCATGATGTTTGCCGACGTTTCGCTAGACATTTTTTTAGCTTCCTCAGTGCTTTTTCTGAGACTGAAGAGATCTATTCATATATTGGTGACTTGTCCGGTCGTCTTGGGCTGAGTCTTCCCTTCCAGGTAGCCATCTTCTCTGTTTATGTTGTTTGGACACTTTGCTATTTCTATTGCTTCTCGGACTATTCTTTCCTGGTAGTGGTTAACTTTCGCCAATACTTTTACTTCATCGAACTTTATCTGGTGGTTCGTTTCCCAAAAATGTTCAGCTATTGCTATTGAAGCAAGTCTAGCGAAACGTCAGATAACAACATGAAGACTTGGTCAATACCCGAAGACCTTAATAGTTCTAATGACAAGGACCGTGGAAGTCAAAGAGTACACTTCCAGACTCCAGACTGCCAAGACCTTACCTACCAACCATTCAGACCTACTGCAACAGCCCATACATTCCGACAATCTTCCGCCACAAAAGTCCGTCACGCAGGGGCTGCGTAAACTAAGCAGATTTCCCATGTGAGGTTTTACAATAGAGAAATCTGCATACTGGTAACACAACAAAACCATGATTAAATAAAAACGGTAATGAGAAATCTTTCAGTTAATTAAAATAAATTCCCAACTGAAACGGCTTCTGAATTGTAAGAATAATTTATATTTTAATAACTCAAATTTTAGTAGTCCAAGAACTAAAGAAGGGAGGGGGGGGCGGATGAACAGAACGTATTTGCATAAATCTCACAAAGTAACGAAGGTAAGGTAAGGTTAGAAACGACAGGTAAGGCTGGAAGAAGCTTCCGCTTGAGCCGAGTAGTTACGAAAGCGGCCGACCTAATCCAAACTGTACCCGACCACATGTCTCACAGACTTCATAAAAATGCAAATATCTCGGTTAATATTCAAGATAGAGAATAAATGTATAGAACAGTATTTATAGTAAATTTAATGTGCAATAAGATTGGTTCTATATAAGGTTTTGTTCCGACGTATGGTAACAGAGATATTTTGAATTTTCGAAAATCCTCCCCTCTAAACCCTCCCACCGACTGGTCCGATTTCAGCCGTTAACGAACTTGATCTGTCTTTTTACATAAAACGTTATTGCGACCGCTAGAGCGTTAACAGACAAATATATATATATATATATATATATATATATATATATATATTATATATATATATATATAATTTTGAACCACATTTTCGTCGTCTCCTGGGTAGGATAGATGGACGTTTGAAGAAATGTTTCGAAAATCGCGTCTTTAGTACTACCTCAACAGCAGATTTCCCTTAAGAGAAATCTGCTAACATCCCCAAGACAAACATATTTTCAACCAAATTTAACGGCACACCAAAACATTGAATTGTAGAATTAAAGAACTGGTTTTCTGTTCCTATTACTATCCAATGGAGAAAACGTAATCGTGCTTTTAGCAGATTTCCCTTAAGGGAAATCAGTATTGAGGTCGTACTCATGACGCGATTTTTGAAATTTTTTTCAAATGTCCATCGATCCTACGTAGGAGATGACGAATATGAAGTCCGTTCAAAACTATATATATATATATATATATACACCACTCTAGCGGTCGCAAATTTTGTCTTATCGATTTCAAACTTGATATATAATCGTTTTATACAAAAAAGAAAGATCAAGTTTGTTAACGGCTGATATAAACCGAGTAGCATTTGTTAGTTTTCGGCTTTCGTAAACAACCAATCTTATTGTAAATGTAATGTTCTATAAATCTTTTCATGTACAGTTTTTCACTATCTTCATTATTAACCGAGATATTTGCATTTGTTAGTTTTCGGCTTTCAGTAAACCCCCACTCCTACTCATCTCATATTAACAATATGCTATTATGTTATGAAGCACTTTATTTGAAGTCTATATACCAAATATTGTTATCATTGAACAATTACGTTTTGAGATAAATGCAAATACCTAACGCACGTGGGAAAACTGCTTAGTATACCCAGCCCCTGAGTGACGGACTTTCATTTAACTACAACTGTATATATTTTAACATGTGTTTTATAATAAGGTGGCTATACAATCAATTTAATTCTTACAACTACAAGGAACAGTGTGAATCGCTCAAATTGCGACACACCTAAACAAATAAATAAACGCTTTTGAAGCATGAAAAGAATAACAAGGTAATTCTTGCTTACGAATCGTGAAAGGAGCGTTTCTACTTCTCCAATAGACAGCCTCTACGTGGAAAGCGGAGATCCATTTCTATGCTTAAGAAGAATGTTCCTAATTTCATCTTACATCTCCAAACATAGCATATTTCCCAATCTTCCTTCATTCCGGAGTGTGTTTCAAATCCAAAGGAGACTCAAGAATCACATGAGAAACACGATTCAGGATGTATTGAGGGAATCAGATTTAGAAATCATTGAACCAATAACAAGTGAACAACCTTTCTTCTCCACCTGGAAACCGTCTAAAATCCAAATTGATAACATTCCAACAAGAAAAAAAAATGTTACCACCAGCAAAGTATGAATGTTTAGAATTAAAGAAACAATTTACGAATAACATATGGGTCTTTATAGATGCCTCCAAAGTCGATAAGTCATCTTGTGGATGCTCGTGGATAAATGGGAGCAAAACAATAAAGGGTTATACTGCGCTCTGTAAATTCAATTTTTACCGCTGACTGGATGGACATAAGCCAAGCTATAAACGACACAGAACAAATGCTTCAAGAATCATTCGTAATCTCTACGGACTCATACAGCTCACTCCAAAGTCTTACCAACCCGAAGTCACGATGTTACCTCACAGACCTAGTAAAAGGTCAGATACAAAACTCAGAAAAAACATAGAACTTGTTGGGGTTGCCTCACATTTTGATTTGGAGGGCAATGAAATGGAGGGATTTGGAAGCTCGTAGTGCTCGAGAAGATGGAACTACAGTAACCTTCATCTGCCCAGATGATTGGAAGCTAGAGTTTCAAAAATTCATATTTCACATGGCGGAAGTCAGACTGGCCGAAAAAACATGACAATAAACTGCGACAAATAAAAAAAAAAACTGAGCGTTGGAATACTGCATGTACAAAAATCAGAAAGGAGGAGGTTGTTCATGCCTGTTTCCGAATTGGACACACAATATTAAGACATAGTTATTTCTTGAAAAGCTAATTCCCACCAACCTGCGATTGTTGTAACGTCCATCTTACCGTCTCACATCTTTTCCTCAATCGTAAAAAAGTCCGTCACACAGGGGCTGCGTAAACTAAGCAGTTTTACCACGTGATGTTTTACAATAGAGAGACATTCACGAGAGCCAAGCAGTTAAGAAAACGGCCGAACTAGCTTTTGGCGGGAAAGTCACACGTCCGTTGGCTGCCCAGAATTAATAAAAATGCAAACATCTCGGTTAATATTCATGATAGAGAATAAAAGTATATAACAATACATATAGTAAATTTCATTTGCAATAAGATTGATCTTGTACAATGTTTCGATTTGACGTATAGTAACGGAGATATTTCGAAAATCTTCCCCTTTAAACCCCCCCTCTCCCACTGGTCCGATTTCAGCCGTTAACGAACTTGATCTTTCTTTTTATATAAAACGACTAAATATCGAGTTTGGTAACGATCAAACAAAAATTGCGACCACTAGAGCGGCAACAGACATATATATATATAGGTTTTGAACGGACCTCATTTTCGTCATCTACTAGGTAGGATCGATGGACATTTGAAGAAAAATTTCGAAAATTCCGTCATGAGTACAACCTCAATAGCTGATTTTCCTTAAGGGCTGCTAAAATACGATCATCCAATTAGAGCTTTAACCTTGAACCGAACTTAAGAGAACTCCTTAGAAACGATGAATAAGACACAAAAAAAGCTTCTTGTATTTTTAACTGAAACTCCTTTGTTCCAAGAAATTTAGATCCATCTACCGCTAATGACAGTAGTAGATGCCTTATATTGTAATTGATAAATATTAAAAAAAACATGAAAAGTTCATTCCTACTAATTGGTAAACTCTTAATACTAGATATATAACAACTAATATTTACCACAATGTTAATGCAGATATTTTTGTTTCCAGGTTAGATCTTGTTCGCTGTTTATTAAGGACTTTTTTCGCCCACAGTTGGGTAATGTATAAACCACATTAGCGTAGAAATGAATGAACTTCTGTTTGACTGATTTTTATAATATATTTATAAATGCATTTTTCAATTCTACACGCTAATAGCTCATTTCGTAATACCCCACAAGGACAGTGGTTATTCACTGTTGAAGAAATTATTCTAATGTCAGCAATCAAAGGACTTGTGCAAATAGTTTCCAATCTTCAAGTTCCTTAAAAAAAACCGGAATTAAAAAAAAACTATTTACAAGTTAATAATATCTATAACAGAAAGCGTCTGAATTGTAAACAAACAGAGCAGCCAACTTCAGCGATGAATTGATACAATTATTCCAGACCGGAAAGATGAAGATTTAATGAAATACATCTGAATATAACATATTAATTTTATTGAAAACTATTTATTATAGATAGTAGAGTAATTTGAAATGAATCAGAATAATTTCTATCTCAATCATTCAGATCTTAGTAATTCAAGAACCAAAAGAAAGAGGTGGTCAACAGAACGTATTTGATTATATCTCGTAAAATAAAGCTTTGTTGAAAACAATATTTGGAATTTAACCTTTTAATAAAGTGGTCCGTGATATAACAGCTTATTATTTATATGCCACTAGTAGGAGTGGGGGATTACTGAAAGCATAATACAATAAAATCCAAAAATCACGGTTATACTCATTATACAGAAAATATGTATAGATCAATATTTACAGTAAATTTAATTTTCAATATGATTGTTTCTAAACAAGTTTTCGATGCGACGTATAGTAACAGAGATATTTCGAATTTTCGAAATTCCTCCCTCTAAACACCCCTCCCCTGGTCCGATTTCAGCCGTTAGCGAAATTGATCTGTATTCTTACATAAAATGACAAAATATCGAGTTTGGTAACGATTAAAAAATAATTGCGACCACAGAGCGTAACAGACATGTCAACTACTATCCTTAGCACCAAATGAAACCGTTAAAAACCGAGCATGTTATGGATCAAGTAAACATTTTCGTGTAGAGAAATTAAACCTAGTAATGATATATTGAAAACAGTATTTGGTGTTTAAGTTTAGAATAAGACGTTTTATCATATATATTCGCTGTGGTGGCTCAAATGTACGGGTTTTGTAATAACAGAGATAATTCGAATTTTCAAAATTCCCGTCTCAAACCTCCCACCCCCCCCCCCAAACTTGTCCAATTCTAATCGCTAACGAACTGTTTCGTGTATTGGCCCCATTTTTAATAAGTTTAATTGCATCGTGTCCTGTTGTGTGGTGTTATTCCTCAGGTTCAGTGGCTAATTTGTCATGAACGTACCTCATTTACTTCATCTCGTGGGTAAGATAGAAGGACATTTGAAGAAATGTTTTCTAAAATCTCGACATGAATACAGCTCAATAGCTGAATTCTCTTAAGGGGCACCTGATGAAACTCGCAAAAAGATACGCGTGTGTTGTAACATTTTTGGTTTGAGCATAAGTGAGTAACAGCTACTCACGGTCACGGTAATACAGCTGGAAGAGAGAATATTTGGTGCAGTCGTCATAATGAAGGGATATGCAGGAGAATGAAAATTTTCCGACTCACTTATCTCATAACGGCCATTATCTAACCGCGACAATGCAATGGGAAAAGCCAAATATTTCTCTCTCTCTCTCTCTCTCTCTCTCTCTCTCTCTCTCTCTCTCTCTCTCTCTCTCTCTCTCTCTCTCTCTCTCTCTCTCTCTCTCTCTCTCTCTCTCTCTCTCTCTCTCTCTCTCTCCCTCTCGCCCTCCCTCCCTCGTGTTTTTGGGGCGATTATTTAAATATTAATAAATAAATAAAAATATGTTTTAATTATTGGCATTTAGTTTATAACGTATTCAATATATTTATTGAAAACTCGAATGCACTCTATCCGAAATGCTCTGGATGATATTTTGCGATTCTTTTCAATCAGATACAAGCAGCATTGGAGACGCTTGATAATATTATTAACTTGATGATAGAAATATATTTTAGTGATCCAAGGACAAGCATAATGAAAATATAGCTCTAAAGTAGAAAACTGCTAAAGAATATTTTTATGTCTAGAGCTAGGAAATTGTAAATATCTTTATATTTTTATATTTTTCTATCATCAAGTTAAACATTTTATCAAGCGTCTCAAAAACTACTTGTAATATTAAATATTTCTAAATTTCTATTATATTTTTACAGAAAGCATTCGAATTTTCTTTTAATAAATGGAACACGTTAAAAAGTAAATGCCAAAAATAAAAATATTTTTTTTTACTTGTTTCGTAATATTAAATAAACTCTCTAGAAACAAAAATTAAAAAAAAAAAATAGTCGTTCCCGGAGAGATTTGACCTCCAGATCTTATGGTTAAAGTCCGTCACGCAGTGGCTGCGTAAACTAAGCTGATTTCCCAAGCAAAGGTATACAATAGATAAATGTACATACTGGCAACACTACCGCAAATATTAAGTGAATATATAGAAACGGTAATGAGAAATCTTTAAGTTACAAGTTAATAACTCTACAACGGAAAGCGTGTGAATTGTAAACAAACAGGCCAACCAACCTGAATTCTAGACCGGAAAGGAAAACCATCTGAATGAAATATATCTGAATACAATACATTGATTTTAATGAAAACTATTTACTATAGCTAATCCTGTAATTTGTAATGAATCAGAATAATTTTAATCTCAATTACTTAAATTTCCCCCTTAAGGGAAATCTGCTAATAGTGACACTGGTCACTAAGCTACCTGGAACAATTTGAAGTATGAGCTTTACCAAACCTCAAGACTTTCAGGCCAGTCTTTAATATTTCTTTTCTGACGAACGCCTGAGAAGTGCGTTCTTCTAACGTTGAATGAATTGGCCGTCACGAGTCGCTGACACGGCTCAAATAAAGACGAACGAGGATGTTATTTGCGAGATTGCTGTAGTGATTGGCACCTCACGAAAACTGCCGGTGAAAAAGGACTGGAGACAATAGCTGGGTCACAATTCTATAGTAGATGTGACTCATTACGGTAGTAAGTAGTCATTAGGACTACTCCACTCAAGGCCAGTCTTATGAAAGCCCAAGGACAACTTCCTACAGTAGTTTGCTCTTCAGAGTATATTAGCAGATTTCCCTTAACCCAGGATGTTCACATGAACCCTAATTTTGCCAAACAACCGCTAATTTTACCCTTACCAAAAATAGTCATGTTTAATAGCATAAAGTAATTAATGTACGTAGCTTAATCATTTTTAGTAGATTTCCCTTAACGGAAATCAGCTATTCATGACGCGATTTTCGAAAGAATTCTTCAATTATTCATAGATCCTACCCGGGAGATGACGAAAATGAGGTCCTAACAATAATAAAAATTCCGTCGCGCTATAGGGCTTGAAACGCGTTGGGGATTAAAATTAAATAAATATTTTAAGGAAGAAAATTCCGTCACGCAGGAAGATTTCCTTCGTGAAGATTAATAATAGATAAACCTACATACTGCTAACACAACAACACCGCGAATATTAAGTGAATAAATACAAACGGTAATAAGAAATCTTTCCCCTGCCGGTGAGAAGCGTCACAAATATAAACAAACAGGTCTGCCAACGGCTCAACAAAAAGAAAAACAAAAACTGAAACATATCAGAATATAACATATTCATTTTATTGAAAAGTAAGACCTGACCTAGTACTGTAATTTATAATGAATCAGAATAATTTTTATCTCAATCAATCAAATTTTAGTAGTCCAAAAACTTAGGACCGGGGCGGAGGTCACAAGAATATATTTGCATCTATCCCGTATAATAAAATTAAATTTACTACAATTATTGTTATGTACATTTATTTTGTATCTTCAATATTAAACGAGATATTTGCATTTTACAGTTTTTAGCCTTCAGTAAACCCACACTTCTACTCGTGTTACTTGAACAACTTTCTGTTATATAATAAAAGTCCGTCACGCAGGGGCTGCGGTAACTAAGCAGATTTCCCACGTGCGCCACCTATTTGCATTTATCACAAAACTAAAAAGTTTCATGAGAACAATATTTGGTATTTAAGCTTCAAATCAAGTACTACATAACATAATAGAATATTGTTTTATGAGATGAGTAGAAGTGGGGCTTTACTGAAGACCGAAAACTAAAAAATGCAAATATATCAGTTAATAATAAAGATATTGAAAAAGTGTACATAATAACATTTATAGTACATTACATTTTCAATAAGATTGGTTCTATATAATTTTTGATCCGATGCATAATAATGGAGATATTTTGAATATATATATAATTTTGAACGAAAACCTTTTGGAACGAACCTCATTTTGCGTCGATCCTCCATGGGTAGGATCCCCCGATGGGACAATTTGAAGACATTTTTAGAAAATCGCGTCATGAGTACGACCTCAATAGCTGATTTCCCTTAAGGGAAATTTGCTAAAACACATTATTCAAAGCTTAAATAGCAAATATTGTTTTCCAGAGACCTTTATTATACAGGATCCGGCAAAAAAAACCTCCCTGATTTCAATAGGCATTTGCAAAAAGAATAAGAAACATACAGAACAATTACTTATATTTGTGAATAGCCTATATAATGTCATTTTACATCACTTAGTATACTTTTACTTAACTCCACCTGTTACTTGGTTTTTGAAAATTATGTCCTATAAATGAATGTCCCGTGTCCCCCATTCACGAAGTCTTTCCCTGAAGGTTGTCCATAGTTCTTCGTGAGTACCTTCCTGTATATGTACCTCCCTTGGAATGGCTGCCACTTTCCCTGCCTAATGACCATCTTTTAGTTCTTTGCAGAGTTCTGGGACGATTGTTTTGTACACTTTTAGCCTTTAGGTAGTCCCACAGGTATCACAAGGTGATAAGTCGGGCTGACCTTGGGGGCTAGGAAATGTCTCCTCTTAAAGAAAACAATAAAGACGTCCAGGGAACAAACTCCTCTCTTAATTTTCATTTCATTTTCATGGGCCGTTCATGGGCCGCCGAGCAGTGTGAGCTGTGTGGCTGCTATATAGGACTGTGGTGGCTGTGGCTTTGCTTCCGTCCTGTTGGAACCAAACCTTTCTTCTTCCTCATGGTCCAATAGACAAACTGGTTGATCTTGGGTCGGAGAAGAAATGGTCTCCTATCATGTGGACAATAGCGATCCCCCACCACGGCATTGACTGTTACTGTTTGTTCCATCTTCATTCAAAAAAGGTAACGGTCCCCACAGCACCAATTCCCGCACACAAAATAACCAAATTAAATTCAAAGTTCTAATTCCGCCAAACGCGGCGGCACCAAACGGACTTGTGTACTTTTGGGCTGTGGTAGTGGTTGATTGGTTTGGTGGTGACCTTCCCTAGGATTTTCTGCAGCCCAGTAGCGGAAATTCTGTTTGTTAACACAGTTGTCCACACAAGTGGAGAAGTGGGCTTCATCTGAAGAAAAATTAAGATACAGCATCTGGGGATGAAGGTTTTGCAAAATGTCATTCACATGCAGCTTTGCGAGTTTTCATAATCTGAACACTGAAAATGGGCAACTACGCCGCTACGGCTAACGCGAACCGCGGGGAGCGGCGGGCTGACGACGTCCGCTGACGGAACTATAACCAACATACCCCAACAATACCCCCTCCACGATCTCTAACCCACCGAGTCACTACCGTACCCGCCCACTACAACTCACGCGCTGTTGGCTTTGCTCAAAACCGGGGAGAAAACCGTGGAGATTTTTTTTTGCCGGACCCTGTCTGAGCTACATGCAAATATGTTCTGTTGACCCCCCCCCCTCTGTCTTAAATTCTTGGACAACTAAAATTTGATTTATATAGATAAATATTATTCTGATTCATTATACATAACTCATCATCATACTACATATAGTACATGGTTTTCAATAAAATTAATATGTTATATTCTGATATATTTCCATAATTGTTTTTCCTTCCTGTGAGGAGGTGGCTCACCTATTTGATTACGTTTCAGGTGCTTCCCGTCTGGAGGTTTCTTATTATCGTTTGTGTTTATTCACTTGATGTTGACGGTGGTATAGTTTAACCAGTATGTAGAACGAGGGAAATCATTTAGTATTCGCAGCCCCTACGGGACGGACTTTATCGAAAATCACGTCATGAGTACAACGTCAACAACCGATTTTCTTTAAGAGAATTCTGCTAATACTAAAAGACATAGTTCTCGGTTAAAATAGAACCGAGATGGCATAAACATAGCGGGGTATCTTTTATCTAAAGAGTAGAGCTATCTATTTGAGTTAGAAATGTGGGATTGATGGTAGGGAGCGAGAGATAATGTCTTTTAGTGGCTGTACTGATTGGGGCAGGCTGTAAAATACTGCCCTTCCTCGAGTGTACTTCAACTACCTATCATTAATTTCCGGAGGTGACCGGCCCTCGACACTTTAAATCAATAACTGCGAAAACCTGTGCTCCTTCGGCTCATCGATCTTCCTTTGAGGATACTTCTCGTGGCAGACAAGAGGAACCAGAGCACGGCAATATATTACACTCTTTGACTTTGTACAAAGTCGGTCATGAGTGGTCATCTTTATATATCACTGCCTGTGTAAGCCCCATAAAAATTGTCTCCCCTTCAAATATAAAAGTTAGATTAAACTAGGAACTAAACAACCTCTTCCCTTTCATCACGTTTTAGCAGATTTCAATTAAGGGAAATCAGCTATTGAGATCGCATTCATGGCGCGATTTGTGAAACATTTCCTCAAATGTCCGTCGATCCTACCTATGAGATGAAGCAAAACTATAATTATAAAATTATACGTATATAAAAAAGCTGCCTGGAAATGAACGATTATTCATAGATGGTTCAGAATGCAGAATTCTTTCTATGATTATGAATAATATGATTAATACGATAATCTATGATTATGTTTATATATAAAAAAAGATACATGGACAGGAAACGAGTAATATAAAAATATTATGTATATTGTAGAATTAAGTACATAAAAAATACTATAATTATTAACATATCCCCAGCACGCAGGGTGCTCGGGTGTAAATCCTAAGCATTGAGACGGGAAAAGGTAAAAATATTTTACAAAGATAAGCCCAAAAAAATACCTATACATATATACATATATATATATATATATATATAGACATACTGGGTGCCTCAACTTGCCGTTCTCCTCCCCCCCCCTTTCAAAATCTGCTATTGTATAAATAAAAAGCTGCGACTTAGTGTGCAATACTTGTGACCCCTGAAGAATCGTTTCAGTCCATATTGAACCTCATAACCTTCTCCAGTACTTCTCCAACGACCATCCTTTGGAATTTCTAATGGAATGCCATACTTTTTATGACAGACTCTTGTAGAAAATCAAATTCTAATACGATTTTATATAGGTGAATTTTTCTATTTGACGCATCCATCAGCCGTAAAATGCACAAATCTTTATTTCAGAAACGGCACGTTTTATTGAAGACATAAAAGTTGTAGCCAACAAAATTATCTTTATGACAAGTCAACTGGAAAATGAATGAATTTCTAAACCACCTCCCCCAAAAAAATCTTTACCTTAAAAAATCTGCATAATAAAAAAAAACCTTCTTAGAATTAATTTATTGTAAACTAATTACGTAGTAATTACTTGTAAAAGAGATACTTTTTTCCACCTGCATAGCTGCAAGCAAAAAAAAACGAAATCAGTTTTTTCTTTTCACTAAAATACTTACAGGTAGTATTTAAAAAAGTTCGTCACGCAGGGGCTGCGTAAACTAAGCAGATTTCCCACGTGAAGTTTTACAATAGAGAAATTTCACGAGAGCCGAGCCATTCAAAGAAACGGCCTAACTAGCTTTTGGCGGGAAAGTAACTCTCGTCCGTTAGGCGCCCAGATTTAATAAAAATGCAAATATCCCGGTTAATATTCAAGATAGAGAAAAAAATGTATATGACAATATATATAGTAAATGTAATTTGCAATTAGATTGCTTCTGTAAAAATTTTCGATCCGACGTACAGTAACGGAGATATTTCGAATTTTCGAAAATCCTCCCCTTTAAACCCCCCCCCCTCCCACTGGTCCGATTTCAGCCATTAACGAACTTGATATGTCTTTTGCATAAAACGTTTAAATATTGAGTTTGGTAACGGTCAAACAAAAATTGCGACCGCTAGAGCGTTAACAGACATATATATATATATATATATATATATATATATATATATATATATATATAGACAGTTTTGAACGGACCTCATTTTCGTCATCTACTAGGTAGGATCGATGGACATTTGAAGAAAAATTTCGAAAATTCCGTCATGAGTACAACCCCAATAGCTGATTTCCCTTAAGAGAAATTTGCTAAAATTCGAAAATGCGTCCTTCCTCATTTATGCACTTCAAAAAACGGTATCGGAAACCCATTTCGGCACTGTGTATTTTTGCTACAGAAATTGAATTGAACGCCAATTTAATTTGATTTTTTATGTCTTCAATATTCTGCGACCTGTTCTAGTAGACATGTTATTTGACCCCCCCCCCCCATAGAAAATAATCCATTACTGTCAGATCGGGTGACCTGGCTGGGCACTTAATGTGCAAGCTGCGACAGATACTGCATAGGGTAAAGATTTCTCTTATAGTTGATCGAGAAGTGGGAAGGAGATCCGTCAAGCTGCAGCCATATTTCATTTCTTTGCATCAGGGCTATGTCTTCTATTTAATTAAAAAACTCTACATTTAAGAAACGGTTGAGAACCCGACCATTTAGTATTTTATAAAAAAAATGGGAGCCGATGATTCTTCCCAAGATACTGTTATTTTTTTTTTATGAAACTAACACAGACAAATATATATATATATATATATATATATATATATATATATATATATATATATATATATATACTAGCTCAGATGCCCGGCTTCGCCCGGGAATTCATTTGAGGCTGAATGGTGATGATATTTTAGCAGATTTCCCTTAAGGGAAATCAGCTATTGAGGTTGTACTCATGACGGAATTTTTGAAATTTTTCTTCAAATGTCCATCGATCCTACCTAGTAGATGACGAAAATGAGGTCCGTTCAAAACTGTATATATATATATATATATATATATATATATATATATATATATATATATATATATATATAAATATTTGTCTATGACCGCTCTAGCGGGCGCTATTTTGGTTTTATCTTTACAAAACTCGATATTTATTCGTTTTGAAAAAGAAAGAAATTCGTTAAGGCTAATCGGAAGGGAGGGGGGATTTACTATAAATATTGTTATATACATTTATTCTCTATCTTGAATATTAACCGAGATATTTGCATTTTTATGTTTTCAGCCATCAGCAAACCGCCACTTCTACTCATGTTTCATAAACAATACTTCACTTCATAATAAATCGCATTATTCGAAGTTTAAATACCAAAAATTGTATTCAAGATACCTTTATTAATGGAGAAACATACAAATATGTCCTGGTGGCACCCCCCCCCCGTCTTTAGGTTTTGGACTACAAAAATTTTATTGATTGAGATAACAATTATTCTGACTCTTTATTAATTACAGTACTAGATATAGTGAATAGTTCTCAATAAAATTAATATGTTATATTCTAAAATATTTCAGTAACTGTTTTTCTTTCCGGTGTGAGGCGGGCAGAGCCGTTTCTTTACATTTCTAACCTAACGCTTCTTGTCGGCAGGTTATTGAAATTGGATGAAACATTTCTTATTTCCGTTTGTATTTATTCACGGTGTTGTTGTGTTACCAGTATGTATATTTATCTATTATTAAACTTCACGAGGGAAATCTGCTTAGTTTACGCAGCCCCTGCGTGACGGACTTTTTTTTGGCAAGGCTTGACTTTGCACAATATGTGTGCCATTTCCCCGTCCCATTTAGGGTTTATACCCATCGTTGCCGTGGATTTGTTAATAATAAAATTAATTTTTGTGAATTCTTTGTTATTTTCCCCGCATTATGCATAAATTTGAGTAATTAAGGACAAAATATTAACATAGATTTGAATTAATTTTTCCAGGTGAAAAATGATTTATTTATGTATATCGTAAAATTAATAGGAATAATATTATAAAATAGTTTATAATAAACAAAACTATTTGATGTATCCTATTATATTATGTTAACATTTAATGGAAATATACACATTACAATATTGCAAATTTAATATAAATGACATAAAAAGGTTGTCATATACATTTCTTCTCTATTTCATCTTCAACTTTGTAGAATTTTATTTAAAATTGTTTAATTCTATAAAAGAAACAGGAATTTCTGAATGTAAAAGGGAATATTGAGGAGTGGACTTACTTTGATAAGGGGTTGAAAAGATAGGCTTTGGAAGGGCGTAGCCCTGATTGGGGCAAAGCTAATGTTTGACTAGCTGCTTGATGCCTAATTCGACGAGTGGCAAGGTCCTGCTTGAAGTGGTTCCCCGCCCAAATCCCCTTTCCTCCCATCAGCCGGCTTTAAAATCAAAGCACCCCATGTGCAGCCTGCCCCCTTTCAAAACACTCATATTTTTAGCCGAATTCAACGCACGACGAATTTGAGTGTATCTCGTCTAGTAAAGGCCCGCCGAAACCAGCTTTGGGTATTTAAGATTGAAATGAAACGTTACATTCTCTTATTGTTAGAGTGCGATGTCTAATAGTGGGAGAGTGCTGCAGGCTGAAATAAAAAGAAGTCCGTCACGCAGGGGCTGCGTTAACTAAGTATATTTCCCTCATGATGTTTAACAATATATCAACACAACCGTCAATATTAAGTGAATAAATACAAGCAGTAATAACATTTACTGAAATATATCAGAATATAATATTGATTTTATTGAAAACTATTTACTATATCTTGTACTGAAATTTATAATGAATCAGAATAATTTTTATCTCAATCATGCAAATTTTAGCGGTCCAAGCCCCAAAGAAATGGGGGGGGGGGGTGAACAGAACGTATTTGTATGTATCTAAAAAATTAGAAGTTCAATGTAAACAATATTTGGTATTAAACCTTGGAATGAAGTGGTTCATGATATAACAGCTTATTATTCAAATGACATGAGTAGGAGAAAAATGTAAATACCTCGGTTAATATTCAAGATAGAGAATAAATGTATATAACAATATATAGTAAAATTAATTAAGATTGGTTATCCAATTTTTCGACCCGACTTATAGCAACGTAAATATTTTGAATCCCCTCTAAGCCCCCGCCCTCCCACTCGTCCGATTTAGCTATTAACGAACTTGATCATTTTTTGTACGTAAAACGATTAAATATCCAGTTATGTAACGATCAAACAAAAACTGTGACCACTAGAGCTTTAACATACAAGATCGTTGGACATTTGAATACATTTTTTGAAAATTGCGACATGAGCACGACCTTAATAGCTGTTATATAATGAAGCACGTTATTTGAAGCCTAAATACCAAATATTTTTCTCATTGAACTTTTACGTTTTGAGATAAATGCAAATACTTGACGCAATTGGGAAATCAGCTCAGTTAACGGAGGACCTGCGTGGCGGACTTTTTTAAACCTAGAATAAAAAATTCCGCTCATCAAATTTGGACTCAGGAGCTCAGGTTGGCCAAGAGTTAATGGCGAGTTATGGTCTTTATTGGCGTGGTAGACCTAGAGTGGCGGATTCGATTCCCGCCCTGGGCAGTAGAAATTTATTTAGTGATGGACTAATTAAATAAACTCCTTGGGCCCACCCTGGCTAGAAAAGGGTGGTAACCTGTGTATAACCCGTCCCGATTAGCTTAGTAGCATAAAGTGGACGTAAATAATACAAATTTGGACATAGAAATTGTAAATATACGGTGCGATGCATTCTCAGTTTGTCATTGCACCCAGCCCCACGGGACGAACTTTTTTATAAATTAACTAGTGATTTGTGAATAGTAGTGAATTCTTATAGGACTATTTCAAAGAGGAGAGGGTTAACGTATTGCAATATCAATATTTACTTATATTTGAAACCAAATTAATTTCCAGTTGAAGCGTTACACTGTTAAAAGAATTAAGGGCTCTTTTAATTGTTTCTCATTTCCCCTCCCTTTTTTTAGGGAGTATCTGGGGTGTGCCATATTCAGTGGAATTAGGACTGCGGTGGAAATTACTGGGAGTTGGGAGTCATGAACCTCTCTCTCTCTCTCTCGCTCTCGCTCCCCTACTATTTTAAACCCCTGTAATTAACCAGATTTGATAGTATCTTGCAGAGCAGTTGGCCCACTCCTCTAAGTGTTTCATTCAACAGTTCCATTAGTTATATTTGTTAAAACACCTATCTACCTCGTTTGTTCCTCCAGTAATTTATCAAATAATTCAAGTTTCAACTGGAAATTAAATTTGTAAAACATTAATCATAGTATTGCGGCGTTTAAAAAAAGTCCGAATATTTGAAATATCACCATTGTTAAGTCCGGTCGGATAATGTTATAGAAACAATTGCATTGCAAATGTAATTGCTTATAAATGATGTTATATACATATTTTTCTTTTTATGAATACTAACTGAGATATTTGGAGTTATTAGTTTTCACCCATCAGTAAACCCCCACTCCTGCTAATGACATATTAACAATACGTAGTTACATCATGGACTACTTCATCCGAAGCTTAAATACTCGTAAACTACTGTTTTCTACAGGCCTTCATTAAGTGAAGTACATGAAAATAGAAATAGAAATAAAGTCTAGTATACTAAGCAGAATTTACCTCAAAACGTAAAGGCTCAATGAGTACAATAATTGGTATTTAGGCTTCAAATGAAGTGGTTCATAAAATAACAGCTTAATGTTAATAGGAAATGAGTAGTAGTGGGGGTTAACTGAAAACTAAAAAAGTCCGTCACGCAGGGGCTGCGTAAACTTAGCAGATTTCCCAGGTGACGTTTTACAATAGAGAAACCTGCTACTAATAACAGTAGTAGTAATGAATCTATAAACCAATACACGAGGGACGATCAGTTACGTAAACGGCCGAACTAGCTTCCGGCGGAAAGTCCCGAATATAGCCGACTTCTGCCGACCACACACAATACAAATGCAAATATCTCGGTTAATATTCAAGATAGAGAATAAATACGTAGAACAATATATATAGAACATTTAATTTGCAATAAGATTGATCCTATACAATTTTTTCGATCCGACGCATAATAACGGCGATATTTTGAAATTTCTAAAATCTCCCCTCTGAACCCCCCCCCCTCCCACTGGTCCGATTTCAGACATTAACGAACTTGATCTTTCTTTTTACATAAAACAATTAAATATCGAGTTTAGTAACGACCTAACACAAATTGCGGCCACTAGTGCGTTAACTGACACATATATATATCTATATATATATATATATATATATATATATATATATATACATATATATATATATATATATATATATATATACATATAATTTAGAACGGACCTCATTTTCGTTATCTCCTAGGTAGGATCAAGGGACATTTGAAGAAATTTTTCGAAAATCGCATCATGAGTACGACCTCAATAGCTGATTTCCCTTAAGGGAAATCTGCTAAAAATGCAAATATATTGCTTAATAATTAAAATATTGCTAAAAAGTATAAGAACATTAAATTTGCGATAAGATAGATTGTATACGACTTTTCGATCTGACGCATAACAACGGTGATATTTCGAATTTTAGAAGTTCTTCTCCTCTAAACACCCCTTTTCGCTGTTCTGATTTTAGCCATTAACGAACTTTATCTTCCTTTTTTACATAAATCGTTGAAATATCGAGTTTGGTAACGATCAGACAAAAATTGCAAAGGCTGGAGCGTAAAAAGAATAATAACAATTTGAATGGACCTAATTTTTTTTATCTGATGGGTAGGATCGATGGACATTTGAAGACGTTTGTCGAAAATCCCATCGAAAGTACAACCTCAATGGCTGATATTCCCTAAGGGAAATCTGCTAATATGTGGGGAGGATAAGATCACAAGTGTGTTATACCAAATGGTAGGAAATCTGCTTAGTTTACGCAGCCCCTGCTTGATTAACTTTTCATGCTCTACACAGAACAATCCACTGCTACAATATTTCATAACATAGAATATTTATTTCATATTATTCAACCACTTGGTTTTTTTTTTACATAATTAATTTCATTATACCTGACAGGTTGCTATTCAATGTCTAGTTGTAATAACAAACAGGGTACCAGGAAACAAAGTGCGTTGCACAATTTAGATTTGATCTTCGAAGGAGAGAAAGCAACGTGGGCCGTAAACAAAAGCTCCTAATTGATAATATTATCTAGATGGCGAAACAGGAATGCCCGCCCAATCATGAGCCTGGGGTGTAGCGATTTACCCAACAATGGAATGCTTTTCCAGGAGGCCTAACCCCGTCGAAAGTCGACGACTTACTGCCCTCCTTAGATTCATTGTACTCCTCGCTAATATTTCGCTATAGATGCCTACGATTAAAATACATAATTATGTTTACAGGTGCTCATTCAGACCCCCGATTAATTACAGACATTTATCTAATAGCCCGTCGAAGCAGATTTCCTGTGTGTATACTTGTGGCCTCATCTCACCACATATTCGCTATTTCTGTGTAAAACCCGAATAAAAGGTTACCGAGGGCTGAAAACAAGGAAGTACGAGTAACTCGATTAGTATTTGGGTTTGGAAACGCGGGGACAGCGTAAACGAAAGTTTTCCTACGGGAAGGTTTACAACAGAAAAATTTACATACTGGTAACACCATCGTGAATGTTAAGAGAATAAATACAAACGGTAAGAAGAAATCCTTCAATCAATTTACAAGTTAAAAATATCTACATCGGAAAGCGTTGGAACTGTAACCAAACAGGGCAGCCAACATCGCAGGGCTGAATAGATGGAATCTAGACCGGAAAGAAGAGCGATTAATGAAATATATCTGAATATAACATATGAATTATATTGAAAACTATTCACTATACCTAGTACTGCATCATTATCATGAATCAGAATAATTTTTATCTCAATCAGTCAAATTTTAGTAGTCTAAAACCAAAAAAGAGGGGGGGGGGTTTAAGTGTGGTGATTCCATAATTCAAAATAAATCCTTCATTATGAGTGGGATCGTACAACGTTTATAGAGAGCCGCTCGATGTTCTACCTAGTGATTGTGTCTAACAATTGTTGTTCTATGCAATCATCTATTGAGGTCCTACTCTTACTCTTGACCGGGATATTCCGAAATTTTTCTTTTCGACCCCAAATGGTTCCATCGATCTAGGAGTTGACTAAAATGAGGTCCATTAAAAAAAAAAAAAAAAAAAATATATATATATATATATATATATATATATATATATATATATATGTTACTGCTCTAGCGGTCTCAATTACCTCGATATTTGGCCGTTTTATGTAAAAATAAACAAAGTTCGCTAACGGCTGAAATAAGGCAAAGGGGAGGGTGAGTTTGAGTAAAACAATCTTATTGCAAATTAAATTTACCATAAATATTGTTCTATACATACTTTCCGTATAATGAGTATTAACCAAGATATTTGCATTTTATAGTTTTATGCTTCTAGTAAACAACCACTCCTACTAGTGTCATATTAATAATAAGCTGATATATCATGAACCACTTAATTACAAGGCTAAATACCAAATATTGTTTCTATTGAACTTTTAGTTTGTGAGATATATGCAAATACGTTCTTTAGTCCCCCCCCCCTTCTTTTGATCTTTGATTTCAAAAATTTGAATGATTGAGGTAAAACTGATTCTGATTCATTACAAATTACAGCACTAGCTTTAGTAAATTGTTTTCAATAAAATTAATGTTTTATTCAGATATAATTCGTTAATTGTTTGTTTTTCCGGTCTATATATCTTTCAGCGTTATGAGATTGGCTGGCCTGTTTGTTTACATTTCAGCCGCTTTCCGCTGTAGAGATTATTAACTTGAATTGTAAATTGACTGCAAGATTTCTCATTACCGTTTGTATTTATTTACTTAACATTCAATGTAGTGTTAACTGTATGTATATTTATCTATTGTAAACCTTCGCGTGGGAAATCTGCTTAGTTTACGCAGCTCCTGAGTGACGGACTTTATTATGAGTATGATCGATAATGTTCCAAGAACCAATCTTGTTGAACCATGTTCTCCAATTGTTGCTGTATACATTTATTCCCAACTCTTATATTAAGAGAATTATTTCATTTTTTTTTGTTCTTAGGCTTCTGTAATTTCATGTTCTACCCACCGAATTTGTCATATAAATAGGAAATATATGCTGAGATGAGATACCAGTGAAGTCTCAAGGCAGCAGGTGGGAAATCTGCTTAGTTTACGCAGACCCTGCGGGTGGGACGTTTTTAATTCGGTAAGGGTTGTTTTCAGCGCCCGATCCAGTCTATACTGGTTTTTGCTAAGCCAGACTTGCTGGTAGCGGCTTCTATGAATCCCCATCCACGCCCCACAATAGCAATGGTCTACCTGTCTCTCTCACCTGCGTTGTTTATCGTATCAATGGAGCAATTTAGCGCGAATTAGGTTTGCTCACTGTTGAAGCCAGCACAGCTACTGACTGCCCACAGCTACTACATTCTCATTCTAAGTCAGTGCAACACCTGCCAGAAATGTTAATATGCTTTTGATGCACACACACACACACACACACACACACATAAGCGGCCCTTACACGGTCATTAATAATGACATTACTTTATCAGAATGACATTAATACTGATCGTGTAACGTCGACAAAGTTGGAATGACGAGGGGGAATGATGCGAGATGCCGGATTTTCTGATCACGGCACATCATAACTGTAGACGGGAGGGGATACTGTCATTAATAATGATAGTGTAAGGTGTGCGGCATCATTACTACAGTCTGCCACACGAAATTTGCGAAGATTGGTAAACTTTTTTTTAATTAATTCAAGATTTATTAATTTCATTCATTAATAATTTTGTGTAAATAGTGATAGTTTCCATTTTTGTTCACATATCTTATTTAAATAAAAATTTATATATATTATTGGAAAAGGCATTTGTCTGTATCTTGTTTCTTCACCTACGTATCCGATTTTGATAAAAATTGGGTGGTAAGTCCTTGTCAAAATCCGGAAAGGTTCCTAAAAGAGTTTTTTTTCCCCTACATGTTCGCCAAGCATTATTAAAATGTTTTTTTATAAGCTCTCCCTGGTTTGACACTGATTTACAACACGGAAAATGGCGGAAGAGTACTTACCTTCAAGTAATCTTGCAGACACGATAGGTTAAAGCACGCTCACACGTTTCAATAATAGCAGCGCTTACTGACGATGGTGACATAACTGCTGAAAACTTGAGATCTTCAAAGTTTCTTCCCTGTATCAAGGTATCGTAATGTAACTGCTAAGTCTTTCTTTCACCGGCCAAACACTGTCTCATAGTATTTTTATCTTAATAAAAAAGGGTGTAAACTAATTTCAGCCGTTTATCGAAACGTCATGTCATTCATAAACGGAAATAGTTTTTTTAGTCCTCTGGCTCAGTGTCCTCTAATTTCATTCAATAACAAAATATGAGAATATTTGTTCACGTTTTTTTAACCACTCCTTTCATCAAACGTTTAACGTTTTACTCCGCCGTTTTGTAGCTAAAGCCAAAATTATAGAAAACACAATACAAGCGGTTTTGAGTGGATCCATTTTATTTAATACGTCTTGCTTTGAGAGAGACCAGCATCTGTACTGAAGAAAAGTAATGACAATAAAAATGATTGTGTAAGGTTTTTACAGTAATGACAATCTGGAATGAAGTGCATTCGCAAAAAATGTCATTACTGGTAATATCATTATTAATGACCGTGTAAGGGCCGCTATATGTATATGTCTTTCATCACTCTAGCGATCGCTTTTTTTTAGTTAGTTACAATCTCGATATTAAATCGGCTTTATTCGGGGGGGGGGGGGCAGATTCGTAAGATTACAAAGTCCATAAATGGCAAGTAATTGAATCATAATGAGGCTGGGCTTAGACCAAAAATGAAACACATCGCCTCATTTCTATGATTGATTCGGTTCAAAACAAGTTATATAAACAATCAAGATTCCAAATTTAATTTTCATTACTGTGATTCAATAACCATTTCCAATCTTCCAATAAACAACACCATATTTCAGCCTTTTATTAATACAATTTGCGATTTTAAGAGAGGTGCCACTGGAACTTGGGACACCCTGTATAGGACCACTAGCTGTACAAGTCGGAGAACGGCTTACAAAGTGTAAAATGAAATGGTTTTATTTCCATTAAAAGTGATCATAACATAATAGGATGCGTTAAAAAATTTTGTTTTCCATAAATAAAATAATTTCATAAACAATCTTAATAAAACTCTTAGGGGTTTGAAGCATATTCTTCTATCTTGTTTTATGATTATGTGACAGGAATTTATCCACTTTAAAAACAGTATTGATATCTTTTGCAATTTAAATTTAAAGTATGATTTTTTTGAGTTGCCCCAATTCATAATTCAATAAGATAGCCAGCTATGGAAATATCCGTAATATATGAATAATAGAGTTCCCATTGGAAGATACTTTTCAACACATTTTAGCAGATTTCCCTTAAGGGAAATCAGCTATTGAGGTCGTACTCCATGACGCGAGTTTTTCGAAAAATTCTTTCAAATGCCCATCGATCCTATCCAGGAGATGAAGAAAAATGAGGTCCGTTTCAAAATTATATATATATTTTTTGTCTGTTAACGCTCCGTAACTGTTCGTCCCTCGTGAATAAGTTTAGAGATCCCTTACTACTATAGTTGTTATTGGGCAGATTTCTCTATTGTAAAACTTCACGTGGGAAATCTGCTTAGTTTACGCAGCCCCTGCGTGACGGACTTTTAATAATTAGCAAATCGCTTTTAGTCTCTTGCATAATTCTTGAATACGATGGAACCAGTTTGGGCGTTGTACACAGTCAATCCTAAATACTTCATCATGGGGACTGGTAAAATAAAATGTTCCGATTATCCATTGATATCACTCCAGAACAATGTGAGCAATATTTGCTGAAATCTAGAAGCTATCAATTTCTAGCTATAGCTGAAATCACAGCTAATGCAGTCATAGAAATATTCGTTTTGGTCTACTGGCTAGTTGAGCATTTTCCCTGCCAACGTTAGGCACAACCTTCTGCTGGAGAGCTCCCATCTCATGATTTGGCAACATTGCTTTGTGACTGGCTGCCTGCAGGTTGACTTCCGTCCCTTTCCCTATACCTGGACCTCAGCCTCCCTTCTCTCAAAGGTTACTCCTCCAGTTCAAGGAAGGCATGCTGGGTATTGTCTTGAGTCGGTCTCTATGATGTACTCAAGTTTTATTGCCCCAGCCATAGTTTCCAAAGACCAAGAGTATCTAGAATAAGTTTTATGACCCTCCCACAGAACCAAACAGGTCAAAAATTGCTTTCGAGAAGACTGTCCAACGGAAAATCTGTCTCCATTTAGCAGACTTACCTTAAGAGAAATCAGCTATTGGAGTTGTGCTCACGAAGTAATTTTAGAAAAGTTTCGTCAAATGTCCATCCATCCTATTTAGGAGATGATGAAAATGAGTTCCGTTCAAAACTACACACACACACACACACACACACACACACACACACACACACACTTGTGTGTTATAGCTCTAGTGGTCTCAATTTTTGTCATGTTGTTTCCTCACTCGATATATAAGCGTTTCATAAAAACTAAAGATCAAGTTCGTTAATGGCTGAAATGAGACTAGGGGGTAATTCGAGATTATGAAATATCTCCATTATTATAAACCGGGTCGACAATTTATATATAACCAATCTTATTGGAAATGAAATTACTTATAAATGTCATTCATACATATTTTCTCTATCTTGAATAATAACGGAGCTATTAGGATTTTTTACTTTTCAGCCTTCCGTAAAGCCCCACTCCTACTCATGACATATTAACAATAAGCTGATATATTATGAACGTCTTTATTCTAAGCCTAATTACTAAATATTGTTTACATGAGACCTTTATTATGCGTTTGAAATACAAATTCATTGTTGATTATTTTGAAATTCCCCTACAATTCTCATTTAAGGCATTAATGAACTTGATCACTACTTTTACACAAAACTTTCAAATATGGAGTTTGGTGATAATGAAACGAAAAGTCCGTCAGGTGCTTCGTAAACTAAGCAGATTTCCCAGGTGAAGTTTTACAATACAGAAATCTGCGTGCAGCTAAAGACTTAACACCACCGGTAAAGTAAATACAAACGGTAATGAGAAATCGTTCAGTTAATTTTAATAAGCTCCCAAAGGAAACGGCTTCTTGATTCTAAACAAATAGGTCTGCCAACCACTCAGAGCTGAACAGATAGATATATTCTTCAACGGAAAGAAAAACAATTACTGATATATATCTGAATATAACATATTTACTTTATTGCAAAATGTTAGCTATATCTAGTACTTCAATTTAAAATGAATCAGAATAATTTATATTTTAATAATTGAAATTTCAGCAGTTTAGCGGATGAACAGAACGTATTTCCATTTATCTCACAAAGTAAAAGGTTAGAAGACAAGAACGGTTAGGTTAAACGAGAGCCAAACAGTTATCTTACAGTTATCGAACTAATCCGAAAACCTACGACAATGGCCGCACAAACACTTAATAAAAATGCAAATATCTCGGTTAATATTCATGATAGAGAAGAAGTGTATTTAGCAATATTTATAGTATATTAAATTTGCAATAACATCGGTTCTATACAATTGTTCGATCCGACTTACAGTAACGGAGATATTTTGAATTTTCAAAAATCCGCCCTTGCACTGGTCCGATTTCAGCTATTAACGAACTCGATCTTTCTTTTTACATAAAACGATTAAATATCAAGTTTGGTAACGATCAAACAAAAATTGTGACCAGTACAAGTGTTAACAGACACAAACACACATACACACACACACACACACACACACACCCACACGACACACACACACACACACACACATCGCACACACACACACACACACACACACACAAACACACACACACACACACACACATACACACACACACACACACACACACATATATTATTAAATATATATATATATATATATATATATATATATATATATATATATATAAATTTTGAACCTACCTCATTTTCGTCATCTCCTGGTAAGGGTCGTTGGAGATTTGAACAAATCTTTCGAAAATCGCGTCATGAGTACGACCTCAATAGCTGATTTCCCAAGGGAGTATTCTATAAATATTTGTTATATACTTATAATTTAGCAGATCATGACTGAATTTGCGATTTTTTTCTTCAAATGTCCATCGATTCTACCTAGGAGATGACCGAAAATGAGGACCGTCCAAAACTATATATAGTATTTATAGATATATATAATATATATATAATAATATATGATATAGTATATATATATATATTCGTCGATAGTACTGCTCTAGCGGTCGAGCAATTTTTGTGTAATCGTTATACCAAACCTTCTCGAAATTTAGTCGTTTTATGTAAAAAGAAAGATCAAGTTCGTTAACGGCTGAAAATCGGACCAGGGGCAGGGGTTTTAGAGGGGGGGGAATTTTTGAAAATTCGAAAAATATCCTCCGTCAGCGTATAAGTCGGATCGAAGAAGTGTATAAAATGTGAATCTTATTGAAAATATAACATATAGCACTATAAAATGAGTGTTATATACATGTATTCTCTATCTTGAATAGATTAATCGAGATATTTGCATTTTTCAGTTTTTCCAGCCCTTAACAGTAAAACCCCACTTCTAACTAGTGTTAACATGAAAAACCTCTGTTATATAATCAAAGATATTAATTGAAGCCTAAATACCAAATATTGTGTTCATTGAACTTTTACTTTGTGAGATATATGCAAATACGTTCGGTTGACCCCCCCCCCATTCTTGTTTTTGGATTACTAGAAAAGAGGAGTGATATGAGATAAAACTGATTATGATTCATTACAAATTACACCACTAGCTTTAGTACAAATTGTTTTCCAATAAAATTAATATGTTATATCAAATAAATTTCATTAATTTGTTTGTTCTTTCCGTGCAGCACTGATACGAGGTTGGCTTGCCAGTTTGTCTTTACAATTCACCTATGTATTTTACATTTACTGATCATTCCGCGTAGTGTTCCTTCTATGGTATATTTATCTATTGTAAACCTTCACGTGGGAAATCTGCTTAGTTTACGCAGCCCCTGCGTGACGGACTTTTCTATATTGAATATTAAGCTTGATATTTGCATTTTTCAGTTTTCAGCCTTCAGCAAACCTCCACTTCTGGTCACGTTACATAAAGAACACTCTACCATATATTGAACCAGTTTATTTGAAGCTTAAATACCAAATATTGTTTTCAAGAGACTTTCATTGTAAGAGATGCATGCAACTATGTTCTGGTGACCACCCCCCTGTCTTAAGTTCTTGGACTACTAAAATTTGATTGATTGAGATAAAAATTATTCTGAATCATTATAAATTACAGAAGTAGATACAGTAAATAGTTTCAATAAAAATTAATATGTTATGATCTGATATATTTCAGTAATTGGTTTTCTTTCCGGTGAGGTTGGGAGGACTGTTTACATTCAGTCGCTCATTGATATTGACTGATTTCCGTTTGTATTTATTCACTTAATGTTCACGGTGGTGTTCTGTTCCCAGTTTGTAGATTTATCTAATGTTAAACTTCACGATGGAAATCTGCTTAGTTTACGAAGCCCATGCGTGACGGGCTTTTTTTAGCAGATTTCCCTTAAGGGAAATCAGCTATTGAGGTCGTACTCATGAGGCGATTTTCGAAAAATTTCTTCAAATGTCCATCGATCCTACCTAGGAGATGACGAAAATGAGGTCCGTTCACAATTATATATATATATATATATATATATATATATATATATATATATATATATATATATATATATATATTCGTCTGTTAACGCTCTAGCTGCCGCAATTTTTGTTTGATCGTAACGAAACTCGATATTTAACCGTTTTATGTAAAAAGACAAATCAAGTTCGTTAATGGCTGAAATCGGACCAGAGGGAGGAGGGGTTTAGAGGGAGGATTTTCGAAAATTCGAATTATTATGTATCGGATCGAAAAATTTTATAGAACCAATCTTATTGAAAATTAAATTTACTATAAATGTTGTTATATACATGTATTCTGTATCTTGAATATTAACCGAGATATTTGCATTTTTATGAAGTCTGTGGGACACGTGGTCGGGTATAGTTCGGATTAGGTCGGCCGTTTTCGTAACTGCTCGGCTTAGATGGAAGCTTCTTCTAACCTTACCTGCCGTTTCTAACCTTGCCTTACATTTGTTATTTTGTGAGATTTATGCAAATACGTTCTGTTCATCCGCCCCCCCCCCTTCTTTAGTTCTTGGACTACTAAAATTTGAGTTATTAAAATATAAATTATTATTACAGTTCAGAAGCCGTTTCAGTTGGAAATTAATTTTAATTAACCGAAAGATTTCTCATTACCGTTTGTATTTAATCACGGTGGTGTTGTGTTACCAGTATGCAGGTTTCTCTATTGTAAATCTTCACTTGGGAGATCTGCTTAGTTTACGAAGCCCCTGCGTGACGGGCTTTTTTTTAAAATCACCCCCTGGAAATGAATGCCATCAACAGATAAACAATTTGCATTAACCTTTCGGTATTTTCTATTTTAATTCGAATGAATGATCTTTTGAATTATTCCAGCCAGTTGGAATCTGCAGAGTCACTTCCAGTATTCACCAGGCCATTACCTAATGCCATTGTGTTTAAATATTTGCTACCTATTGTCCATGTTCGGTTTATGTCATGACTTTTAGAAAAAGATCAAACAATTGAAACACATTCCTAATGATTTGTCACCCATCATTTCCATAAAACCAGGAAAAAATGGAAAGTTTAATTTTGATTTTTAAACTGAAAAAAGGACCGTCACGTAGGTCGGTAGACCGTGCGTTAACTAAGCAGATTTCCCTCGTGAAGATCACTAATAGATAAATGTACATACTGATAACACAACACCACCGTGAATATTAAGTGAATAAATACAAACGGTATTAAGAAATATTTCCCCTCCAGGCGGGAAGCGATTCAAATGTAAACAAACAAGTCTGCCAACGGCTCAGCGGAAAGAAAAACAATAACTGAAACATATCAGAATATAACGTATTCATTTTATTGTAAACTACGTACTATACCTAGTACTGTAATTTATAATGAATCAGTTTAATGTTTATCTCAATCAATCAAATTTTAGTAGTCCAAGAACTTAAGACCGGGGGAGGGGGAACACAAGAACATATTTGCATCAATCTTGAATAATAAAAGTCTCTGGAAAACAATATTTGGTATTTAAGCTTGGAATGATGTGGTTTATTATATAAAAGAGTATTGTCTATGTAACATGAGTAGAAGTGGGGTTTTGTTGAAGGCTGAAAACTGAAAAATGCATATATCTCGGTTAATATTCAAGATAAATAATAAATGTATATAATGATAGCGTATATGATAGTAACGGAGATATTTCGAATTTTCCAATTCCTCCCGCTGTTCCGATTTCAGCGGTTAACGAACTTCATCTGTCATTTTGCATAAAACGCCTAAATATTGAGTTCGGAAACGATCAAACAAAAATTGCGACAAATATGTAGATAGGTATATATATATATATATATATATATATATATACATATATATATAGTTTTGAACGGACCTCATTTTCGTCATCCACTAGGAAAATCAGCTATTGAGGTCGTACTCATGACGCGATTTTCGATATTTTTCCACAAATGTCCACCGATCCTACCCAGGAGATGTCGAAAATGAGGTCCGTTCGAATTCGCCTTTCTAATCACACCAACACCAGGTCCGATTACGAACGAACCTTATTTATTCGTCATCTCCGAGGTTGGATCCATGGACATTTGAGGAAATTGTTCGAAAATCGCGTTATGAGTGCGAAGTCAATACCCGATTTCCTTTAAGGGAAATCTGCTAATAAGCAAACTAAAAGCTCGACTGAGAGCTGCGATCCAAAGTGCATATGATTTAAGAACAAAGAGTGTCCAGGAATGGGTTTCATGTTAATAGAGTTTGAAAAAAATTAAATGAGTGATAACAAAATGCTCGATAAGAACAATCGAAGGCCTTGGAGGGCAGAGAACACCTGGAACAAAGTGATTATGAGCCAGAAGGATGACTTGGCAACCATGGATGAGCAATGTTGCCGCCGTGTCGCAATTAAAGGGCTAACATCATCAGGATGCGGCTCGTAAAGAAAAAGTCCGCCACGCAGCCCCGTCGTAAACTAAGCACATTTCTCACGTGCTGTTATAAGAAACTAGAGATGTAATCTTACTGCCAAGTCTGACTCAAATCAAGAAAATACTAATAACTCTCCTAATACTCGAGTTACGAAAAAATGCATTGAACAACTAATGTAGAGCATTAACAGTTTCACAAGAATGGTTCTATAACATTCAGGAAGTGATTCATTATGACGGAGATATTTTGAATTTTTGAATCCCCCCTTAACCCTTAACTGGCCAAGGTGTCTTTAAAGACAACTGTTCATATTTAACCCTTTCAGAGAGCAACTGCTTCTATTCTTACCCCTTTTGGGCCACCGTCCACACCCCTGTAACCTCCCGAGCATGAGCATATTTGCATTTTTATTAAGTCTGTGTGCGGCTATTGTCTGAAGTTTCCAGATTAGTTCGGCCGTTTCCGTAACTATTCGGCACTCGTGTAACCTAACCTTTCTCCATTCTTGCCTTCTAATCTTTGACTTTGTGAGATATATGCAAATACGTTCTGTTGATGACCCCCCCCCCCCCCCCCGTGTTGAACATGGTGTTGTGTTACCGGTATTTCTCTATAGTATAACTTCACGTAGGGAAATATGATTAGTTTACGCAGCCCCAGCGTGACGGACTTTTTTAAGTATTAACGGAGATATTTGCATTTATTAGTTTTCAGCCTTCCGTAAACACCCACTCCGACTCATGTCTTTTTGGCTATAAGCTGTTATATTATGAAGCAGTTTATTCAATGCTTAAATGCTAAATATTGTTTTCATTAAACATTTACTGTGTTCAGATACATGCAAGTACGTAGTGAGATGACGTCATCAATTAATATTTTGAGGTCGTGAATCGAAATTATTAGTTCTATAACCAGTCTCAATATTTAACTGTTTCATAACACACTAAAGATTATATTAGTTAATGACTGAAATAGGGAGTGAAATTGGGTTGGGGATGGGGGGGGGGTTATTTCGATATTTCGAAATGACACCGTCAATATGAGTCGTATCGCAAAATGAAATAGAACCAATCCCTTTAAGCTATTGATTCTCTACAATTGTAACATTTTTTGGTAACTCAAGTATTTGGCCAGTTATTTGCAATTTCTTCCGTTCAGTAAATCCCCATTGCTAAGCTCCGGTTTCATAGAGATTGATATGCATTGTTATTGAGGCCTTGCCCTCTACTGTTTTAGCAGATTTCTCTTAAGGGTAATCAGCTATTGAGGTCGTACTCAGGACGCGGTTTTCGAAAATTTTCTTCAAATATCCATCGATCCTGCCCCGGAGATGACGAAAATGAGGTCCGTTCAAAATTATGTGTGTGTATATATATATATATATATATATATATATATATATTTGTCTGTTAACGCTCTAGCGGTCGCAATTTTTGTTGGATCGTTACGAAACTCGATATTTAACCGTTTTATGTAAAAAGACAGATCAAGTTCGTTAATCGGACTAGAGGGAGGGGGGATTTTCGAAAATTCAAAATATCTCCGTTATTATGCATCGGATCGAAAAATTGTATAGAACCAATCTTATTGCAAATTAAATTTACTATAAATATTTGTATATACATTTATTCTCTATCTTGAATATTAACCGAGATATTTGCATTTTTATGAAGTCTGTGGTCGGGTATAGTTCGGATTAGGTCGGTCATTTCCGTCATTGCTCGGCTCAGGTGGAAGCTTCTTCTAACGGTACCTGTCGTTTCTAACCTTACTTTACCTTCCTTACTTTGTGAGATTTATGGAAATAAGTTATGTTCACCCGCCCCCCCCCCCCTTCTTTAGTTCTTGGACTACTAAAATTGGAGTTATTAAAATATAAATTATTCTTACAATTCGGAAGCCATTTCAGTTGGGATTTTATTTTAATTAACTGAACGATTTCTCATTACCTTTTGTATTTAATCACGGTGGTTTTGTGTACCAGTATGCAGATTTCTCTATTGTTTAACTACACATAGGAAATCTGCTTAGTTTACGCAGCCCCTGCGTGACGGACTTTTTTAATATTATGCAGAGTGCACTTTCGGAGTCAGCGCTCCATCGTCATTGTCTGCTGACAAGCAAAACCTTGAGTCAATTTAACAATCATCGCATGGCCAAAAACAAACATTGAGTTCAGTAGTGTGTTATATGGAAGATCTGCTTATTAGGGGATAGTGGAAAGCCCGCGAAAATAGGATTGTTTTGCTCGAGCTTAGATTGGAAGAAGAATAGAAGGTGTCAATCATTCGGAGTGGTTTTGCTGCAAAGGCCAGTGGAGGAGTGATTAGAACCGCTAGCCTAGATGAGGCGTGAAGGCTTCATTAGTACTTCCTCGATTGATAAGGATCGGATCAAAACAATCCCCCACCTAAGGCCGCTAAATGTTTTGCTACTCTGGTAAGCACGGCCTCGAGTCGAGCCAGTCTCACTTCAGCGTTCCGGAACCAAGACCAAATAACCACGGATTATGTTGATACTTGCTTACATCGACAGCATCACAACATTCAGCCATATACATTTAACTACTACTTTACGCACACTTCTTACTTCGGGAGAAATACAAAAGTCCGTCACGCAGGAGCTGCGTAAACTAAGCAGATTTCCCACTTGCGTCCCGTATTTGCATTTATCTCATGATGTAAAAGTTATTTATGTTATTTAGGCTTCAAATAAAGTGCTTCATAATATAAAAGCTTATTGTTGATATGACATAAGTGAACCCCACAGGAGTGAGGGTTTACTGGAGGCCAAAAACTAAAAAAACGCAAATGTCTCAGTTAATATTAAAGACGTTTATAGATCATTTAATTTGTAATAAGATTCGTTCTATACAATTTTTCGATCCAAGGTATAGTAAGAAAGATATTTCGAATTTTCGAAAATCCTCCCCTCTAAACGAACTTGATCTCTCTTTTTACAAAAAACGACTAAATATCGAGTTAGGTAACGATTAAACAATAATTACGACCGCGGTAACAGACATTACCGGACCTCATTTTCGTCATATCCTAGGTAGGATCGATGGACATTTGAAGAAAAATTTCGAAAATGGCATCATGAGTACGACGACCTCAATAGCTGATTTCCCTTAAGAGAAACCTGCTAAAACAAATGGTGAGATCAGATCATCAGTGAATCATATTCCATTGGGTAGGAAATCTGCTTAGTTGTCCACAGCATCTGCATGACGGACGTTAATCAATTTCCCATGAGGGAAATCAGCTACCAGATAACCCGTAAAAAAGACGTTTTCAAAAATTGCAATTAAACGTTTGACACGCAAGGTTGCGGAAAACTAAACAGATTTTCCACACAAAGGAATATCATGATCTGAACTCAAATATATATATATATATATATATATATATATATATATATACATATATATATATATTAAAATATATATATAGGATATATATATATATACGAGGGGAGATTTAAAAGTTCCCTGGCCTAACTATGAAGGATGGAATTAAGATAAAGGACTTTGAGCTTGTCCACACACAAACTTTTAACTTGTGTTGTCATACTTCAAACACATATTTTATAATCCTACTATCACTTGTCCTATATATAAAACTTTTATTATCATCAGTTTAGCCACTTGTCTTTAAAATGAGCAACATTGAGTACAGAGCTGTGATGAAATTCTTGGTCAAAGAAGGCATAAGGCCTTCAGAAATTTTTGAACGCCTTAGGAACGTGTATGGGGACTTGTCCCCTAGCTATAGTACTGTGAAATATTGGTGTAGTTTATTCAAAATGGGGCGAGAATCCTTAGAAGACGACTCGCGACCAGGAAGGCCTGTGGAAGCAACCACCCCAGACATCATAAACCGCATAGAGGACTTGGTGCTCAATGATGGCCGTCTAAAGAAGAAGCAGATAGCGAGGAAGTTTGGTGTATCGGGAAACTACCGTGCTTAACATTTCTAACGACACGCACCTCGGCATGTCAAAGGTTAGTGCACGATGGGTTCCCAGAAACCTCTCGTCAGCTCAAAGGAAAGTGAGAGTCGATTGCTGCAAAGAATTTTTGTCGCTTTGTGGTTCAAATCCCATGAATCTTTTGAAACAGGAGTCAATGCAGTGGCGTAGGAAAGGCGACAAGCCACTTGTCAAGTTCAAGGTCACACCCTCGGCAGGCAAGTTTATGACCACAATTTTTTGGGATTCAGAAGGAATCCTGTTGATTGATTACAAAGACAAAGGTGAAACAATCACGGGAGAGTAAACAATTGTAATGTTCTGAGACCCTTCTATAGAGAATCAATCAAGGAGGAAAGGAGGGGAAGCTGAGCCGAGGAATCATGCTGCTTCATGACAATGCTCCCGTGCCCATCTTTCCCTAGAGCCCATCTCCCACTCCATCGCCAAACGACACATAAAATTCTTCGATTCCCTGTCCCAAATCGACAATCCACTATACTCCAACCTCACCCCTCCCCGGCAACCGACGAATTGGCAAAGGGCCGACGTTGACGAGCCCCTAGTCGATCTCGTTCGGCTCGCCGTATGTACAAACAAAATTGATTAGATCTAGGTTAGGTTAGGTTAGTTTATTTATTTTATTTTTACTTAGGTTAATTTAGGATAGGCATGGCGCGCGCCCCCGAGACCTGCTTACAAGCCCAACAAAATTTTACCATCCCCTCTTTCAGACACCGAATTTCTTAGTATAGGTTATTATTTAGGTTAGCATTAGTCATTAAGTTCTCCACCTAGAAACACACCCTGGCCGGGTCACGGCTGCTTTCATCTTTTTCTCTTCTTATCTTCTCTCCTACTATCCCCATCCCTTCTTCTTTAGTTTTCTCCTGTCCGTACAACCATCCCGGTACCGCCCGTTACCGGGCTCCTTACAACCGCTCTATTTTCAACAAATCCTAATTCACCTTACTCCCTTAAAATAGAGCGTTTCCTCGTTCAGTAGAAGGGGAACTGTCTTTACCCCAACAGGTCTGACAGGCCTGAGGAAACCGACCAAGCCAGAAGTAATACAAGGGCTTCAGATAAAAAAAAAAAAAAAAAAAAACAAAAAAAAAAAAAAAAAATCCCGTGCACACCTATCGTAAAGTGATGGCTACGCTTGACACCTTGGGCTTTGATTTGATCGGCCATCCACCCTACAGCCCGGATCTGGCTCCCAGTGACTACTTTCTGTCCCCAAACCTAAAAAGGACCTAAGGGGAAGAAGATTTGTAGACGACATTGAACTCAAACAGGCTATTGATGCTCATTTTAAATCCAAAGAAGAAAATTATTATTTGGGGGGGTTTAGAAAAATGAATAAATAGATGTAATAAATGTATAAATAACAAAGGACATTATATTGAAAAATAATTAACGTTTTTTGTTTATATTTCATTTCCTTATGGGTCAGGCCGGGAACTTTTTGACCTCCCCTCGTATATATATAAATATATATATATATATATATATATATATATATATATAAAATTGTAACCTCTGTCTGTACATTGATTTTTTTCGCGAAATTTCACGATAACTTTTCGTTTCACATGTCATAGACACCATAACTACATTTTGTTTCTTTCGTGTCTGTTTGTTTGTTTGTTTGTTTGTTTGTTACCTTTTCACGCATAAACGGCTGAACCGAATTTCATGAAACTTAATTAATATTCTCTAAGACGAACAGGAGTGGGGGTTATAAGGGAGGCCTGAAATTAAAAATAGCGATATTTCGTTTCCTATTGCTTTTTCAGCAAATATGCACATGACAAAAGTTGTTTATTTTGTTATTTAGAGTAACTTTTGTTATATACACTTTTTCCGTATACGGAAGCATAAATGAGTTATACACTAAAAACTATAGCAGGAGTCTACAATTTTATTTGGCACAAAAGACTCAACCGAACTTAACCAAACTCGCTATGTGAATTAATACTAACAATTTCCTTATAATAAGCCATACTAACATTTCTAGGGACGGGCAGGAGTGGGGGTTATAAGGGAGGCCTGAAATTAAAAATAGCGATATTTCGTTTCCTATTGCTTTTTCAGCAAATATGCACATAAAAAAAGTTGTTTATTTTGTTATTTAGAGTAACTTTTGTTATATGCACTTTTGCCGTATACGGAAGCATAAATGAGTTATACGCTATAAGCTATAGCGGGAGTCCACAATTTTATTTGGCACTAAAGACTCAACCGAATTAAACCAAACTCGGTATGTGAATTAGTACTAACGCCTTCATTATAATAAGCTATACTAGCATTTCTAGGGACGGGCAGGAGTGGGGGTTATAAGGGAGGCCTGAAATTAATAATAATGATTTCCTATTGGGGTTTCGGCAAATATGCACATAACAAAAGTTGTTTATTTTGTTATTTAGAGAAATTTGCTCAACACTTCTTTTCAATATGAACTACCAGGTACTTCATCTGAAAAAATTAATTCAAATGTATGTCAATATTATCTCCTTAATAATTCAAATCTATGCATAATGCACAGGAGACGGGAAATATGACAATATGGAGGACAGTGAAGTCTTACATGAATTATTAATTTTATTATTAACAAATCCATAGCAACGACAGGTATAATAAACTCTAAACACTGAGACGGGGAAATGTCAAAATATTGTGCAAAGCAAAGCCTTGCCAAAAAAAAAATACCATCACCCTCAAATGAATTCCCGGGCGAAGCCGGGTATCTGAGCTAGTATATATATATATATATATATATATATATATATATATATATATACATGTATACACATACATACATACATATATATGTGTCTGTTAACGCTCTAGCGGTCGCAATCACCAAAGTCGATATTTAATCGTTTTATGTCGAAATAAAGATGAAGTTCGTTCAAATCTCCCCTCTAAACCCCTCCTCCCAATGGTCCGATTTTAGCCAATAACGAACTTGATCTTTCATTTTACATTAAACGATGTCGTTTTAATGAAGTGGTTCGTCTTATTATTAACATGACTTGAGTAGGAGTGGGAGTTTAATGAAAGGGGAAAACAATAAAACCTATATATCTCGGTTAATACTCATGAAAGAGAAAATATGTATAGAACAACCATTTATAGACCATTCAATTTTCAATTAAATTGGTCTTATACAATTTTTCGATTCGATGTATAGTATTGGTTATATTTTGAATTTTCGAAATTCCCCCCTCTAAACCCCCTTTCTCACTGTCCGATTTAAGCCATTAACGAACTTGATCTTTCTTTTTACATAAAACTATTAAATTTCAAACTAAAATTGTGACTGCTAGAGCGTTTACAGTAGTATATATATATATATATGTATATATATATATATATATATATATATATATACATATATATTGTTACGATTATTACAAAAACAGTAATAAAATTTGTTTATTAAAAGTTGTTTTGGATTGCAAAATGAAACACACAAGCTTCAGAGTTTTTATCACTGCACAATTTATTTAACAATCTACAACCCAACTCGGTAAATAGTCTTTAACTATTACTTACAGTATGCACTGGTAACTTCACTGTTCTTCTTATTGCACAGTCCAATAACTTCACAAGAACACGGCACTACACTGTCCTTCACATAAAACACTTTACCGCACTGCAACAAGACGCACTTTTCAGTGAAGCTGCACTGAACGCACTGTTAATCACTTGAAGAGAGCTGAGAACAAACTAACTAAAAACGGCAGGTGCAAGTAACACCCAGCTACGCCGTGAGCCCCCTTGTGCTATACCAAGGGTATCATTTTAAGAGGAGGTTGACTAACTCTCAGGACGAGCTGAGCAGCTTTTATAGCCGGGCGGTAAACTTCAAAGGAGGTTGTCTAGATCCCGGACAGGTATTGCCGAGAACGAGTTAGACCATCAGTCGGCTCCTTTCATCTATTTCCTACTTCTTAAATATGTGATTGACTCCGTTTTATTTTTCATGTGCTTTGTTTTCGCAACAATATATATATATATATATATATATATATATATATATATATATATATATATATATATGTATGTATATATACATCGATAAGAGATTTTTTAATAATGCTCTTATGAGTACAACCACAATAGCTGATTTCCCATGAGATGGAATCTAGTAAATGATGACCCACTTGGCAAATCCTTCCAGATTTGTGAGTTGGTTGTAGGAAATGGCATAATTCCAGCCCTTAAAGCAAGACACGGCCGTTACAATGACGCTATTCTATTGGGGACTAAGTTAAAACCAATATACGATCTTTAGGGGTTGTGGCATATGCCTATTCTAGAAGGGTAAGCCTGGGGAATGTTATGATGAGCGGGGCCGTAGATTTAGTAGTAGATAAAGGAGTTTAATTCGGGCTTTGTAAGGTGTTTTAGCGGTAGGTGGCTCCCTGGGCCACGACCTGCGTATTTCAGCAGATTAAAACCATTTGAGAAACGGTCAAGGGGCATATTACCGCACGGCTCCCATTTAGCCTTTATCCGACCAACCCCCTCGGCCTTTAGCGGCACCCCGGATATTAAGCAAATAATTAACCGCAAAATGGGGGCAGCGGTTATTAGTTATTGCTCCCAGGATAATGGGGACCTTGTAAAAAGACATATACTCATGCCGGTAAATATGCAAGATATGATATAGGCTTAAAGACCCTCGGCTCAAACTAGAAACTTAATATCACTAAATTGTATTGCTGTCTGTCATAATTGCATTGTCACTACTTAAGTAACACCGAGAAAAAGACGTAGAGGGTGCGTAAAACAAACAGATTTTCCACGTACTGGAATAACACACTTTTATAGCAGATTTCCCTTAAGGGAAATCAGCTATTGAGGTTGTACGCATGACGCAATATTCGAACAATTTCTTCAAATGTCCCTTTGACAGAGATGACGAAAATGAGGTCCGTTCAAAAGTGCATATATATCTATATCTATATATATATATGTCTGTTAGCGCTCTAGCAGTCTCAATTCTTATCTGATCGTTACCAAACTCGATATTTTAACGTTTTATTTAAAAATGAAGAACAAGTTGGACAAGTGGGAGGGGGGGGGGTTTAGACGGGAGGAATTCCGAAAATTCGGTTACTCCCGTATTATGCGTCGGATCGAAAATTTGTATAGAACCAATCTCATGGCCAATGTAATGTTCTATAAATGCTGTTATGTACGTTTTTCTCATTATATTGATTATTAACAGATATATTTTCATTTTTTTAGTTTTCGGCATTCAGTAAACCCCCATTCTTACTCAAGCCATATTAACAATAAGCTGTTGTATTATGAATCACTTTATTTGAAGTCTAAATACCAAATATTGTTCTCATTGAACTTTTAACTCTTGTGATAATGACAATAACGTGACGTAGGAGGAAAAGCTGCTTAGCTGAGTGACAGGCATTGTTTTTTTCAAGAGACCTTCATAGTGCGAAATACATGCAATTTCGTAATGGGGTAAGGTCATAATTTAATTTTTTATGTTCTTAACTCGAAAATATTTATTTAATTTCTACCATACTCCAAATTTAACTCTTTCAGCAAACACTAATATCCACAACTGTGGGGAATCTGCATAGTTTACGCTGCATCTGCGTGAAGAACTTTTCAGAATCATCTCAATTTCATATTCCCTTTAGGATACTATGCAAAGGGAACAATTTTTAGTCTGAGAGACTCCGCCTTACCAGGGGGAAGAATTTTAAATATAAATGCAGACACATCAAAGAATTTATGTAGAACTGAAACGCCGGTAAGGTTTTATTCCCTCGAGACGTGTGTCTCCTCCTGGAGGAATATTGTTTCTAGCTGCAGGGAGTTTTCCTTTGATAGTTGAGCAATTTGGAGTGGGTGTCATGTTGGGAGGGGGTGGGGGTGGCTGTGTCTAGGAATAGCATAGCGACGGTGTGGAATAAGGATGGCTAATGAATTCCCAAGAGCCAATACTCACATCCTTCTGACACGACTTCATCTCCTTTCGACTATTTCGATTTTTCAACTCGGTTGTAGTAGCAGTAGTAGTAGAGTTAACTTATTTTCCAGCAAATTACATAACAATTATTTCAGAAATATATAATAAATTTACTTAACTAGTCTACGGCAGAAGGTCAACAAAAAAATTAAAAGATGATTATTTAAATCATTTTAGCAGATATTGGGGTTGTATCTCATGACGCGATTAACGGAATTTTTATTCAAATGTCCATCGATCCTATCTAGGAGGTCAAGTATAGTTAAGCTATTGATGTTCAACAATTTGCTTTTCCATACATTTTCATTGAACTCAATTATTAAGCGATTTGTTGTGCTTGGTTGTTACTAGTGTTTCAAACGAGGACGTGGGAAATCTGAATAGTTTACGCAGCCCGTGCGTGACGGACGTTTTATAATTCTGAGCCAATACTGTTAAACCGTCAATAGATATGAGGAGAGAAATATGGACTATGGCAGGAGTCTCCAAACTACGGCCCGAGGGCCACATCCGGCCCGCGGGCGGATTTTGTCCGGCCCGCGGAGAGCTAGTATACTTGAAAACTCCATTTAGTGAACATATTTTTTATAGCAAATTAAATTTAGTTTACTGAAGTATTCTAATTTTATGTTGAATAATTATTAATATGACATCTACATTGACAGATGTCGTGTCACGTTACTCCTCATGGCTCGTACTCTTCGACTAATCTAGAAATTACAGATAATGACAGGAAAAGTAATAATATGTAGTGTTGCCGTTTTGCGGACTTTAGTCCGATTTGCAGCCTTTTTTAAACGTTGCGTACTTTTTCGGACTTTTTTTTTTCATCAATGGACTATTTCACTGTTTACCACCGGCAACAATGATAATACGGTTTTGGCCCTCGGAACTTACTGGAGTAATCAGTATGGCCCTAAGGCTGGAAAGTTTGGAGACCCCTGGACTATGGGATCATCTGCGTGTCATATCCAGCAAGTGGGAAATCTGCTTAGTTTACGCATCACCTGAGAGGTTTTAGCATATTTCTCTTAAGGGAAATCAGCTATTGAGGATGTACTCATGACGCTATTTTCGAAAAAGTTCTTCAAATATCCATCGATCCTACCTAGTAGATGATGAAAATGAGGTCCGCTCAAAACTGTATATATATATATATATATATATATATATATATATATATATATATGCAGTTATATATATATTTATTTACTTGTCTGTTAACGGCCTAGGGGTCGAAATTTTTGTTTACAAAACTCGATATTTAATCGTTTTATGTAATAAAAGAAAAAGTCCGTCAACCAGGGGCTGCGTAAACTAAGCAGATTTCCCACGTGAAGTTTTACAATAGAGAAATCTTCCTACTAATAACAGTAGTAGTAATGAGTCTCTAAGCCAATTTCATGGGAGCCGAACAGTTACGGAAACGGCCGAACTAGATTACGATGGAAGATCACGATCATACCCGACATCAGCCGATTACATCTCGTCCGATATCCGCACACACTTAATAAAAATGCAAATATCTTGGTTAATATTCAAGATAGAGAATAAATGTGTATAACAATATTATTAGTAAATTTAATTTGCAATAAGATTGGTTTATACACTTTTTTATCCGAAGTATAGTAACGGTGATATTTCGAATTTTCGAAAATCTCCCCTCTTAACCCCCCCCCCCCTTCCATTTGTCCGATTTCAGCCATTAAAGAACTAAATACCAAATATTGTTCTCATTGAACTCTTACCTTTTTAAAGGTAAATGCAAATACGTGACGCACGTGGGAAATCTGCTTCTTTAGCGCAGCCCCTGCGTGACGGGGACTTTATTTGAATGCTCTCGCATATCATTTCAGTTAATATTCTAGATACAGAAAAAAATTGTATAACAACGTTTATAGGCAATAAAATGTTCTATAAAATTGGTCCAACACAATTTTGGGCTCCACGAATAATTATGGAGATATTCGTCATCTCCTGGGTAGGATCGATGGACATTTGAGGAAATGTTTCAAAGATCGCGTCATGAGTACAGCCTCAATAGCTGAGTTCCCTTAGAGGGAACTTTGCTAAAACACTGATTCATTGATTTCCACATTATTTCATTAATGAACCCCTTCATTTATTCTACTTTAATTTCGAAATCTACCCCGAAGCTAATTGAAATTAGCTAATTTTAAAAGGGAACGGACGTCACAATCCTGTTTTAATTAATACCAAATGCAATGAGCAAAAAATGATATTCCTCTAAGTCATATATTTGCACACAATATGAGGTTTATATATACAAAGAAATACATTGGTCACAACAAGGATAATTGCATACTTTTTTTTGAATTCGGAATTAATTCATGACTGTTCAATGTGCACTGTGGTGTAGGCACAATGATTAATCCGAGGGCTTATTTTCATTGTTGTTTATATACTTTTATTGAAAAGCCGAACCAACATTTTTTCATCCAGAGACATATTTGTTTTTCAGAGAATAGTGTATTTCACTTTCTGCGTTACAATGACATAATGTATTTCAAGCCGATTGATTTTATGAACGAAAGTATTTTATAACTTTTTTTCTTGATAATTAATTTTAAATACTACAATATAATTAATATTTCAAGCACATTTCCTCCAAAGAAAACAGCTATTGAAGTTGTACGATTTAAGAAAACATTACTCAAATATCCATCGATCCTACCTAGTAGATGATGAAAATTAGTTCATATATATACTAGCTAAGGTACCCGGTTCGCTTGGGAAATAATTAGAGGCAAAATAATGACATTAATTTTCCTTGGCAAGGCTTTTATATGCACTATATTTTACATTTCCCCATCTCCGTGTTTACGGCATATACCTGAATATTTGGTAACTAAAGCGAGCTCATAGAATTTTTTTAGCTCTGAAGATAAAAAACGTCTGTCACGCAAGGGCTGCGTAAACTAAGCAGATTTCCCTCGTGATTTTTAACAATACCTAAATCTACATACTGGTATCACAATAGCACCGTCAACATCAAGTGAATAAATACAAACGATAATAAGAAACTTCCATATGGGAAGCTTCTGAAACGTAAATAAACAGGTGTGCCAACTTCTCACAGGAAAGAAAAACAATTGCTTAAATATATCTGAATATAACATATTAGTTTTATTGAAAACTATATACTATATCTAGTACTGTAATTTATAATGGATCAGAAAAATATTTATCTCAATCAATCAAATTTTAGTAGTCCAAGAACTTAAGAAGGGTGGGTGGGGGGAACCATAACATATTTACATTTATCTCGTATAATAAAGGTCTCTTGAAAACAATTTATGCTATTTAAGGTACGAATAATGTGGTTTACTATATAACAGAGTATTGTTTATGTAACATGAGTAGAAGTGGGGGTTTGCTGAAGACTGAAAACTTAAAAATGTTGTATAGGGTTTAATGGCGAAAAACTACCAGGTTATCATCGCCCTGTAATATTTATAATTCACATTTTGGCATCCTCATCCATATCGCCATTTTAACAATATAAACGAGGATACGAGCAATTGCACTTTAAATTTCTTTGTATAAACTCGTGTTTTTTACAAAATTAAACAATTTATCGAGTTCTTTCGGGTCATCTCCAAGGGCCACTTCTATACTATTGGAAATATTGTATTTGTTTCTAATATCTGTATACTTATGGCATTCTATTAATATGTGATATATAGTCAGTTCTGTGTTACATTTCTCACAAATCGGGGGTTGATCTTTTGTCATAAGATAGCCATGCGTAAGTCGTGCGTGCCCAATTCGGAGTCTTCCTAATACAACCTCATCTCTTCTGTTGATTCTTGTCGAATATTTCCATGGACGGATGGTGGTTTAAATAGTTTTTAATTTATTGTTCTGGGTTTCATTCCACATGTGTTGCCAGTTTTTATTAATTTCTTCTTTGAGTGGTTGGTAGAGTTCTGTAGATGTAATTGTTGTTGGGGTGATGGAGTCGAGTTGATGGGCTTCTCTGGCTGCTAAATCTGCTTTTTCGTTTCCATCTATTCCCACGTGGCTTGGAATCCACATGAAGTAGACGGCCCTTTTTAGCTCTCGGAGCATTTGTATTTGATTTTGTATTTTTTTTTACTATTGGGTTGTTTGTGAATACATCTTTGATACTCAATAGGGCACTCAACGAGTCAGTGCAAATCAGGAATTTTTCTTGAGTTGAGTGGTTGCAAATGCAGTGATATAGAGCGAATTTAATTGCGAATAGTTCGGCGGAATAAATGCTGGTTAATTTGTTGAGTTTGAATTTTTGGCAGGCAATTTCTTCGCAGTAGGTGCAGGAGGAAGACTCGGTAATTTTCGAACCATCAGTGTATATTATCTTTGGGTGTTGATATTTTTCTATTTTATTAATGAAAGCTTCCTTTATTTTCCAATAGTTGATCTCTTGAGACGATTTGTTTATGAGTTTGGTGATTCCTGTATCTATAGATATTTCTTGAATTGTCCAAACTTAAAAATGTAGCTATCTCGGTTAATATTCAAGATAGCGAATAAATGTATATACCAATATTTATAGTACATTTAATTTTCAATAAATACAAATTTTCAATCCTACGTATAGAAACGGAGATATTTCGAATTTTCGAAAATCCCCCCCCCCTTTAAACCAACCCTCCCACTGGTCTGATTTCTGCTATTAACGAACTTGATCTGTTTTTTACATAAAAAGTTTAAATATTGAGTTTAACTGTACTATAAATATTGTTATATACATTTATTCCTTATATTGAATATTAATCGAGATATTTGCATTTTTTAGTTTTCGGTCTTCAGTAAACCCCCACTCCTACTGATGTAATATTGACAGTAAAATGTTATATTGTGAAGCATATTATTTGAAGGCTAAATACCAAATATTCTTCTCATTGAACTATCAAGTTTTGTGGTAAATGCAAATATGTGGCGCACGTGCGAAATCTGTTTAATGAACGCAGCCCCTGCGTGACGGACTTTTTTTGGGCTGTTTTTAAAAATGTTGGGTAAATAAGAAAATCCCACTTTTGAGCCGTTAAAAATATGTGTATTGCGATTAACACATGACACACCTGAAAGGTCTCAAAGAGAGTTTGCAACTTTGAGATTGCTTCTTAAGGGAAATCTGCTAATAGAAATAGGGAATATGTGGTAAGATGAGATTACAAAAGTGTTGTACAGGGACGGCGAAATCTGCCTTGTTCACGCAGCTAATGTTGCCGGTCTTTTATAGGATGTGTTCAACGTCCTTCCAATCCATCTCCACTGTTCTTAATTTCATTAAGCGTTTTGACTAATTATTCCCCGGGATAATATGACGGTGATTGAACTTCCCGATGATGTAATTTAATTAATTCTTCAAACGCCCATTAAAACGATCGCCCGTTATAAACCGATCCCGAGATTACATTCCCGTGGCATTTCAGTCCTGTCTCTTTGAATGCTTGTTCACGCGTAACCAAAATGATATGCGAGAGCATTCAAATAAAGTCCGTCACGCAGGGGCTGCGTCAACTAACTAGATTTCCCACATGCATCACGTATTCGCATTTATCTCAAAACTTAAAAGACTAATGAAAATAATATTTTGTATTTAGGCTTCAAACAAAGTGCTACATATTATTAGCTTTTCGTTAATATGCCATGAGTAGGAGTGGAGGTTTACTGAAGGCCGAAAACTAAATAATGCAAATATCTCGGTTAATAATAAAGATATTGAAATACCGTACATATATAGAACATTAAATTTGTAATAAGAATGGTTCTATAGACTTTTTCGGTGCATAATAATGGAGATATTAAGAATTTCCAAAATTCCCAAACACTAAATCCACCATCCCCCTGGTCGGAGTTTAGCCGTTAACGAACTTGATCTTTGGTTTTACATAAAACGTAAATATTAAATAAATATTAATTTTGGTAATGATTCTACAAAAATTGAGCGTTAACAGAAAAATACATAAATATATATCATATATATATATATATATATATATATATATACTAGCTAAGGTACCCGGCGATGCCCGGGAAATCATTCTTGACTGACAAATGAAGGTATATTGATAGCAAGACTTCAATGTGTACAATTACACTTTCCTCCACGACGTAATGATTTTCCGAAATAGCCAACCCTGAAGGCTAACTTCTGGGGATTAATAGAATAGCAATTTAATTTTTGAAGAATAAATGAAAATGTGTTCCTAATCTATCCCTCTACGTTTTTTGACTCACCTTTTTCCAATAATTCAAACCATAATCATGGGTAGCATTTATTACAATTAAATATCATCTATAATGAACATATTTCCTTTCAAAAGCCAATCCGAGCTCATATAATTTAGGCAAAGTTTTTGCACGTAAGATTATATTTGTAATAGTGAATCACACTGGAAACCACTTCAAGTAATGCCAGACGGGAAATTAGTAAACTCAATTAACTGTTTAGGCTCCAGTCATCTTCCGCTCCCGCATGAGACTTCTCAACATTCTTCTACATAAATTATTGATTCAAAACTTTATTTTAATAATTTATCTACCGGATGGAATTAAATAATAGTGGTACCCTAAAAATATCATATCATATCGAGTTTAAACGCATATTGTTTTTTGTCATAATGACATTACCATTAACGTTTAATTGTTATGATAGTACATATTTGTTTCAATAACATCAAGGTACATTATACAAATTAAATAATGGAAATGCTCTTATAGTTTGTATTTCTATTGGAAATAAATGACATAGTTATTTTCTAGGAAAAATAAATAAATGAGGAGAGGGTGACGAAAATTTATAACATCACTAATCTGAATCATACTTTGAACTATCATATAATATGAAAGCATAACACCATTTGTCATAATATTCATTTATTAAAACCCCTTAAATAAGTACTAATAACATTAATGACTCCCGTTTAGCGTATATCCCGTGTTTACTTCAGTTTACGACAAAAGTGAATGCACACAATAATTACTCTAAATAACAAAATAATCAACTTTTCTTATGTTCATATTTGCCGAAAAACCAATAGGAAACGAAATATCGCTATTTTTTTGGTTATATATATTCAATTTTAAACGGACCTAATTTTCGTCATCTCGTGGATTAGATCGATGGACAGTTGAAGAACTTTTTCCTCCTTCGTACCAATTGAGCCCCACCTCAATAGCTTATTTCCCTTCAGGGAAATCTGCTAAAACCAAATATTGTTAAACCGATCATTACGAGACGAGATATATGGAAATATCTTCAATCTATTCCTTTTCCCGTAGTCTTGTTTCAAAGATATTTTTGTTGGCTACAACAAAATGTATGTCGCAATTGAACCTTATGACGTATTGTCTTCAATGAAACGTGCCGTTTCTGAAAAAAAAAAATTGTGCATTTTACGGATAAAGGATGCATCAAATCGAAAAATTCACTCGTTTCAGAATTTCATTTTCTACAAGAATCCGTCATAAAAAGGATAGCATTCCATTAGAAATTCCAAACTCAGGTCGCTGGAGAAGTACTGGCGAAGTTTACGAGGTTGAATATGGACTGAAAAGATTCTTCAGGGGTCACAATAATGGCACACTAAGTCTCAGCCGTTTATTAATACAATTGGCGAATTTAAGGGTTGGGAGAGGACCTTAAAACTAAAATACAGTTAATTTGATTATTTATTCATCATTGAAACCTAAATTTGCTTATGTTCTTCTTTTCACAATGCTTTCTGTTGTAAATAATTTTAATTTACAAATATTTTATATTATTCATAGTTTAAAAAAATGTTATTATGCATCAAGCACACGTTATGTACAAATGCATGTACGGGGCGTGTGGCTAATAAACTCCCGTCCTGTAGGCTTACTTAATACTTCGGGAATTGAATAAATAATTATATATATACACATATATATGAGTGTATACTATATGTTATTGATCAATGAGGTGGGAATGTGACCTAAGAATATTATTGTACTCTTTGAATAATTTTGACCCAATTAAATAATTATACGCATCAAGTCTCAGAGAGGTCATATATCGAATAATAATAGTCCTTTATTTAAAACGTCCTCATGCTTATTATATTGATGAAGATGACAATAGAAAGGATTTCCTGTAAAGACAAAACCAGTGTGGGATTCTCAAGTAGCCAGCCTATTCTGTGACCTGTATGAGGCATTAACGTTGAATAGATCAAGGCTCGCACCTAGTTTTCATGATTTTTGTGTGCGCGCGTGCGTGTGTCTGCCTGTCCGTCCGTCTCTCTCTCTCTCTCTCTCTCTCTCTCTCTCTCTCTCTCTCTCTCTCTCTCTCTCTCTCTCTCTCTCTCCCCCTCTCTCTCCCCCCCCTCTCTCTCTCTCTCTCTCTCCCTCTCTCTCTCTCTCTCTCTCTCTCTCTCTCTCTCTCTCTCTCTCTCTCTCTCGCGCTCTCTCATATATTTTATATTTATAACTAAATATCCGAAGAGTAAAAGAAGGTTTATTGAAGGCAGAAAACCAGAACTTTGAATTTGAACTATGAAAAAATGTATGGAACAGGAATTGTAAAGCATTAATAGTTTAACAAGATTGGCTTTATAATATTTTTTCTACATAACTCATACCATCGGAAATATAATAAATTTTCTAATTTCCTTCCTCTAATCCCCCTTCTATTCCTCACCCGGTTCCGGCACCTAACTAATATGATCTTCAGTGATAAATAAAACAGTTAAATATGGAGTGTGGTATAGATCAAATGAACATTTTCTCGTTACGAACTAAAAATTCTTAAATGAAGAAGTCATCACACAATCTATTTCCTTGTACCTCACCCAGTAAAAGTTCAATGGAAGAAATGCTTGGTATGTTATACACCACTTGCGTATAATGGAACAAGATGTTGGTGAACTTGACCTTTAGTTTACATAAAACACTTATATCAAGTTTGGTGACAAGTCAAAAATTGCGACCACTTGAGCGTTAACACAGAAATGCTCGTATATACTTAATATTCACGGTGGTGTTAAGTGTTACCAGTATTTGGATTTATCTATTATAAAACTTTACTTTGGAAATTTGTCTCGAAATATATGTATGTTTGTTGTATGGAACAATAGTAGATTCGCTTTATTTAAATTCGTTAATAACTCAGATAATGATTATTTTATGATAGCTAGAGTGGAGGGAGGATGGCTGGGCGGAGTGTGACTCCAGATAAAGACTGTAGAAGGTAGTGCAAGGTGTAGGTGTAGGCTGAAGCATGACTGCCGCGGGTTAAATGTCCTGTAAGTAATGCTTACCGCTTTAACTCAACACCCCCGGCCACTCCAAGCAACCATTAATCTTGCATTAAAACTCCAACAAGATCGACCCCCCCCCCACTCTCCCCATCCTCCACCTCTTACCTATACATTTATGGATAAAGAAAATTTTTCACTCCATTCAAGTGACCGAGGCCGTACCAACGCCCTAGTCTTAAATTAAAAAGTCCGTCAGGCAGGGGCTGCGTTAACTATTCAGATTTCCCACGTGCGCGGTGTAACGGAGATATTTCGAATTTTTGAAAATCCCCTCCTCTAAACCCCCCCCCCTCTCACTGGTCCGATTTCAGCCGTTAACGAACTTGATCTTCCTTTTTACATAAAACGATTAAATACCGAGTTTGGTGACGATTAAAAAAAAAATTGCTACCGCTAGAGTGTTAACAGACAAATATATATATATATATATATATATATATATATATATATATATATATATATATATATATATATAGTTTTGAACGCACCTCATTTTCGTCATCTCCTGGGTAGGATCGATGGACATTTGACATTCCGTCATGAGTACAACCTCAATTGCTGATTTCCCTTAAGGGGAATCTGCTAAAAGTCCGTCAGGCAGGGACTGCGTTAACTAAGCAGATTTCCCACGTGCGCGGTGTATTGGCATTTAGGCTTCAAATAATTGTTAATATGACATGAGTTGGAGTGGGGGTTCATTGAAGGCCGAAAACTGATAAATCCAAATATCTTGGTTAATAGTGAAGATAATGAATGAATGATAATTCATTTATGTATATGTATATATATATATATATATATATAAAAGCTATGGTACCCGCGCGATGCCCGAGAAATCACTGTTGACTGACTAATGATGGTATTTTTATTGCGAGGCATGTGCTATAATATGTGCACAATTACACGTCCCTCCACGACTTATTGTTTTTCCGAAATAGCCAATCCTAAAGGGTGACTTTTGGGGTATAATAGAATAGAAATTTTAGTTTTGAAGAATAAATGAAAATGTGTTTCTATTCCTCTTCACTTTTTGACTCACCGATTTTGAAGAATTCAAATCATAATCATGGATAGCAATTATTACAATTAAATATCATCTACAATTAACATATTTCCTAAAAAAACCTATCCGAGCACATATAGTTTAAGCACAGTTTTGTACATAACACTATAACTGTAAAAGTTAATCTCAGTGGAATTCACTTCCAGAAATAAGTAAACTCAATTAGCATTAACATGCTCCCGCATGAGGGTTATGAATATTGTTTTCCTTCAATTATTGATTCAAAATATTATTTTACTAATTTACCTACCTGATGGAACTAAATAATAGTGGTACCACAAAAATAATTTCATTTCGAACGGACCTCATTTTCGTCATCTCCAGGTTAGGATCGATAGACATATCAGGAAATGCTTCGAAAAACACGTCATGAGTACAACCTCATTAGCCGATTTCACTTCAGGGCTAAAATGGACCCGTGAGGTGTAACTTATTCTGATACGTTCTTATCATTTGATAATGAATCAAATCATTAAGACGATCATGATACTAGCAGTGGTCATATGAATAAATGTTTCTAATACTCCCTCATGTGTAGAAGCTGAATTGCAGATTTGTCTAAAGGGGTTTCTGCTAGAACAATAATTTAACCAAATAGTACTAGGAGTGGGGTAAGGGATCTGTATTTGGAGGATTGGCTCAAAGGGAGAAGGTAGCTGTGATTAAATGTGGAATGTAGCTAATCTCGAGGATCAAACAGAAGTGGGCCCTCTCCTCCTTTCACCAACATCCTCAATAATCTTCACAAAACGCCCCCAGTGTATTATTTGAATATAAATTCCTCTAAGTAGACAATATATATGTAAACCACGGAGGGAAATGCCAATTGTCTGACACGTGGTCTCTCTCAAAATAGTCTTAACCCTACATTTCCTCTGCAATCCAAATAAAATTTACCTCAACAAACATTCTCATCGCATAATATACACAGTGCATGTAGTGAGTGAATAGCTGTGGACTAGTTTGTTTAAACAGATTCCCCCGAAGGGTATCCGTCTATAATAAATTGATATAAATGTACTAAAGAACTTATAAAGTTTATCAAAAGTATAGATATGGATGTAGCAAAAATACATTAGGAAATAAAGTTGATTGTGGGGAAAGAGAATTATAATTCAATATATTTGCCTTACATAGACTTGCAAATTAAAGACGAGTACGTCCGTCACGCAGGGGCTGCGTTAACTATGCAGATTTCCCACTGGCGTCACGTATCTGCATTTATCTCAAGAAGTAAAAGTTCAATAAGAACAATATTTGTTATTTTGCGTTCAAATGAGCATGACGCGATTTTCGCAAAATTTCTTAAAATGTCCATCGATCCTACCATGGATATTACGAAAATGAGGTTCGTTCAAAATTATATATATATTTGTCTGTTAACGGTCTAGCGGTGGCAATTTTTTTTTTCGTTACCAAACTCGATATTTAATTGTTTTATGTAAAAAGAAAAATCGAGCTCGTTATTGGCTGAAATCGGACCTGTGGGTGGGGGGGGAGGGTTTACAGGGGATCGAAAAATCGCATAGTATCAATCTTATTGAAAATTAAAATTACTATAAATATTGTTATATACATTTATTCTCTATCTTGAATATTAACCGAGATATTTGCATTTTTCAGTTTTCAGCAAACCCCCACTTCTACTCGTGTAACATAAACAGTACTCTGTTAAATAATAATCCACTTTATTCTAAGCTTAAATTACAGATATGGTTTTCAAGAAACCTTTATTATACGAGATACACGCAGATATGTTCCCCCTGTTTTAAGTTCTTGGACTACTAAAATATTATTGATTTAGATAAACATTATTCTGCTGCATTATAAATTACAGTACTAGATATAGTATATGGATTTCAATGAAATTAATATATTATATTCTGATATAATTTAGTTATTGTTTTTCTTTCCGGTAAGAGATTGGCAGACAAGTTTACATTCAGACGCTATCCGTCAGGAGGTTTCTTATTTTCGTTTGTATTTATTTATTTAATATTAACGGGGTTGTTTTGTCATCAGTATGTAGATTTATCTATTGTTAGACTTCACGAGGGAAATGCGCTTAGTTTACGCAGCCTTTTTACTTAGAATAGACAATTTTTGGTGAGATGAAATGTGTAGGGTGTTGTACCAGCAAGTAGGAAATCTGCTTCCCTGTGTGACGAACTTTTTAATGAATGCCGTCCATTGTCTGCCATAAAGTCTTCAGCAGTGTATTATGTGGACAAAAGTTTGTTCAGTTTCATTATCATAGTTACACGTATTGTTGACAGTCAAACCAAAACGGTAAAATTAACTTTTAATTGGTCCATGGCTAGTTAGTACTTGAGTAAGCAGTCCATTTGTGTACACGTATTTCATTTGTTTTCTTCCTTGTACAGTTTGAATGAAGTCAAACAGATGTCTAACTTTTGTTGTGTTCGTCCAATCCCTGTCCATAAATCAGTAGATCGTTCATTCAACAGTCGTTTCAGCAGATTTCCTTTAAGGGAAATCAGCTTTGAGGTCGTACTCATGAAGCGATTTTCGAAATTTTTCTTCGAATGTCCATCGATCCTACCTAGGAGTTGGCGAAAATGAGGCCCTTTCAAAATTTTATATATATATATATATATATATATATATATATATATATATATATAAAGATCATGTTCGTTAATAGCTGAAATCGGACAAGTGGGGGGGGCGGGTTCAGAGGGGAATTTTCAAAAATTCGAAATATTTATTTTTATACGTCGGGTCGAATAATTGTTTAAAACCAATCTTATTGCAAATGTAATGATCTATAAATATTGTTATGTAGATTTATTCTCTATCTTAAATATTAACCGAGATATTCGCATTTTTCAGTTTTCAGTCCTCAGCAAATCCCCACAGAATATTACTCTGTTATATAATAAACCGAATTATTCGAAACTTAAATGCCAAATATTGTTTTCAAGAGACATTTATTATACGTTCTGGTGACCAACATTTGATTGATTGAGATAAAAATTATTCTGATTCATTATAATTTACATTACAAGATATAGTAAATAGTTTTCAATAAAATTAATATGTTATATTCAGATATATTTCATTAAATACTCTTCTTTCTGGTCTAGACTCTATTCAGCGCTGCGATGTTGGCTGCCCTGTTTATTTACAATTCCGACGCTTTCCGTTGTAGATATTATTAACTTGTAAATTGACTGACAGATTTCATCTCACCGTTTGTTAATACAACGCTTAACATTCACGGAATGTAGATTTATCTGATGTATAACTTCCCTTAAAAAATCTGCTTAGTTTACGCAGCCCCTGCATGACGGACGTTTTACAGTCTGCAGAGTGAGTTAGTTGAATATAAGGCCTAGATCATCATTTAAATAAGCTTCTTTGGCTAGTAAGTCAGCTTGTTTCTGGCCTATGTGTCTTGTGTATGTTTTAATATAAGTTAGTCTTACTTGTATTTCCTTTAGTTTAAATTTAAAAATATTTAGTACGTTATCATTTGCTATTTAGTTATTTATGTTGGGATTGGTAAGTCTCAGAATCCATATCTTACTGTCTGTTAGTGTGTATTAAAATTTTGTTCGGTCTTGTAATAGTCTCATTAATATTTGGGTGGCCCTGAAATTTCCAGTTGCTCAGCTTAAATGTTGCATATTGGAACAAGTCTCTTCTTACATGTTTAATTAAATGACGCTCAATATGAACTTCAATTCCTTCTTACTGTTGGAGAAATAAAAAATTGTTGGTTACGCAAGCCTAGTATAACAGACGTTAATTTTGAACGGACCTCATTTTCGTCATCTCCAGGTTAGGATCGATAGACATATCAGGAAATGCTTCGAAAAACACGTTATGAGTACAAACTCATTAGCCGATTTCACTTCAGGGCTAAAATGGACCCGTGAGGTGTAACTTATTCTGATATGTTATCATTTGATAACGAATCAAATCATTAAGACGATCATGATACTAGCAGTGGTCATATGAATAAATGTTTCTAATACTCCCTCATGTGTAGAAGCTGAATTGCAGATTTGTCTAAAGGGGTTTCTGCTAGAACAATAATTTAACCAAATAGTACTAGGAGTGGGGTAAGGGATCTGTATTTGGAGGATTGGCTCAAAGGGAGAAGGTAGCTGTGATTAAATGTGGAATGTTGCTAATCTGGAGGATCAAACAGAAGTGGGCCCTCTCCTCCTTTCACCAACATCCTCAATAATCTTCACAAAACGCCCCCAGTGTATTATTTGAATATAAATTCCTCTAAGTAGACAATATATATGTATACCACGGAGGGAAATGCCAATTGTCTGACACGTGGTCTCTCAAAATAGTCTTAACCCTACATTTCCTCTGCAATCCAAATAAAATTTATCTCAACAAACATTCTCATCGCATAATATACACAGTGCATGTAGTGAGTGAGTAGCTGCGGACCTCATTTTCGTCATCTTCTGGGTAGGATTGATGGACATTTGAAGAAAATTTTCGAAAACCGCGTCATGAGTACGACCCCAATAGCTGATTTCCCTAAAGGAAAATCTGCTGAAATTCCACTATCTCCGTTAATATTAATGATATTATTTATTTAACAGTATTTATAGATCTTAGGCAGAATCGATGGACATTTGAGGAAAAGTTTCGATGGCGTTATGAGCACAAAGTCAATTGCTTATTTTCTTTAATGAAAATCTGCTAAAATGTACCTTATTACAAAACGCTATTTTTTATTGGAAAGTGGTTAGTAGAGATTAGTTCTGGGGGAGAGATATGTAAATAGGTATGCTTAGCAGTAATTATAAATACAGAGATACTCCCTTTATTGCTGAATAAGTTCCGCGTGTGCTTTGGCTAAATACATTGGAGAGTCCGGATTATGTGTGGCCGGATAATGTTATATATATTATGTTAATAACATATTGTAAATATGTGGTGGGATAATCCGATTAGTGACGCCGATTCTGGGGGATGTGGATTCATTTAAATTAGGGATTCATTACATGGCAGGCAGAACATAAGCTAATAAAGCAATTAATCTCCCCTTTGGATCACATTTGAATAAATAAGCAGGTCCACGCTCCAAATAATTATCAAACACGTCAGCGCGGCCGCTCATTACATCTGCATTTTTCATTCGCTTAAGCCCTCCAATGATTGTATTGTATTACAAGTAATTATTCAAGTGAACGATACCAGAATCGAACGGAATCTGGTATCAATTAAACTCCGATATCCGATATTGGGAACACTCAATGGAGGAATATATACCCGGAAGTGTTAAATGTCTGTATAGAATGACGTCAGATATGACACACACCAATTACCAGGCAACGGGTATTGAATTTGTACTATCGAAATTTACGAAATAAAAATTCCCTCTCGCAGGTGCTGCGCAAACTAAGAATATTTCCAAAGTGCTGGTATGAAACACAAATGATCTAATTTATTTATTCATATTGTTACGTTTATTAAAAAATAATAAACGTTGTTCATTAGAGTTCTTTTGGATTGAAAAATTAAACACACAAACTATAGAGTTTTTATCACTGCACAATTTATTTAAAAATGCACAACACACTTGGTAAATTATTCTTAACTATTAACCACAGTATGGACTTATAGCTTCACTTCTTATTACACAGCACAATAACTCACGATCACTGAAGTTCACAAAAACACAGCACTGCACTTATCTTTACTACACTGCTTTTTACATAAACACGGTACTACGCTATTCTTCACATAAAACACATTACCACACAGAAACTAAAATGCACTGTTCATTAAAGCTGCACTGAACGCACTGTTATTTTTCAACTAATTATGCGACCGATTCCTCTGAAACATATTTCATTAGCATCTAATTCTCTTACTTCTGCTACTTCGACTATTTTATGCAAATTCGACAGTAACTGATGAAACAACCGATGTATCTGTAACTATCTTTACAACAACATCTCCTTCTCTTACTTCTGCTACTTCCGTTATTTTAACATCTACTAATGGAGCTGACCATACGACCGATGCTTCTGCAACCTATTGCATCCACATTTACTTCTCTTACATCTGCAACTTCAACTATTTTCGCATATCCTACAGTAACTGATAAAACATCCGGTACTTATGCAACTACCATTACATTAGCATCTACTGCTCTTACTTCTGCTATTTCAACTAATATGCATATTCTGCAGTAAAAGATGATACAACCGATACTTCTGCAACTACCATTACCTTAGCATCTACTGCTCGTACTTCTGCTATTTCAACTATTTTAGCATATTCTACAGTAACAGATGATACAACCGATACTTCTGCAACTACCATTACAATAGCATCTACTGCTCGTACTTCTGCTATTTCAACTATTGTAGCATATTCTACAGTAACAGATGATACAACCGATACTTCTGCAACTACCATTACAATAGCATCTACTGCTCGTACTTCTGCTATTTCAACTATTGTAGCATATTCTACAGTAACAGATGATACAACCGATACTTCTGCAACTACCATTACAATAGCATCTACTGCTCGTACTTCTGCTATTTCAACTATTTTAGCATATTCTACAGTAACAGATGATACAACCGATACTTCTGCAACTACCATTACAATAGCATCTACTGCTCGTACTTAGCTATTTCAACTATTTTAGCATATTCTACAGTAACAGATGATACAACCGATACTTCTGCAACTATCGTTCCATTAGCATCTACTGCTCGTACTTAGCTATTTCAACTATTTTAGCATATTCTACAGTAACAGATGATACAACCGATACTTCTGCAACTACCATTACATTAGCATCTACTGCTCGTGCTTCTGCTATTTCAACTATTTTAGTACCTTCTACTGTAACTGTTTATGTAAGAAGCTTCTGCAACTACCATTACATTAGCATCTACTTCTCTTACTTCTGCTACTTACTATTTTAACTTCTGTTAATGGAGCTGATTATGCAGCCGACGCTTCTGCAACATATTACATCCGCACTTCTCTTACTTCCGCTACTGCGTCCATCCATTTTCTGCCCCTGCTTTCGTTGTAACTGGTACTTCTGCCAGTATAGATCTTTGCGAATCAATTTCAGTACCCGGGATTTATAACTGGATGGGCTCGAACCGGAGTCACTCTATCATCTGAGTTTTGAGATATCTCGAATAAGGGTGTAAATTATACGACAAGCAAAGGCTGCCCTAGGGGAAATTATTAACTAATTTGAGTAGGCAGGTAAGGAGGAATTAGGCTTGCGGCTTTGGCATCGATCGTCCTTACCTCTGGAATTAATTCTCAACGTGAATCTTCATCGAAACTTCTTGATGAGTTACGTAAACTGTCTGATGAATAGCGTGAAGTCATCGCTACCGGTATTAAAGCCATTTAAGTCGAGTTACCTAGTTCTAATTATAATGAATCTACATACGATTCTATGGCAGTGTTTTCATCTTGCCCACCAGTTTGGGAAATAAATATACTTTTGGGGAGGTTCCAGTTTTCCGTCTCTGAGACCATCCAATTAGTCCAGGACATATGTAATAAATAAAAATGCATTTTCTCATTATTTACGCTAAATAGCATTCTGAATTATTACTAAAATGTAACTATATTAACTGGTACTGCGTTGTTTACACCGACCAAAAATCCTAATTTAATCCCAGTTAGATACCAATTAAACAAATGCGTGAAAACAAATGTTAGTTCAACGTGGAAGTGACTGTCAGTGTAAGGTGAAACTTAATTTCAATACTTGCTGGAACTCACTGTAAGTGCGAGGGAAACTCACTGTCAGGTCTAACGCCTTATCATAATTAGATTAGCCTCACTATTAGTGCTAAATGAAAAATGTCTGTAAACGCTAGGTAAATAAGAAATGTTCCTTGTTCAGTGAATGGGTGTAGTTAAACTCTTTGGCAGTTTTATGTAAATCTCACTTCAGTGGTAGCTCAACCCTCTGGCTATTTCATTCCTTAATATTGGTTGGCAGATTTCACTTAAGGAAATTCAGCTATTGAAGTTAAATTCATAACGCGATTTTCAACAAATGTTCACAAATGTCCATCGCTCCTAAGTAGGAGATGACTTGAGGTCCGTTCAAACTTATATATATATATATATATATATATATATATATATATATATATATATATAAGATTGCCGACAATTATAGCATAGCATTTATTAGAGTTATAGAACCTACATTGTTAATGGTTTGATATTGAAACAGAAATTACCACTTGGTTCAGGTTGATTAGCATAAGAGTTTATTTATTCTTCTGTGGAGATTTATGGTTATAGTGACTTAGAAGAATAATTTTAAATATTGGTTAGTGCTCTTAGTTTTTAAGAATATTATGGATTTCCTTAATGAATGAGAGACAGAAATTACAATATTATATATATATATATATATATATATATATATATATATATATACACACACACACACACACACACACACACACACACACACACACACACACACACACAAATTATAAAGAAATAAAATTTAACAGATTTATTTTAATGTCTTTAATACATCGGCATAAAAGGTATTTAAATTACTGTTTTAACATTAACTAAATTCTCCTGATATTTGGATATGTACTTAGCTTCCAGAATTTTCTACTTACCACACTATAGTAGCACATTACAGTGTTGTACTAAAACAGTTTTATTCTTATTTTTGCATCAATCTGGTGCTCATAAATTATTTTTTTCTAGGTATTGTCTTGTTTCCCCACACAACTGATTTCATAATGTATATTTGACTCCTTTGCTAATTGAATTTTGTCTTTTAAATATGTATATTTGTCTTTTATTTTGTTTCAAGTTTCAAATGCAAAGGTTAAATTATTAATAGTTAAAAACCTATTTATGTCGTCTTTCAACTCTCTCACATAGGTATACTTGGTATATTTTTTATTCTCTCCGCCCTAATTTCCTTTATGAGAAATATGGTAGATTGTGTGTTTATTCAGAAAACAGTTAGAATAAATTGATTAAAACTATTATTTTTTAAAACTTAAAACTTGTAGTTAAGTGCTTTATGTAGCTGAAAATGAAGGAAAATAAATTCAGTGCTCCGAACAACATTCATATATTTTCTAAATAATTTTACAAACTTCATTATAACAATACATAGTTTTTTTTACATAAATAAAGTTTAGATTATATATTAAAACACAATAAAGTTGGTATAAAATATGGTTTCAATAATATTACAAGTGCATAGGAAACATTGCATGTCTTAACATTAAGATTATAATGAAGAATAATAATTTCTTCAGGAAAACTACAATCCTATATTACCTGTAATTATCCAACTAATAGAAAAAGGAATACAATCCATAAATAAATATTTATAATTGTTAACGACTACAGGAATAAATTATGGAGATTTTATTAAAATGCCGCCTCAACATAACACTAATTACTAGTATTATTATCTTATATAAAAATATTTCTGCAATAACAGAAGAAAATATATTTCAATATTTTTCAATTCTTGCATTGAACTACACGCAGAATGCGTATTTCACGTGGAAATTGACACAAGAAAAAAATACTTAACCTACAAATTGGCACATGTTTATTTTATTTATAGCCAATATCTTTTTAAGTCTTATAACATCACAACTGTATAGGTTGTAACAGTTTTATTAGCACATTAGCAGTAAGGATCGTAAATGTTGGCTGCTGCTTCTAAAACAAGAGCATGTGTTTGTATTGTTAATCTTGTGTAAAAGAGTTTTGAATAATCGAATAAAGCATTGATGTTCAATTTAGAAGCCCACAATTTCTTGATTTCCCTTTTAAATGTTCGAATTCTAAAGTGCATTTAGTGAGTAAAAGATAATAAGGAATTTATTTGCTTTGTATCAAAATTTACGGTTTCAAAAGTTACTTCTGGAAAACATTCGCTGATCTGATAAGAATACCATTAGTTGATATTCCCTCTTTAATTGGTTATTCTCTCACACGCCCTATTCATTCTTCCAGTAGATCTAGAATTTTCATATGTGCGTCTAAATATTCAATGTTATATTTGTTTTCCAAAATAAAGTACTTTTCCCAAGTTGTTTATGTCTAACTGGCGCCCGAGTTGGGGGCCTTTGCAGAAGATTTTATTAAAATGGTCTCAATGTTCAGAAATTTTTATTTAAATCCTTAACATCTTAATAGTGCTTAAACCATAGTGAAACCAAATACTCCTGATTTATTCAAAATTTTACCTAGAGATTGGGTAATAATACTTTGCCTCAAAAATTTTCCGAAATGTAATTCCTTCCCGATGAAAATTTCAGAGTATATCCATAGATGTTATACGACCCAAACATATCCCCACTTTTGAAGTGTTTTATCACAATTATTGGAGCATTGGTAATTCTGATAAGCGGTATAACTAACGGATACTGGAGTTACGGAATCGACCAGGAAGAAATTTCATGGGGAATGAAACAATTCCGAAATTAAATCAATGAGTTATGAAATCCAACCGCAAAGAGCACTGTATAGAATTTCTCAAGTGGCTAGACGAAGAACGTTATGCAGACGTAACTGTTATCGGAATTAATAATAATTGATAAAACATAGATTGAGCATGATATTTCTGAATATCTTAATCAAATAAGGCACTTTCCGTGTTTCGAAATACCCATACAGTTTTGTTTTTTTGGGCTGACTTTTTAAAAGAATAATTGATGAAAAAATAAATTCCTTATGTGTCATAATTTTGTTTTTTTTCAAAAACCATATGAAAATGCCAAAAACTTAACGGATAATGAATTAAAAACTGTCTAATGTCCATTGAAAAAAAAGAAAAGTAATATATGCGACAAGTCGTTATGAAAAATTTATCTCCTTGAAGCATTTTGAGAGGAATACAATTTGATTTGAAATAAAAATAAGTCATTGTCCTAACGTTGGTGTTTTTTTTTGTTTTTTTGGTTTATCTAGAGAAACAGGAATTATTTGAAATAGGGACATTTAAAAGTAAATCCTAAATTTTTCAAAGTTTTAACATAGAATGTGCAGCCATGTCAATCCAAACGCGAATCAATTGGTGTCTTAAACAACTATAGAGATCTAAATCGATATCTAGTGGAGGTGTAATCTAATTTAATGAACGAAAACAAGAATTATTCAAGAAACAAAATAAGAAAGCAAGCTAAGATATACAATATCCATTATAAAAATTAGAAATCGCGAAATTAATGAAGTAAATTCAATCAATTATCTCAATGAATGTATCTCTGATTACAGATCAGTCGATTTTACCATTCGGCTTTACACCTTTTTTTTTCTTTCTTTTTTTCCGAAGAAATAGGATTCCTTTGATATAGGGATGTTTAAAAGTAAATCCTATATTTTTCAAAGAAATAACCTCGAATGTGCAGCCAGCTAAATCTAAACGTGTATCAAAGTGGATCCTAAAGAATTTTTAATTGGGTATTCTATGTATTAAAGTCGATATCTAGCGGAGGTGTTAATTAGATTACGAACGAGAACATCGATTATCCAATCAAACTTTTTTCTCAAAGGAGGGAGACAAAATCAAATATCAAGTTAAGAGATACAATAACCATTATGTTAAATTAGAAATCGCTTAATTAATGAACGAAATTCAATAAATTATCTCAATACATGTATCTCAGCTGATCGCAGATCAATTGATTTTAATATTTGGCTATACATCCTGCAGATAACAATGTTTTAGTGTTTTTCTTTTGTTTTTTTTGTTTTTTGGTTAATCTAGAGAAGTAGGAATTTTTTGATATAGGGATATTTAAAACTAAACCCTATTTTTTTCAAAAAAAACTAACCTCGAATGAGCAGCCATCTCAAACTAAACGTCAATCAAAGTTAATGAAACAGTTGAGCAATGTATCTCTTATTAAAGAACAAGTGATTTTAATATTTTGCTGTACATTCTCTAGATAATAAAGTGTTTTTTTTTGTGGGGCAACAGAGGTGATTTAGACACGTAAGACAAGGTTAGGCGAATAGTGATTTAAAAAGATTAAGTGATATAGCTGAATGAGGATGAACAGAATAACTGTCTTGTGTTTAGATTAATTTTGAATCTAATTTAAGTAACTTATTTTAAATGAAACTTATTAATGATGAGAACGCTGTGGAGATGAGATAAGAGTTTAATATAAATAGTTCAGTTATTACATTTTTTCGTCGATTCATAAACTTTGTATAAAAAAAAAAAAAAAATGTTCTATTAATGTTATAATTTCTCTGAAGGATATTTTAAAATGAAATTTGAATTTAAAAATATGTTCGTTGGGAAGTAGAACAAGATAATTTGGAATATTGGAAAATCTTTGGAACAAAGAAACTATTCTTTTCTTCAGCTAATTAGTTTTCAAAATTTGAATATTTTACATATCTGTCTTTAATCTAATTATTTTTTTTAAATTTTAATTTACGATCCTTACCTCTCTACGGATAAGTATGCTTCAATAACAATTATATGTGTTTCGAATTATAAAAACTTCTGCAAATGTACACTTCTAAACTTATTACTTGAAACATTAATATAACATTACTCTCCACTAGCAAAGGCCATTAAGAGATATCAATGAGCAAGTTGGGAGGTTAAGATGATAAAAAAATATATTTAGCTCAATGGAATGAGTCATTAAATTGGCACTTATTTAGCTTCAATAATAAACAAATCTCAAAGTGAATCCTTAAAATTCTATGAACACAGCGTTTATACAATTCAATTGCAATACGATATTATATTCTAAAATTAACATACTAATAATCTACTATAATTATATTTCAAATGATTTAAAGCTAATAAATAACACTAAAAGCCACCTTCACCAATAATATATGGCCAAATCGACGACATGTGCACCTGGAAAAAAAATATAAATATTTATTAACAAATGATGTACTTCTATTAGTAAATTCGATTATTCTTATATTATTTTTACAGAACTAGTATATATTCTACTAATATAATAGTTTGAAGGAATGCTTTTAATTTTAACACAAAACGACATCATATAACAGCAGTTACAGCCAAAAATATCACTAGTCAAGCAATCAGTGAAATTAAGTCCGTCACGCAGGAGCCGCGTAATCTGAGTAAATTTTCCATGCTCTGGTATAACAAGCTTGTGATTTATTCTCACCACATATTATCTGTTTATACGTAAAAATCTGAATATGTAAATAACTAAAATCGAAAAAACACTTGTGTTCACCAGACCCTTGGTGGAGTACATGTTAAATCGAGAATGAACATCTTCTGCCTAACACCGAGAGGTTTTTCTATTTTCTCCGAAATTTGTTAATTATTTCAGTGATGTGTCCCCATTCATGCTTTTAAAAACAAACATTAACTCATTAAAAAAAAAATTATAGATCTAAAAATAAAGAAGGAAATATTCTCGCGAATTTCGAGGGTTATGTGTAAACTTGATTCGGTTTAACATTGAATTCCAGGAGATAATGTTGGTAGGCTCTTGTATATTGATACAATTGAACTTCTGAAGGCAAATACCAAACGTAACTCCCAACTCAATGAACTCCCTATTAACAGGAATTAATGCTTTCATAACTCCTCCCGGCAGAAAATAATTGACTAATGCCATGGTAATTCCTGAAATTTCAAACTTAGTAAAATAGACCTCGATATTCAAACCGCTTAAAGGAGCTATACATAAAGTAGCGGTTGAAGTGAAGGTCGAAAGACAAAGTCGTAAATATCACTGTGGCCTCTCTGCAAAGGATCAAAAAGTCCGTCACGCAGGGGCTGCGTAAACTAAGCAGATTTCCCACGTGAAGTTTTACAGTAGAGAAATCTGCCCAATAACAACTGTACTAGTAAGGCATCTCTAAACCTAATCACGAGGGACGAATAGTTACTGAAACGGCCGCCAGAGCTCTCGACGGAAAGTCCGGAACAGCCGAGTCCTGCCGACCACACACACAATACAAATGCAAATATTTCGGTTAATATTCAAGATACAAAATAATTGTATAGAGCAATATTTAAAGTAAATTTAATTTGCAATAAGATTGATTCTATACAATTTTTCGATCGACGCAAAATAACGGAGATATTTTGAATTTTCAAAAATCCCCCTCTAAACCCCCCCTCCCACAGGTCCGATTTCAGCCATTAACGAACTTGATTTTCCTTTTTACATAAAACGATTGCATTCCGAGTTTGGTAACGATCAAACATAAATTGCGACCGCTAGACAAATATATATATATATAATTTTGAACGGACTTCATTTTCGTCATCTCCTAGGTAGGATCGATTGACATTTGAAGGCATTTTTTGAAACTCGCGTCATGAGTACGACCTCAATAGCTGATTTCCCTTAAGGGAAATCTGCTAATAAAAACGTCCGACCGCAGGGGCAACGTAAACTAAGCAGATTTTCCACGTGCTAGTATAATATACTTGTGATCTCATCTCAAGACAAATTCTCTACTTATATTCAGAAAAACCGATGAGTAGAGAAGGTGGCGGGGGGGGTTACTGAAAACAAAAACCAAGAAAGTAGGTACAACTCGCTTAATACTTGAATTACGTAAAGATACATAAACAAACAATTGTACATAAACAATAGTTTAACAAAAATTATTCTCTAACATCTTACGTCCCGACTAGCAATAAGGGAGATATTTTGAATTATCGAAACCCCCCCCCCCGTCTGACACCTCCATTATTTATGGTCCGAATTTCACAAGTGAAATTTGGTTAAAGAACTACAAATCGTAATTTATGACGTCATCGCATAAACGTATCTGCATGTGTCTCATAAAGTAAACGTTGAATGAAAACCATATTTGGCATTTAACATTGGGTTCATTATACAACAGAATATTGTTAGTAGTACATGAGTAGGAGTGGGGGTTTACCAATGGCCGAAAACTAAAATATGGAAATATGTCGGTCTTATATTCAATGAAGAGGGACCATGTACAAACAACATTTATAGCATATTACGTTTGCAATAACATTAATTCCATTAAAATTTTCAATCCATCTCATAATAATGGAGATATTTTGAATTAACGAAATCCCCCCTTTAAACCCCCTTCCCACTTGACGTGTTTCAGCCATTAACGAACTTGAACTTCAGTTTCACAAAAAACGCTTAAATCTCGAGTTAGGCAACGACTAAACTATAATTACGACCTCTAGAGAGTTAACAGACAAATATGCATACACACACACACATATATATATATATATATATATATATATATATATATATCGATGGACATTTGAGGAAATTATTCAAAAATCGGGTTATGAGTACGAACTTAATAGTTGATTTCTTCAATTTGGTAAAGTGAGGATCCTTCAATTTTATTAATTAAAGCCTGAGATTTGGTGTCCATAGTTGTGACCCCTGACGAATCTTATCAGTCCACACTCAACTTGTAACCTTCTCCAGCAACCACAGCTTAGGTATTTCCAATGGAATGCCACGTTTTTTATAGATTTGTGCGTTTTACGTCAAAAGGACGCGGCAAATCGAAAAATTCGCCGATATAAACTCGTTGTAGAATTTGATTTTCTACAATAATCCATCATAAAAAATATGACATTCCATTGGGAATTCTAAATTTAAGGTCGTTGGAGAGGTATTGGAAAAGGTTAGGAGGTTGACTTTGGACTGAAAATAATCTTCAGTGGTCACGATTATTGTACACCGAGTCTCAGCCTTTTATTAACAAAATTGGTGGTTTTCAAAAGGGGGGGGGAGGTGGCACGGGAAATAAGGACACCCTGTATTTGTATATATATTTGTCTGTTACAAGATTATTTTATAATTAAAATAATTTATATGATGTTAAAAAAAAGTCACTGATCAATGATCAAGTCCGTTACGGCTGAAAATAGACCAGTAGGAGGGGGTCCCTGTTAAAAGGGGAGAATTTTAAAAATTCGAAATATCTCCGTTATAATGAGTCGGGTCGAAAACTTGTATAGAATCTGTCTTACTGCGAATGCAATGTTCTTTAAATGTTGTTATATACATTTATTCTCTAACTTCAATATTGACGGAGGCATTTTCAGTAAATATATAATTTCGAACGGAACTCATTTTCGTCATCCACTAGGTAGGATCGAATGACATTGGAGGAAATGTTTCGAAAATCTGCTGACAGTAAGCCAGACATAAAAATTCCTTTTCTTCTAAGCTACGCTAATCCATGGATTGGAGAGAGATCCCCATTCACTTATGAATATATATGGAAGCACATGAATAAATATATGCACATTAGTTTCTCCTTCAAATCATTTATTCAAACTCCACGAATGTTTTACATATTTTGATGCCTCTTCAAGGGATAAACGGAAGCCATCAGCTCTCGTCTCTCTTTTCAGTTAGGGTTTTCCTTTTTTTAGCAGATTTACATTAAGGGAAATCAGTTATTGAGGTCGTACTCATGACGCGATTTTCTAAAAATTTCCTCAAATGTCCGTCAATCCTACCCAGAAGATGACGAAAATGAGGTCCTCTGAAAATTACACACACACACACACACACACATATATATATATATATATATATATATATATATATATATTTGTCTGTTAACGTTCCAGTGGTCGTAATTTTTATTTGATCGTTGCCAAACTCGATATTTGATTATTTTATGCAAAAATAAAGGTCAAGTTCGTTAATAGCTAAAATCGGACAAGTGGGAGGGGTGGTTAAGAGGAGGGGACTTTCGAAATGTCTCTGTTACTAAACATCAGATCGAAAACTTGTATAGAAACAGTCTTGTTGCAAAGTAAATGTACTATAAATATTTTTATATGCATTTGCTCTCTATCTTCAATATTAACCGACGAATTTACATTTTTTATATTCGGTTATTTTTGGCTCTGTTCGTGAGATTCTGCTGAAAGTTAGTTCGGCCGTTTCCATAACTGTTCGGTTCTCTTGAAATTGGTGTAGAGACTTGTGTAAGTTTATGCATTGTGAGATATATGCAAATACGTTCTGGTGACCTCCCCCCCTTATTTAGTTCATAGACTTTTACAATTTGAGTGATTGGCATTAAAATTATTCTGCTTCATTATAAAATACAGTACTAGATATAATAAATAGTTTTCAATAAAATTAATATGTTATATTCAGATATATTTCAGTAATTGTTTTTCTTTCCGGTGAGAAGCTGGCAGAACTGTTTGATTACATTTCAGACCCTTGCCGTCCGGAGGTTTCTTATTATCGTTTGTATTCATTCAATTAATATTTACGGTGCTGTTGTTTTACCAGTATGAAGATTAATCTGTTGTTTAACTTCACGAGGGAATTATTGTTAGTCTAAGCAATCCCCGTGTGACGGGCATTTTAGTTATACACAAATCACTTATATCTTGAGTTCAGAAACGATCTGACAGAACACGAGACTGGCTTAGCCACCGCTATCAAAAAGTCCGTTATCTATTAGCTAGGTTCGGTGGGCATTTGAAGATCGTGTGACAACCTCAAGAGGCAATTTGCATGGAAGGAAGCCTGCTAATATGGAAGGAAGGACAGTGATTCAGTTGCTGACACCTGTGACATTGTTTTATCGGGGGTGGTCACTTCTTTACCTCCCCAAGCCGGAACTAATCCCTACCGCAAGAACATAAATTATCCCCGTGAAGGCCGTCATAATTATAAAAAAGTGAGATTGACGAAGAAGGTGACTTTTCAAACTGAGCCTAGTGCGAGAGAACAACAGTTCCCAAGGCTCTTATTCGACCTAGGCTAGTATTTATTGCTAAAAGTGCGTCGATATAGCAGATTTCCTATAAGGGGTTGTACTAATTAAGCAGTTATGAAATATTTCACTAAATGTTCCTAAACATTTTGTTAACGGCTGAAATCGGACTAGGGAGAGGGGGTATAGAGGCGAAGACTTTTTAAAATTCGAAATATCTCCGTTACTATACGCAGGGTCGAAAAAATGTATAAAATCAATCTTATTGTAACTGAAATTTATTATAAATATTGTAATATTCATTTATTCTCCATCTTGAATATTAACCAATGTATTTGCATTTTTCACTTATCAGCCTTCTGCAAAGCCCTACTTCTACGCATGTTACATAAACAATACTCTGTTATATGATAAACCAAATTATTTGAGTCCATTTATCATACATATAAAATACATATTTCTGTACTAGAAGAGATACATGCGAATACGTTGTGTGATGACGTCATCAATTAAGATTTTACGGACTGTCTTATTCATATAAACTGCTCAAAAATGAATAGGGATATTGGTAGGTTGGTAGGTTTTGTGGTATTTATGGGGCCTAGCATTTTTTATTTTTTTTAATTATAAATATCATTAATATTTAATAGAAATTATTGTCTTTTTCCCCCATAAAAAAATTATTTTATTAAGGTCGATTTAATTAAAATGAATAGGATAAGAAAAAATAACCAATATCCCTATTCATTTTACCATATAACAGAGTATTGTTTATGTAACATGCGTAGAAGTAGAATTGGTCTACAAGAAAGTCATATTGTGGCCTAAATATCATTTTTAGCAGATCCCCCTTAAGGGAAATCAGCTATTGAGGTCCTACCCATGACGCGATTTTCGGCAAATTTCTTCAAACGTCCATCAATCCTACCAAGGAGATGACGAAAAAAAGAACCTCCACGTAGGGGCTACGTTAACTTAGCAGATTTCCCGTGTGTGCCACATATTTGCATTTAACTCAAAACATAAAAGTTCAAAGTACGTTCCTCGGTTAATATCTAAGGAGATTCAAATGCTAATATCTCGGTTGATAATCAAGATAGTGAAAACCGTGCATAAAATCATTTATAGAACATTATATCTGCAATAAGGTTGGTTCAATTCAATATTTTGATCCTACGCACTACTGGAGATATTAAGAATTTTTGAAATTCTCCCCCTCCCACAGGTCCAATTTTAGCCGTTAACGAACTTGATAGTTATTCTGACATAAAACGTGTGTAAATAACGTTCAAACAAAAACAGCGACCACTAGAGCGTTAACAGATATATGTATATACATATATATATATATATATATATATATATATATATATATATATATATATATATATAGTTTTGAATGGACCTCATTTTCGTAATATCCAGGGTAGGATCGATGGACGTTTGAGGAAATTTTTCGAAAATACCGTCATGAGTACAACCTCATTAACTGATTTCCCTTAAAAGAAATCTGCTAAAAATGGTATACACAAAATGTGCTAAAATAAGGTCCATTCAAAATTATATATATATATATATATATATATATATATATATGTGTGTGTGTGTGTGTGTGTGTGTGTGTGTGTGTGTGTGTGTGTGTGTGTTAATGCTCTAGCGGTCGCAATTTTTGATTGATCGTTACCAAACTCGACATATATGTAAGTGTTTCATGCAAAACTAAAGCTCAAGTTAATGGTTAAGATCACACAGTTGTGAAGGAGGGGTTGGACGTGAGAAATTCGAAAATTCAATAATTCGCAGTTATTAAGTGTACACAGACAATCTTATTGGTAGTTTAATGTTCTATAAATGTTTTTATTTATATTTATTCAATATATTGATTATTAACTGAGATGTTTGCATTTTTTTAGATTTTAGCCTCAGTAAACACACACTTTTAGTCATCGCACTTTAAATATAAGAGAATAGACCAGGAAACGTCTTATTCCGATCAATAATACGAAATATGGTTTTGAATGGACCTTTATTTGGTGTGATGACGTGACCAATTAAGGTATTATCGACTGCTTACATCTACTCTTTGGATTTTTTTTTGATCTTTTATTTTTTTATTTTTTTTGGAAAAGTCGGAAACAGAGTCGAATATAAGCTAAGTCGAGATTAGTAGTGGGTCTTTCAAACATGAAGGAAATCTGCTTAGTTTACCCTGCCCCTGCGTGAAGGACTTGTTTTATACAATTTTTCTGAAAGTTGAAAACTAAAAACAAGTCATAAAATAAAAATGAAGCACCTTATTTAAAGCCTAAATACCAAATATTTTTCTCATTGAACTTTTACGTTTTGGGATAAATGCAAATACGTGACGCACGTGGGAAATCTGCTTAGTTGACACAGCCCCTGCATGACGGACTTTTACTTCGTTCATTCTAGGATATTTTGTGTAAATCTTGTCTAGAGAACAATCTCGAAAGAGAGACTGTTGACATGACACACAAACTTCTAATTGTTATGAATTACTTTAATTACTTTTCAGATTTTTTTTTTTCAGATATATATGTATATGTAACATATTTCAACGAGCTCCATTTTTGTCATCTATAGGTAGGATCGATGGACATCTGAAGAAAACTTTCGAATACCATGTCATGGGTACAACCTCAATAGCTGATTTCTCTTATGGGAAATCTGCTAAAATCGCAAGACCTAGTGGAAGATTTATTAAAGTTTATTATAGTGGTTGAAACACAAATGACTGGCGTTAATATTTGAAATGAAGGCGAAGGAGGGAAGAGGGGACGAGTGAAAGGGAGCTCTCTAGCTCCTGCAGAAACATGATATCCTGATACTTTTCCTGCGCATAGTGAGCCCTGCGCGCCCTCCTTACTCCCCTAACCACCCCTAACCGTCACGCAGGGTCTGCGTAAACTAAGCAGATTTCCCAAGTGTATTTTTACAATAGATAAATCTATATACTGGAAACACTAAACACTGTCCTAAATATTAAGTGAATAAATTACATACGGTAACGAGAGTCATAGCCTCCCAAAAGGTAAGCATCTGAATTGTAATCAAACAGGTCAGCAAAACTCTCAGAGCTGAATTGGTAGAAATTCTGATAGATAGTAATATTTTTGTTCGAAAAAAAAATTACACAAATACATCTGAATATAATAAATTAATTTTATTGAAAACTATTACTGTACTGTACTTTATAAGGAATCAGAATAATCTCAATCACTCTAATTTTAGCATTCCAAGAACAAAAGACGAGGGGGGGGGGGGCTGTCAGAACATATTTTCATGTACCTCATCTAGAAAAGATTAGATTTGTTGGACACAATATTTGGTATTTCAGATTGAAATAAGACGGTTGATATTAGCTTATTCTTAACGTGCCTGGACGGAAAGCGGGGGTTTATTGAAGGTTGAAATCTAAAAGATCTCAGTTAATATTGAAAATGGAGAAAATATGTATAAAATAATATGTATTTATATTATAATATAAATGTACTGTTCTACATTTGCAATAATATTGGATTAATCCAATTTTTCTATCCAACGTATAGTAACGGAGATATTTCAAAATTCCGCCAGTCCGATTTCTGCCTTAACGAACTTGATCTTTCTTCGAAACGGACCTCATTTTCGTCGTATGAAGGGTAGGAGGATCGATGGACATTTGACGGAATTTGTCGGAAATCGCGTCCTGAGTACGACCTCAATAGCTAATTTCCCTTAAGGGGAATCTGCTAAGAAATTGGAGCAACCAAATAAAATATGAATTGGACTCCATCAAGAAAGTTATCCCACTTATTCTACTGCATTATCCTTGATGTAGGAAAAAAAAATGGAGAGGGCCTTTAGTAAACGAAAACATGAATTATCCAATCAATATTTTCACGGGGAGAAACAAAATCAAATTAAATGATACAATATCCATTATAAAAATTAGAAATCTTGAAATTAATGAAGAAAATTCAATCAATTATCTCAATAAATGTATCTCTGTATACAGATAAATTGATTTTAATATTTGACTATACATCTCTAGATAATAATGATCTAGAGATTTTATTTTTGATTGGTTTATCTGGAGAAATTGGAATTCTTTGATATAGGGATATTTAAAAGTAAATCCTATGTTTCTGAAAGATTTAACCTTGAATGTGCAGCCAGCTCAATCTAAACGTGAATCAAAGTGGACCCTAAAGAATTTTTAATTGGCAATTCAATGAATTAAAGTGATATCTAGTGGAGGTGTAATCTAATTTAATAAATGAAAACATGAATTATCCATTCAATATTTTCACGGGGAGAGACAAAATCAAATTAAATGATACAATATCCATTATAACAATTAGAAATCTTGAAATTAATGAAGAAAATTCAATCAATTATCTCAATAAATATATCTCTGCTAACAGATCAATCGATTTTAATATTTAGCTATACAGCCTCAAGATAACAATGATTTAGTGGTTGTTTTTTTTTGTTTGTTTTTTTTTTGGTTTATCTAAAGAAATAGAAATTTTTTCATATAGGGATATTTAAAACTAAACTCTATTTTTTGAAAATATTAAGGTCGAATGAATAATTATCTAAAACTAAACGTCAATCTCCATATTATTCTTTTAGTAAAGGGCTTAAAACATCATAAGTTTGTTTTAAACTTTTAGAAAAATGCCTAACTTAAAATGGAAAAATAACAATAAAAGTCCGTCACGCAGGGGCTGCGTAAACTAAGCATATTTCCCACGTGAAGGTTTACAATAGAGAAATTTCACGAGAGCCGAGCAATCAAGGAAATGGCCGAACGAGCTTTTGGCGGGAAAGTCACTCTCGTCCGTTAGCCGTCGATTTAATAAAAATGCAAATATCTCAGTTAATATTCAAGATAGAGAATAAATGTATATAACAATATTTATAGTAAATGTAATTTGCAATAAGATTGGTTTTGTACAATTTATTGATCCGACGTATAGTAGCGGAGATATTTCGAATTTTCGAAAATTCTCCTCTCTAAACCCCCCTCTCATTGGTCCGATTTCAGCCGTTAACGAACTTGATCTTTCTTTTTACATAAAACTACTAAATATCGAGTTTGGTAACGATTAAACAAAAATTGCGACCGCTAGAGCGGTAACAGACAAATATATATATATATATATATATATATATATATATATATATATATATATATTTTTTTGCCAGTCTTTGAGTATTTTTCTTTGTACTATCTTTTTTGTGTCTGCCGGTGTTAGCGTAGTTATTTCGGCAGTAGTCATTTTTGTTGATAATTTTGCATTTTTGTCAATATCAGTAATTTGTGTAATGTCCTTGAGTCCGGGCAACCACAACATTTTAAAGAAGTCCGCATGGGCTGCGTAAACTAAGTAGATTTCCCTCGTGAAGTTTAACAATAGATAATCTACATAATGGTGACACAACACCTCCGTCAATATTAAGTGAATAAATACAAAAGATTAAGAAACCTCCCGACGGATAAGGTCCAAGAACTTAGGACCAGGGGGGGGGGGGTCACCAGAACATATTTGCATTATCTCCTATAATAAAGGTATCTTCAAAACCATATTAGGTATTTAAAATTCGAATAGTGTGGTTTATCCCATAACAGAGTATTATTTATGTAACATTGGCAGAAGTGGGGGTTTGCTGAAGGTTGAAAACTGAAAAATGAAAATATCTCGGATAATATTCATGATAGAGAATAAATGTATATGACAACATTTATAGTATATTTAATTTTCAATAATATTGATTCTGTACACATTTTTGATCCGTATGGTAACGGAGATATTCCGAATTTTTAAAATTATCTACCTCTAAAACCCTCCTCTCGCCTTGACCGATTTCAGCGTTAACCAACTCGATCTTACTTTTTGCATAGAACAACTGATCATCGAATTTGGTATCGATCAAACAAAAATTAGGACCGCTAGAACGGTAACAGACAAATATATAGATATATATTTACATCAGCTCCTTGATAGGATCGATTGACATTTGAAGAATAATTTCGAAAATCGCATCGTGAATACGACCTCAATAGCTGATCCCTTAAGTATATTATAGGTGTATTAGTTGGAGTATTTTTTTAATTACTGAGTGATTGGAGAAGATGCTTCCCAAGGAAAGTAAAATAAAAATAGAAAAAAATAAAATATACCTTATTATCACATAATACTGGTTAAATTAAGTAGTGGTTCTGGGTCGGGGGGCATCAGTGGAGGGCTGGATTGGAGTGAGCCGCTTCTTGTGCAGCCTGTACCCGGGCCTGCTTGGACATCTTCTTCTCGATGTCTTCGAGGGACTTGCCCTTGGTCTCTGGGACCCAGTAGATGGAGATGATGCCGAAAAAGCAGAGAGAGGCGAACACATAGAAGGCAGTGTGATCTCCGTAGCCGTAGCGGATGTCGATGAATGTCTTGGTCACGACGAAGGTGCATGCCCAATGGAAAGCTGTAACGAAAGCGGCTGCTTTTCCACGGATTCGCTCTGAAAACAACAAAAAAATTATTAATCATATTGTCCCATATAAAAAAATTCCTAACTAAGCATATTTCCAACGTATTTGCATTTATCTCAAAAGTTAAAATTTTAATGAGAACAATATTTGGTATTTATGCTTCAAATAATGTCCTCCATAATATAACAGCTTATTGTGTGACATGAGCAGGAGGCGGGCTTTACTGAATAAAATGCAGATATCTTGGTTAATATTAAAGGTAGTGAAAATATGTACATAACTACATTTATAGACCAGTAAATTTGTAATAAGATTAGTTCTATGTATTGTTTTGATCCGATGCATTATAACGGAGATATTAAGAATTTTCAATATCCTCCCCTGCATCGAGTTTAGTAACGATTAAACCAAAATTGCGACCGCTAGAGCGGTAACAGACAAATACATCTATTCTTCAGTTTGTTACCTCCTAAGGTCAGTTTTGTAATAGATAAATATACACCCTGTTAACACACCACCATGAATATTAAGTCAATAAATATACACAGTAATGAGAAATATTTCGGTCAATCTCCCAACGGAAAGGGCCTGGATTTTAAACAATCAGATCTGCTAACCTCTCACAACTGAACTGATACATTAAAATATTCACCAGCGGAAAAAAAAATTACATTTGAATATAACATAATTATTTTATAAAACATTGTTTACTATATCAAGTACTGTAATGAATCAGAATAATTTTTATCTCAATCAATTAAATTTTACTAGTTTAAGAACTTGAAAGGGGGAGGGGGGGGGGGGTCAACAGAACATATTTGTTCGTATCTCGTATAATAAAAATATTTTGAAAACAAATCTGGTATTTAAGCTTCGATAATGACAGACTATTGTTTATGCATCATAAGCAGACGTGGGGGTTTGCTGAAGGCCGAAAACTGAAAAATGCAAATATCTGGATTAATATTCAAAATAGAGAATAAACGTATATAACAATATTTATACTGCATTTAATTTGCAATAAGATTTGTCCAATACAATTTTTTGACCGACGTACAGTAACGGAGATATTTTCGAAATTCCCCCCTCCCGCTACTACAGGTCCGATTTTAGCCATTAACGAACTTGATCTTTTTTTTTTTTATAAAACGTTTAAACATCAACAACGAGTTTGGTAACGATCAAAAAAAAATTAATAAAATTGAAAAGCGCGAAGGTCTTACTTGGCAAAAGCTCTCCCATCATGAGCCAAGGGAGCGGGCCGAACCCGACGGAGAATCCGAAGACGAACGTCACCAAGCTGATGAGGGGTATCCACTCGCAGCCGGTGCAGGTGATCTGGCTGCTCTGCAGTTGGAAGAATATCGCCATGACTAGCAGAGTCACGAACATGAGCCCCATCGAGATGAACAGCAGCACTTTCCTTCCGATCTTGTCGACGAGCCCTGTAGCTATCATGGTCGAGATGAGGTTCACCACACCCACCACCACTGAAGACAGGTTCGAGTCGATCTTGCTCTCAGATTTCTGAAACAATAAACAAGAAGAATTGTTAAAATGAGCTTATTAGGCATACTGATGTTAGCATATATATATATATATATATATATATATATATATCTATATATATATAGATAGATAGAGAGATAGAGAGAGAGAGAGAGAGAGAGAGGAGATAGCGATAGAGAGTGAGAGAGTGAGAGAGAGAGAAGAGATAGATAGAGAGAGAGAGAGAGAGAGAGAGAGAGAGAGAGAGAGAGAGAGAGAGAGAGGAGATAGAGAGAGAGGGGGGATAGAGAGAGAGTGGAGAGAGAGAGAGATGGGAGAGAGAGAGAGAGAGAGAGAGAGAGGAGAGAGAGAGAGAGGGGGGATAGAGAGAGAGGGGAGAGTGAGAGAGATGGGGAGAGAGGAAGAGAGAGAGAGAGAAGAGAAGAGAGGAAGGAGAGAGAGAGAGAGAGAGAGAGAGAGAGAGAGAGGAGATAGAGAGAGGGGGGAGAGAGAGAGTGGTGAGAGAGAGAGAGAGAGATGGGAGAGAGAGGAGATAGAGAGAGAGGGGATAGAGAAGAGGAGTGGAGAGACAGAGAGAGAGAGAGAGAGAGAGAGAGGGGAGAGAGCGAGAGAGAGAGGGGAGAGAGAGAGAGAGAGAGAGAGAGAGAGAGAGAGAGAGAGAGAGAGAGAGAGAGAGAGAGAGAGAGATAGAGAGAGAGAGAGAGAGAGAGATGGGAGAGAGAGGGGAGAGAGAGAGAGAGAGAGAGAGAGAGAGAGAGAGAGAGAGAGAGAGAGAGAGAGAGAGAGAGAGAGAGAGAGGGGAGAGAGAGAGAGAGAGAGAGAGAGAGAGAGAGAGAGAGAGAGAGAGAGAGAGAGGGGGGAGAGAGAGAGAGAGAGGGAGAGAGGGGGGGAGAGAGAGGGAGAGAGAGATTTAAACAAATATATTCTGCCCTAAATGTTTCGTGGCTTACTTGCCTCCTCTTCAGGGGCTATTCCTTTCCAAAAAAAATATAATAATAAAATTAATTTAAGTTAAACTTTTTATCTTAAATTAATTGATTTTAAATTATGACGTCATATAATCGAGTTCAAGATTGACGCGTGAATAATCGATTTGTAGTCAAGCTACTTCGGGAACCTCAGTATCAACTACCTCCCCAGTGAGGACAGTCACAACGGTCGTAAGAGGGAAACGAGCACTTCAGGAATTACTTACATTCCTGCCCAATATATAATTAGATTTAATAAATATATCATTAATACAATATCTTGGAAAGAATTATTAAGGGATTGTTAAATTAATTTTATATATCTTTTTTTTTTGAAATGGAATCACCCCTGAAGAGGTGAAAAGGAAGACACGAAACATTGAGGACAGTTTCAATAGAGTATGTACCGAAAAATGTTTTTTATAGAAGACACTTGCCATAAAATATGAAGAACATATAAAAAATATTGGGTCCAGAATAAGAAGTATATATATATATATATATATATATATATATATATATATATATATATATATATATATAAGTGTATTAGTATGTAGATAGCTGAAGAATGCAAGTATTTCGGATAATATTCAAGATAGAGAATAAATTTCCATAACAATTTTTATAGAAAATTTAATTTGCAATAAGCTCGGTTATATAATAATAATAAATAAAGCTTGGTTACGATCAAACAAGAAATGCGACTGCTAGAGGTAACAAACAAGTATATATATATATATATATATATATATATATATATATATATAATTTTGAAAGGACCTCATTTTCGTCGTCTCCGAGACAGGATTTATGGATTTTTGAGGACATTTTTCAAAAAACGAGTCATGAGTACGACTTCTCAATAGCTGATTTCCCTTGAGGGAAATCTGCTATTAATCTACTTCATAAATAATACATATTTTTGATATCTCACCTCGAAAATGTCGACGGCGTAGTAAATGATTGCATTAATGCCGCTGAATTGTTGGAAGAACTGTAGGCCGAGGCAAATGAGAAGTGCTCTGATGGTGTCTCGCTTGAACATCTCAATCCAAGATGAAATATAGCCAGCCATCTCCCGGAAGGCACTCTTCTTTCCATAAAGCTTGTTTCTCTTCTTCTCCTCTATAATAAGATAAAAAAAAATAATATTAATTTTTCGCTTGTCTAACTGATATAATTTAAATATTCTTCATTCTTTAGTTGAAGACAGTCATCAATAAAAACAACTTTCGGTGCTTATCCATTATCGGGAGGCCACCCATTTAAAGATTTAATTATTAAATCATAATTTAAAATAAAAACACTTTATTTTTAAAATAACACTTCTAGGGTTCATTTGAAAAATAAAATACACTACAAAATGTAATTATAATTTAGAGTTGGGCCTAAACTGGACGATGTAGCTGCTTATAACGGTCGTCCCCGGCCGTCGTCTGCGACATGAACTCTGTAAGCTAGCTCTCCAAGTGGTGAAATAATAAACAATCACCAAGTGGTGATGATAAACGATTACTCATTTTCTGATAACAAGAGAAACAGAATGGCTTATGTTGCGTCTAGGGAACATCCGCTCTGCTGACATCACAAACATCAACATTTATTTCCTTTATAATCACTGCCTTTTTTCTTCTTCTTGTCATTTCCCCATTAGCCTGTTATTCTGATCATTTTAAGTTTGCAATTGTTATTTGTTGCAATTGTTATAAGTATGCAATAAAAGTGCTTTTTAAAAAGGCTTTCACGCTTACCTTATTCTTAACTGGCGCCCGAACAGAGACTGAAGTTTTCATTTTCAACTGTGATCAATTTCGCACAATTTTGAAAACTTTGGATTTTAATCCTTTACTGCCTATTACCAAAAGAACAGTGAAAGCCTTTTTAAAAAGTACTTTTATTGATAATAACAATTAGAAACTTAAAATTAACAGAGTAACAATCTACATCTACTGGGGAAATGGCAAGGGGAGGAAAAAAGGAAGGGATTATACAGGAAATAAATGCTGATGTTTGTGATGTCAGGAGAGCGGATGTTCCCTAGACCTAACTTAAGATAACCTAGTCCAGTATCAACAGTCTAGAGCGATAAGCGGTTTTGAACCAGAAAATGTTTCTTTGTAAATAGTGAGCGGCTTCCCATTAACCATTTTCTCATTCATAAATTCTAGAAGCGACATTTTAAATAATAAAGTGATTTTCTCTTAATTATGATTTAACGTGTATTCAAATAAATAACACCTCATAGGGTTACTATGAGGAGAGAAAAAAAAAGTAAGCCACGAAATATGTTAGGTAATGTTATGAATAAAATATGCTGGGAAAGAAAAGTGTTTTTATTGGTGACCCTTGAAATTAAAATATGAAGAATATTTGGTAATACTGGGTCCTGAATAAGGAGATATAAGATAAGTAATACATACCTTGGCTTTGGAGCCACGTGAGGCTTTCGGGCAAGAACCACGCGAAAAGGAAAAATGGGAGTGGTAGAAGGATTCCAACGAACGCCAATGCCCTCCATTCCATGTAAGCACCGAGAATATAAGCAGTCAAGACACCTGAAAATGTGAAATGTTAGTGAAATTGATGTGTTTCGACTCAGGTAAAGAATAAAATATTTTGGAAAATCACTGCCAATCCTGTATGATTTTAAAAAAAAAAAATCCGTCACGCAGGGGCTGCGTAAACTAAGCAGATTTTCCACGGGATGGTATACAAGCGATAAATCTGCATACTGGTAACACCACCGAGAATTTTAAGCAAATAAATACAAACTTAAAGAGGAGAAATCTTTCCGCCAATTGACAAGTTAATAATATCTACAACGGAAAACGTCTGAATTGTAAACGAACTGGGTAATCAAGATCGCAGTCTTGAATAGATAGAATCTAGACCGGAAAGAATAACAATTACTGAAATATATCTGAATATAACATATTCAATTTATTGAAAGCTATTTACTATATCTAGTACTGTAAATTATAATGAATCAGAATACTTTTTATCAATCAATCAAATTTTAGCAGTCCAAAAACTTAAGACGGGACCCACTCCCGAACCCCAGAACATATTTGCATGCATCTCCTATAGTAAATGTCTATTGAAAATAATATTTAGTATTTAAGCTTTGTGTGTGGTTGCAATTTTTGTTTGATCTTATCCAAATTCGATTATTTATGTAAAACTAAAGATCAAGTTCGTTAATGGCTGAAATCTGAAGGGTGGGAGAGGGGTTAAAGGGGGAATTAATTTCAATATCTTTCCTCTTATGAGTCGGATCGAAAAATTTTATAGAACCAATCTTATTAGGAATTGCATGTACTAAGATTATTGTCATGTATATTTATTCTCTGCCTTTAATATTAACGTATATTTTACATTTTTTTTTTTTTTAGTTTTCAGCATCATAAACCACTGTATTGCAAGCTTAAATACCAAATATTGTTTTTATTGTTAGATACATGCCTTATTATGAGTCGTATCCCAAAATGTTAAAGAATCAATCCGGTTAAACTATTGAAGCTCTTCAATTGTTGTTTTCTGCATTTTTTCGTACCTCAATTATTAAGTGAGTTATTTGTGCTTTCATCTTTTCATCCTTCAATAACTCCCTCCCCCACAACCCTCTATCATCGGTGTCATCGGCAAGTGTGTTATACAAGTAAGTGGGAAACTGTTTACTCAGCACCTGCGTGACACATTTATTTTTTTGTACAGTTTTACATACATGGCATTATCGAGCTTCTACTCTTGAGCCTTAGGGTCATTTATGATTACCAGACACAACTAATATCATCATAACTTAATATTTTTACACCTCTTCAGTGCACTTTCAGAGCAACAGCTCCATCTTCAGTGGCTCTGAATTTAATCTGCTTAGTTTAAGCAGCCCCAGCGTGACGGAATATTTTTATTTATTCTCCTGACATACGCCTTGATTTTATTCTTCATTAATTATTTTTTGTATATAATTACATTACTTAATTGTTCGAAAGAGATGTAATAATACCTAAAAATAATTTTGTCCACCTAGCATGTACTAATCGAATCACTGTGTGCGTGTGTGGGGGGGGGGGGAGCCTACGAGTATATTTGCTACTCCATTGTTTGTATATTAAAGTTAATGTTATTTACTTAATATTCTTTTTCTGTAATCGTTGAATAATGGTAACATTACTAAACTGAAATGAGAAGAGATTACTAACAAGTGAAGAAAGTGAATTGCCTTCTTAATTATTAATAAGTATAAATTAAAAAATAATTTGAAGTTGGAAATTAAATACTTTTAAATGTTTCTTAACATTGTAAGAATTTATTTTAACAAAATAAATTGAAATATGAATGAATTATTGGTGGAAATAATCAATATATTTTAAAATTTAAATATAATAATAATTACCTTCCTTGTTTATAACCTGCACTTGTTTGTAACTGCACTACTTCACAATCATCACTAGTTGTTTTATAACTATGCTTATAACCTTTCACAACCATGCTTATAACCTACCAACAACATACCATAATCTTCACAACACCCTAATTTTGTTCATATTCTGGTTAGATCTGATCATGTATTACACGATTACAGAAAAAATTTAATATTACACTCGTGACGAAAGTAGAATTTACAACTCTCATGAAATTACCACACTCGCTTCGCTCGTGTGGGTAAACGTTTCACTTGAGTTGTAAAATGAACTACTTTCGTCACTTGTATAATGAATAACTATTTATTAATCCATTTTTATTTCTTTTTCAGGTTTGAATAGACTTTACTCTTGACGCTAATTGTAAGACAGTAAGTTAATCATTGCATATATTGTTAAGTATAAGGAGTTCATAATGCCCGTTCAACTATTAATATATATATATATATATATATATATATATATATATATATAGATATATATATATATATAATGCATTTCTGACAGATTTGGTGACCTGGGTGGTCACTTAGTGTGTAAGACGGATACTGAGTTCGGGAAAGATTTCTCTTATTTTTGATCGAGTAGTGATTGAGAAGTGTGAAAGACATCCATCTATCTGCAGCCACAAACTCTACATTTAAGAATCGGTTGGAGACTGTACCATTTAATGTTTAATGAAAGAAATGCGGGCCGGGCCGATGATTCTTCTCTTTAAGTTACCGCACCTCTTTTCTTTTTTTTTTTGCCAATACTATGTAGGTGGAAAAATGTATTGCTTTTATTAATAATCACTACTTAATTAGTTAAAAATAAATTATTTTTACAAACTTTTTTTTGTTATGTTGGTGATCATGGAATTAAACTTTTTTTTTTCTTTTAAGAATCCATTCCTTTTCCAGTAGGATCCATTTCTTTTAAACAAAATTTCGTTGGTTACAACTTATGTCACATTATTCCTCAATAAAATTTGCCGTTTCTAAAATAAATAATTGTGCATTTTGCTGTTAAAAAATGCTTCAAAACGAAAAATTCATCGATATAATAGTCTTAAAATTTGATTTTCAACAAGAATCCGTCATAAAAAGTATGGCATTCCATTGGCTCCGTTATGGCCACTGGAGAATGTTAAGAGGTTGAATATGGACTGAAAAGATTCTGCAGGGGTCACAATTATTGCACACCAAGTCTCAGCCTTTTATTAATAGAATTGCCGGTTTTTAGGGGGGAGGGGTGGTGCGGGACGTTGGGACACCCTATGTATGAATCTCATTCATCATCTAGTAGTAGTAGTATCGATGGACATTTCAAGACATTTTTCTAAAATCGCTTAATGAGAACGACCTCAATAGCTGATTTAAAAAAAAAATATCTCCTAAAATAAGAAAAAAGCTACACTGAAGAATGTAAATTAGTGCTTACCAGTATTTCCCATGACGGTGGGAAATATTCCGAGTCGCCCCCTGATTTCAGGGTCGATTGTCTCGCTCAAGTAGATTGGGCTGGATAGAGTTTCAATGCCAACTCCCAGCCCTGCACATGCTCTGCCCAGCATCATCACACGCACGTCTTGGGCAAAATATATCATGATAAACGCTGAAAAAAAAATGAAGTTTTTTTTTACCCACTCAATTCAGTATCCCTGAAATTTATAAGAATTCCCTCCACTTGTACATCCCATCTTTCGGTAGAATGTACAGTGGAGTTATTAGAGTAGAGCTAATTAAAATCATTATCATACATGAAATACAAAATAACTTAATAACTCTAAGCACACGTGACTTAAAAATATAAAATCCATTTAACAAATTTTATAAATGAAATATAAGGAGAATTTTTATAATAATGAGTAAAATAGTAAATACCAAAACAAAGCAAATGATTACTGGGAATATCTGATGTTTTTATCAGGTATAGTAAAGATTACATTTCCTTTATTTATTTTACAAAATCTAACTTCATAATTTTTTATCATTTATATTACTTATAAATAACATTAAACCGTTAGAAATAACAAACAGAAGATCGTACTTTGCAATCAAACAAACCAAAGCAAAATTATGAAAAAAACAAGGAAATATAATGGGAAAATATGATGTTTTTATCGAGTTTTGTAAGAGATTACTTGTCCTTCATATATTTTTACAAAATCTACCTTTATAATTCTTTATCATTTATATCGCTTATAAGTGACATAAAATCATTAGAACAAACAAACAGAAGACCGTACTTTGCAACCAAACATGACGAAGAAAATTAATGTGAAAGAAAATAAAACATAATGGGAATACATGATGTTTTTATCAAGTTAAGTAAGAGATTACTTGTCTTTTTTTTTATAATTGTAAAAGTTACCTTCGTAATTCTTTATCATTTATATGGCTTTTAAATCACATGAAATCATTGGAACAAACAAACAGATGATCGTACTTTGCAACACAAACACAGCAAATTAATGTTAAAGAAAATAAATATAATGGGAATACGTGACGTTTTTATCTAGTTCAGTAAGAAATTAGTTGTCCTTTATTTATTTTACAAAATTTACCTTCATGATTCTTTATCATTTATATCGCATATAAATTACATAAAATCATTAGAAAAAACAAACAGAAGATCGTACCTTGGAAGCAAACACGACGAAGCAAATTAATGATAAAGAAAAGAAAATATATGCTGTATACATGATGTTTTTATCAAGTAAAGTATGAGATTGTTTTTCCTTTATTGTTGCTACATAACTTAACATTGGATGCAAAACATAACAAAGCCAATTGTTGATAAAGAAAACAAGGCATAATCGGAAAACACGATGTTTGTGTCATGTAAAGTTGGAGATTACTTGTCCTTTATTTTTTTTACAGAATTTACATTCATAATTTTTTATCTTTTATATTGTTTATAAATGGCATATAATAATAATAATTAGGCAAAATAAGGAACTTCATGGTTGTTACTACAGTCGCCTTTATGACTCGGAGGTATACCTGGCTTATTCTGTCGCATAGCTGACGTCAGGAAAGCTGTTTTCAGAAACAGAAGGTTTCATTACAGCTATCCAAGAACAAGTGATTGCCACCAGTTCATACAGTCGTCATATTCTCAAGGACAGTAATGTTTCAGACAAGTGTAGATTATACAACAAAGCTTATGAGTCCATTCAACATATTACGGCTGAATGTGAAATGCTTGCTGGGTCCGAGGACTTACAAAGGCACAATAATGGGGCAAAAGTATACCATCAAGCTCTAGCAGAGAAATTCCTTACATTCCTCAAAAATTATTGGAAAAAGATAATATAAAGGTGTATTGGGACGAAGCGATGATAACTGACCATACTGTGCACCATAACTAACCGGATATTCTCATATCAATAAGACTGCTGATATTATCGACATTGCAGTACCCAATGATGAGAATATTCGAAAATCCTATGCCGAAAAATTAAGGAAATATCAAGAATTGTCTATCGAGCTCAAAGAGGTTTACAAACTGAAATCTGCCATGGTTGCGCCTATTATAAGTAAGTTCAAATGGTCTCGTGCCAAAAAAAACAATAGCAGGCACCAAGAATTTAAATCTGCCAACAACAATTATAAAAGAAGCACAGCAAGGGGTACTTCTTGATACTGCCAGAATCGTGCGTAAATTTTTAAATTCCCAATAACATGTCACAATCACAAACTCCATATCGGTTGGACTTTCTCCCGATATGGATTTTATTCCAGTTCTTACTGAGTATAAACCTCCCACATAATAATAATAAAATAAAACAGAAGATCGTACTTTGCAACCAAACAAACCTAGTCATGATGATAAATACGTCTATATGTTTGTGTTTGGAGGATATTAATTGTATTTTAACTTGACTCGTCAAGTCAGTTTGAAATAGTTGTCCTCAATTCTTAAAATAGTTACTCGAAAAATCGAATGAAATAAATTTCTACTGTTTAGAGTGTGATCTGTACTCACCTATGATGAAGGGGACACGGCCTAATATGATAGTGTACTTTCGCCCAATGTGCTCCAAGAGCCAGCCTCCAACGAAGCTTCCGAAGAAAGCAAATAGGGGTTGAAGACTTCCAATCCATGAAATCTGAAAGAAGTAAATGATTATGTACGAAAAACAGAGTATATGGATTAGCAATGCGACTCGCTTTCTCAAACAAGTATGGCCTGAGATTACATTTTCAAGTTTCCAGCTCGAAAAATTAGACGCTACAATCATTTAAGGAGATTTCTTCAAATACTACCTAGGATATGACGAAAACTAATACATACACACACACTATTCGAATTTTCTCCGTTATAATACGTTGGATGGAAAAATCGTATTAAACCAATATTAATCTTGCAAATTTTGTGTTTTGTGAATATTGTTATATACATATATTCTCTATCGTCAATATTGACAGAGATTTTGGCATCTTTTACGCTCCAGCCTACAGTAAACCCCCGCTTTCAGTCCGGGCACGTTAAGAATAAGCTAATTATAATGAACTGTCTTATTTCAAGCTGAAATACCAAATATAGTGTTCAACAAATCTTTTCTAGATGAGATACATGCAAATACGTTCCGACAGCCCCTCCCCCCGTCTTGGGTTCTTGGATTGCTAAAATTATAGTGATTGAGATTATTCTGATTCCTTATAAATTATAGTACTATATATAATAAATAGTATTCAATAAAATTAATGTATTATATTCAGATATATTCTTGTAATTGTTTTTCAATCCGATCAAAAATATTTCTGTCTATCTATTCAGCTCTCGGAGGTTTGCTTACCTGCTTGTTAACAATTCAGACGCTTCCTGTTGTGGATGTTATTTAAATGTAAACTGAATGAATCATTCCTCATTATCATTTGTATTTGTATACTTTATATTAGTTGTGGTGTTAAGTGTTACCAGTATGTTGATTTATCTATTGTAAAACTTCAAGTACGAAATCTGCTTAGTTTAGGCAGGCCCTGCGCGTCGGACGTTCGTTATTGCAGAGGTGTATTTTCAACCTTGGAAACACCAAAAATTATTTAATCCTTTATAAGCCAGACTCACTGTCCTGAAGAGTCTCTTAATTTTCTTAATCTACGAGGTGGTAGCAATCGGTGGGCGATTAAAGAAACTTTTTAAATATTACTCCAATCAATAGAACTTCAATAGCTGAAATTTATGAGGGAAACCTACTCGAAATTAAAAAAGTCCGTCACGCAGGTGCTGCGAAAACTAAGCAGATTTCCCACAGGAAGGTTTACAACAGATAAATCTAGATACTGGTAACACCACCGTGAATGTTAGCGAATTAATACAAACGGTAATAAGACATCTTTCAGTCAATTTATAAATTCAAGTCATCTCCACAACGGAAAGCGTCTAAATTGTAAAGAAACAGGGCAGCGCTGAATAGATAGAATTATTCTTTACCGGAAAGAAGAACATTTGATGAAATATATCTGAAAATAACATATTAATTTTATTGAAAACTATTTACTATAGCTAGTGCAGACATTTGCAATGAATCAGAATAATATTTATCCCAATCACTAAGATTAATGTAGTCCAAGAACAAAAGAAGGGGGGGGGGGTCACCAGAACATATTTGCATGTATCTCGTATATTAAAGGTCCCTGGAAAACAATATTTGGTATTTAAAATTCTATTAAAGTGGCTTATAATTACTAGAGTATTGTCTATATAACATGATTAGAGGTTGGGGTTTGCTAAAGGCTTAAAATAGAAAAATTCAAATATCTCGGTTAATATTCAAGGTAAAGACTAAATGTATATGACAATGTTTATAAGTACATTTCATTTAAAATATGATTGGTCCTATACACTTTTCCGATGCGACGTATAGTAACGGAGATATTTCGAATTTTCTATAATGCACCATCTAAACCCTCCCACACACTAGTCCGATTTCAGCCATGAACGGACTTGGTCTTTCTTTTTACATTTAAAATTGCTAAATGTCGAGTTGGCAACCGCTAGAGCGTTAACAAACACACACACACACACACACACACACACACACACACACACACACACACACACACACACACACACACACACACACACACACACACACATATATATATATATATATATATATATATATATATATTATCCCCCTATCTCTAAGCCACCACTTTCCCTTGTCCGATTTCAGCCAATAACAAATAAGATCATGTTTAGAGAGGATAAATTCTCAATACTGTACACTTTTCGATCCGACGTATAGTAACGGAGATATATTGAATTTTCGAAATTCTCCCCCTCTAAACCCTCCTCCTGGTCCGATTTCAGCCGTTAACGAATGATCTTTCTTTTTACATGAAAAGACTTAATCTCGAATTTGGTAACAATAAAACAATAATTGAGACCGCTAGAGCGGTAACGGACTAATAAATAGATTAAGGGAAATCAGCTAATAACGCCAGCCTATGTCTAGTGGCCATAATTGTTTTACAAGCCCAATTTTCTACTTAATTTTATAAAGGTCGATAATAACTAGTCATTACTTTTCCGGAACTGCTTAAGAAACTTTTGCTTTCTCCTGGCGTTTCTACTCCTAAGCCAATTAATTAATTTCAATTCAGAAATATTAACTGTTATTATTTTTTTATTGCTTACTTGAAGCTGAAGTAATTACGGCATAGATCAAAGAAACGTTTTCATAACATATTTGCAGCTATCTTACAAAGTAAAAGTAAAATGGAAAAAGTCCATGATATTTAAAATTGTAATGAAAAGATTCATGATATAACAGCTCATTGTTAATATGACATTGGTAGGAGGGAGGGGTTTACTGAAAGCCGAAAGCCAAAATATACAAATATCTCATTTAATACTCAAGATAGTATATATAAACACACACACACACACAGAGAGAGAGAGAGAGTTTTAGAGTAATTCATCGATTTACATTCACTAATGTACATTTCTAACAATAGTCAAAACCAAGAAACAAATTATATTATTTGTATGGTTATTTCAATAACAATTGAAATCGAATAAATTTGAAGTTGACGTCGTTTCTGTATTGGGATAACGTAAGTATGGCATGAACACCAATAAATATATAGTTCCTTTATTATTATTGTCTACTGTGTTGAAAACAGGTAGTTTTAAATATGTACACTGCATTTATTTCATAAATGTTCTACATATTATTCAAAAAAACTACGAATAGGTACGACTACGTCCATTATTTATCGCTAAATACTAAGCGAAATAAAATAGCCCTGTGTTTTTTTTTAATTGGAGTAGTTTTCAGAAATGTATTACAATCGTGGGGTAAAGAGAAAAAGCCTATTTTTGACAGCGCGTTTAAAAGTTAAAAATAATTTTTCAGCATATTTCCCTGACGGGAAATGAGCTATTTAGGTCGTTCTCATGACGTGATTTTCGAAATTTTTCTACAAATGTCCATCGTCCTACCTAAGAGATGATGGGATGAGGTCCGTTCAAAATTTTATATATATATATAAAATTGTAACCTCTGTCTGTACATTGACTTTTTTCGCGAAATGTCACGATAACCTTTTCGTCCTTTCACATGTTCATAGATACCATAACTGCATTTTTGTTTCTTTGTGTTCTGTCTGTTTGTTTGTTTGTTCTGTTACCTTTTCACGCATAACGGCTGAAACCGAATTTTATGAAACTTGGTATGTATATCATCTACTAACCCAACTTAGACTTTAGGACTATATTAATATTCTCTGCAGACGAACAGGAGAGTGGGGTGTTGTAAGGGAAGCCAGGAATTAAAAATAGCGATTATATCGTTTTTATACTATTGGTTTTTCGGCAAATATGAACATAACAAACGTTGTTTATTTTGTTTATTTAGAGTAACTATTGTTATATACACTTTTTTCGTAATCGAATTACAATATAAAGCAGATATACGCTAAAACCTATAGCGGAAGTCACATTTTATTTGAGACAAAAGACCCAACGAAATAAATAAAACTCAGTATATGTTATTAGCACTAACGCTTTCATTATAACAAGCCATACCAAATTCTAGGGACGGGCAGAAGTGGGGGTTTAAGGGAGGCCTGAATTTAAAATAGCGATATTCGTTTCCCATTGGTTTTTTGGCAACAAATATGCACATTACTGCAAAATGTTGTTTAATTTTGATTTTTGGAGTCACATTTGTTATCATACACTTTTGCCGTATACGGAAGTATAAGATGAGTTATACGCTAAAAACTTTAACGGGAAATCAACAATTATTATTGGTACCAAAGACTCAACCCGAACTAAACAAAACTCCGTATGTGAATTTAGCACATAACTCCCTCCATGGTAATAAAGTTCTGCTACCATTATTCTCTAGAGTAGGGCGGGCAGCAGGATGTAGAGGGGTTGTTTAAGGGAGGCCTGAATTTAAAATATAGCTGATAAGTTTTCGTTTCCATAGGTTTTTTTGGCTAAAAATATGGGGCAGGCAGTTGTCAGAAATTGGTTGTTTATTATGATTTTTAGAGTCATCATTGTGCTTATTCCACTTTTTGGGGCCGTATACGGAAGTATAATGAGTTAATAGCGCCTGAAAACTTTAATACAGAGGAATCAACAATTTTATTGGAACGGCTGAAAATACTCAAGCCTAGGAATCTAATACAAAACTCCAGTATGTGAATAGGCGACATAACTTCACTGCTCATGGTAAATGAGTTGTAGCCATAATTTCATAATGAGATAATTAGCAGATATTTCGCTTTACCTATTGTTTTTCGCAATTATGGCCAACATAATCAAAGCTGTTTATTTTTGTGTATTTAGAGTACGTTTGTTCATATTTCATTTTTGTTTTATAACAATTCAGAGAAACGAGATATACACTACACCCTCCCTAGAGGTTGATGCCAGCACATGTTTTACTTGGTGCTCTAACAATGAATGGACTTAACAATAACTCGGTATGCGTTTTGTGTTTGTTTAGCATTAATTCTTCCATGATATATAAGCCATCTGCCTATTATTTAAAATTTTAGGCTTGTAATTAGAGATATTTCGTTTCCTATTGGTTTGTCGGGCAATTATGCATCATATTCCAAAAGTCTTGTTGATTTTTGTATTTATGAGTACACGTTTTTATATTCGAATTTGTTTGTTGAACTAACTGCAGATAAACGAGATATAGCACTATAAAGCGTAAGCGGGAGCCGACAGTTTTATTGGCCTAAGCAAATTGAATGAACTTAACAAAACTCGGTATGTTGTGTTAACATTAATTCTATCCATACATTATAGAGCTTATATTAAAATTTTATGGGGTTAGAACGGAGTGGGGTTATAAGGGAGGACCTGAAATAAAAATTCGCATATTTCATTGTCTATTGTGGTTCGACAAACATCACATAACTAAAAGTTGTTTACTACTTATTTAGATAGTAACTATTGTTTTATACGTTCCTCCAGGGAACAATGTAGTGGAGTCAAGTAATTGTGCGTAGAAATAGTGAGATATGCTCATATAAAAACATTGATTCCATATTTTGAACTATGAGTGATACCTCACCTGGAAAAAATTAATTCGAAATCTTATGTAATATATGTGGCCTGACAGAATCTAATGTCAAATGTGCAGCAGGGATTCAGAATATGACAATTCGGAGGAGGGGGGGAGAGGGCAATCGGCCTGAAACACCACCACACGACATCCCCTGAATTAAAAATTCGCAATAATAAAAAAACTCGGACAAATATTTCATTGATCTATTTAGTTCTGACAAACATGCACATAACAAATACGTTGTTACTTTCTCTATTTAGATTAACTTTTGTTTTATACGTTTCATCAGGCCCGAACAACTGTGTGCGTAGCAAAGTTAATTTGCGCTCGAAAATATTGATATGCTCAACAATGAATCTTCAATGAAACTATGCAGGTACCTCACTGGAAAAATTATTCAAATCTATGTTATATTTGTGTCCTGAACTGGAAATACATATGCCATAAACTGTCCACAGGAGATGACTTCATAAAAAATTAATTTCTTATTAACAAATGCCAACATACGGGTATTACGCCTCAATAACACTGGGACATGTAAATGTACATAATATATTGTGCAAAGTAAACCTTGGCAAAAATGTACCCCACACCATTCAGTTACTCAAATCAATTGCCGGGCGAAGCGCGATATCTGAGGCTAGTTATATATATATACTAGATCAGAATACCACTGCTTCGCCCGGGAATTCATTTGAGGCTGGATGGTGATGTGGTATTTTTTGGCAAGTGCTTTACTTTGGGCACAATATATTTGACTTTACCGCTCGTCCCAGCGTTTAGGGCTTAATGCCGCGTCGTTCTTGATTTGTTAATAATAAAATTGTAAATTCAGGTCCTCCTTATACTCCCACTGCCTGGCCCGTTCCTAGATAAATATGACAATTCGTTCTGAGGGACAGTGATGACTTCCATAAAAAATAATTTTATTATTAACAAATGCCTAACAAAGAGGCTATTTATCCCTTAAACAGTAGCGGACGGTATAATGTCTAAATTTATTGTGCTAAGTAAACCTTGCCAAAAAATACCAACACCATTCAGCACTCATATCACATTGCACCGGGCCCCCGTCCCTCGAGTTATCTGAGCTAGTATATTATATATACTAAGCACTCAGATACCGGCTTCGGTCTTTTTATTCGCCCCGGCGCAATTCATTTTGATGGCTGCACGCATGATGATGCTGCGTATTTTATGGCAACGGCTTTACCTTGTGCCACAATATTGTTTGACTTAATACCCGTCCAGCGTCTAAGGGCTAATGCCCCACTGTCTTTCTGTGTGATTTGTTAATAATAAAATTTGTAAATTCAGGCCTCCCCTTATAACCACACTCCTGCCGTTCCTAGAAATAGATAGTATGGCTTCATATATAGAATTGCGTTGTGTAATACACTATAGTCTTTGGTATGTCAAATAAAATTGTTGAACTCCCCGCCATATACCAATTAATTGCGTATAATCACATTTAATTACCTCATGGTAATACGACGATATTCTAATAAAAAAGTTTCTCTTAAATAACAAAAAAACAACTTTTGTTATAGCACATATTTGCCGAAACCCCAATATGGAAGCGAAATATCACTATTTTTAATACAGACCTCCTTATACACCCCCACTCCTGCCCGTTCCTAGACAATGTTAGTATGGTCTAATTATAAGATATGGTCTGCTTTTTCATCTGTTAAGTGTTAAAATTATCTGACTAATACACAGTCTTTTGTGTCAAATAAAAAATTGGTTGACTCCCTGATATAACTATTTTGCGTATAACACATTTTATATAACCTCGCAGGTATACGACGCAATATTCTAATAAAAACAGTTTTCATCTAAATAACCAAAATAAAAACTTTTGTTAATGCACATATTTGCCAGAACCCCAATAGGAAAACGATAATATCACTATTTTTTAATATTCAGACACTCCCTTATACCCCCATCCTGCTCGTCCCTAGAAATGTTAGTTATCGACTTATTATAAGACGGAATCGTTAGTATAATTCTACAATAGCGATGTTTGGTTTAGTTCTGGTTTGAGTCTTTTGTAGCCAATAAAATTGTGCGACCTCCCGCCTATAGTTTTTAGCATATAACTCATTTATACTTCCTGTATACCTTCCCCCCTTTGTATTTAGCAAAAGTTACTTCTAAATAACAAAATAAACAACTCTTGTTATGTGCAATTTGCCTGAAAAAAAGCAATAGGAACTAAATATCGCCTAATTTTAATTTTCTTGGCCTTCCTTTATTAAGCCCCAACTCCTTCCGATCCCTAGAATGTTAGTAGTGGCCTTATATAAAGTGACATCACGTTAGTATTATATCACTAGCGAGATTGAGTTAGAGAATTAAAATTCGGTGAATCTTGTAGACCAAATAAAAATTGTGGACTCCCGCTATAGCCTTTTAGACATAGAACCGTTTACTTACTCATTTATACTTCCGTGGACGCATAAAGCTACATTTATAACAAAAGCTTTCTCTAAATACAAATAATAACATAACTTTTTGTTATCGTGCCTATTTGCTGAAAAATCTAATAGAAACGAAATATCGCCTATTTTTAATTTCAACGCAGCTCTATCCCTTATAACCCACACTCCTGAATTCTTCTTAGAGAATATTAATATTAAAAGCTAAACGTCTAAGTTGCGCCTAGTAGATAATATATAGTATAATACCAAGCCTTTTCATAAAATTCGGTTCAGCGTGTTATGCGATGAATTTGTAACACGTAACAAAACAAACAAACAAATAAAACCAAACAACAAACAAACTAGATCCCACGAAAAAAACATAGAATGGAGGGTGTGAATTGTGTTATGGTGATAGTTATAAGAATGGCTAGTGGGATAATATCACAGTCTTGTGTCTAAATAAAATTGTGACTCCGCGATATAAATGTGGGAGGATTACACATTATACCTCGGTATATCGACGATATTCTAAAATAAAAAAAGTTTTCTCTAAATAAAGCAAAATAAACAACTTTTGTTATGGGGGGGCAACGTATTGCCGAAATCCCAATAGGAACGAAATATCAGCTATTTTTAATTTCATGACGCTCCCTTATAAACTCCCCACTTCCTGCGCCGATTCCTAAGAAATGTTAGTATGCTTATATAAGATATGGGCGTTAGTGCTAATAACACTTGGAGGGAGGGGGGTCAGTCTCTTTGTGTCAAATAAGAATTGTTGACATCCGTCGAGTAAATACTTTTTTGGCGTAATAACACATTTATACCTTCGGTATACTACGATATCTAAATAAAAAAAAGTTTCTCTAAATAACAAAATAAACAACATTTTGTTATGCACAAATTTGCCGATACGCCCAAATAGGAAACGAAATATCACTATTTTTACTTTCAACGACGTTTGCTCCTCTTATAACAGCCCGCAACTCCTGGCACAGTCCCTAGAATGTTAGTATGACTTATTATAGAGTTGAATCGTTAGTAATTAATTTCACATAGCGAGTTGGTTTAGTTCGGTTGAGTCTTTGTGGCCAAATAAATTGATGACTCCCGCTAAGTTTTTAGGCATATAACTCATTGTATAACTTCCCGAATTACGGGCGAAAAGTGTATTAGCAAAAGTTACTACTAGAATAAACAAAATATACAACTTTGTTATGTGCATTGATTTCTGAAAAGCAATAGGAAACTAACAATGCGCTTTTTTTAAGTATTCTTGGCCTATCTATAGCCCACTGCTTCGTGCCGTCGTCGCTAGAAATGTTATTATTGGCTTATTATAAGGACATCGTTAGTATTAATTCACATTAGGCGAGATTGGGGTGACTGGGTGAATCTTTTGTGCCAAATAAATTGTGGACTCCTCGCTATAGCTTTTAGGCGTATAACTGCATTTATACCTTCCGAGTGACGGGCTAAAAAGTACATATAACAAAAGTTACTCTAAATTACAAAATAAATAACTTTTGTTGATGTGCATATTTGCTGAATAAATCATTAAGGAAACGAAATACGCTATTTTTATGTCAGGCCTCCCTTATACGCCAGGGCCACATCCTGTTTCATTCTTAGAGAATATTAATATAGGCCTAAAGTCTAGAGTGGGCTAGTAGAAATATACATACGGCTAAGTTCATAAAAATTACGGTTACAGCACGTTTATGCGTGAGACATGTTGAAAACGATAAACGTTTATCGCTTGGAAATTTTCGCCTGATAAAAAATCATTATGTACAGACATGAGTTACAATTTTAACTATCAAATACTATAGTATTTATATAATCATATAATATTATTATTATATATATATTATAGTATATATATACACAAGTCTGTTGCCGCTATCCTACGCGGATCTCTATTATTTATTTTTTCCCCCCCCCCCCTTACCCCCAAACTCGATATTAGTCGTTTTATGTTTAAAAAAAAAAAAAATGTCACGTTCTCTGACGGCCGAATTCGCGACGAGGGAAAAATTACTTAATATACTCCTTGTTATTATGCAGTTCGCAGATCTAAAATTGCCAGCTGACCAATCTTATCAGTAAATGTTCTAATGTTCTAATATATTTATGCTTGATATAGGACGTTTTATCACTGCCTTAAATTATTAACTGATGATATTTGCATTTTTTATGTTTCGGCTTTTCAGTAAAATCCCCCGATTCTACTTATTGCCATATTAACGAAACGATCGACCGTTGCTGACATTATGAAACAACTTTATTTGAAAGCCTAAATACCGAATATTGTTTATTTTGAACTTACTATACGTCTAGAGATAAATGCCTATACACGTGACAGCACAAACAGTACATCGAAAGAAAACAAAATGTAGTTATGTGTCTATTGACATGTGTAAACGAATAGATTTTATCAGTGAAAATTTCGCGAGGAAAAAATCAATGTAGCAGAGCAGAGTTACATTTATTAATATATTATATATATTATATATATATATATAGTATATAATATATATAAATATATATATACATCCTACTAAGTTCCTGTTGCCGCTCTAGGCGGATCTCTATTATTTGAGCGTTAACGCAAACCTCGATATTTTAGTCGTTTTATGTAACAAAAAAAAAAGAATGATGCACGTTCACGTGACGGCCGAATTCAGGGGGGTATATGAGAGAGACAGAGGGGGGAACACGGGATAAATTTTAATATGCTCCGTTTATTTATGCGTCGGATCTAAAAATTGCACTGACCAATCTTATAGCAAATGTCATGTTCTATAAATGTTTTTATGCACGTTTTATCACTGTCTTAATATTAACTGAGATATTTGCATTTTTTAGTTTTCGGCTTTCAGTAAACCCGGCACCGTATCTACGTTATGCCTTATATTATCGAAAACGCATGTGACTATTATGAAAACACATTTATTTTGAAGCCGATAAATACCGATTTTGGTATATGATGTTCTAATTGATACTTATACGTCTTGAGATAAATGCATACACGTGAAGCACGTGGGAAATCTGCTTTGTTAACGCAGCCCCTCAGACGGATTTTTCGGGATTAATAAATGACGCATCTGAATGGTCTCGACGAGAGCTACAACTAACTCTTTGCAATTCTGGAATATCTTTACTGGTTTAATAGATAACTCAATTGTGCTCCAGCATGTGGGGGTGAGGCCACGCTTATATGCAGAAGGGGGGGGGGGGGGAATCGCTGGGGGGCGTCTAGACGGGGAGCTACAAAATGGGAGTCAATTTGCAAACATTTACCCTAGAAACGGAAAATATCTTTAACATTGCGTTTATATGATAACTCAATGTGCCACGCATAAAACAGGCCACCTTGTATACACACAATCACATTTACCAGAACGGAAAATAACGCAGGGGATTTCCTCCAAGGAGCTTAGCCGAGTATATGTATGAACTATCATACATGATTTTTATTTTTGAAAAATACTGCGACAATGGACTTACATTCATTCAATATTTGGATTTCAGACTAAAATAGATTATTTACACTTTGAAACTATTTTCCCTCAGCGAGATGAAACATTAAGTTAATAACTGAACGTATTGACATTCCACGCGATTATGGAAGGAATGTTGTTATTTAAAAAAGATTATGTTTCAACAATTAAAGCCTTATTGCTTTTTTATATAACTATTCCGCATTTTTCCTAAACGAAAACTTCATTTGAAATTTTCTATCTCCTGAAGCAATGCTTAATGAACAAAGGTTTATTTCTAGCCCAGGAGGCGGAAATGCTTCGTTCATACTTACTAAAAATTTGTGAAATAGATTATGTTTGTGGTCGGGCACTTATATGCTGTTTCATTTCTCATTCAGCATTCTTTAGAGAAAAGAATAACAATAATGAAAAAAGGAAAGTAAAAAAAAAAAAAAAAAAAAACATGAAACTTGCTAAGAAGATTGAGGTGAAGTAAACGTGGCCGAAACTTTGGACAAAGTTTTTCTTCCAAGACATTACTCATTCATCAAGAATACCGAGAGCCATAAGCTAAGTGCCCAAGAAACAATTATTCACTAAATACATTAGCTTCTAAATCAATATACAGGCTGCGTTTTAGCGGGATTTATTTACAAAAAGTAGTTATAGAATTTGCTCAGATGAAAAAATTACACAAAACGTTCTTTCAAATCTTGTCTATAATAGGGTGGAAAAATAACATCAGTTTGAATTTCAAAAATCCGAATAGACGGAAATGAAAAAGCAGATGCAGCAGCCAGAGAAACCTACCTAGCTCGATCTACCATTCACACCCAACAACCAAATTAGGCAAACTAGCAGTAGCTTCTAACTCCAACCACTCAAAGGAAGATATTGATTCTAAAAATCTGGCCACGCAAACCGGGACAATGGTGGAACGAATAACACCAGAACATATAAACATAAAAACTATTAAAACAAGGGCCTCCATCCGCTTCCATGGAAATTGATTGCGACATAACAGAAGAGATTATGAAGTAATACCAGGAAAGTCTTCCGAATTGAGCACGTCAATGATTTTTCGCAATACTGGTGATCTTACTTATGACAAAAGATCAACATCCCCGCCATTTGTTGAGAAGTGCTAACACAGACTCTTTCATAAGCTATCTACCACTATATTTAATGGGCAATGATCAATCAGACGTATAACTGATTACATTTCGTAAACGGGAATGCGATAATTTCGCGATTGAAGTATTCAGCAGTAGGCCCTTCAGGTAGCATGACGGCCCAAAGAGCAAGAAGATAAATTGTGCTTAGTTTTGTGAAAATCAACGAATTTGTTTAAAGAAAATGCTAAATTACAAGTTTTTTTTATCCTCCGTTTATATTGTTAAATTTTAAATGGCGATAATCGAATGGGGGAATATAATTAACAATGCAAGTTAGTTTACTAATTGAAATTTACAATTTTTGACAATTTACATTCTAAAAGACTAGTTGTAACTAACTCAAAATCCTAAAATGCCAGGTAATACTATAACCAAAACGGAGAGTTATAAGATATTACAAGGACGACTCATTTGATAACTTTAGTACTTTTCGCCTAAAAACTCTTATGATTCTAGTCAAGCCTACACGTAGGGGCTTGAGTAAAACGAAGGGGCCTGAGTTCCGTATATTGTCACATTTACTGAATCTCATCTGCACCATTGCATGGCAATGCCAGTTGCCATTTTACTTCTTCATTCGCTATTGAAGTAACTAGATGCTTATATGTAAGTCGCCTACGGAGTTTACTGAAAGCTAAAAAAAACTTAATAAATAGGCAAATATCTATAGTTTAATAATTCATTTATAAGATGATTGATGGGACAATTCTGTGGTGGCAATAAGATCAGATTTGCTATAGAATTTTTTGCGATTGCGCAGCCTCATTTATTACAGAGATATTTTGAAATTCTTCGCCCGTTAGCCAACATCGATTTTCGTATTTTTAACGTACAAAACGCTTTAATTATATCGAATTTATGCGTAACGGTAAAGAACAAAACTCTGCCAACGCTTGCTATGAGTGGCAAATTCAGATCAGGTATTTAAACTATTAAAAAGTTACTTGATAATAGTCTTTATCGGCCAAATGACTTTATGCTCTTTACAAATTCAATTAATATTCGTCAAAGTACTAATTTATTCATGTCTGGCCAGGGATAGGTTTAGGATCTCTATCCTGGTCCCATCTTTCCTAGTATTTTCGATATATTTCATATTAAATTATGTCCAGCCTTCCGGGCCAATCTATTTATTCTCGGCACTCGGAGTGTACTGAAACATTGTGGTGAATAGGAACATTCAAAATTGTTAAATGGTTTTGGCTAAATAATTAATTGTAAAACAATAATCGATAACCCTCGCATGAAAGAGAGGGGAGTGTATAGTTTCTTCTTTTTTATTTTTTTTATTTTTTTTTTTTTTTTTTGGGGTTGGGGGGGTAATAATAATCCTATATTTACTAACCATGAAATTTACAAATCCCATCTACCAATAATTCCATGAGTGTTCCTTTCTGTCCACGGGGCACATGTATAATTTACAAAAATCGACATGCTAATAAAATAAAAATTGTCTATTCAAGTAGAAGATTGTATGTTAATGATCTCTCATTAATAGTAGGGCGCAGTCATATTGCTACTTAGCGGAAATTTCAGTTTAATATTTTAAAATATTATACATATTGGGGTAAGATATGGATCTTCATGCAGGACCTATTAAAATATCTAACATGTTACAGAATTTCTTATGATTAATTCTTAAATATGATTAGAGTCGTATGAATAGAAGAATTAAGATAAAGGGTGTTTCTAAATGTCTTTAGTCTAGCCCTAGCCCGATGGGGATTTATTTCAATGGATGTGGGGGGGCCCCAGTTTCTTGTTTCTAGCAGTTAAAATAAGTGCCCTTAGATTCGTTCTGCTGGCCACAGTACTCTCTCCAAATTGTGCTTTTGTTATGGCCATAATTTTACTAGTTTACATTGTGCCGGCCTTAGTGGATGTTGGAGGTGAGGGCTAACAGCAGGTTAAATGATGATTAATCTTACTTTCTTTGCCTGAAACTATCGTTGCCGCATTATTGGGTTGGAATTACTTTCTAGCACACATTTCCTATTACGTATTAGAATTTGCTAATGTATATAATTATGGGCTGAAACAATGCTATAGTTTGGATTGGTTTATTTGACATAGGGAAATATAATAATATTATATATATAACTATATATTTAATTATATATAATTATAAATTTATTATTATAAGATCAATATTTAAATTATCATTGCGATGCTATCCATTTGATTATGTATCTATTTCACGGAGTACCAGACAGTGGACCAAAATTAGAGGGGCATGTTCACTTTTTGTGCGTAATAATTGAAGGCATAACACCTGAGAATATAAGGCTTAAAACTATAAGGCTGGGACCGCGCTAAGCAATTTTATTCAATGAACTTTATTTTTTAAAGTAGTTTTTTTATATAATGGCCATATATGAAAAATGATAGTTTTAAGTCTTATATGACAGTTCTAAGTAAGATTCGGATTAGTGGGGTTAGAAATCTTTGTCACCCCCCTACTTATTTATTTATTTTCCATAGAAAATAACTTTGTTACTTATTTCCTATATATATATATATATATATATATATATATATGTAAGAAGTACAATAAATCCTATCCATTATTATGGGTTGAATTATTCAAAAACGGTTTGTCAAAAAGTGGAGAAAGAATGATTAAGAACACATTTTCATTTCTCTTCAAATCTATAATTTCTATTCTATTAATCCCCAAAAGATTCCAGGCCCTTTCGGAACAATAAGTCGTGGAGGGAAGTTTAATTGAAGTTGTGTGTACACATTGAAATCTTGCTATAAACATACCATCTACTAGATTGTATATACAAAATAGCTACGTTATAGAAGATATTTAATTATAATAAATGCTATCCATGATTTGAATTATCCACGGTGTGTCAAACAGAGGCTTGAATAGGAACTCATTTTCATTTATTCTTCAAAACTAAAATTTCTTTTCTATTTTATAAACCCTTACACACACACTTACAGGAAAATGTCCGTACGCTGAGAAGGGAAGCGTTAATGTACACTTTGAAGCAGATTTCCACACCGATGGAAGTCCTTTAAATAGGAAATCTGCCTATAAATAACAAATGTAATAGAATAGAGAATACCTCTAACCTAAAAAAATTATTTAGGGCCCCGTAATAACCAGTAGTTTTAGCCCCCGAAACACAGGTTAACCTAACCTCTAAACCTATTCACGTAGGGACGGATAGTTATGGAAAAGGCCGCCAGAGCTCTCGGCGGGAAAGTCCGAACATAGCCTACTGGTACCCACACCCTGAATACAAATGCAAATATCTCGTGATAATATTCAAGATAGAGAATAAATGTATTAAAACAATATGTATAGTACATTTAATTTGCAATAAGATTGATTTCTGTGCACTTTTTCGATCCGACGATTTGTAACGGAGATATTTCGAATTTGCGGGAAATCCTACCCCCACTCTAAACCCCCCCTCCCGTGGTCCGATTTCAGACGTTAACGAACTTGATCTTTCTTTTTCAATAAAACGACTAAATATCGAGTTTGGTAACGATCAAACCAAAATTGCGGACGCTAGAGCGGTGACAGTCAAAATATATAGTAGTAGATAGAATATATATATTATATATATATATATATATATTATATATATATATATATATATATATATATACCAGTTTTGAACGGACCTCATTTTCGTCATCTACTAGGTAGGATCGATGGACATTTGAAGAAAAATTTCGAAAATTCCGTCATGAGTACAACCTCAATAGCTGATTTCCCTTAAGGGAAATCTGCTAAAACAATACGCTGAGAAGGGAATTGTAAATGCACACATTGAAGCCGTGCTACAAAAAATACCACCATCATTCAGTTCCCATTGCATTCCCGAGGAACACCGGGCACCTTAGCCATATATATATATATATATATATATTTTATAAATATATATTATTTATTTTATATATATAATTTAGATTAGAAACGGGACTTTAATCTTCATCATTCTATTTTAGGATCTAGGGGGATTTGAGGAAAGCTTTAGAATATCTCGCCCGTCGTGAGCATAACCTCATTAGCTGCAATCTTCTAATAAGGCTTATGTATGCATAGTGAAGGAAACAAGCAAATGAGCTTATCAAGATAGTAGGTGAATATATTTCGTGAGAAATGTTTTTCAGAATTTCGACTACAAGAGTAGTTTTTTAGACATAAATTTTCAAAATGTGCAAATAGACGTCTATTCTATAGTTAGCATGGAAAGTTATTCCAAAATGTGTCTGTAAAATAAAAATGCACTAATAGTCAGCAAGAAGACTCCATATAATTTCCTTCTCGCTCTATTAATATTCTTAACAAAAAAAAAAAAAAAAAAAACAACACCTAATGAATTTAATATAAAACCAGACTGTTAAGTGAATAAATAAAGAAGTAATAAATCTATAAAAGTGAACCATTTTGCTAAAACTATTACTTTACACTCTGTTGCAAGGAAGTTTATTTATTCAAAAGATATGTCAAGTACAGTCTTACACAAATAATCTGTGAACATTTTAATGGTGATATTGCAAAAAAAATAAAAAATAAAATAAATAAATAAACTAAGCTTGAATTTTATAATACAATCTCAAACAGTAAAAAATATTGGAGGCATTAATCTCATTATCTCCAAATGTCAAAACAAATATATTTTTATATGTATCATTAAATAAATACATTAATGACTCAGGTATACTTAATCTCGACATTTTTAAAAAGACAGAAAAAAATTAATATCCGGACTCAATAAATGTAATTTTCCGGATATTAAAATACCCTGGACTGTTTTAATAAGACTCGCAAGAAATGTAATAAATATGAACATTAAAACAAACGCATTACGTTAACATTTATATTAAATGAAATATAAATATTTAATTGTGAATTTCTGACTAAATTGAAATAAATGAAATTTTATAGCTGTATTTCCTAAAATATAATTTCTCTGGGGTTCCTAAAAAAGGAGTGTGATGGCCAAAACTATTGGTGTTTTAATTCATTAGTTTAAAATTGATTAGCTTGTTTTTATATACATAACTATAATATATATATATATATTTTCTTTCGTGTCTGTTAAAATAACTTTTGTTTCACATGTCATAGACACCATATCTGCATTTTGTTTCTTTCGTGTCTGTTTGTTTGTTTGTTTGTTTGTTACCTTTTCACGCATAAACGGCTGAACCGAATTTTATGAAACTTAGTATGTATATTACTACTAGCCCAACTTAGACTTTAGGCTATATTAATATTCTCTAAGACGAACAGGAGTGGGGGTTATAAGGGAGGCCTGAAATTAAAAATAGCGATATTTCGTTTCCTATTGGTTTTTCGGCAGGTACGAACATAACAAAAGTTGTTTATTTTGATATTTAGAATAACTTTTGTTATATACACTTTTGTCGTTTACCGAAGTATAAATGAGTTATAAACTAAAAACTATAGCGGGAGTCATTAATTTTATTGGGCTCAAAAGACTCAACCGAACTAAATAAAACTCGGTATGTTTATTAGTGTTGACGCCTTGATTTTCATAAGCCATACCAACATTCCTAGGGACTAGCAGGAGTGGGGATTGTAAGGGAGGCCTGAAATTAACAGTAGTGATATTTCGTTTCCTATTGGTTTTTCGACAAACATGCACATGACAAAAGTTGTTTATTTTGTTATTTTAAGTTTAAGTTTATAATTTCGAAAATCGCGTCATGAGTACGACCTCAATAGCTGGTTTCCCTTAAGGGAAATCAGATAAAAGAACTGTAGCAGGCAAATATATATGTATAATTTTGAACGGAGATTATTTGCGCCTTCGCCTAGGTAGGATCCATGAACATTTGAAGACATTTTTCGAAAATCGCATCGTGAGTACAACCTCAATAGCTGATTTTCATTAAGAGAAATCTGTTGAGGTGAGCTTTATGGTTGGTGCACCCTGCATATTCTTGTTTTTAGGGCAACGAAGCCCGGATAAAAGGGAAACGGATTAGATTGTGCCCTATAATGATTTGCTAGTCGAGGTGTGTCACAAGGATGGTGGGAGCAGGTGAACTAATTCATGAATGGAGGTGCTGCCAGACACGTATCTTGGTTGACCCAGGACTGGCCACATGAATAATGAATATAACGTTGTTTTTTTCAGGCTGCATTCTCTTCAGGAGTGCTAGTAACAGGCTCCAATCGACATATTGGCCGGGTCTACCCCTTACACATTACAATCAACTCAAATTACAATTTCTTTGGGGAGGAATCTTTCGATTTATTAATAAAAAGGCCGTTGCGCGGGGGCTGCGTAAACTAAGCAGATTTCCCTCATGAAGTTTAATAATAGATAAATATACATCATGGTAACAAAGCACCACCGTGAATCTTAAGTGAATAAATAAAAACAGTAATACTAAATCTTTCAGTAAATTTAACCTCCCGAAGGGAAGCGTCTGAAATGTAAACACAGGTCTGCTCTCACCACAAAGAAAACAATTACTGAAATATATCAGAATATAACATATTAATTTTATTGAAAATTATTTACTATAAGCAATCAGACTAATTTTTATCTCAATCAATCAAATTTTATTTAGGAGTCCAAGAACTTAGGAAGGGGTGTAGTCACCATAACATATTTGCATGTATCTCGTATAATACAAATTTCTTGAAATCAATATTTGGTATTAAAGCTTTAAATAATGTGGTTTACAACAGAGTGTTGTAAATGTAACATGAGTAGAAGTGGGGGTTTGCAAAAGACTGAAAACTAAAAAATGCAAATATCTCGGATTTATATCCAAGATAGAGAATACATTTATATAATAAAATCTATAGTAAATTTAATTTTCAATAAGATTATTTTTATACAAATATTCGATCCGACGTATAGTAGCGGAGATATTCCTCCCCTCTTGAGCACCCACTCCTTGTCCGATATCAGCCGTTAATGAACTTGATCTATAGTTTTATATGAAACTTATATATCGAGTTTGGTAACGATTATAAAATAATTTCAACCTCTAGTCCTTTAACAGACATATATATATATATATATATATATATATATATATATATATATATATATATATATATATATTTACCTGTTAACGCCCTAGCGGTCGCAGATTAGGTTTGATCGTTACCAAACTCGATATTTACTCGTTTTATGTAACAAGATAGATCAAGTTCGTTAATGGCTGATGGCTATTGGTCCAGTGGGAGGGGGGGGGCTTAGTGGAGGATTTTCGAGAATTCGAAATATCTCTGATACTATACGTCGGATCGAAAATTGGTATAAAACTAATCTTATAGTAAATTAAATGAACTATAAATGTTTTCATATATATTTATTCTCTATCATGAATATTAACGGAGATATTTGCAATGTTCATATTCGGCTATTGTCGGTTCTGTCGCTGAAAGTTAGTTCAGCCGTTTCCGTAACTGTTCGGCTCTCGTGAAATTGGTATGGAGACTAGTGTAAGCTTCTTCTTTGTGTCATATATGCAAATAATTTCTATTGATCCCCACTCCCTTCTTTAGTTCATGGACTACTAAAATTTGAGTAATTGGGATAAAAATTATTCTGTTCCATTATAAATTACAGTACTTGATATAGTAAATAGTTTCCAGTAAAGTTAATATGTTACATTCAGATATATTCCAGTAAATATTTTTCTTTGCGGTGAAGATTATATATATCTGTTCAGCTCTGAGTGGTTGGCAGACAAATAGGTCTACATTGAGGGGCCGTTTCCGTTGGGAGCTCATTAAAATTAACTGAATGATTTCTCTTTACCATTTGTATTTATTCATGGTGGTGTTAAGTGAGACCAGTATGGAGATTTCACTATAGTAAAACTTTACTTGGGAAATCTGCTTAGTTTACGCAGCCCCTTCGTGGCGGACTTTCATTTTTTGCAGACAAATAGAAAAACGTTTTCAGGGTGTTAGAATCGCTTTACCATAACGTTCACACACAGAGTAAGACGGGTGAAATTAAATAAGCCAGTACTATGGATGGTATACTTACGTCCGTTGGGGTGATTTTCAAATCGGTGTCATTCAACATAGAGTTCATTGCTGGAGCAGTGTAAGCTGAAGAAAATCCTCCAACGAACGAACCAAGCCCCACGGCGAAGGATGCAACATACTACAACAAATAATGATTGGGTTAATACAACGTATAAAATAAATTTCATATATATAATAAAATATAAGAATAATAATTAGATTTAATTAGTTAAGTTAAATTTCCCATGCGCGCCACATATTTGCATTTATCTATAACGAAAAAGTTCAATCAGAGCAATATTTGGGATTTGGGCTTCAAATAGTGTGATTCATTATATAACAGCTTCTTGTTAATATGACATGAGTAGGAGTGGGGGTTTACTGAAGGCCGATAACAAAAAAAGGCAAATATCTCGGTTAATATTAAAGATAGGGAAAACCTCTACATATCAACATTTATAGAACATATAATTTAAAATAATATTTGTTCTATACACCTTTTCGATCGGGCGCATAACAACGGAGATATTTCAAATTTTCCAAATTCGCTCCCTCTAACCTTCCCCCCCCCCTCCCACAAGTCCGAATATCGCCGTTAACGAACTTGGTCTTCCTTTTTACATTAATAGTTTAATTATCGATTTTGGTGAAGATCAGACACAAATTGCGGCCACCAGAGCGTTATCAGTCATATATGTATATATACAGTTTTGAACGGACCATATTTTTGTCATATCCTGTGTAGGATCGATGGACATTTGAAGAAATTTTCCAAAATCCATGAATACGACCTCAGTAGCTGATTTCCCTCAAGGGAAAGAGATAGAGAACTCAGCTATTCTGCCTGCATTCCATCCCATCTCTCCTATACCTGGACCTCAGTTTCCCTTCCCTCCTCTCAGCATCTGGATATTGTCAGAAGTCGCTCTCTATGGTTTTATTGCCCGAGCATTGGTTTCGTTTTAGACTGGGCATTGAGAATACGTTTTATGACCCTCCCAGAGGCAATCAGGTAGAAAGTTGCCTCTGAAAGGACTGTCCAAGATTCAACAGTAAAACTGTCTCCATTTAGCAGACTTCTCTTGAGGGAAATCAGTATTATATCATTTATTGCCCCAGTCTTAGCTTCCAAAGACAGGGCATTGAGAATAAGTTTTATGACCCTCCCAGACGCAAACAGGTCCAACGGTAAAACTGTCTCCATTTAGCAGACCTCCCTTAAGAGAAATCAGCAATTAAGATTGAACTCATGAAGCAATTTTAGATACATTTTGTCAAATGTCCATCGATCCTATCTAGGAGATGATGAAAATGAGTTCAATGGTGTTGTTATTCTTTTTGGAGTTTTGGTCAATGTTGGTGAAAAAATCTTAGTTTATGCTGATATTTCGAGAATCTTTATTTTCTCTTCTTCAGGGCAAGACTAAAGATGCTTAAAAACTATTACACATGACTTTTGCACTTAGGACTAGGGTTATAGTAACCCTAGTGTAATAGTTTTTAGGTATCTTTAGTCTTGCCCTGAAGAAGAGAAAATAAAGATTCTCGAAATATCAGCATAAACTAAGATTTTTTCACCAACATTGACGAAAACTCCAAAAAGAATAACAACACCGTATATAAATATAACCTGGTCGAAAACATCAACACAATTATATATTTATGTATATATATATATATATATATATATATATATATATATATATATATATTTGTCTGTTACTGCTCTAGTGGTCACAATGTTTTTTTTTGGATTCATTCAAGAATACTTTTCGTTCATTATTTGGTCTTTAATACTTTTTTTTGTTTTTGATTTCAGAATCCATCCCTTGCTTTTCTTTCCGGTAATAAGTTGGCAGAACTGTTACATTTCAGACGCTTCCCGTCGGGATGTTTCTTATTATCGTTTGTGTTTATTCCCTTAATATTCAGGGTGGTGTTGTGTTGGCAGTATGCAGATAGTTAAACTTCACGCGGGAAATCTGCTTAGTTTACGCAGCTCCAGTGTGACGGACGTTTTACATACAAAAATGGGGAATGTTTGGACAGTCGTGTGTTATACCAGCAAGTGGGAATTCTCCCTTTTTAACACAACACCAGCTGAGTATTTGAGGCGCTCAGTATTATAGTGGCCCTACCCTCAAATTTTGCTTATTTGAGTTACCATTGCATCTGTTGTTGAATAATGTGTTCTATGAAATAATAGTGGCCTAAGCCACCTTCTAAGTTTTTTCACTAGATAGCAGCAGCAGTTTGTTTTTTAACTAACATTTTTGTCGGTATTTGAATAATATATAATGGCCTAACCAACTTGGTTTTACACAAATCTTACTTTTTGGGGTTAGGCCATTATTATTCTGATCGCCTCATTTATGAGTATGCTTGAATGAAGCACGTTATGAGAGCCTCACGGTCATAAGAGTTTGGGTAGGATATTTTTTACTACCGATCCTTTATACCTTGAAATGCTTTTAGTTACATCTCGCAGTGATTTATAGTCCCGCTAACGGCTTTCGTCCTAAACCAGAAATGAAATTTAATACAGTCTGCTTGAGTGGGTTTTCTCCCTTTCGCTCCGTTAGGGGCATTAGGCTACAATTAAGGAGTCTCCCCTCACCTTCTCGCCCCCAAACTCAATTTCCTCCAGGGTCAGGCGTAAAGAAAAAAAGTCCGTCACGCAGGGGTTGCGTAAACTAAGCAGATTTCCCAACCGAAGTTTTACAATTGAGAAATTTCACGACAGCCGAACTAGCTTTTGGCTGAACCTCACGACTAGAAACGAAATAACCGACCTCATCTCGTCCGTTATCCGTACATACATAATAAAAATGCAAATATCTCGGTTAATATTCAAGATAGAGAATAAATGTATATAACTATATTCATAGTAATTTAATTTTCAATAAGATTGATTCTATACAATTTTTCTATCAGGCGTATAGTAGCAGTATTTCGAATTTTCAAAAATCCTCCACTCTAACCCACCCTTCCACTAGTCCGATTTCAGCCATTAACGTATGTGATCTTTATTTATACATAAAACGTTTAAATATCGAGTTTGATAACGATCAAGCAAAAATTGCGGCCGCTAGAGCGTTAACAGACAAATAAATATAATTTTGAACGGAGCTCATTTCGTCATCTCCTGGAGAAAAAATTTTGAAAGTCGCGTCATGAGTAAGACCTCAATAGCTGTATTTCGCAGGAGATGCGTAAAATAAGCATAATTTTCCACTTAGTGCTTAGTCTTCAGATAATGTTTCATAATATAACAGTTTATTTTTATTAATATATGCCATGAGTAGAAGGAGTATCGTAATGACCAAAAGTAAAACATGGAAATATCTCGGTTAATATTCAATTTAGAGAAAACATGTAAATAGCAACATTCACAGAAAATCATATTTGCAATAAGATTGATTCTATACATTTTCTCAAACCGACGCATAGCAACTGAGATATTTCGAATTTTCGAAATTCTCCCCCTCTACACACCCACTGGTCCGATTTTTGCTTCTTGATCTTCATTTCTGATAAAACGTTTGAATATCCAGTTTAGTATATGGATGGACATTTGAAGAAATGTTTCGAAAAACCCATCATGAGTTCATCGTCAATAGCTGATTTCCACTAAGGGAACTCGGCTAAAATTGAAGTTCGACTTTCAGTAAACCCTCACTCCTGCTCCTGTCATATTAACAATTAGCTGTTATATCATGAACCACTTCATTCCAATGTTAAATACCAAATATGGTTTTCATCGAACTTTTACTTTTTGAGATATATGCAAATATGTTGGTGGTGGATTAAGAGTTTTCATTCTGGAAAACGTTTATTTTATGTTTGCCATACTCTTTATTTAATCGTTACAGTCAGCACTGCAAGTATATGCTATTGGCTGAAATCGGGGTGAAATAAAAGATTTGTTATTATTATGAGTCCGCTTGCAAAATGTTACATAACCAATTGATATTCAACAATTTTCGTTATATGCAATTTATTTTCGTAACTCTGTTAAGTATTAACTCGCGCATTCTCGTTTACAGACGTCAGTACCCAACACCTTTCTACTATTTTTTTTACACATAGAAATAGAAATTAGGAGGTGAGAGGAGATCACAAGTGTGTCATACCAGCACACAGATATATATATATATATATATATATATATATATATATATATATATATCTGTTAACGCTCTAGCGGCAGAAATTTTTGTTTGTTCATTACCATCCATTTGTACATGGGTTTGACATTTGACATAAAACACGACTTGAGGTCGTACTCATGACGCGAGTTTTGAAAAATTTCCGCAAATGTCCATTGATCCTACCCAGGAGATGACGAAAATGAGGTCCGTTCAAAATTATATATATATATATATATATATATATATATATATATATATATATATATGCGACGCTCTAGCGGTCGCAATTTTTGTTTGATCGTTACCAAAGATCATATTTAAGCGTTTTATGTAAAAAGAAAGATCAAGTTCGTTAACGGCTGAAATCGGACCAGTGGGAGTGGGGGGGTTTAGAGGGAGGGATTTTCGAAAATTCGAAATATCTCCGTTACTATACTCGGTACTATACTACCGGATCGAAAAATTGCATAGAGTATATCTTATTGAAAATTAAATGCACTATAAATATTGTAATATACATTTATTTTCTATATTGAATATGAACCGAGACATTTGCATTTTTCAGTATTTAACCTTCAGCAAACCCCCACTTCTCATTTTAAATAAACAATAGTCTGTTACGTAATAATCCACTTTACTCGAAGCTTAAATAACAAATATTGTTTTCAAGAGAGCTTTATTATACGAGATACGTGCAAATATGTTCTGGTGGCCACCCCCCCTCCCCCGTCTTAAGTTCTTGGACTACTAAAATTTGATTGATTGAGGTAAAAATTATCGTGATTCATTATTAATTACATTATAAATTACATCACTAGATATAGTAAATACTTTTTAACAAAATTAATATGTTATATTCTGATATATTTCTTTAATTGTTTTTCTTTCAGAAGATTTTGGCTGACCTATTTGTTTACATTTCAAACGCTTCCGTTTGTATTTATTCACTTAAAATTGACGGTACTGTTGTGTTACAAGTATGAAGATTTATCTATTGTAAAATTTCACGAGGGAATTCTGATTAGTTTACGCAGCCCCTGCGTGACGGACTTTTTCTTTGGCCGATTTAAAATTACCGGAGGCACATAAGGAAAGGCGTTAAGGAAACCGTTTGCTCGAAGAAATAGTTCCTTAAATAAAATAAGAATACCTCCCTGCGAAGCAATAGTTGGGGGCCGGGATTAAACCCTTGGGGGTGTTCGGCACAAACTTAGTTCAATATTTCTTGTGAAGAGCAAGAAACTGTTGGAAGGGCGGCGGGGTGGGGTGGTCATTGACCAGATGTAACTTGATAACACCTATCCGACGAAGAAACTTCCTTACACCAGTTGTCTGATAAATAAATTATGACCGTGTGAAAGTCGCCCTGTTTTACAACTTTCATTATTAATTGAGGCGGAGCGCTCTGAGAGAGCTGTTCCCGCAAAATTATAAGGGGTCGCCCCTTTTCGAATGTTTATAGTGAAACGACCATTCGTTTTCTCAATGAATTTTAGAATCTTGTACGTTTTTTTAAGCAGATTTCCATTAAGAGAAATGAGCTATTGAGGTTGTACTCACGGCGCGATTATAGAAAAATTTCCTTTAAATGCCCATGGATGCTACGCAAGAGATGACAAAAATTTGGTCTGTTCACAATTTTATATATCTATTTTTCTAACTATTTATATATTTGTCTGTTAATGTTCTAGTGGTCGTAATTTTTGTTTGATCGTTACCAAACTCGATAAAGTGTTTCTCAATAAAAAGATCAAGTTCGTTAATGGTTGAAATGGACCTGTGGGAGGGGGCGGGGAGAAGAAAACTTGTATTGAACCATTTTATTGCAAATTAAATTTTAGAGAGTGAGAAATAGACAGACAGACAGAGAGGGAGAGATTGAGGTTGAGCATAGCGGTTTCACAATCGACAGGAATGAAAAACTTTGAACATTAGAAACTTGGAGTTGCCCATCAAAAAATGAAAGTAGCACGGGTGAAAGTAAGTGAGAAGGTCAGCAGCAGAATCTTGATTCAGCTCGCCTCGCCAGCTATCTTATCGGCATCAAGTCAAGGCCGCCTAGACCAACAAGACTTAATATATTTCCGCATTCATATTCAGCTGCCCACTCCTGCTCTCCTAGTTGATTTCCGTTTGATTCATAGTAGATATACACTTTCAAACATTTCCTTAAAAACTTCTTTTAAAGATGAAACCCACTTAGCGCAAATCTGTCACGCATGGGCAATGAAAACTAAATACATTTCCCACAAGTTGGTATGGCATTGAACTGATCTCATCTCGCCATCTATTCTACAGGAGCAAGTTGGAGTTTACTAACGCATGAAAACAAAAATATTGCAGAAACGACAAAAAAGTGTAGAACATCAAATTTCTAACTGGATTTGATAAAAAACATTTCTTGATCCAACTCATAATTCAAGAAATATTGTGATACTTAAATACCCTCATATTCCTCGTCCGATTGCAGTCGATAGCGACCAAAATCTCTTGAGTTAAATGAAACCGATAATAGGAAAATTCCAAATATCTCCCTAATTATTTGTTGTATCGAAAAGTTGAATATAACCAGTCTCGTGACCGCGGCATTCCCTTTTTTTAGCAGATTTCACTTATGGGAAATCAGCTACAAATATCCATCAATTAATTCTACCCAAGAGGTAACGAAAATGAGGTCCGTTCAAAATTATATATATATATATATATATATATATATATATATATATATATATATATATATATATTTGTCTGGTAACTCGCTTGCGGTCGCATTTTATTTTTAATCGTTATCAAACTCGAAGTTTAATCGTTTTACTAAAAAAACAGATCAAGTTCGTTAATGGCTGAAATTGGGCCTGTGGGAGGGGGGTGAGAAGAAAACTCGTATAGAACCATTTTATTGCAAATTAAATTTATAATAAATATTGTTATATGCATTTATTCTCTATCTTGAATATTTACCGAGATATTTGCATTTGTATTAAGTTTGTGGAGATAACGGACGAGATGAGATCGGCTATTGTCGGTTCTGTAAGTGAGATCCCGCCCAAGTTTGGTTTGGCCGTTTCCGAAAATGTTTGGCTCTCGTGAAATTGGTTTAGAGACTCGTGTAAGCTTTAATTTTGTGAGATATATGTTAATACGTTCTGTTGATCCGCCCCCATTTCTTTAGTTCTTGGACTACTATAATTTGAGTTATTGAAATATACATTGTTCTGATTCATTATAAATTACAGTACTAGATATACTAAATAGTTTGCAATAAAATTAATATGTTATATTCAGATATATAGGAGTAATTGTTTTTCTTTCTAGTGAAGAATATGTCAGCTCTGAGTGGTTGGCAGACCTGTTTGTTTACAATTCCGAAGCCGTTTCCGTTGGGACATAATTAAAATTAACTGAAAAATGTCTCATTACCATTAGTATTTATTTGTGGTGTTAGCAGTATGCAGATTTCTCGATTGTAAAACTTCAAGTGGGAAATGTGCATAGTTTACGCATCCCCTGCGTGACGGGCTTTTTTATTTTGGTTTTCAGCTTTGACTTAATCACCACTCAGGGCTCTTTATTGTTAATAGCTGGAGAGAATAGAATGGTCCTTTTGGCTATGACTGTTGAGTTGAATTTCAATAAGCTGCACAAGCCTAGTATCGTTGTCATAAGATGGCCGGCTGGGTTATCTATCGATATCCAACAGGCCACCTATATAGCTCTACCCTCCTTTCAAACCCTGTCACGCCTCTTTCTCCACTCTATCACAACCCACGACAAACGGACGGTTTCATGCTCAAAGCCAGGAAATTATATTACACTATGCGTAAAAATAGTCAATCATTGAACTATTACAATAATTTCATTTTTCCTAAAAGGCATAACCCAGCATCTTAAAAGTATAGATAACAATAAATCTGTCACGGAGGGTCTGCGTTACGTACAAGTTCAATGATAACAAAATTTGTTATTTAGGCTATGAATAAAGTGCTTCATAATATAGCAGCTTTTTGTTAATATGACATGAATAGGAGGGGGGGGGGGTTGCTGATGGCCGAAAACAATAAAAATGAAAATATCTTGGATAATAATGAAGATAGTGAAAAAACGTACATAATAACATGTATAGAAAATTACATATGCAGTAAGATTGCTTTTTTACAATTATATATATATACAAATCCGATGCATAATAAAGGAGATATTATGACTTTTCTAAATTCCCCCCTCTAATCCCCCCCTCCCACTAATCGAGTTTCAGCCCTTAACGAACTTGATCTTTAGTTTTACATAAAACATTTAAATATCGAGTTTTGGCAAGATCAAACAAAACTTACGACCGCTAAACCGTTGTCAGACATATATGGTGTATATATATATATATATATATATATATATATATATAGAGAGAGAGAGAGAGAGAGAGAGAGAGAGAGAGAGAGAGGGAGGGAGATTTATATATTGTTCTGTTTACACTCTAGCAGTCGTAATTTTGGTTTGATCGTTACCAAACTCGATATTTGAACATTTTGTGCAAAAATAAAATTCAAGTTCGTTAGTGGCTAAAATCGGATTGGGGAGAGGGGGGATTTAGAGGAAAAGAATTTCTATCATTCTTAATATCTCCGCTATTATTGGATCAAAAAATTGTATAAAAACAATCTTATTGAAAATTAAATTTTCTATAAATATTGTTATATATGTTTTTTTCACTATCTTTAATATTAACCGAGATATTTGCTTTTTTTTTTTAGTTTTCGGTCTTTAGTAAACTACCACTCCTACTCATGCCATATCAACAATAAGCTGTTATTTATGAAGTACTTTATTTGAAGCCTAAATACCAAATATTGTTCTCATTGAACTTTCACGTCTTGAGATAAATGCAAATAGATGACGCACGCGGGAAATCTGCTTAGTTAACGCAGCCCCTGCGCGCCAAACTTTTTTTTTTTTAATTCCGGGTAAGCTCTTTTATTTGCATTCAACAATGTTGGTGATAATTAGTCGTGATCTGGCGTCAGCACAAAGACACTGTGTCGAAGGGAGGGCTTGAATAGAATAAAGGGGGTATTGCGGGCCCATATATAGCCGGCATCCTAATTGCTTAACTAAATAGTCCCATGCTAGGAGTGTATCAACAGTATCCATTGTTAATTTCTTCACTGTGCCGTCTTGAGCCGGCGGATCATTTATCATAACCTATCAGCATTAATGCGATCATGACTCGTGCCATAGTCATATTTTAGCCGGCCGAGGTGCCAGCCTTTTGCTCGCCAACCTTTAGTGGCTGAACAATGAGAGTGTAAGTTATTCATTGCAAGCCTTCACTAGAGATAATATTTTAGCTCTCCCTCAGTCTCGGCAAACATAGATTTTGCATTTTAGCAGATTTCCCTTGACAGAAATCCACCTTGTGTGGTTGATGTACTAATGGCGCGATGTGAAACATTTCCTTCAATGAGTTCCGTTCAAAACTGCATCTATTAATATATTTCTGGGCAAATAGGACTATATTTAGTGACGAATTCATTAAATAAAGTTCCTCACGCAGGGACTTTGTTAACTAAGCAGAATTCCCACGTGCGTCACGAATATACATTTATCTCAAGACGCAAAAGTTCAATGAGCATAATATTTGCTATTTAGGCTACAAATAAAGTGCTTCATAATATTTCAGCCTTTTATTAATATGGCATGAGTAGGAGTGGGTGTTTACTGAAGGCCAAAACTAAAAAATGCAAATATCTCGGTTAATATTTAAGATATTTTAAATACGTAAATAACCACATTTATAGAAAATTTTATTTGCAATAAGATTGTTTCTATATAATTTTTCAATCATACCCATAATAACTGAGATATTAAACATTTTCGAAACCCCCCCCCCCTCTAAACCCGGCCTCCCTCTTTTCCGATTTCAGCCATTTACGAACTCGATCTTTATTTATACATAAAACGTTTAAATATCCAGTTTGGTTACGATAAAAGTCCGTCACGCAGGGGCTGCGTAAACTAAACAGATTTCCCATGTGAAGTTTTACAATAGAGAAATCTGCATACTGGTAACACAACACCACCGTCATTACATACAAAAGGTAATGAGAAATCTTTCAGTTAATTAAAATAAATTCCCAACTGAAACGGCTTCTGAATTGTAAGAATAATTTATATTTTAATAACTCAAATTTTAGTAGTCCAAGAACTAAAGAAGGGGGGGGGCGGATGAATCTCACAAAGTAACGAAGGTAAGGTAAGGTTAGAAACGACAGGTACGGTTAGAAGGAGCTTCCACCTGAGCCGGGAGGTTACGAAAGTGGCCGACCTTATCCCAACTATATCCGGCGACATGTCTCACAGACTTTATAAAAATGCAAATATCTCGGTTAATATTCAAGATAGAGAATAAATGTATATAACAATATGTATAGTACATTTAATTTGCAATAAGATTGGTTATATACAATTTTTCGATCCGATGCATAATAACAGAGATATGTGGAATTTTTGAAAAACCCCCCTCCCAGTAGTTCGATTTCAGCCATTAACGAACTTGATCTGTCTTTTTACATAAAACGGTTAAATATCGAGTTTCGTAACGATCAAACAAAAATTGCGACCACTAGAGCGTTAACAGACAAATATATATATATATATATATATAATATAATATATATATATATATATATATATATATATATATATATATATATATATATAATTTTGAATGGACCTCATTTTCGACATCTCCTGGGTAGGATCGATGGACATTTGTAGAAATTTTTCGAAAACGCGTCATGAGTACGACCTCACATGAGACGAGGAAAATCTGCTAAAAAAATACGACCGCTAGAGCGTTTACAGACAAATATATAAATAATAATAATAGCACAGTAAGGGGTACTTCTTGATACTGCCAGAATTGTTCCAAAATTTTTAAATTCCCATTAACATGTCACAATCACAAACTCCATATCGGTTGGATTTTCCCCCGATATGGATTTTATTCCAGTTCTTACTGAGTATAAACTTCCCCCATAATAAATATATAAAATTTTGAACTGACCTCATTTTCACCATCTCCAGGGTTGGATCGATGGATATTTGAAGAAAAGTTTTGAAAATCACCTCATGAGTACGACCTCAATAGCTGATTTTCCTTAAGGTTAATCCCCCTTCCTGCTAAAATATTAAAAGAAAATTTGTCCATCTATCTGTAAACAACCACTTCATTCCACCACTTTATTTCCACTCCATTGCATTCTCACTGATAATTTCTTGACTACCTACGAGTACATAGGCTCTGACTAATGGACACATACTGGATTGAATATTCGATTAGAGCTCATATGCCGCTGCATGAGAAATACGCTTAGTTAACGCAAACGTTGCGTGAGTGAGTTTTAGAAAGAGAGAAGGAAGGGGGTGGGGCGGGCTGAATAATGGAGTGGAGCAGAGAGCTTGAGCTGATCCCAGCTCTGGATGAGAGGGGATCGGCATGAATTACTCAAAACAGTATTACTCAAATATAACAACCTAACCTCAACCAGACTAAATACAATTTCACCAAATTTCCATTTCCACAAAGGTGAAAAATAATCTAGTATTATAATTCCTACTCTTTCAGCAGATATTAAATTTTTAGCATGGTTGATATTTATATAAATAGTGTTGCTGGTGCCTCAACCTTTCAGCAGTTTTCCATTGGGAAAAGTGTGGAAAATTATGTATTTTTTGTTGCAAATCCCCAACCTTTTTTACAGATTTCAATATTGAACAGGGTTGAAAGATATGTCACAATGTTGCTAGGGTCCCATCCATTTAGAAGATTTCAATTTTTAGCTGGGATTAAAGTTATGTAGATGCCAGTGTCTCATCCTTTTAGCAGTTTCCCATTTTTAGCTGGGTTAAAAGTTCCGTATATAGTGTTGCTAGTCTCTCATCCTTTTAGCAGTTTTCCATTTTTAGCTGGGTTAAAAGTTAAATAGATATTCTGGCTAGTGCCAATCTTTTTAGCAGTTTTCCTTTTTTATTTGTGTTAAAAGTATTGTAGTTATCGTTGCTAGTGACGTATTGTAGTTATCGTTAGCAGTTTAAGATTTTTAGCTGTGTTAAAAGTTATGTAGAAAGTGTTGCTAGTGTCCCATCCTTTTAGCAGTTTTCCATTTTATCTGTGTTGAAAGTCATATATATATTGTTGCTAATGCCCCATCCTTTTAGCAGTTTTCCATTTTAGCTGGGTTGAATGTCATATAGATAGTGTTGCTAGTGTCCCACCCTTTTAGCAGTTTTCCATTTTAGCTGGATTGAATGTCATATAGTGCTAGTGTCCCACCCTTTTAGCAGTTTTCCATTTTAGCTGGATTGAATGTCATATATATATTGTTGCTAATGCCCCATCCTTTTAGCAGTTTTCCATTTTAGCTGGGTTAAATGTCATATAGATAGTGTTGCTAGGGTCCCATCCTTTTAGCAGTTTTCCATTTTAGCTGGGTTGAATGTCATATATATATTGTTGCTAATGCCCCATCCTTTTAGCAGTTTTCCATTTTAGCTGGGCTGAATGTCATATAGATAGTGTTGCTACTGTCCCATCCTTTTAGCAGTTTTCCATTTTAGCTGGGTTAAATGTCATATAGATAGTGTTGCTAATGCCCCATCCTTTTAGCAGTTTCCCATTTTAGCTGGGTTGAATGTCATATAGATAGTGTTGCTAATGCCCCATCCTTTTAGCAGTTTTCCATTTTAGCTGGGTTGAATGTCATATAGATAGTGTTGCTAGTGTCCCATCATTTTAGCAGTTTTCTCTTTTTAGCTGTGTTAAAAGTTATGTAGATGGTTTGGCTAGTCCCCACCCTTTTAGCAGTTTTCCATTTTAGCTGGGTTGAATGCCATATAGATAGTGTTGCTAGTGTCCCATCATTTTAGCAGTTTTCCATGTTAGCTGGGTTGAATGTCATACAGATAGTGTTGCTAGTGTCCCATCCTTTTAGCAGTTTTCCATGTTAGCTGGGTTGAATGTCATATATATATTGTTGCTACTGTCCCATCCTTTTAGCAGTTTTCCATTTTAGCTGGGTTGAATGTCATATAGATAGTGTTGCTAGTGTCCCATCCTTTTAGCAGTTTTCCATGTTAGCTGGGTTGAATGTCATACAGATAGTGTTGCTAGTGTCCCATCCTTTTAGCAGTTTTCCATGTTAGCTGGGTTGAATGTCATATATATATTGTTGCTAATGCCCCATCCATTTAGCAGTTTCCATTTTTAGCCGGATTTAAGGTTACATAGATAGAGTTGTTTGTGTCCCACCCCTTTCGCAGTTTTCTATTTTTAACTGGGTTTAAAGTTACATTGATAGTGCTGCTAATACAACATCCTTTTAGCAGTTTTCCATTTTCAACCGGGGTTAAATGTTATGTAGATAGTGTTTCTAGTGCCCCAACGTTTTAGCAGCATACCATTTTAGCTGGGTTGAAAGTCATATATATATATATATATATATATATATATATATATATTTATATATATTGTTGCTGTGCCCCACCCTTTTAGCAGTTTTCCATTTTAGCTGGGTTGAAGGTCATATATATATATTGATGCTGTGCCCCACCCTTTTAGCAGTTTTCCATTTTAGCTGGGTTGAATGTCATATAGATAGTGTTGGTAGTGTCCCATCATTTTAGCAGTTTTTTCTTTTTAACTGTGTTAAAGGTTATGTAGATGGTTTGGCTAGTCCCCACCCTTTGAGCAGTTTTCCATTTTTTAGCTGGGTTTAATGTTATGTACATATTGTTGCTAGTGTCCCATCCATTTAGCAGTTTTCCATATTTAGCTTTGTCAAAATTGATGTAGCCCCACACTTTTAGCAAATATTTTGCAGTTTTTGGGCTCTACTTAAATCCTACTCCTACTCATATCATGTTAATAAGCTGTTATTTCTTGAGGCATTCATTCGAAGCTGGGAAAGAAGGATGGACACTTGAAGACATTTTTCAAAATTATGCCATGAGTAAACCTTAAATGGCTGATTCTCTTAGGGAAATCTACTAAAACTTAATGAATGTACTATTAGGTGGTTCAATTTAAAACAAAAATGATTTAAATGTAAACGTAAATAGATGTTCCTTCGCCATTCAGAATGCATTTTTTTAGGGATAGCCGATATTAGTGGTCAGTCAAAATGTCACTATAAAGCATTTTTAGCAGATTTCGCATGTTAAAGAGCCAGTCTTGTGAAACTGTTGTTGGTCTACATTTGTTTTTCTTTGCTTCTGTTTGTAGCTCAAATACTAAATGAGTTTTTCTAGGTCTATGTTTCGGCACTCAACTATGCCAGCAAGTGGCAAATCAGTCTGCTTTACGCAGCCCCTCCGTGACCGACTTCTGCTTATGTAACCCTGATGCTTCTCACTGTCAAGTATTTACCTCAAACTACCTTCGGGCTTAGCCTCCATATCGTTTTCATAATTGATATAAATTTGACTGGCAATCCAGTCGAAATGATGTGAAATAACAAATTGAAGGGCCAGGCGAAACTGCCTTAATGACTTCCGCCAGCTTGGGAGAGGAAATTGGAGTTTACTCTGTGAACGTACTTGAGCAAGAGCCGATGGGAACAGTGAGGCAAGCATGGGCAAATGTCCTTTATGCAGGTTAACAATAGCATAGTAAGCCCCTGATTCTTGATGCAGAAAACAAGGCAGCTAAAACATTCGCCTCGTACAGGCTGCGTAAATTGAGCAGATTTCTCACCTTAATGTGTGTGTGTGTGTGTGTGTGTGTGTATATATATATATATATATATATATATATATATATATATATATATATATACTAGCTCAGATACCCGGCTTCGCCCGGGAATTGATTTGAGGCTGAATGGTGATGGTATTTTTTTAGCAAGGCTTTACTTTGCACAATATTTTGACATTTACCCGTCCCAGTGTTTAGGGTTAATACCCGTTGTTGGCATTTGACAATGAAATATCGCGAATTTTTATTTCAGGTCTCCCTTATAACCCCCACTCCCGTTCTAACCTAAAAATTTTAATATAGCTTATAATCATGGAAGAATTAATGCTAATTGACATACCGAGTTTTATTTATTTCGGTTGGGTCTTTTGTCCCAAATAAAATTGTTCACTTCCGCTATAGGTTTTAGCGTATATCTAGTTTTTAATTCGGTATACGACAAAAGTGAATATGATAAAAGTTACTCCAAATAACAAAATAAACAACTTTTGTTATGTGCATAATTGCCTAAAATTCTATAGGAAACGAAATACAGCTATTTTTAAATTCAGGCCTCTCCTACAACCACCACTCCTGCCCGTCCCTAGAAATCTTGGTATGGCTTATTATAAAGAAGGTGTTAGTGCTAATACACATACCGAGTTTTATTTAGTCCCGTTGAGTCTTTCGTGCCAAATAAAATTGTTGACTCCCGCTATAATTTTTGGCGTATAACGCATTTGTACTTCGGAATACGACGAAAGTATATATAACAAAAGTTACTCTAAATAACAAAATAAACAACTTTTGTTATGTGCATATTTTCCGAAAAACCAATAGGAAACGAAATATCGCTATTTTTAATTTCAGGCCTCCCTTATAACCCCCACTCCTGTTTGTCTTAGAGAATATTAATATAGCCTAAAGTCTAAGTTGGGTAAGTAGTAATATACATACCAAGTTTCATAAAATTCGGTTCAGCCGTTTATGCGTGAAAAGGTAACAAACAAACAAACAAATAAACAAACAAACAAAATGCAGTTATGGTGTCTATGACATGTGAAACGAAAAGTTATCGTGAAATTTCGCGAAAAAATTCAATGTACAGACAGAGGTTACAATTATATATATATATATATATATATATATATATATATATATATATATATACATTTATATTAAATCACTTTTTTATCTAAACTATTTTCATACCCGTTTGACACCTAATCAGGAGAAAAAGTCCGTCACACAAGGGCTGCGTTAACTAAGCAGATTTCCTACGTTCATCACGTATTTGCATTTATCTCAAACGTAAAAGTTTAATTAGAAAAATATTTGATATTTAGGCTTCAAATAGAGTTTTTCGTATTTTAACAGCGTTTTGTTAATATGACATGAGTAGGAGTGGGGGTTACGGAATGCCGAAAACTGTAAAGCGCAAATATCTCCGTTAATAACCGAGGTATTGAAAAACAATACATAACAACATTTATAGAACATTGCATTTGCAATGAGATTGATTCTATACAATGTTTCAATCCGACTCATAATTAAGAATTTTAAGATTTCACCCCTCTACCCCCCCCCCCCCGGTTGGATATTAGCTGTTATCGAACTTGGTCGTTGTCTTTACATAAAACGTTCAAATATCGAGTTTGGTAACGATCAGACATAAATTACGACAGCTAGAGCATTAAAAGACAAATATATATACATATGTGTATATATACAGCTATGCACAAATTTCAGGGAAAATCAGCTATTGAGGTCGTACTCAAGATACGATTTTCAAAATTTGTCATCAAAAGTCCATTGATCCTACCTAGGAAATGTCGAAAATGAGGTCCGTTCAAAATTGTGTGTGTGTGTGTGTGTGTGTGTGCGCGCGTGTGCGCGTGTGCGTGTTCGTGTGCGTGTGCGTGTGCGTGTGTGTGTGTGTGTGTGTGTGTGTGTATATATATATACTGCTCAAAAATGAATAGGGATATTGGTTATTTTTTCTTATCCTATTAATTTTAATTAAATTGATCTTAATTAAATTTCTTATTTATGGGGAAAAAGACAATAATTTCTAATAAATATTAATGATATTTAAAATTTAAAAAAAAATATGCTAGGCCCCACACATACCACAAAACAGCCAATATCCCTATTCACTTTTGAGCAGATTAGATATATAATCAGACAAAGGGAAAGGAGGTTTAGAGGGGGAGAATTTTGAAAATTCGGAAAATATCCGTCACTATACGTCGGATGGAAAAATGTATTGAATCCATCTTGATCTTAATCCAAATTAAATGAACTATATATTTTGTTATATGCATTTATTCTCTATCTTGAATGTTAACCAATATTTGCATTTTCCAGTTTTTAGCAAAGCCTCAATTCTACTTATGTTACATAAACAATACTCTTTTATGCAATAAAGATCATTATTCGAAGCTTAAATACCACATATAGATTTCAAGAAACCTTTATCATACGAGATACATGCACTTATGTTCTGGTGACCACCCCTCTTCTTAAGTTACTACTAAACTTAAACTTAAGGACTACTAAAATTTGATTGATTGAGATAAAAATTATTCTGGTTTTTTATAAATTACAGTACTAGATATAGTAATTAGTTTTCAATATAATTAATCTTATATTTTGGTATAATTCATTAAATGTTCTTCTTTCCGGCCTAGAATAATTCTATCTATTCAGCGATACGACGTTGGCTGTTTGTTTACAATTCAGACGCTTCCCGTTGAAGATATTATTTACTTGTAAATTGTTTGAAAGATGTATTATTACCGTTTGTATTTATTCACTTAATATTTATGGTGGTGTTGTGTTATCAGGTGTTGATTTATCTACTGTTAAAATTCAGGAGGGAAATCTGCTTAGTTTACGCAGCCCCTGCGTGACGGCCTTTTTTAAATAATTGAACACGACTGTACTCATTATGCTCCATACAATAGAACTCCTGACGAAGCTGTAGCATTATGGAACAATGTTTGTTGGCTAAATACAAGGAGGGAGAGCGACAGAGGCCAGCACCTGTATTTTCATTCATTAGCCTATTAATATTAAGGCGTTGGGAGTGGTTGGACGTTGCCCGGGACTCCCAAACTTTCTTTATTATTTACATTAATACCATCTGACCTTCATTCCTTTCTTTTACTTTGCCCCTGCACAACTCCCTACAAACCCCAAATAAATTTAAATGCAAAAAGACATTTGAAGTCTCCAGCCCGTGTGTTGATTGGGTTATCAGAAGATTTCCCTTCATATATATATATATAAATTATTGTTTGATCGCTACCAAACTCGATATTTAAACATTTTGTGTAAAATTTTCGTTAATGCCTGAATTCCGACCAGTAAAAGGGGATGGGATTTCGAAAATTGGAAATATCTGTTATAAGTCAGATCGACAAAAATTTATATAAACTTTATTGTAAATTTAATGTTGTTTTCAAAATTTTGATTATTAACCTGAGATATTTGTATTTTAGCAGATTTCCCTTAAGGGAAATCAGCTATTGAGGAAATACTCATGACGCGATTTTCAAAACTTTTCTTCAAATGTCCGTCGATTCTACCCAGGAGTTGACGAAAATGAGGTCCGCTCTAAATTATACATATATTTGTCTGATAACGCTCTAGCGGTCGCAGTTTTTGCTTGATCGTTACCAAACTCGATATTTAAACCTTTTTATGTAAAAATAAAGATCAAGTGCGTTAATGGCTGAAATTGGACCAGTGGGTGTGGAGGGGGGGGGGGTTAAACCCCCCATCTAAGATTTGTGATTTACGAAAATTCGAAATATCTCCATTACTATACGTCGGATCAAAAAAATTGTATAGAACCAATGTTATTTCAAATTAAATTTACTATACATATTGTTATATACATTTTTTCTCTATCTTGAATATTAACCGAGATTTAAGCATTTTTATTAAGTGTTTGTGCATAGCAGACGAGATGAGATCGGCTAACTTCGGGTCTAGTCGTGAATTTCCGTCAAAAGCTAGTTCGGCCGTTTTCGTAACTGTTCGGTTTTTCCTTTTTGTAGTAGAGGGGTGGAAAGATAACAAACAAATAAATAAATTAACAGACACCATAGGCAAAAAGAGTTTATAAACGCTACTTGGTATTGTCATTATAACAAAAGAGAATATTCCTTTAAACTCAATGTGTTTTGAGGTTATGGGGAGGGGGGGTCAACAATCTGGGGGGTCAACAATCTGGGGGGGTCAACAATCGGGGAGGGGGGGTCAACAATTTGGCGGGGTTAACAATCTGGGGGGTCAACAATCTGGGGGGGGGGGTCAACAATCTGGGGGGGTCAACAATCTGGGAGGGGGTCAACAATCTGGGGAGGGGGTCAACAATCTGGGGGTGGTCAACAATCTCTTTCTCTAATCTCGCTTTTACAATATAGTAAATTAAATTATTTTTAGGGCACGACTGTTATATTAATTACTAGAAAATTCGAACTATTTATTATTTTGAATAAATAATTGCAGTAAAGCAATGCAGATAACACTCTAGCGGGAGCGGACGTTATCTGGGAGGGGGGACACACACACACTTAATTGTGTTAACTTATTTCCTGTGAAATGTATTTGCTTTCTACTCACATTTACTGATATGTATATAACTAAGCTAGGGTTGGTTTTTGATAGGAAATATGTACATTATAGATGATATTTAATTATAATAAATGCTATCCGTGATTATGATTTGAATTATTCACGATGTGAAAAACAGTGAAGAGGGATTCATTAGGGACTTACTTTCATGTATTCTTCAAAACTAAAATTTCTATCCTATAAGTCTCAACCTGACCCTTACGGAAAACAATGCACCCAGACGGGAAGTACAGTTGTAAGCCTTGCAAAAAAAAAATACCATCATCATTAAGCCTCAAATGACTCCCCGAGCGAAGCCGGATACCTTAGCTAGTATATATATTCATAGAAAGATAAATATAATTTTGAACACACGTAATTTTTGTCAAGTCCTGCTTGGATCATTTGAATCAAGATTTGAAATTTATTCTGGGAAATCTCGTTATGAGTAAGACCTCAATAGCTGATTTCCCTCAAGGAAAATCTGCTACAATTCAAATATTTATATTTAGTCCAAAACTCTGTAATAAATACCCAAAGTAATTGAGACAAGCACTGTAATAACAGTAGGAAGTACAAGCAGTCTAGAAAACACAATGGATGTTAGTTAGAGAAGCCGAAGTAGCAAAAATTAACACAGTTCTCAAAGAAATATACAAGTGTAAGCTTTTAATCCCTTTGAAGAAAGTTCCCTCCAACTTGGAGTACTTGTGCCAACAAGAATGAATATTTATGGCTGGGAAAACAAAGGAATTTGCGCGTTCACTCATTCGAGGCTTATGGGGTCTTACAGCGAATTCTGACAATGCGTGTTATTACCAAAGACAAAACATAAAGTTGCATATTTTTTTTTTAAGGTCTCCCGACTAATGCTTTAACATATTTCCCATAAGGGATTCTCAAAAAATTTCTTCAATTTTCCTTCGATCGCATCTAAGAGATGACGAAAAAGAGGTCCGTTTTATATTAGCAGATTTCCCATGAGGGAAATCAGCTAATGAGGTCGTACTTAACGCTCTGATGATCGCAACTATTGTTTGATCGTTACCAAACACGATATTTAGTCGTTTTATGTCAAATGAAAGATCAAGTTCGTTAATTGCTGAAATCGGACTAGAGCGAGGAATATCGAGTTTGGTACCGATCAGACATAAATTGCGACAGCTAGAGCATTAACAGACAAATATATATACATATGTATATATATATACAGCTATGCACAGATTTCAGGGAAAATCAGCTATTGAGGTCGTACTCATGATGCGATTTTCAAAATTTGTCTTCAAAAGTCCATTGATTCTACCTAGGAGATGTCGAAAATGAGGTCCATTCAAAATTGTGTGTATATGTATATATAATCAGACAAGGGGAAAGGAGCTTTAGAGAGGGACAATTTAGAAAATTCGAAATATACTATACTCAGGATCAAATATTGTATAGAACCAATCGCATTGCACTCAAATCAAATGTACTATAAATATTGTTATACACATGTATTCTCTATCTTGAATATTAACAGAGATATTCTCATTTTTCAGTTTTCAGCCATCAGCAAACCCCAACTTCTATTCATGTTACAGAAACAATACTCTGTTCTCTCTGGAGTTTTTCGAAGCTTAAATTCCAAATACTGTGTTCCGTCCCGTTCGTTTTAAAATCTTGGACTACTAATATTTGACTGATTGAGACAAAAATTATTCTGATTCCATATAAATTACAGTATTAGTTATAGTATATAGTTTTCAATAAAATTGTTATGTTATTTTCTGATATATTTCAGTAATTCTTGTCCTTCCGTTGTGAGGTTGGCAGACATGTTTGTTTACATTTCAGATACTTCCCCTCGGGAGATTTCTTATTATTTATTCTTATTTGTATTTATTCACTTAATATTCAGAGTGGTGTTGTATTGGCAGTATGTAGATTTATCTTTTGTTAAATTCCACGTGGAAAATCTGTTTAGTTTACGCAGCCCCTGTTTCAGGGACTTTTTATATGTGTATTATGCATTTATGTTATATTTTATTATGTAATGAAATGCTTTGTTATATTTGGCTAGATGCCTAGAAATATGATTAGTAAGTTCTTTATGAAAGTGAACCTAGTTTTTCTATGAATAGAGCTTAATTATAACATAGCTCTATTTAGGGTTATAGAACCAACTTGGTTTTACACTGGTAATTGTTGACAAGTTACCACATTTGCTAAGGTTGTTTATCATGAGTTTTTTATTCTCCTGCTGTTTTAGTTTTAGCATACTTCCCTTAAGGGAAATCAGCTATTCAGGTTGTATTCATGACGCCATTGTCAAAACATTTCCTCAAATGTCCATCGATCCTACCAAGTAGATGACGAAAACGAGATCCGTTCAAAATGAAACAAATATATATATATGGTGTTGTTATTCTATTTGGAGTTTTGGTCAATGTTGGTGAAAAAATCTTAGTTTATGCCGATATTTCGAGAATCATTATTTCCTCTTCTTCAGGGCTGTAAAATTACAGGTACTACTTTATAATATTGCACATTACTCTTAAACTAGAGTGTAAAAGGGGGTGTTTTTTTTTTCTATTATTACTTACCAAGACTAAAGATACTTAAAAACTATTACACATAACTATTGCACTTAGGACTAAGTACAATAGTTATAGTCCTAGTCCTAAGTGCAATAGTTATGTGTAATTGTTTTTAAGTATCTTTAGTCTTGGTAAGTAATAATAGAAAAAAACACCCCATTTTACACTCTAGTTTAATAACAATGTGCAATATTATAAAGTAGTACCTGCAATTTTACAGCCCTGAAGAAGAGAAAATAAAGATTCTCGAAATATCGGCATAAACTAAGATTTTTTCACCAACATTGACCAAAACTCCAAAAAGAATAACAACACCATATATAAATATAACCTAGTCGAAAAATCAACACAATTATATATATATATATATGTATGTATGTATTTGTCTTTTACCGCTATAGTGGTCGTACATTTGAACTGATACACTCAACCGCAAAAAAAACCGGACACTTAGATTTAGTCTTATAATTTTGTTAAATACTTAATATATATGTATATTAATCTTTTTAATTAAAATAATTGGTTAATCTATAGGTTATTTAAACAAAATCTGCCAAAAGTGAATAATTTTTATTGATTATTTACAAAAAAATACAAAATTAAAAAAAAGAAAAAGATAAATTAACACATTTAAAAAAAAAAAAATTATTCTTCATTTTTATTACAGTGAATGGTAGACTTCGCTACGCCAAGC
>CM032233.1:132165000-132190000 GCA_019009955.1 Riptortus pedestris | reverse complement strand
GTTTTAAAAAGATTCCATGGTGCAAATGAGATGTGTCTTAGAATGTAGAGTGAGGGCGGTGCTGAAGCACTTAGTGTGACACCTTCCCTTTCAGGCCACCCCCCTCCCACCGACATTTTGAACCGTTGAAAGCCTTTAGACTTCTTGGCTAAACGCCTCTTTTCACTCCCCTACTCTTTATTCTAAAGTTTAACAGCGCTAGATAAGCCCATTCATACAACCTCAGAAAAGATCCTGCCTATTGAGATGACCTCATTTATGTCTATTTTTGCTTCATCTCTTTAAACGCCGTGAAAATGATCTCATCTTTGAATATGTATACGAAAAGAAAGTTATGAAAAAAAAAAAAAAATGTTGAAAGGCTTACACGATGACCATGTTCCCGCGTGTATTCAGTTGAATCCTCGCCGACTCAGCTCCTCCCTCAAACTACCTTCTCACCGAGGAAAAAAGTCGGTCTCCCAGGGACTGCGGAAACTAAGCAGATTTACCTCTTGAAGTTTAACAATAGATAAATCTACATACTGGAAACAAAACCCCACGGTGAATATTAAGTTACTAAATACAAAACATATTAAGAAACCTCCCGACAGGAAGCACCTGAAATGTAAATTAACAGATCGCCAACCTCACACCGAAAGGAAAAACAATTAAAGAAATATATTACAGTACAACATTAATTTTAAGAGGGGGGGGGTCAATGGAAAATATTTGCATTTATCTCGTATAATAAAGGTCTCATGAAAACAATATATGGTCATGATACAATATATTATATTAAGCTTCGAATAATGAGGTTTATTGCATAACAGAGTATTGTTTATGTAAAATGAGTAGAAGTGTGGGCTTGCTAAAGGCTGAAAACTGAAAAATGAGAATATCTCGGTTAATATTCAAGGTAGAGGATAAATGTATAATAACAATAATGATAGTACATTTGCAATAAGAATGATTCTATATACTTTTTCGATCCGACGTATAGTAACGGAGATATTTCGAATTTTCAAAATTCTACCCCTCTAAACCCCTCTCTCCCTGGTCCGATTTCAGTCATTAATGAACTTGAAATTTCCTTTGGCATAAAACGACTAAATGTCGAATTTGGTAACGATCAAACAATAGTTGCGACCACCAGAGCGATAAGTACGACCACAATAGCTGATTTCCCTTAGGGGAAATCTGCTAATATAAAACGGACCTCTTTTTCGTCATCTCTTAGATGAGATCGAAGGAAAATTGAAGAAATATTTTGAGAATCCCTTGTGGGGAAATATGCTAAAGCATTAGTCGGGAGACCTTAAAAAAAATATGCAACTTTATGTAGTCCAAGATTTTAAAACGAGGGGGAGGGGTAACGGAACAGTATTTGGAATTTAAGCTTCGAAAAATTCCAGAGAGAACAGAGTATTGTTTCTGTAACATGAATAGAAGTTGGGGTTTGCTAATGGCTGAAAACTGAAAAATGACAATATCTCTGTTAATATTCAAGATAGAGAATACATGTGTATAACAATATTTATAGTACATTTGATTTGCAATACGATTGGTTCTATACAATGTGTGATCCTGAGTATAGTATATTTCGAATTTTCTAAATTGTCCCTCTCTAAAGCTCCTTTCACCGTGTCTGTTTATATATATATATATATATATATATATATATATATATATATATATATATATATATATATATACATATACGCACAATTTTGAATGGCCCTCATTTTCGACATCTCCTAGGTAGAATCAATGTACTTTTGAAGACAAATTTTGAAAATCGCATTATGAATACGACCTCAAAAGCTGATTTTCCCGGAAATGTGTGCATAACTGTATATATATATATATATATATATATATATATATATATATATATACCTATGTATATGTATTTGTCTGTTAATGCTCTAGCTGTCGCAATTTATGTCTGATCGGTACCAAACTGGATATTCCTTGCTCTAGGTCAGCAATTAACGAACTTGATCTTTCATTTGACATATATCGACTAAATATCGTGTTTGGTAACGATCAAACCATAATTGCGACCGCCAGAGCGTTAAATACGACCTCAATAGCTGATTTCTCGTAAGGGAAATCTGCTAATATAAAACGGACCTCTTTTTCGTCATCTCTTAGATGCGATCGAAGGAAAATTGAAGAAATATTTTGAGAACCCCTTATGGGAAATATGCTAAAGCATTTGTCGCTTAAAAAAAATATGCAACTTTATGTTTTGTCTTTTGTAATAACACGCATTGTCAGAATTCGCTGTAAGACCCCATAAGCCTCGAATGAGTGAACGCGCAAATTCCTTTGTTTTCCCAGCCATAAATATTCATTCTTGTTGGCACAAGTACTCCAAGTTGGAGGGAACTTTCTTCAAAGGGATTAAAAGCTTACACTTGTATATTTCCTTGAGAACTGTGTTAATTTTTGCTACTTCGGCTTCTCTAACTAACATCCATTGTGTTTTGTAGACTGCTTGTACTTCCTACTGTTATTACAGTGCTTGTCTCAATTGCTTTGGATATGTATTACAGAGTTTTGGACTAAATATAAATATTTGAATTGTAGCACATTTTCCTTGAGGGAAATCAGCTATTGAGGTCTTACTCATAACACGATTTCACTACAGCGGTAACAGACAAAAGTATATATATACACACACACACACATATATATATATATATATATATATATATATATATATATATATATATATATGAATAGCAGATTTTCCTTTACGGAAATCTGTAAATTAAAATCACATTTGGCAATTTCCATATTCAGATTCTATGAGGCGGTGTGTTTTCACGTTTCAAGTAAAACAAAGGCAATGTTTATTTGAAGTCTATTTATGCCTAAGTATACTTACTACATGGATTGAGATGAAATAACAAGGAAAACCTAAATAATAGTGTTTATTTTGAAGGCTGTAGCTGGAATTGGATTGCAAGAGATGGTGGATCCTTCATTAGGGATAGTGGTTCTTGGTCTCTTGACCTTCTAACTACAATCTAGATTCAATAATAACACTGATAAACAAATAAAAACTTTCGCGCGGATATATTAGTATCCAACACTTGTTTTAAGACAATTCAGACATGCTGAAACAATTTTCTAAACCGTGTTTCTCTATTACCCATTGTTTTTGGAGATATCGGGCATTAACCATTTATATATGTTTAACATTGTATCAAGGCAAACAACTCGCAGACAAGTTACATTAGAGCACATATTGCTGAATAGAAGACTAATTAACAAATACTATACAGCACATCTAGTTGAAGGTATAATACGCATATAAAATGCATAGCTATAACATAAAGTTCCTCAATTTAAACTGAGTTTGGTTAGTATAGCCGCACACATAGCAAAACAAATCTGGTGAATTCGAGCAATCTCTAGACGCCATTGTTTTGAATGAAAAGAAAAATGAAGCAAATGAAAGAATAGTAATGTGATCTCAAAAATTATTTTAAGTATGAATGTACTCACAGACAATGGGAAAATTCGGCGTTCCATTAAAAAAAAGACATGACGTGATTGAGCAAAACAGTTTACAGATTTGTAATCATCATGAAAAACTGCATTAGAAAAAAGTATACATCATGACAGTTATCTATATACTAAATATAATTGCAGCCTACATTTAGGAATTTTTTAAAACTTTTTGGAGACGCACTTTTCAAAATAATCAAAATCAGAACATGCCATGAACCATTAACCATTAAACATATACTGAGTAACTGTAGGAACATTGAATAGAGACTCCACATAACATTTACAAACTTCTTACAGGCAGTAGCCCACATTTCGGAAATATACAAAATCACCTTTAAAAATTGAATTTGTTTAATGTTTATTTATTGTGTTTAATTTTTTATTGGTTTGTACGTTTTTGTTTTGTTATTTTTCTATGATTTTGTTTTAGCTGATTTACGATAAGGGAAATCAGCTATTGAGGTCGTACTCATGACGCGATTTTCGAAAAATTTCTTCAAATGTCCATCGATCCTACCCAAGAGAACGAAGTCCGTTCAAAATTATATATATATATATATATATATATATATATATATATATATATATATATATATATATATATTCTGTTACCGCTCTATTGTTCGCGATTTTTGTTTAATGTTACCGTACTCGATATTTAAACGTTTTATGCAAAAAGACAGATCAAGTTCGTTATTGGCTGAAATCGGACTAGTAGGAGGGGGGGGGGGTTTAGAGGGGAATTTTCGAAAATTCGAAATATCTCCGTTACCATACGTCGGATAAAAAAATTGTATAGATCCAATCTTATTGCAAATTAAATGTACTATAAATATTGTTCTATACATTTATTCTCTATCTTGAATATTAACCGAGATATTTGCATTTTTATTAAAAGTGGGCCGATAACGGACGAGTGAGTTTCCCGCCAAAAGCTAGTTCGGCCGTTTCGGCTCTCGTATGGAGATTTCTTTATTGTATAACTTCACGTGGGAAATCTGCTTAGTTTACGCAGCCCCTACGTGACGGGTTTTTTATTTAATATTGTTAAACTTTGAGCCAAATCGTCTAGTTGCGGCTGGTCAAGTACAAATAACTAAAATTAATAATATTATAAAGCTTTTCATTTAACAAAAATCAACAGGGTTCTTCTGAAAAATCATTTGAATTTTTTTGTATCTATTACCATTTCAACAACAATCAAGCAGAAATATAAAAGTCCGTCATGGAGGGGCTTCGTAAACTAAACAGATTTTTCACGTGAAGTTTTACTATAGAGAAATTTGTATAATGGTAACGCTTAACACCACCGTATACAAATACAAACGGTAATGAGAAGTCGTTCAGTTAATTATAATAAGGAAAAGGCTTCTGAATTGTAAACGAACAGGTCTGCCAAGCACTCAGAGATCAACAGACAGCAGATATTCTTCACCGGAAAGAAAAACAATTACTGAAATATATAATAATAATAATTTATAATTTATAATGAATCAGAATAATTATTGTGGCAATCACTCTAATTTTAGTAGTCCAAGGCGTATGGAAGGGGGGGGGGCGGGTATCAACAGAACGTATTTGCATATACCGTAAAACTCCCCATCTTTATGACACTCAAGATTTCAGGCATAAGAGAACTCTAGCAGCTCTGGGGATTAATCTTAAGATCCGAAATGAATCCGAGAGGTTGTGGCACCTATTTGTAAGTAAGTATTAATCCCCAGAGCCGCTAGAGTGCTCTTTATGCCCAAAATCTTGAGTGTCACAAAGTTGGGAGCCTGTCACACGGTATCCACACAATGTAGAGCCTTACACGAGTCTCTAAACCAATTTCACGAGAGCCGAACAGTTATGGAAACGGCCGAACTAAGTATCGACGGAATCTCACGAACAGAACCGACAATATCTCGTCCATTATCCACACTCTTAATAAAAATGCAAATATCTCGGTTAATATTCAAGATAGAGAATACATGTATATTACAATATTTATAGGAAATTTAATGTGCAATAAGATTGGTTCTATAAAAGTGTTTGATCCGACGTATAGTAACGGAGATATTTCGATTTTTCCCCGCCCTCTCACTTGTCCGATTCCAGCCATTAACGAACTACGCCTTTCATTTAGTATAAAACGATTAAATATCGAGTTTGGTAGCGATCAAACATTGACCGACCTACTCTTACTTGCGCACAAAGATTCAGAATTTTCGGGTTACTTAAACTCCTTCCTTTGTTAGAAACGTAAGAAAATTTAATAGCGAAACGTATCTATGGCGGTGAACTTGTTGGTTGGGGGACAGCGAAAAGGAGTGTATTAAGAGACGGTATTAGATAGCAATAATGGGGTGTTAGGGCTAACTAACTCAGGTCGCTACTAGTCCATTAGGAGCAGAGCCAAGATCTTACAGCCCTCCTCCCTTCCTACATAGCTATTAATACCTCCTTAGAATTAATTCTTCTCCTCCCCCTCCCCCCTTACCCCCTTCCTTATGGGCTTTGTTTGATGTCGACAGATAAGGCCCCGATCCACAAATGACCATCTAAAATAGCCCTAATATACTACCAATTCCCTCCAACACAATACTAAGGCGGATTTAAGCATTTCTTGGTTTTAGCAGAATCCCCTTAAGGGAAATCAGCTATTGAGGCCGTACTCATAGCGTGATTTTCGAAATTCTTCTTCAAATGTTCTATGTAAAAAGAAAAATGAAGTTCGTTAACGGCTGAATTCAGATCAGCGGGAGAGGGGGTTTAGTGGGCGAGAAACTTTGAATTCGAAATATCTCCGTTACTATAAGTCGGATCGAAAAAATGTATAAAGTAAATCTTATTGCAAATTAAATGTTCTATGAATATTGATTTATCCATTCATTCTCTATCTTGAGTATTAATCGAGATATTTGCCTTTTTCAGTTTTCAGCCTTCAGTAAACCCTCCCTTCCACTCATGTTACATAAACAATACTCTGTTATATGATAAACAACATTATTCGAAGTTTAAATACCAAATTGCATAGAACCAATTTTATTGCAATTAAATGTACTATAAATATTGTTATATACATTTATGCTCAATCTTGAATATTAACCGAGATATTTGCATTTGTCAGTATTCAGCCTTCAGCAAACGCCCTCTTCTACTCATGTTACATAAACAATATTCTCTTAAATAATAAACCATATTATTTGAAGCTTATTTACAAAATATTGTTTTCCAGAGACCTTTATTATACGAGATACTTGCAAATATGTTCTTGTGACATCTTCTGTCTTAAATTCTTGGACTACTTAAATTTGATTGGTTGGGATAAAAATTGATCTTATTAATTATACAAAACAGTACTAGATATAGTAAATAGTTGTCAATAAAATTAATATGTTATATTCTGTTAATAATAAGTAATTAATTTTCTTTCCGGTGAGCCGTGGTAGACCTGTTTGTTTAAATTTCTAACGCTTCCCTTTGGGAAGGGAATGATTTATTATTACCGTTTGTATTTATTCACTTAATGTTCACGGTGGTGTTGTGTTAGCAGTATGTAGGTTTATCTATTATCAAACTTCACGAGGGAAATCTGCTCAGTTTACGCAGCCCCTGCGTGACGGACTTATGACTATTATTAGATTATACATTTATAGAGTTTTTTTAAAAAAAAAATATATAAAATTCTCCTGTATCACGAATATTAACCGAGATATCATGTTTTAGTTTTCAGCCTTCAGGAAGCCCCCCACTCCTATTCATGGCATATTAACAATAGGCTGTTATGAATCACTTTATTGGAAACTGAAATTCTAAATATTGTTTTCATTGAACTTTTACTTTGTGACATATGCGCAAATACTTTCTCTTCACACCCCCCCTCCTCTTATATTGTTCTTGGATCACTAAAATTTGAGTGATTGAGCTAAAAATTATTCTGATTCATTATAAATTACGGGACTAGCCAAAGTAAATAATTTTCAATAAAATTAATATGTTATATTTAGATAGATTTCATTAATTGCTTTTTTTCCGGTCTAGAATATTTTAGTCTATCTATTCAGCTCTCCTAAACTGTTTGCTAACAATTCAGAAGCGCTTTCGGTTGTAGAGATTCTTATCTTATAAATGAAAGAAAGATTTCAGTCATTAACGAACTCGATCATTCTTTTTACATAAAACGTTTAAATCTGGAGTTTGGTAACGATCAAATAAAATTGCGACTCCAAGAGCGTTAATATATATATGTAAACTAGTACCTGTACTTTTTAGCCCTGAAAAATATTCTCGAAATATTGGAATGAACTAAGATTTTTCACCAACACTGACCAAAACTCCAAAAAACGACAGTACTATATATATATATATATATATATATATATATATATATATATATATAATTTTCATGGTCTAGAGCACGACCTCAATAGCTGATATCTCTTATGGGAAATCTGCTAAAATTCTGATGGAATGTTCAGTCCTACCCCCTACAAATTACATGGACACATGTCCCCATTTAAAGTTACTCAGTAAATTCCGGCGATTTTAAATGATTTCGGTAAATGAGATGGAATAGATTCATTTGAACTGGCAAAACCTTTAAATAGGGAAAATCCATTTGCATTTAGGTAGGAAGTTTGTTTTTGTGTAAATATTGGGCCCTCGGTATAAATCACAATGCTTTGCTTGGCCCTTGCTGATTCAATTTTACTCTGAACGCTATGCATATTCATTGGCTGAGTGTGTAATCATTCTATCAGACATGTATGTTACATTTAATAATGATGCGTTCAGTTGGGAATGGAATTTACAGAGGATTATGTGTTAATAAGGAATTGACCACGTAGAATAAAGCTCATTTGTATGTTTATTTAAATGTTCTTTTGGAGTTGTAACATGGCATTATCCTTTAATAAATCAGAAGCTAGTGTAATTGTGCCATACCCTTACTGGGACCAATAACATATACTAAAAAAGATCTTCAGGCCTCATTAAACCCTCTTCATTTATTTTAAGCAGTAAGAAAAATCAGCTAATGAGGTCGTACTCATGACACATGATTTTCAAAAATTGTCTTCAAATGTCCATCGATACCCAAGAAATGACGAAAATTAGGTCCGTTCAAAATTTTAAATATGTATATATATATATATATATATATATATGGTGTTGTTATTCTTTTTGGAGTTTTGGTCAATGTTGGTGAAAAAAATCTTAGTTTATGCCGATATTTCGAGAATCATTATTTTCTCTTCTTCAGGGCAAGACTAAAGATACCTAAACACTATTACACATGACTATTGCACTTAGGACTAGACACTATTGCACTTAAGAATATATATATAATATATATATATATATATATATATATATTTGTCCGTTAACTCTCTAGCGGTCGCAGTTTTTGTTTGATCGTTACCAAACTCAACATTTAATGGTTTTATGTAAAAAAAAAATTCAAGTTCGTTAGTGGTTGAAATTGGATCAGTGGTTTTAGTGGAGAGGAATTAATAAATTCTTAATATCTTCGTTGTTGAGCATCAGATCGAAAAATTGCATAGAAACAATCTTATTGCAAATGTAATTTTCTATAAATATTGCTATATACATGTAGGTATTCTCTATCTCGAATATTAACCGAGATATTTGCATTAGAGTGTGGATAATGGACAAGATATTGTCGGTTCTGTTCGTGAGATTCCGCCGATCGTTAGTTCGGCCGTTTCCGTAACTGTTCGGCTCTCGTGAAATTGGTTTAGAGACTCGTGTAAGGCTCTACTTTGTGTGATATATACAAATACGTTCTGTTGATACACACCCCCCTTCTATACTCTATATATATATATATATATATATATATATATATATATATATATATATATATTCTATCTCTATCTATATGTATGTTATGTACGTATTTTGACTATCTTAATTATTAACCAAGATATTTGCATTTTATAGATTTGACCTTCATTAAACCCCCGCCCCTACTCATACCATATTAACAATAAGCCGTTATATTATGAAGCACATTATTTGAAGCATAGATACCAAATATTGTTCACATTGAGCTTTTAATTTTTGAGATAAACGCCAATAAGTGGCAAATCTGCAGTTTACGCAGCCCCTGCGTGGCGTACTTTTTATTTCTACGTAGATTGGAGAACGATCTTCCATCGGAAAATTCGAATGATTAACAAGGCGAACCTCTAGCAAGCCCGTCCCTAGCCATCAATCATTCAATACTACCTTCACCCAAGCCCACTACACCATTCATATCCCTTACAATTTATAACACTGTTTCAATTCCTCAATCCCCTCCCCCGACAGAAGGTTGTTTCCAGAGCTATTACGGCTTACATATTACCACATTTAGCTCTCATTTTAAAATCCTTCTCTTTCAATCGAAATGGGAAAAAAAAATTCAACATTTAGCAGATTTCCCCTAAGGGAAATCAGCTATAAGATGTTCTCATGGAGCGGAGGTTGTGTTCGTAATGGCAGAACTCACACCGGTGGGAGGGGAGGGGGGGGGAGAATTCAGAGGAGTAATTTCGAAAAGTCGAAATATCTCCGTCGGATCGAAAAATAGAAAGAACTCATTTTATTATAACTTAAATGAGGCGTTTGGCTTCAAAACCAGGTACATCCATTTTTTTTTAATTTTTCATAAGTTTTTAATGCCGGAAATGATTTATTGGACGCGTTTGTTCCAAAACCATCTAGATCCTTCCAAAATCAATACCAGCAGATAATGAAAAAAATGTGTTAAACTGACTTTCTTAAAAAATGAAATCTATTTTGATCAGTCCAGAAAATGTTTTTGAAAATGGATGTACCTGGTTTTGAAACCAAACTCCTCAAATGTACTATAAATATTGTCCAAAATCCCCCCCTCTAAACACCTCCCTCCCACTAGTCCGATTTCAGCCGTTAACGAACTTGATCTTTCTTTTTACATAAAACGATTAAATATCGAGTTTGGTAACGATCAAACAAAATTTGCGTCCACTAGAGCGTTAACAGATATATATATATATATATATATATATATATATATATATATATATATATATATATATATATATATATATTCTGTCAGTTTTTGTCAAAGTCTGTGAAAAATCTTAGTTTATGCCAATATTTCGAGAATATTTATTTTCTCTTCTTCAGGGCAAGACTGAAGATACTAAAAAAGTCCGTCACGCAGGGGCTGCGTAAACTAAGCAGATTTCCCACGTGAAGTTTTACAATAGAGAAATCTGCCCAAAAACAAGTGTAGTAAGTAGTAATGGATTACTAAACTTATACACCAGGGACGAATAGTTACGAAAACGGCCGCCAGAGCTCTCTTCGGAAAGTTCCAAACAGCCTGCCGACCAATGCAGAATACAAATGCAAATATCTCGGTTAATATTCAAGATAAAGAATAAATGTATAGAACAATATTTATAGTAAATTTAATTTGCAATAAGATTGATTCTGTACAATGTCTTGATCCGGCGTATAATAACGGAGATATTTCGAATTTTCCGAAAATCCCCCTCCTCTAAACCCCCCCTCAGACTGGTCCGATTTCAGCCATTAACGAACTTGATCTTCCGTTTTACATAAAACGATTAAATTCCGAGTTTGGTAACGATCAAACAAAAATTGCGACCGCTAGAGCGTTAACAGACAAATATATATAGATATATATATAAAATTTTGAACGGACCTCATTTTCGTCATCTCCTGGGTAGGATCGATGGACATTTGAAGAAATTTTTCAAAACTCGCGTCATGAGTACGACCTCAATAGCTGATTTCCCTTAAGGGAAATCTTCTAAAACTATTGTACATAACGTGTTGCACTTCTGGTTACATTAGGAGTACTGATGTAATCAGATGTGCAACGCAATGTACCATACGTAGTTTTTAAGTATCTTTAGTCTTGCCCTGAAGAAGAGAAAATAAATATTCTCGAAATATTGGGATAAACTAAGATTTATTTCATATATATATAGCATATGTGGGCGGCCGTCGGTTGCCCACATATGCTATAGTGCATACAACATTAATTTGCGATCACTTATAAGATTCAAGACTCAATTTAACTGATGTATAGTATATACATTCCCTAACATATATTAAAATAAAGCCCGTCACGCTGGTACTGCGTAAAATAAGCAGATTTCCCAAGTGCTGGTATAACACAGCATTGATCTCATCAAACCATATATTATGTATTTCTAAGTAAAAAAGTCGGTCACGCAGGGGCTGCATAAACTAAGCAGATTTTCCACGTGCACCACGTATTTAAAAAGTAAAAGATCAATGTGAACAATATTTGGTATTTGTGCTACAAATAATGTGCTCCATAATACAGCAGCTTATAATTAATATGACATGAGTAGGAATGAGATTTACTGATGGCCAAAAACTATAAAATGCAAATATCTCGGTTATTAATCAAGATAATGAAAATATGTACATAAACAACATTAATAGAACATTACATTTGCAATAAGATTGGCTATACGCATTATCCCACGCATAATAACAGAAATATTAAGAACTTTTGGAAAACCCTTATTATATATATTTATTTATTTGATATATAGGGATATAATATATATATATATAGGGGGGAAGAGAGGAGAATGCTGAACAAAATCAGTAAATGCACTATATTCAGGGGCCAATCATGAGAATATGTTTGAGTCGATTTGAAAGGCTGAGTAATGCAGGAAAACATTAATCACCAGATATATGAATGCCCTGATTGAGCCCATCGTGGATATCTCCTAATTACAAAATAATATTTAACATCCACAGGCCTTTTTCTCCGTCTTCTCATTGCAAACAAATATGCATAATTCCAATTTCATTAAGTAGATGCACTCAATTTACCAATAGTGGATTTATAAAATTGATTAAATACAAAATTTGGACCCGTAATGTCATTATAGCTCACGTATAAGATTTTTTTCGAATCATGTCCTTAATTGTGAGAAACATGATTGCATCACACTGTCACGGAGATTAAAAGCATGTCACGCAGGGCAGATTTCCCTCGTGAAGTTTAACAATAGATAAATCTACATACTGGTAACACAAAAGCACCGTCAATATTAAGTGAGTAAATACAAATGATAATAGAAACCTCCAGACTGGAAGCTTCTGAAATGTAAACAAAGAGGTCTGACAACCTCCTACCGAAGAAAATAGAATTACTGAAATACATCTACTCCACTATATATTTATATATATATATATATATATATATATATATATATATATATATTTGTGTGTGTGTGTGTGTGTGTGTGTGTGTGTGTGTGTGTGTGTCTGTCTGTTACCGCTCTAGGTGCCGCAATTTTGGTTTAATCGTTGCCACACTCGATATCTAATGGTTTCATTTATAAAGAAAGATCTAGTTCGTTAATGGCTGAAATTTGATCATCTGGAGGCGGGTGGGGGGTTTAAAGGGGAGGAATTTTATTAAAGTATTACTGTATTAAACATACAAAGTTTCAAAGTCCGTGAAGTATAACAATAGAGAAATCTGCATACTGGTAAAACTTAACACCGTCGTTAGTAAACACAAAGGGTAATGACAAACCTTTCAGTTAATTTTAATAGGCTCCCAACGGAAACGGATTCCACATTATAAACAAACAGGTCTCCCAACCAATCAGAGCTGAACAGATAGGGAATTTAATTGAGGGAAATTAGCTATTGAGATCGTACTCATATATATGTATGTATATTTGTCTGTCAACGCTCTAGCGGTCACAACTTTTGTTTGATCGTTAAAAAACTCGATATTTAAAGGTTTTATGGAAAAAGACAGGTCAAGTTCGTTAATGGCTGAAATCGGACTAGTGGGAGGGGGGGGGGGTTTAGAGGGGGTTTTTCAAAAATTCGAAATATCTCCGTTACCATACGTCGCATCAAAACATTGTATAGAACCAATCTTATTGAAAATTACATTTACTATAAATATTGTTCTATACATTTATTATCTATCTTGAATATTAACCGAGATATTTGCATTTTTATTAAATATGGGCGGATAACACACGAGTGAGTTTCCCGCCAAAAGCTAGTTCGGTCGTTTCCGTAACTGCTCGGCTCTCGTATGGAGATTTATTTATTTATTTATTATTATACGTCCACTTAATGCTACTAGGCTAATCGGGACGGGTTATCTATAGGTTACCACCCTTTTCTAGCCAGGGTGGGTACAAGGAGTTTATTTAATGAGTCTGTCATTAAATATATTTCCACTGCCCAGGGAGGGGCCACTCTAGGTCTGCCATGCGAGATTAGGACCAACGCGTTAACTCGCCGTATGGAGATTTCTCTATTGTATAACTTCACGCGGAAAATTTGCTTAGTTTTCGCAGCCCCTGCGTGACGGGCTTTTTGAAACTAAGGCTAATAAGGACGGGTTATCTACGGGTTACAACCATTTGCTATCCAGGGTGGGACTAAGGATTTTATTTAATGAATGATAGCGCCTGCTTCAGTGTTAACAACCAAATATATAAACTTGAACAGACTACGTAGGATTGGAAGACATTTTATTAAAGTATTCAGATTCGCGTCATTTACACAACTAACCGTTCAAAGTTTAAAACAGTTGCTTCATACCGTGCAAGTGTGAAAACTAATCCTACTATATTTGGGTTAATTGGACCATTTAGAATTGGGCTATTGAATGAAACAAGATTTGGTTAGGAAGTGGTAGGAGGTGATATGGGGGAAGAGTTTCTCTTGGAGGGGAGGGAGGTTGTTGGCTTCTTTTCGAGTTGGCTGTTTTAATAGTCAAGCCACTGCCCCTAAAAGGGCATTTCTATTCCAGGCCCATCCCTGAAACCCTCTCTCTCTCTCGACACACAAGGTATCCCTTTAAATATTTCCACTTTGTTTCCTTTTTTGTCCAGCTTTAACGGTTTTTATTTCTACTGTTTGTTTATTTATTTTTTTGTCAGACAATTAATTTTTAAAAATACGGGGACCCTTTAATTTCTAATTTAATTTCTTTTTCAACGTAGTCCACACAAGCCTGAATCTTATTATGGAAGATAATTGGAGTGAGAAACGAGCTAGCACAAGCTTTACCATAATATCATATACACAATGAATATGAATAATTAAATTCAATTAACATTTATTTATAAATGCAAGAAATTCTTGTCCTTATCTCAAACTAACAAAATATATAAAAATCAGACAAGGAGGAGCTGCGTAATCTAAGCAGATTTCCCAAGGTCTGGTATGACACATTAATGAAAAATAAACTACAATAACTCGCTATGAAAGTAGAAGTGCGATATATATATATATATATATATATATATATATATATATATATATTATATATATATATATATATATATATGTATGTATGTTTGGGCCTGATTTTCGCTATTAGCAGAATTCCCATAAGACAAATCAGCTATTTCGCGGGGTACTCATGGTGCGGTTTTCGAAAAAAAATTCAAATCTCCAACAATCATATCCAGGAGTTGGCGAAAATGATGTCTGTTAAAATTATATATATATATATATATATATATATATATATATCTGTTAACGCTCTAGCGGTCACAATTTGTGTTTCATCGTTGCCAAATTCCATATTTAAACATTTTATGTATAAAGAAAGATCGGTACTTTCTGAAATCGGGCCAGTGGGAGGGAGGGTTTTAGAGGGATAATTTCGAAAATTCTATGTAAATATCACCGTTATTGAACGTCGGAACGAAAAATTGTATGAAACCAATCTTATTGCACATTGAATGATCTATAAATGTTTGTCTATAGATATTTTCTGTATCATGAATATTAATCAAGATATTTGGATTTTGTAGTTTTTGACTTTCACTAAACCCCCACTCCTACTCATTTCATAATAATAGGCTGTTATATCATGAACCATTTCATTCCAAGCTTAAATACCAAATATTGTCAATGAACTTATACTTTATGAGATATATGCAAATACGTTCCGTTGACCAACCTCCCCCCCCCCCTTCTTTTGTTCTTGAATAAACATTTTTCTAATTCATTATAAATTACAGCACTAGCTATAGTAAATTGTTTTCAATAAAATTAATATGTTTCATTCAGATATACTTCAGAAATTGTTTTTCTTTCAGGTGTAGTAGAATATTTCTATCTATCTGCTCAGCTCTCTGAGGTTGGCTGATCCGTTTGTTTACAATTCAGGCTTTCCGTTGTGAGGTTATTAAAATTGAGCTGAAGATTTCTCATTACCGTTTGTAGTTATGCACGGTGGTGGGGGGACATCCCCTGAACAATATCAGTAAACACCTGAACCTGCCTAAGTTGAAGGAAGCATATTGCCAGTAGTAACAAGACTACGTATATGACACGCTAATCTCACACTTCGACATCCAAAGTCAATATAGGATTTCATTTGCTGTACCTGTTTTTAAGAGTGGCAAACATAAAATTTATTTTCCAGTAATTTTCACGGAGTAAAACAAACGTAAAAGCAAATACAAAACGAAGTTATGCGATTGGTATTCAGAAAGGAAAAATCTGAATTTACTCTTGAATTTATTCAGAGAGAAAGTGAGAGAGAGAGAGAGTAAACTTTTAAGAATTTTGTATCCGGAGGGGCCTTTTAGAATAATTCCCGTGGAAGGTTTGCTCAGCCGACCTTGCCTACCCATGGTCAACAAGGCCTACACCTCTCAAATCTAACCTTCTTTATATATACTTTTATCTCACAGAAATATTTTCCCTCCGTACATGGGAGCCTGAGGAAAATCAACTATTGACAGTGAAGTTCGTGAAATAAATATCCGTCACGCAGGGGCTGCGTAAACTAAGCAGATTTCCCAGGGGCATCAACGTGAAGTATTTGGTATTTATGCTTAGTCGGTAACGTCCAATTGCCTACACGTTAGATGGAAATTAACAGTTTGACTGCCCACAAAAATAAGTGAATTTGGTTGGAGGCCCATTACATTTTTCGTGTTATTTGACTTGAAATATGCATAAATATTTTTAAAAAACCAATGATATTTGTTGCAAATCTAATGTGGGGGTTAAAAAAGGGAGGAAATAAAAATTACTCCTTTGGGCGTGACGGGCACCTAGGAAGGAATTTCCATCTTAGGTACCCATCATGCCCGAGAGCGTTAGCAAAATTTGAAATTTGGCGCGACGCCCGTGCGATACAACGCTCTCAGGCTGATGCGAGTCACACTAACTCGTGGAACGCGGTATGAACCGTTCCCGCCCTTTGGCGTGACGGGCATCCCCTCTTCGCCCCGCTTCACGCCCCGAGGCGGAATGGGCAGTCAAACTGTTAAGCTTAAAACAATGTTGTTCATAATATAACAGCTTATTGTTAATATGGCATGAGTAGGAGTGTGGGTTTACTGAAGACCGAAAACTATAAAATGCAATTGACTTGGCTAATAATCAAGAAAGTGACAAAAAGGCACTTAAAAAAAAATTATAGAACAGGATAAGATTGGTTCTATAAAATATTTTCGAAATTCCTCTCCTCCCACTGGTCGGATTTCAACCATTAACGAACTAGATTTCTTTTTACATAGAACGATTAAATATCGAGTTTGGTAACGATTAAACCTGAATTGCTACCGCTAGAGCGGTAACAGACAATTCCGTTAAGGGAGATATGCTAAAAGTCCATCACGCAGGGACTGCGTTAACTAAGCAGACTTCCCACGTGTTGGATGACACATAAGAGAATAACTCGCATAATAATTGACTTAAGAGAAAATGTATATACAATAGAACATCAATAGTTTAACAAGACTTGTTCTATAACATTTTTCGATCTAGATAATAGTAACGGAGATATTTTGAATCCTTAAAATTCCTCCCTCTCTAACACTCCCATCCCCCGATATCTATAAATATATAATTTTGAACGGCTTTCATTGTTTCGTCTCCTAGGTAAGAACGATGGACATTTGAAGAAATTTTTCGAAAACCTCGTCATGAGTACGACCTCAATCAAAATAAGAGAAATCTGCTAAAATCAACCATATCTAATTAATTGTGTTCATGACATTTTCAAAAGTTAGCCTTATAAGCCATGAATCCACTTCGATTTGTCCCTGTCCCTCACGCATCCTAATAGACCCATCCCGACCTTCATCAACAAGGCCTTGGTTTTTAAATTCTGATGGATATATATGACGACATACTATTTATAAACACTATCTCTTCTTATGAATAATATATTCGTGGAATGGCTCACATAAAAAAATCATCGAGTCAATAGATAGATGGAATCAAATCAAATTGCTTCAAATATATAAAGGCCGAGTTAACTCATATCGAATTCTAATAATTTAATCATTAAACCCAGTGTGAACAGGTCCTTTTTTTATTTTATTTTTAGCAGACTTCCCTTAAGGGAAATCAGCTATTGAGGTCGTACTCATGACGGGATTTTCGAAAATTTTAACCCAGGAGAAGACGAAAATGAGGTCTATTCAACATCATATATATATATATATATATATATATATATATAGGGGAGGGGGTTTAGAGGGGGAGGATTTTAGAAAATTCGAAAAATACTCCGTTATTATACGCCGGATCGAAAAATTGAACAGAACCAATCTTATTAAATGTACTATAAATATTGTTATATACATTTATGCTCAATCTTGAATATTAACCGAGATATTTGCATTTTTTAGTATTCAGCCTTCAGCAAACGCCCTCTTCTACTCATGTTACATAAACAATACTCTGTTATATAATAAACCATATTATTTGAAGCTTAATTACAAAATATTGTTTTCAAGAGACCTTTATTATACGAGACACATTCAAATATGTTCTTGTGACCCCGCCCCCCCGTTTTAGGTTTTGGACTGTTAAAATTTGATTTATTGAGATAAAAATTATTCTGATTCATTATAAGTTACAGTACTAGATGTAGTATAAAGATTTTAATAAATCTAAAACGCCATATTCTGATATATTTCAGTAATTGTTTTTCTATCCGGTGTGAGGTTGGCAGATCTGCTTGTTTACATTTCAGACTCTTCCCGTTGGGAGGGGAAAGATGTCTTATTACTGCTTCTTCACTTAATATTCACGGTTGTGTTGTGATACCAGAATGTAGTTTTATCTATTGTTAGACGTGACGAGGGAAATCTGCTTAGTTTTTTCATTCTCCTCATAATAACCTAATGAGAAGTTATTTATATGAGTACATGTTCCATTGCCAGTTAGCATATTACATGTATGATTATGTTCAAATTCATTTTTACAATATATACTAATTAATGGGTTATATATATCAAATAATAAAATTATGACGTAACGAAGATATTTACTAATAAAATTAATACATTAAAATGAAAAAAAAAACAAATTTAACAAATGAAAATAAAAAACAAATTAAATAAAGTTAATCTCATCCGATGTTTTCGGGTTTCTCTGATTTAATTAGCTAGTCTATGTAAGGCAAATATATTGAATTATGATTCTCTTTCCTCATAATCAACTTTATACTCTAACGTATTTTTGCTTCATCCATATCAATAATTTGATAGACTTAATGAGTTCTTTATTATATTTATTTTACAATGTATGAGGTGGTTCTGAAGTAACACCTCCTTTTAAAATTATGTTCATTATGAAATTTGATTTATTTAAATTAAATGTTGAACAGTCTTAAAGTATACGTAAAAACGTTTGTGTTGTCTGTGAGTCGCAAGTACATTTGTCATTGTCTTGAACAGATTTCTTTAAGGGAGATTAGGTACTCAGGTTGTTCTAATGTCATCAAATGTCCACTGATAATACCCCAGAAGGTAACGAAATCCGGATCTATTTGGTGTGCGTGTGCGTGTGTATAAGTAACAAGTTTGATCAGCTGGCAAGCAGGTTCATTTTAGTGATTCTTTTTTTGAACACTGTTTTCTTTACATTAATCACTTTCGTGTGTAGGGTGTGATCACGATAAAACCAATAATTTCCGTCACGCGGGAGCTGCGTTAACTGAGCAGATTTCCCACTTGCGTCACGTATTTGCATTTACTTCAAAACGTAAAAGTGCAATGAGAACAGTATTTCGTATTTAGGATTCAAATAAAGTGCTTCATAATATAATAGCATATTGTTAATATGACATCAGTAGGAGTGAGTGTTTACTAAAGACCGAAAACTAAAAAATGCAACTATCTCGGTTAATAATCGAGAAAGAGAAAAAAACCTGCATAACAACATTTATAGAACATTACATTTCCAATAAGATTGGTTCTATATAATGTTTTGATCCGACGCATAATAACGAAGATATTAAGATTTTTCGAAATCCCATCCCTCTATCCCCCCTTTCCACTTGTCGGATTTCAGCTATTAACGAACTCGATCTTTAGTTTTTCATAAAATTTTTAATAATCGTTGTTACGTGCATTTTTTCAGTAGCTTGATTATTAACCCAGATACTTGCATTTTATAGTTTTCGGCTACTGTAAAGCCCCGACTCCTACCCATATCATATTAACAATAAGGGGTTATATTATCAATCACATTATTTGAAGCAGAAATAGAAAAAAATTGTTCTCATTGAACATTTACTTTTAGAGAGTGTTAGGGAGTGAATATTATAATGAACGATTGTTATATTTACATCTCGTTGTAATGGTAAGATATAGATTAGGTGTAAATGATATGTTTTGTAAAATCATAAGACATGCTTTTGTTTGGCTGTCATGAGTTGAAGAATAAAAAGACACATTCTGATAGAACATGCTAAATATTTTTTTTGAGCTTAAGAACAGTGATAAATGAAAATACGTGGCACACGTGAGAAATATGCCCAGTTTACGCAGTCCGGGGTGGCGGACTTATTTCGTCTTCACCTTGGTAGAATCGATGGGCATTTGAAGAAATGTTCCGAAAATCACGGCAAGAGTACAACTTCAATAGCTAGTTTGGAAATTGGCTATAAGGTGTAAGAATATGGTGGCCTCTTTCAGCATATCAGATCGATATGTTCTATCACGTATGTCTGTGAGCTCCTGGAAGATTACTAATTTTTGAAGCTGTGCGTATATAAGAAAGAGCCAGTGATGACGAACCTTGGGGGAATCCATTGTTTTCCTATAAAGAGCATCTGCCAAAGACGGGCAGGCCTAGATTCTGCCACAATGAAGGCGGCCTATTGGGGCGAATATTTTAACACAGAGCCGAATATTGATAGGGGAGTAAAATGCCCAAGCGGTTGGCTAGGGGCCTGGCATTGTCATTCATGGCATCTTGCATGTCGGGCACCGAATCCATGTTTAGGGTCTTAATAGGCAGGATCCAATTCGTCAGAAGCGCCCCACCCCCTCCCCAGCCCGCTTTCCCCCTATTCCTATTCCAACCCTGTTCCTTCCTCACATATTCCCTTTTGTACTCGTCACAACCTCCCCTATGTGACAAAGGATAAAATAACTCAAAGGAAAAAGCACTGTGTTTGAATATTGTATCAGTTCATTCATCGATATGGGTCCCCCAGTAAAAAAAACGCTTCGGGAAGAGGTTGCGCAATCTAAGCAGATTTCCCCCGTGCTGCTGCAACGCACTTTTGATCTCCTGTCACCATATATTACTATAAAAAAAGTCTGTCCGGGCTGCGTTCACTAAGTAGATTTCCCACGTGCTGCTGCAACGCACTTTTGATCTCCTGTCACCATATATTACTATAAAAAAAAGTCTGTCCGGGCTGCGTTCACTAAGTAGATTTTCCCACGTGCTGCTGCAACGCACTTTTGATCTCCTGTCACCATATATTACTATAAAAAAAGTCTGTCCGGGCTGCGTTCACTAAGTAGATTTCCCACGTGCTGCTGCAACGCACTTTTGATCTCCTGTCACCATATATTACTATAAAAAAAGTCTGTCCGGGCTGCGTTCACTAAGTAGATTTCCCACGTGCTGCTGCAACACACTTTTGATCTCCTGTCACCATATATTACTATAAAAAAAGTCTGTCCGGGCTGCGTTCACTAAGTAGATTTCCCACGTGCTGCTGCAACGCACTTTTGATCTCCTGTCACCATATATTACTATAAAAAAAGTCTGTCCGGGCTGCGTTCACTAAGTAGATTTCCCACGTGCGTCATTTGACGTTTGCATTTACCTTAAAACGTAAAGGTTCAATGACAACCATATTTGGTATTTATGCTTCAAATAATGTGCTTCATAATATAACAGCTTATTTCTAATCTGACATGAGTAGGAGTAGGGGTTCACAATAGGCCGAAAACTAAAAAATAAAAATATCTGGGTTAATATCAAGATAGTGTAAAACATACATAATAACATTTATAGAACGTTACGTTTGCAATAAGATCGGTTGTATACAATTTTTCGATGGGACACATAATAGCAGGGATATTAAGAATTTTTGAAATTCACCCCTATAACCCCTCCCCCTCCTCCTACAAGTCGGATTTCAGCCATTAACGAACTTAATCTTTAATTTTACATAAAACGTTTCAATCTGCTGAAATTGATATTAGTTACATGTAGACACAATTTTATAAAAATATGTACCTTACAAATCATATATACGTTTTAATTTAGTAGTATTATATTTCCTCTCGCATAATGTTCTTCATATATCGATATAACAAATGGCAGATACTGGAATGGTGTCATTTGTTTCAAAGTTCCATTGTGGTTTTTCATTCAAGTTTGTATATAAAATATTAACAAAAAGAAACAACTTGAAACTGTAAAAAAATGTTTGATTCTCAGATTTTTTTTTCTTGATACAACTTGCGTTTACTAGAAAAGAAATTATTGATATTTTTATTTGTTGCAATTTTATAAACTAAATCATTTCGTTTATGTACTATCTGCGACTCTTCTTCCCAAAAAAGAGGTTTAATATTTTAAATTATGGGCATTTCTTTTAGCATTTAAGTGAGTTACAGTGTTCAGATCTAGTGCAACATTCAGTTGGTAAGTAGTTTTATGACATGACTTTTGAACGATATTATAACATTTACATAGTCAATCTTATATATTATAATCAAGTGTCACTAAAAAAAAATCAACAATCCGTCCCTGTTTGTTATTACTATAAATGTAACTTTAGAGGCCTTGACAAAGGTGATAAATTGCACCGAAACGTGGGCAAACACTGGCAGTTTTATTTCAACCTTAGTGACCGACATTTGCATCACATAAGGATAAATCATTAAGTGTTTCGATATTTCTGAGAAAATGTATCGAAAAATGAAAAACATTTAAGCGTTAGTGGGTTAGCATAATAAGCGCCTAGCAGGTAAACTCCCCCCCCCACGTGAAGTTTTACAATAGAGAAATCTGCATACTAGTAACTTTTAAGACCACCCTCATTAAATACAAACGGTAATGAGAAATCTTTCAGTTAACTTTAATATGCTCGCAACGGAAACGGCTTCTAAATTGTAAACAAACAGGTCTGCTAACCACTCAGAGCTGGACAGATAGATTGACATATTCTTCACCGGAAACAAAAACAATTACTGAAATATTTCTGAATATAACATATTAACTTTATTTGCAAACTATTTAGTATATCTAGTACTGTAATTTATAATGCATCAGAATAATTTTTATCTCAATCACTCAAATTTTAGTAGACCAAGAACTAAAGGAGGAGGGGGGTATTAACAGAACGTACTTGCATATATCTCACAAAATAGAAGCTTACACGAGTCGACCAGTTAAGGAAACGGCCGAACTATCTTTCGGCGGAAACTCACGAATAAAACCAACAACAGCCGATCTCGTCTCGCCCGTTATACGCACACACTTAATAAATATGCAAATATTTCGATTAATATTCAAGATTGAGAATAAACGTATATATCAATACTTATAGTAAATTTAATTTTCAAAAAGATTGGTTCAATATAAATTTTCGATCCGGCGTATAGTAACGGAGATACAATATCTCGTATTTTCGAAAATCCCCACCCCCCATTTCACTGGTCCGATTTCAGCCATTAACGAACTTAGTCTTTTTTTTTTACATAAAACGAGTAAATATCGAGTTTGGTAACGATCCATCAAATATTACGACCGCTAGAGCATTAACAGACAGACAGACAGACAGACACACACACACACACACACACACACACACACACACACACACACACACACGCACGCACGCACGCACGCACGCACGCACGCACGCACACACACACACACACACACACACACACGCACGCACGCACGCACACACACACACACACACACACACACATACACACACACACACACATATATATATATATATATATATATATATATATATATATATATATATATATATATATATAATTTTGAACGGACCTCATCTTCGTCTCCTGGGTAGGATTGATGGACATTTGAAGAAATATTTCGAAAATTGGATCATGAGTACGACCTTAATAGCTGATTTCTCTTAGGGGAAAACTGCTAAAAATTCGTTTCCGGTTACGTTATTTGTGTCTCTATCAAAAAATATATAATACAATTATTAAAGAACTTAATATGAGATACTTAAAAAAAAAAATGATCCCGGCCGTCAGATATTTCCAAAAAATTAATTGGAGTACGAAGTTCAGATTTTTTTAATTCGAATCCTCCCATATATAATAAATTTTTCGATCTTACATTCTGGCACAAGGTTTTCAGTATGCAATATGTATTTGGGACAGGCATGTATGGGAAGTTCTTGTTGGCCATGAATGGCCTCCGTCTCGCGGATAAACTATCTGCCGTATTAGTCACTAAGGACATTGCTTATACCCGTACACTTTATGTACACGCAGCTAAGTGTGTTAGCAAACTTCCCTTGAGAGAAATCAGCTATTGAGGTCGTACTCATGATGCGATTTTCGAAATTTGTCTTCAAATGTCCATCGATCCTACCTTGGACATGACGAAAATGAGGTCCCTCCAAAATTGTATGTATATATATATATATATATATATATATAAATTTGTCTGTTACCGCTCTAGAGGTAGAAATTATTGTTTGATAGTTACTAAACTCGATATTTAATCGTTTTATGTAAAAAGAAAGATTAAGTTCGTTAACGGCTGAAATCGGACAAGGGAGAGGAGGGGGGGGGGGGTTAGAGGGGGATACTTTTGAAAATTCGAAATATCTCCGTTACTATGTATAAGTCGGATCGAATTGTATAGAATCAATTTTATTGCAAATTAAATGTAACGTAAATATAGTGTCATACATTTATTCTCTATCTTGATTGTGAACCTTGATTGTGTGATGTTTTAATATGAAGCTCTTTATTTGAAGCTTTAATACCAAATATTGTTCTCATTGAACTTTTACGTTTTGAGATAAATGCAAATAGGAAATCTGCTTAGTGCAGTCCTATTTTATTCTTGTGTTTTATAAATATTACTTTGCTCTTTTTACATTGATTATATTATTACTACAATCATCATTTGTATATTTTATTTACCTATATTGTTATTTGTTAAATAGACTTTACTCTAT
>CM032233.1:132122500-132160000 GCA_019009955.1 Riptortus pedestris | reverse complement strand
ACAACCCAGGAATTCTAATGACTCGAGCAGTTATCTATCATCGCGCACTCACATAAAGAGCAAATCATAATCAATTACCACATAATAAGAGCCTATGAAGCAAGGGGCTGCGAAATATGAGCGAATTTCCTTCATCTGTTTCAAAACCATGCTAATGAGGTCATTCCACGTAAAACACGTAAAAATCTCTGATTCCCACATAATGAGAAGCACAAAGCATTTTCGGGGTTAAGACTTAAAATCAACCAACAATCAAACAATACAAGTACTTCACGCTGGGGCTGCGTAGACTAAGCAGATTTCCCACACTAACGTTTACAATACATAAATCTACCGACTGATATCACTACCGTGAATTTTAAGTGAATAAATACAAACGGTAATGAGAAATTATTCAGTCAATTTACAAGTTAATAAAATCTACAACGGCAGGGGTCTGTATGATATAATTGTAAACAAACAGGGCAGCCAATATCGCAGCGCAGAGAAGACAGATTCTAGACCCAAAAGAAGAACGATTAATGAAATATATCTGAATATAACAAATTAATTTTATTGAAAACTATTTACTGTAGCTAGTGCAGTAATTTGAAAAAGAATCAGAATAATTTTTATCTCAATTACTCAGATTTTAGTAATACAAGAACAAAAGAAGTGGGGGAGGCGGTCAAATGAACGTATTTGTATATAACTCACAAAGTAAATGTTCAATGAAAACAATATTTAGTATTTAGGCTTCAATTAATATGTTCTATTATATAACAGAGCATTGTTTATGTAACACTAGTAGAAATTGGAGTTTACTAATGGCTGAAAACTGAAAAATTCAAATATTTCGGTTAATATTCGAGATAGAGAATAAATTTATATAACAACATTTATAGTACATTTAATTTGCAATAAGATTGATTTTATACACTTTTTCGATCCGACTTATAGGAACGGAGATACTTTGAGTTTTCAAAATTCACCCCCTATAAACCCCCCCCCTCCCCCTGGTCCGATTTCAGCCATTAACGAACTTGATCTTTCTTTTTACATAAAACGACTAAATATCGAGTTTCGTAACGATTAAACAATAATTGCGTCTGCTAGAGCGGTGGAAGACAAATATATCTATGTATATATACAGATTTGAACGGAGCTCATCTTCGTCATCTCCTGGGTAGGATCGATGGACATTTGAAGAAAACATTGGAAAATTCAGTCATGAGTACGGCGTCAATAGCTGATTTCCCTCAAGGGAAATCTGCTAAAATAGTCGGACAACCTACCTTGGATCACGTAATATGGATTGACCCATATAAATATAAAATAATGTATTTTAAAATAATATTTCATATACTATTTACCCAAGCCTGGGTCCTGTCAACAAACTGTTAGGTGCTAGATATTTAACAGACAAATGAATATGTATACACGAGCCATGACTACAAACATATTTTTATTAAAGTGGTTGAAATTGTGCCAAAGAATTAAATGTTTTAAACTGTGGGGGAATGATTTCAAGTATTTTACCGATAGGGAGAAGGGAGTGGCGGTAGATAAAGCCCCAACTCTCGACCAAGTGTACTGCTATTAATTCCCAGTCCAGCTATAAAACCTGCTGTTTTAAATATGACTGCCCATTTGTTTGTTCCCCGGTAAGGATTGTAAAAACAGTACAATTTCCTTGAAATATTATGAAGGCCGGCTTTAAAGTGAACAGAACAGAGGGACTCGAGTCTGATTTATTATGCATTTATGCAGTATTACTTAAAATATACAAACAATTGCATCGGCTTCTAAAACAAAAAAAAACGAAGTTTTTCATTTCATTTAAAAGTCAGAATGGGCCAATTAAGACCTCATTACCGATTTTTAAATAAGATTTAGCCGATTTCCCTTATGGGCTACTGATGTTGTACTAATGACGCGACTTTCAGAAAATTTCTTCAAATGTCCATCGATCCTACCTAGTAGATGACGAAAATGAGGCCCGTTCAAAATTATATATATATGTCTGTTACCGCACTAGCGGCCGCAATTTTTGTTTAATCGTTACCAAACTCAATATTTAATCATTTTATGTAAAAAAAAAAAAGTCTCCCTCTCTAAATCCCCCTCCTCTATTTCCTATTTAGACGCTAACGAACTTGATCTTTCTTTTTATATAAAACGCTTATATATTGAGTTGGTAACAGCGGTAACAGACTAATACTTATATATATATATATATACAATTTTGAACGGATATTATTTTCGTCATCTCCTAGGTAGATTCGATTGACATTTGAAGAAAAATTTCGAAAATCGCGTCATGAGTACCACCTCAATCTGCTAAATTGAAACAAACTGAGCGTCCTTAACGGGAGAAATTTAAAATTGAACCTGACTAAATTGATGCCAAATATGTAAAATTTATTATCAATGGAGCAGGTTCATCCCTCCCACTCAAATTTGTTTCTTTTAACTTGTTGATTTTATGCTTTTACATAAGTAGTAAATTTTATGTAGGTTTGTATAAATTTTGGTTTTATCGAAAAATATTTTTTTTTGTTTCTAGACCTGAGTACAGTTAGACATCAGCAAATACACATTTGAAGTTGGCGAAACTTCAAAAATTCAAAATTAGCTAACCAGGGGTTTTCCTAAAACCGAATAAGTCTGTTACGTAGGTGCTAGCCCACTTTTTGGCGTATAGCTTAAAAAGTGAAAGTTCAATGAAAACGATATTTGGTATTTAATTTTCAAATAGAGTGTTTCAAGATAAAACAGCTAATTATTAATATAACATGACCAGGAGTGGGGGTTTACTGAGGGCCAAAACTAACGAATGCCATTATTTCGGATAATAATGAAGATAATGAAAAAATAAATTTTAAAACGTATATAGATCATTTTATTATTATTATTATTATTATTTATTAACGTCCACTTTTTGCAACTAATTGGGAGGGGTTATCTACAGGTTACCACCCTTTTCTAGCCAGGGTGGGATTTTAGGATGTTATTTAATGAATTTCGTCACTAAATAATTTCCTATCGAAGAGAATCGAACTCGTCACTCTAGGTTTACCATGTGAGATAAAGGTCAACGCTATAAGTCGCATGGCTAACCTGAGCCCCATAATTTTACTTGCAATAAGATTTGTTCTATGCACTTTTTCGATCAGTCGTATAATAACGGAGATATTACGAATTTTCCAAATTGATCATTATTTTTTTACCACCACTATGTTGACAGATAAATATATATGTATATTTCGAAAGGACCCCATTTTCTTCATCTCGGTGGGATCGATGAACATTTTAGGAAATATTTTGCAAATCTCGTCATGAATACTACATCAATAGCTGATGTCCCTTAAGAAAGATCTGCTAAAAACGTGGATTAGTAGTCTATGAGACAAAGAAGTTTGGAGACCACTACACTATTAAATGAATCAATTTCAAAAATTTAAAAATATTAAATTTAGTATATATCTTGATTTACAAGAGCTCAAAAGGTTGGCATGTTACGATTATATTATTTATTTGAGATGCCGCTACAATGGCGATTCATCTTTTAACATGTTAGAATATAATTTTACAAAATTAAATAAATATTAAAATTTTTACAAAGCTAAGTTTTACAAATGTACAAAGTAGGTAGAATGGACAAAACTAAATATAAATTGTTAGTATATTTACAACATGAGGAAAAAAATGAAGATAAAAAATAAATAAAAAGAAACTGAAAGAAAAACTATAAAGAGTTAAACTGGAAGGAGGCAAAACTTATATTCTACAGTGCTTGCTATATATAACTTTCAGAAAGGTAAATAAATAGCAATAGACTTCCTGGCATTATGAATATGTGTTTAGCCAATTTATTAATAACCCTCCGTCCGGGCGCTCGTGATCTCTCAGAATACACGGATTCTAGAAAAATATTAACCACTCTTCCTAGCAGAGAGGTGGTAGGTGTAGTGCTTTCCAGTTATGTGGGGTTTATAGAACGCCCCCCCCTCAAGGTCAGTAGTGTCACTGTTATTACTGAAGTAGTGCGAGTGTTTCACCCTGTCATTCAGTTGTATCTCCTAGATACCTACGCGCCGCCGGATCTCGTAAGTTTTTTTGAAATCTGAAATTTCATAAATAATATACAATACAATTAACTTTACTCTATTTATTGAATGGAATTATAAAAAAACAATCTTTTTCTATTATTTGCTCATGACATGAGGGCTTTCATATAAGATACTTAATTCAAAGAAAATTTGGTATGGACGCAGTGACAACAGTAGACGTTATACCAATCGAAAGTAGGGTCGAAACCTTGACTGAGTACCAGAGAACCTCATTTGGAGCATTCTATGAACTCAAGTACAGAACCAGCCTTAATATAATATAAGTCCCTTCCCGTCCACTACCCAACGAACTTAAAAGCAAATGCATGTGAACCAAGCAAAACTGAAAAGAAATTGTAGGTTTACTCATTAATCTTGTGAGATTTGCAATACATGCAAAAAAAATTTTTTTACAACATTAGTTCCACGCCTTTGCTCTGTTGCTGTGGTCCTAATGGTTAGGCAGCTCTGCAAAAGAGATAATAATTAAACTGGTATTTTTAAAAGGGATTGGTACATTTAAATTTAGATGATTTTTAATATAAGTCTTATCTAAAAGTGGATGTGCGTGCAACTTATTTGTTGAATGAAGTTATATTTAGATTATTTTGTTGGTTATTATTGTTCACAAACTGAAACTGAATTATGAAATAAATTTTATAGACAAGTGGCATTTAAACTGATTCTGTTTGGTATTTGTGATGTTTTAATTATATTTTAAAAATTATCGGTCCACGGTTTTATATAACAATTGAATCTATAAACAACTTGTTTATAATTATCTACCCATGATTATTTTTTATTATAGTACAGTCAATTTATGAAAATTATTTACTTCTTTCAAACAAATACTTCCTCCATATATGAATTTCTAATTACACAACTGAACATTTTACGTGCAAAATATATATTAAAAAACTGTATTTTTCCGTCAAATTAAACGGTTGAGTGTTGTATCTCTGAGAATTATCAACGCGTGCTCCCGAAGGCGGAATATTTTAGACGCGCCCCGGACTGAAGGGTTAAAGTTGACTGGGTTTGGCAGACGAGTATGCTATATCACGACCATAAATCTAGAAGTGAGGCGCGTAAAAAGATCTAGTGGAACGTTAGCATCAGACTTCTGGTGCAGGCGCCCCCCCCCCCCGCCCCCCCCCCATTTGGCTATTTCCACACGCACTTCTCAAAAATTATATTCAATGTTTTTATTTGATGGCTGTTATTACCAGAGATGCTTTTTATATGGGAAACCTATGTTTTAGAATTTTAGAAAATCAAAAATTTATTAACCTCCTAGAATATATTTAATTTATTTTACCTGCCTTTAAAAGGTTGGTATTTTTCCCAATGTTTAATATTTAGTAAAGTGAGTGGTTTTTTTTTGGTAAACTAGTATGAATATACTGTTGACTTTCTTTGTCAGGGGGAAAAAATTTCTTATGGCCCCGGTTCCAATTTAACGTTCCAATCATTTCTAATAATCTCCACTGCATTTTTTGCATGGTAATTTTTTTGTAGAAGACTTATATCTGGGATTGGATGACATATAAAAAGAAGGAAAATGATAAAAGAAAAAAAAAAAATCAAATCCTTGCAAAACATAGGAGGGAATATTGTATATCTGGTCGGGTTTTTAAATGCTGAGGGCCGTACTGAAATCAGTGCCCAATAAGAAATAAAGTTAGTAACTGAGTAATCGCCCTCCCTGAATGAACCTCCACGTATTCTTGGCTAAATGGAGCCCAGAGATCAGACGATCCTCCCTTCTAACTTTAAAAGACCTATTTGTTAATAATAAAATTAATGAATGTTATTAATCTTACCTCGTTTCATTCCATTCATTTCAATCTACTATAAAATATTACCTGGCCGACAATGCATCAAATGCTATTTTGAATATCTTATACGCAACTACTAATGTTGATTATTCTTTAAAGATGAAAAGCACTTAAGATATCATTCCTCCCTAGTTTTGAGATAAGCTCGGCACTTGTGGAATGATTGAGTTTAAAACCACATTGAAAATTAGATATTTAAATTTTACCAATGAACCACGTCAATCTTTTATTGATAATTCGTTCAAATAACTTAAAGATGCAATTAGTTAGAGATATAGGGCGAAAATATACTTGTGTGGGATCTTTCTTGCTAAGCTTTAAAACAGGTATAATTAATGATTTTTTCAGGATATTCGCCTGTGTCAAATGATTTATGGAATAGTTTAAACAATACGATGAAGGAAGATTTAGGTAACAGGAATGTAACGAGTAACTTGAGTAAGATGTGAAAGCTTACCTGTTGGACGAGAGACATTATTTTTGGCTGTCTGCGTGAACCTGGAATGGAAGCTTCTTCTATAGCATCAGGGTCATCGTCGGCCCGTTGTGGTAGGGGTGGCTTCGAGCTACACCCTTCAAGGTCTGATCCAGGCTTCTGCGAAAAGAAAGGGGATATATTAAGTGGAACCTGTTCCCAAACTGAGAGCCACCTGTCCCCGCAACTCAATGCCTCCCTTCTCCTTCGTCCCATCCAAATACAGTTAATCATATCTGCAAGCCGTGACGGCCAGTAATTAAGATTTGGAGGTTTCTTCGAAAGGTTACAACCTCCGTGACGGCCAAAATAAAATAAAAAAGTTTTATAATATTTATAACCATATGAGTTTATATCTGTCGACACTTTAGAGGTCGCAATTTATGTTTACCAAACTCCATATTTAAATAACTAAAAGTACGTCACGCAGGGGCTACGTTAACTAAGCAGATTTCCCACTTGCGTCACGTACTTGCATTTAAATAAAGTGGTTCATTATATAACGACTCAGTATTTACAAGACATGAGTGATTAATATTTAATATAGAGAAAAAAATATACATAACAACACTCATAGATAACGACATTTGCAATAAGATTAATTATATACATTTTTTTCGATTCGACGCATAATAACAAAGATATTTGGAATTATCAAACTTTTCCCCCTAAAAACCCCTACTTCCCTATGTCAGTTTGGTAACGATCAAACAATAGTTGTGATCGCAATAGCGGTAACAGACATATATATTGTATAAACACACACACACACACAAATATATATCTATATATATATATATATATATATATATATAAAAATATTTATAATTTTGAAAGGACCTCATTTTCGACATCTACTCGGTAGGATAAAGGAACATTCGAAAACAAAATTGAAAAATGTTAATTTGAGGGAATTTTTTTTTGTGATCTTATGGCTCATAGAACATTGCTTTATATATAATATTTTCATTATAAACGCTTTTTTATAATTTTTAAAAGCCTCTAATACTTTAAATTCTGTCAGTGTTTGCTATGTTACAGCTGAATGTGAAAGAATTTGTAAACATCGAAGGTTAAGCGTTTTTCCTCGAAAAATCGATCGAAGATGGAGGTTCCGTAGTACTACTCACATCCCAAAAAGTCCGTCACGCAGGGGCTCCGTAAACTAAGCAGATTTCCCACGCGAAGGTTCACAATATAAAAATATACATACATACAGGTAACAGTACCGTGAATGCTCACTAAATGTACAAGGCTGAATTGTAAACAAACAGGCAAGCCAACCTCGTAGCGCTGCAATGATAGACAGGAAAGACAAAGAATTAATGAAATATATCTGAATATAACATATTAATTGTATTAAAAACGATAACTTAAAGTTATTGGTGTAATTTGTAATGAATCAGAATTCAGTTTTTAATCTCAATCACTCAAATTTTTAGTAATCCAAAAAACAAAAGAAGGGAGGGGGGGGGTCATACACAAGGTATTTGCAATAAAAAACAAACATATCTCACAAAGTAAATGTTCAATGAAAAACAATATTTGGTATTTAGGCTTCAATTAATATCTTTTATTATAATAACAGAACAATTATTTATGTAACACTAGTAGAAAAGTCCCCTCTTTACTGAAGTAGCTAAAAACCTAGAAAATGCAAATATCTCGGGTTAATATTCAAGATAGAGAATAAATGAAATTATTACTTATAGTGCATTTACTTGAGCAATAAGCTTGATTCTATAACACTTTTTCGATCCGACTTGTAGTAACGGAGATACTTCGAATTTTCAACATTTCTCCCCCTCAAAAACCCCCCCTCCTCCGATTTCAGAGCCGTTAAACGAACTTGATCTTTCTTTTTAACATAAACAACTAAATATCGATTTTGGTTAACGATTAAATAAAAAATTGCGAACGCGCTAGAGCGGTAACAGACATATATATAATATATATATATATAAATATATATATATTATATATTTATATAGATATAGATATATATACCGTTTTGAAAAGGCCTCATTTTCGTCCATCTCCTAGGTAGGATCGATGAACATTTTGAAGAAAAAAATCGAGAAAATATTCCTTCATGAGTACAACCTCATTAGCTGACTTCCCTTAAGGAAAATGTGCTAAAAATGCAAGGGAGAAAAAAAACTTAACGATACTAATTTATGTGCTTGTCTTCTTACAATATAATAATAAATTGTGACCATTGTGCACTTTGTGCAACTTTTGTAAAGCGAAATAAGTTATTATTTAAACGTGGCATATTACAATAATACCTGCACTTCAATTCATGTAACGTTTGAGTGTGTTTCTGCTTCTAGTCGAGTGTGAGTCTAAAGACATATTGACGGACTTTGTTTACTCTCTTGAAAATGTTTATGTTGGTGATTAGGAACGATGTACTAAACATTCTTTACACTAGGCAGAACTAACGGACAAGAATTACTCTTACTTGGAAATTGTTTTTTTTTCTCTCTCTTTTAACCGCGAGACCTAAATTCCGTTCAATCTCCCATTCGCAGAAACGGCATGTAGGACTTCTAAATTACCGGCTGTCAGGACTTATTATCGTATTATGATTAAGGGACGTACGTTAGGATGGGATTTCGAGAGCGAGGAAGGACTGCTGAGGCGGAACGGGTTTTCAAATTGCTCTTTCATTCCCTGAAACCCTTCATTATATCGGCCGAGAATCCTTGAAGGGTGTAGCTGGCGCCTACAATTATATTGGGGAAATACGCTTCGTTTTCTTGACACCCTGCGTGATTGACATTCAATATATATATATATATATATATTAAGTAGATTTCTGCACTGTACTCATATTATTATTTAATAATGTTTTTTGAGCTATGAGATCAGAAAATTAATAATTCATCGTATTTTGCTTTTAACGGAAATAATTCTAAATAAAGGACAGAAAAACAGAGTGCTTATTTAATATAAAAGGAGTATATAAGGAAGCAATGAGGTGCCCTAATCAGATGTTTTATTATTATATTAAGACCAAGCACATAATTAGTATCGTAAGTTTTTTTCTTTGCATTTTAGCAGATTTTCCTTAAGGGAAATCAGCTATTGAGGTTGTACTCATGAAGGAATTTTCGATTTTTTTCTTCAAATGTCCATCGATCCTACCTAGGAGATGACGAAAATGAGGCCTTTTCAAAACTGTAATAAATAAAACTATCTAATTAAATATATATATATAATATATATATATATATATATATATATATATATATATATATATATGTCTGTTACCGCTCTAGCGGTCGCAATTTTTATTTAATCGTTACCAAACTCGATATTTAGTTGTTTATGTAAAAAGAAAGATCAAGTTCGTTAACAGCTGAAATCGGAGGAGGGGGGGGTTTCGAGGGGGAGAATTTTGAAAATTCGAATTATCTCCGTTACTACAAGTCGGATCGAAAAAGTGTATAGAATCAAGCTTATTGCAAATTAAATGCACTATAAGTAATAATATCATTTATTCTCTATCTTGAATATTAACCGAGATATTTGCATTTCTCAGTTTTTAGCCTTCAGTAAAGAGGGGACTTCTACTAGTGTTACATAAATAATGTTCTGTTATATAATAAAAGATATTAATTGAAGCCTAAATACCAAATATTGTTTTCATTGAACATTTACTTTGTGAGATATATGCAAATACGTTGTGTTGACCCCCCCCCTCCCTTCTTTTGTTTCTGGATTACTAAAATTTGTGTGATTGAGATAAAACTGATTCTGATTCATTACATATTACAGCACTAGCTTTAGTAAATTGTTTTCAATGAAATTAATGTTATATTCAGATATATTTCATTAATTGTTTGTCTTTCCAATTATTGGTTTATCGTTACCAAATTCGAGCTGTACATTTATGTATTTAATTTGTTTTCTTTCGTGTCGTACAGTTTAATTAAGTCAAGTAGATGTCTAACTTTGGTTGTATTCGTCCATTCTCTGTCCCGTAAATGAGATAGATGTCCCGTTTTTTTGATAGATTTCCCTTGTGCGAAATCAGCTAATGAGTTCGAACTCATGACGCAGTTTTCGAAAATTTTCTTCAAATGTCCATCGATCCTACCCAAGAGATGATAAAAACGAGGTCAAAAATTATGTATATATTTGTTTGTAAACGCTCTAGCGTTAGCAATTTTCGTTTGGTCGTTACCAAACTCGATATTTAATCGTCTTATGTAAAAAGAAAGATCAAATTCATTAATGCCTCAAATCGGAAGAGTGGAGGGGGGTTTAGAGAAGAGGATTTTCTAAAATTCGAAAAATGTCCGTTACTAAACGTCGGATCGAAAATTTTTACAGAACTAATCGTATTGCAAATTAAATGTACTATAAATATAGTAATATACATTTATTCTGTATCTTGAATATTATTGGGGGTGACCCTTCCCCGTCTTAAGTTCTTGGACTATTAAATTTTGATTGATTTAGATAAAGATTATTCTGATTCTATATAAATTTGTGTACTTGATATAGTTAATAGTTTTCAATAAAATTAATATGTTATATTCTAATATATTTCATTAATTGTTTTTCTTTCCGGTGGCAGATCTGATTGATTACATTTCAAACGCTTCCCGTCGGGAGTTTATTGAAATTCACCGAAAGATTTCTCATTGCCTTTTATTTATTCACATAATATTCACGGTGGTGTTGTGTTATATAGATTTATCTATAGTAGAACTTTAAGTGGGAAATCTGCTTAGTTTACGTCTACGTAACTGACGTTTTTTTTTTTTTTTTTATTTAATCGTAAGTTGGAATACAATTCCTCGTCGAGCCTAATGATAGGGAGATGGCGTTGATGAAGGAAGGGGCTTTGATCCCCGTAAGATGATTTGCAGGTTAATCACGAGTCCCCCCATGTATTTGCATAATATAATGACAGCAAGGTTTACACTCTACAGCCCGGGAATGCCGAGTGTCCTTGGCCTCATCCTTTTCCCCCTACTTGACGCCCTCGGACCGTTAGCAGTCCTGCCATTGCCCCCTAATCAATTCCGGCCAAGGATCTTCTTATTTTTTTTTTTCAGGTTCATAGCACATTAGCAGATTTTCCTTAAGGGAAATCAGCTATTAAGGCTGTATTCATGACGCGATTTTTGAAAAATGTCCATCGATCCTACCTAGGACATGACGAAAAAGAGGTCCGTTCAAAGTTTTATATATATACACACACGTATATATTTGTCTGTTACTGTTCTGCGTTCGCAATATTGTTTAATTTTTATCTTACTCGATATATAGAATAGAAAAAGGGGGGTTTGCAGAAAGCAGAAAAGAAGAAAATATGACTAGCTTAATGTTTGAGTTTCGAGAAAATGTATAAGTCATCAATTATTTCGCATCCTTAGTTTCACATAATTGGTAATTACATGACATACACTTGGGACTGTCACACTTACAGACTACAACACACGATATTACTATATACTCTGATTCATTGATTTGTTTACTTTCCTTCAAGAACTTATAAAACACACATCCCTTAATTATTCAGATTCGAGAACAAATTTCAAAGTTATAGAGAAAAGTAACAATGATGTGAGTTCCAGGACGTAAAAACGACTTGGGCAAACTCGCCAAACATGCAACCCAACAGTCTTCTGACTTTAACTTACTAACCCTACCAAACTCACATTTACAAATACAACAGACAACATTAAATGAATGGCAAAAATGTTGACATGGAACATCAGGAAATCATCTGCGAGAAATAAAGCTTTGTATAAAGGAGTGTCCATCCAGCAGACGGTACAATAGACGAGACCAAGTTGAACTATCGAGAATTAGGATAGGACACTCACATTTAACGCACTCATAGCTCATGACAAGAACAGAAAGCCCTCTCTGCAGAACATGTCATGAGCCATTAACCATACAACACATACTGACTAACTGCAAGGAGCATTGAATACTTAGAGACCCCACGTAACATGTACCAACTTTTTACGGACTGAAGCCCACATACCGACATTTCACTAAATCACCTTAAAAAATTGATTGATTTTGACATATCTTTTTGTTTGAATTTAATATAATTTTAGATAATATAAATGTACTATTTATATAGGAATAGGGTATATATATATATATATATATATATATATATATGGGGTTTTTTTTATTAAAATAAAACCATTTTAAATTGTTACTTTTAATACTAGTTTAATGTAACATTTGTAGTATTGTATCATATTTGTTGTTTTTATTACTTGTATTTAATATTTATTTAATTTTTTTTATTGCTGATAAAGTTTTTGTTATTTTTCTATTATATTGATTTTATTACGATGTTAAATTTTGAGCCAAATCGCCTAGCTGCGGGTGCTCCTGAATAAAGAAATAATTAAATTTTGAGCCAATTCGCCTAGCTGCGGGTGCTCCTGAATAAAGAAATAATTAAATTTTGAGCCAATTCGCCTAGCTGCGGGTGCTCCTGAATAAAGAAATAATTAAATTTTGAGCCAAATCGCCTAGCTGCGGGTGCTCCTGAATAAAGAAATAATTAAATTTTGAGCCAATTCGCCTAGCTGCGGGTGCTCCTGAATAAAGAAATAATTAAATTTTGAGCCAAATCGCCTAGCTGCGGGTGCTCCTGAATAAAGAAATAATTAAATTTTGAGTCAATTCGCCTAGCTGCGGGTGCTCCTGAATAAACAAATAATAATAAAAAAAATAAGATTGGTTCTGTAACATTTTTCGATCCGTCACATAATAACAGAGATAATTGAAATGTTGAAATCCCCATAATACAGCTATTAACGAATATGATTTTAGTTTTGAATGAAATGGTTAAATATCGAGTATGGTATAGTATAGTATATATATATATATATATATATATATATATATATATATATATATATATATATAACGGACGTCATTTTCGTTATCTCCTGAATAAAATAGATGAAGATTTGAAGAAACGTTTTGAAAATTTATTTATATTAGTACAATCTCGGTAGATGATTTCCTTTAAGGTAAATCAGTAAAAAAAAATAGCGATGTGGGCAGCAGGTGGGTTCCGTGTGCTCCTTTGAAATTATATAAACAAAATATTTTGCTGGACCAAATTCCTCCGATGAACAAGAGCGGTAAGACTTGCGGCTGGAGGCAGGCCAGCTAGCGAAAGTTGTCGACCTTCCCGCCCCTAATTACCGCAATTAAATCTACAGCAAATTCTTTCGTTGCCGGGCTCATGCGAGATTCCTGTAGTGTATTATTTAAAATGAAGAGTCCCTGTAACTTTATCATCGAGTTGAACATCTATAACCAGCAACCAGTATGTGGGTTAGTGGTACAAGGTTAAACAAACATTAATAAAGAATCAATTTAAGTTAATGAAAAGGAATAATATTCAAATGTGTAATAAATGCATTATTATTTTGTATTCCTTTTGGTTTTTGGGTCATGGTTTGACGGACCATCCTACCTTCAAATGTGGTGACAGGTTTAGCACTTTATAGGGTTTATTTTTTTTGGACCCCACAAATTCTTTTTGTTCCCCATACAAATTCCGCCATAGTGGGGCTGGATAAACTGATCAAGTCTCCCACGAGTTGGAATAACAGACTGATCATCTCATTTCATATTCTCTACTTCTCCCGTAGTACGAAGCCTACGTGCAGTTAGAGACACATATTCCCACATGGCCTACCAGTCTCGATATTTTATTTTCAAAAAACCCAAATTTATTAAAAACAATAGACTCTGATATCCTTAAGCTGAGAGAGGAAAATATCATATAATATTATTATTATATAATTTTTTTTTATTGGTTATTCAATTGTATTCCTTAATTGTTCTTATTTAATGTTTTTTTTTTCAGGTTTAATTTTCGTGTTTTAGTTCTATTTTTAATATGTATATATATTATATATATATTTTTTTTATTTATTTTCTTCCTGAAGTAAGCCTACGGGAAGGGAGCTTATTAGCCACACGTCCCGTACAATAATTAGTACATAACGTGTGCTTGATACATTTTTTTTTAACTATAATAACCTAAAATATTTGTATAATAAAATTATTTACAACAAAGAAAAAGAAAAGAAAAACAAAAACAAATTTTGGATTCAATGCTGAATAATTAATTAATTTAACTGTATTTCAGTTTCAAATAATACAGGAAGTCATACATTTCTTCAGCAAACTCTTTTAATGGTTTATTATGTTTATAAAATAATAGTTTTTCCTCAACAGGCCAATTGTTTTGTATATATATATATATATATATATATATATATATATATATATATATATATAGTTAAAAGTTTTGACAAAATGCACATATAATGCAAATATGCATGGGATGTGCAGAAAATAAAATCCCTCCACATAGGGTTACTATGTAGAGGAAATACGTAAGAAGCCAACGTATACAGGAATAGAAATGTTCCCTCGGCACTTTCAGGGAGTCAGGTAGTCAAAGCGAAAATTCGACGAGTAGACACACGGATAACGGATAAATATATAATATAAGCAGATTTTCTGATATGTTACAATGTTGGCCTCATTTCAACATACATTTACTTTTTCTAAAACCAGTGAGTTGAATACGCGAGATTCTGGAGACTGGAAAAAGTGAAACCCCACTTAATACTTGAGTTTGGAAACCAAAACGGAACAGTAATTGTACAGCATCGATATTTTCGCTATTGAAGTCGTACGCATGACGAGATTTTCCTAATACGTATATCCTCAAATATCGAAAGACCCTACCCAGCAGATGACGAAAACGAGGGCCGTTCAAAATTATATATAATATTTTCTGTGACTGCTTTAGCGGTCGCCATATTTTTTAGGTCGTTGCCAAACTCGAAATTTAAACGTTTTCTGTAAAAAAGAAAGATCAAGTTCGTTAAAGGCTGAAATCGGAACCGTGGGAGAGGGTTTAGAGAGGGGATATTTTCGAAAATTCAAAATATCTCCGTTACTACACGCCGTATCGAAAAATTGTATAGAAAAAATATTATTGCAAATTGAATATTCTATAAAAGTCGTATTTGCGTTTTTTTTGTTTGTTTTTTTAGTATCTTTATTATTAACCGAGATACTTCCATTTTATAGTTTTCGGCATTCAGTAAATCCCCACTCCTACTGAATGTCTATATTAACAATAAGCTGTTATATTATGAAGCACTACATTTGAAGCTCAAATACCAAATATAGTTCTCATTCAACTTTTACTTTATGAGGTCAGGCAGGGGCTATGTAACCTTAGCAGATTTCCCACGTGAAGTTCTAGAATAGATAAATCTACATAACACAACACAACGTGAATATTAAGTGAATAAATATAAACTGTAATAAGAAATCTTTTAGTCAATTTTAACAAACTCCCGATGGGAAGCGTCTGAAATGTAGACAACCCGGTCTGCCAAACTCTCACCGTAAAGAAAAACAATTACTGAAATATATCAGAATATAATATAACTTTTATTGTAAATTATTTACTATGTCTAGTAGTGTAATTTATAATGAATCAGAATGATTTTTATCTCAATCAATCAAATGTTAGTAGTCCAAGAACTTAAGACGGGTTCACGGGATTTGAATGTATCTCTTATAATTAAGGTCTCTTGAAAACAATATTTGGTATTTAAGCTTCGAATAATGTGGTTTACTATATATATTTTTTATTCAATATGAGCAAAAGTGGGGGCTGAAAACTGAAAAATGCATATATCTGGGTTAATATTCAAGATAGAGAATAAATGTATATAATGATATGTATAATAAATTTAATTTGAAATAAGATTGGTTCTATACAATTTTTCGATCCGACGCATACTAACGGAGATTTCTGGAATTTTTGAAAAAAAAAAGAACCCAAACCCACTGGTCCAATTTCAGCTATTAACGAACTAGATCTTTCATTTTACATAAAACGATTAAAAATTTAAGTTTGGTAACGATGAAAAAATAAATGCGACCGTTAGAGGTATATGTATGTATCTAGAATTCCTAATTTGAGGGCTGGGTAAACTGATCAAGTCTCCCACGAGTTGGAATAACAGACTGATCATCTCATTTCATATTCTCTACGTCTCCCGTAGTACGAAGACTACATGCAGTTAAAGACACATAATCCCACATGGCCTACCAGTAATTTGAGTGAAATCTGTTGAAAAAGCTTTGAACTATAATTGGAAAGATGGAAGATGAATGCTATTTTGGGAGAGTGAATGAACGAGAGGAGGTGTATAGCGGAAGAGGTATTAGCTGTTGGAGATCTCAGCAAGCCATGGAATGGGCTACGCTCAAGGTTTCACCTTTACCTTCAAACACAGCTGTAGGTCAGCCCCTGCCACGCTTCTCCAGCCCACTCTCTCTAGCTCCAATGCCCCAACAGTAATCTAATCGGATCATTCACGGTAGGGCAGTATTAACTAAGGAGATCTCCGTGCTCCACATATTTGCAATTTGTATCTCAAAAAGTATATGTTCAATGAGAGCAATACATTTTATTTAGGCATAGAATAAAGTTGTTTACGATATAACAGCTTATTGTTAAGATGAAATGAGTAGGAGTGAGGGATTACTGAACGCTGTAAACAAAAAAAGTCCGTAAAGCAGGGGCTGAGTAAACTAAGCAGATTTCCCACGTAAAGTTATACAATAGAGAAATCACCATACGAGTGCCGAAAAGTTACGGAAACGGCCGAACTAGCTTTTGGAGGGAAACTCATCCGTTACCGGCCCACATATCATAAAAATGCAAATATCTCGGTTAATACTCAAGATACACAATAAATGTATAGAACAATATTTATAGTAAATTTAATTTGCAATAAGATTGGTTCTATACAATTTTTGATCCTACTTATAATAACGGAGATGTTTAGAATTTTCGAAATTCCCCCCACCTCCAAAGCCCTCTCCCACTTGTCAGATTTCAGCCATTAACGAACTTGATCTTTCATTTTACACTAAACGATTAAATATCGAGTTTGGTAACAATTAAACCAAAATTTCGACCCCTAGAGCGTTAACAGACAAATAAATTTATACGTTTTTATATATAAGAAATTATTCGAAAATCACGTAATGATTACAACCTCAATAGCCCTTCATAGCTTGTAAGTGTGCGTAACTAAGGTGACTATAATTCGGTAAATCAGAGAATTTACAAAGGGCTGTTGAAAGAGTCACGATTTGATTAGGAACTGCCTGCCGATTCGACGTATAGTAACGGAGATATTTCGAATTTTCGAAAATCCCCCCTCTAACCCCCCCCCCCTCCCACTAGTCCGATTTCAGCCATTAACAAACTTGATCTGACATTTTACATAAAACGTTTAAATATCGTATGTAGGATGAAAAACTTGTTGGCTACGCTTCCAATATAATAATTTATTGTAACGGTAAAGCGCTTTCGATGCTGAGCATCATCGTCAGTGCCCGAAGGTCTTCGATGTTGACCTGACGGCTCTTGGAGCTGGACTCAACGATCCAGAAAAAATTGCGACCGCTAGAGCATTAACAGACAAATATATATATATATAATTTTGAACGGACCACATTTTCGTCATCTCCTAGGTAGGATCGATGGACATTAGAAGAAATTTTTCGAAAATCACATCATGGGTACGACCTCAATAGCTGACTTCCCTTAAAGGAAATCTGCTAAAAATCCAAATATCTCGTTTAATGTTCATGATAGAGAAAATACTTATACAACAACATTTATAGGCAATAACATTTGCAATAATATTGCTTCTATACACTATTTCGATCCGACTTATAATAACGAAGATATTCCGAATTTTCGAAATTCCCCCGGTCCGATTTCAGCCGTTAACGAACTAGATTTTTGGTTTTGCATGAAACGCTTTTATATAGAGTTTGGTAACTACAAAACAATAATTGCGACCGCTAAAGCGGTAACAGACAAATATATAGATAGATAGGTAGATATTGTTACGTTTATTACAAAAAAAAAAATGTTTATTATTAGAGGTCCTTTGAATTGGAAAATTAAACACACAAGCATTAGTTGTTATCACTGCGGAATTAATTTGACAATGCACTACACACTTGGTAAATTATTTTTAACGACTACACTCAGTATGGTAATTAATCCCCTCTACCCCCCCCCTTCTCAACATTCCGATTTCAGCCATTAACAAACTTGATCTAACTTTTTACATAAAACGTTTATATATCGAGTTTGGTGACGATAAAACAATAATTAATTAATAAAAGTAGATGGATAATATCTCAGTTATCGTTCAGTTATTATACTTGGAGAGATAAAAAGTCCGTCATGCAGGGGCTGCGTAAACTAAGCAGATTTCCCATGTGAAGTTTAGCAATAGAGAAATCTGCATACTAGTAGTACAACGCCACTGTGAGTAAATCCAAACGGTAATTAAAAATCTTTCAGTTAATTTTAATAAATTCCCAACTGAAACGGCTTCTGAATTGTAAGAATAATTTATATTTTAATAACTCAAATTTTAGTAGTCCAAGAACTAAAGAAGGGAGGGGGCCAGATGAACAGAACGTATTTGCATAAATCTCACTAAATAACGAAGGTAAGTTGAGGTTAGAAGAAGCTTCCACCAGACCGAACAGTTACAGAAACGGCCGAACTAATCCGAACAATACCCGACCACATGTCCCATAGACTTCATAAAAATGCAAATATCTCATGTAAAAAATATCAAGATGTAAAAAGAAAAATCAAGTTCGTTAATGGCTTAGCTCGGAGAAGGTGGAGGTTGGCTATAGAGGGGGAGAAGTTTTAAAATTCGAATTATATCGCGTTACTAAACGTCGGATAGAAAAAGTCCATCACGCATGGTCTACGTAAACTAAGCAGATTTCCTACGTAATGTTATACAATAAATAAATCTCCATACGAGTACTGAACAGTTAATTTCGGAAATCGCGTCATGAGTACAATCTCAATAGCTGATTTCCCTTAAGGGAAATCTGCTAAAACGATTGATAAAAAATGAATCTTATTGAAAATTAAGTTTCCTACAAATATTGTCATATACATTTGTTCTCTATCTTGAATATAACCGAGATATTTTCATTTTTCGGTTTTCAGCCTTCAGCAGACCCCCACTTCTACTTATGTTGAATATAAAATACTCGGTTACGTAATAAACCACATTATTCCAAGCTTAAATACCAAAATTTGTTTTCAAGAGACCTTCATTATATGAGATACATGCTAATATGTTCTGGTGACCCCCCCCCCTTAGGTTTTTGGACTACTTAAATTTGACTGATTGAGATAAAAATGATCCTGATTCATTATAAATTACAGTACTATATGTAGTAAATAGTTTTCAATAAAATTAATTTTCTGATATATTTCAATAATTAATTTCTTTCAGGTGAGAAGTTGGCAGAACTGTTTGTTTACATTTCAGAAGCTTCCCGTCGGGAGGATTATTATTATCGTTTGTCTTTATTCACTCAATATTCACGTCGGTATTATGTTACCAGTATGTAGATTTATCTATTGTTAAACTTCACGCGTGAAATCTGCTTAGTTTACGCAGCCCCAGACGGATTTTATTTTTTCTCCCTGAATGCATGGTATGCGGCGAGGAAAGGGCGATCCGTGTAGTATTTGCACCGTGAAAACAGCCCGAAAACACGATCACCTTGTGATATAATGTAACCAATGATTCATGAATTTGTTCCCTCGAGTTTTCCTTCTTTGCAATCATATTGAGTCGCAATGGTTTAAACTCTGCCATTTTGCTGCTTACATAACAGGGCTAAACCGCACAAATGAGTCCAATATTATTTATAAGATAGGAGAAGGACGTCACATTGCTTTAATCTCGTCAAATTGAAAGTGAAAATTGCTCTCATCCGCAATTCAAAAATTACATTAATCGCAGCGGGCTGCATATGACTATCATTGTATAATTGATGGAGTTACGTAACAATATTTAGGAGTGTACTTTTTAATTAGGGCACATTAAAAATTTGAACATGAAGATGATCCGGTGGCGGTTTTACATCCGTGTCTCCAGGCATTATTTAATTTTCTGAGCCTCCCATAATTTATACTCATACTGTATGTAATGCTTGTATTTCTTTTAGACCGACGCACTAGCAGATTTGTTTGAAGGGAAATCAGCAATTGAGGTTTTACTCATGACACGATTTTCGAAAAAAATCTTCAAATTTCCAACGACCCAAGGGTCTTTTAGCAGATTTCCGTTAAGGGAAATCAGCTATTGGGGCCGTAATCATGACGCAGTTTTTGAAAATTTTCTTCAAATGTGCATCCTATCTAGGAGATGACGAAAATGAGGTCTGTTCATAACTATATATATACATATATATATATATATATATATATATATATATATATATATGTCTGTTACCGCTCTAGCGGTCGAAATTCTTCTTCGTTACCAAACTCGATATTTAGTCGTTTTATGTAAAAAGAAAGAACAAGTTCGTTAATAGCTGAAATCGGACAACGAGAGGGGCGTTTAGAGGGGGATATATTAAGATTTTTATAAATTCTCCACCTCGAAACCCCCCCCCTCCGTCCACCCAGTCCAATTTCAACCGCTAACGAACTTGATCTTTAATTTTATATAAAACGATTATATATCAAGTTTGGTACGATAAAACAAGAATTGCGACCGCTAGTCTATACAAACAAATGTACACACACACACACACACACACACACACACACACACACACACACACACATATATATATATATGTATATGCAATTTTGAACGGACCTCATTTTCGTCTGCTACTAGATAGGACCGATCGGCATTTGAAGAAAAATTTCGAAAATCGTGTCATGAGTACAACCTCACTTCTGCGGTCACATGGAAATTAAGATGGCCCTAGGGCAACAATTGGATAGAGGTGAAAAATTGTCACATTATTAGGGGAGGGAAGAGGTCAATAGAGGCTCCTTAGGAGTCCATTTGCTGTTCATACACCCAAGGACAGGAAGTGTCAATCAGAAGCATGGCCACTGCCAAGGAAATATTCCACTAGGAGCCGGTCAAATTTAGATCATCCCGCTCAGCCAATCAGAAATCATTCAGGTAATCAATTTCTTTCAGCAGATTTACCTTAGGGGAGATCAGCAATTAAGATTGTACTCATGATGTGATTTTTGAAAAATTGCTTCAAATGTCCATCGATCCTACCCAGGATGACGACGAAAATGAGGTCCCTTCAAAATTATTTATATATATATATAATTATTATTATTTATTAACGTCCACTTTTTTGTAACTCGGGCTGATTGGGACGGGTTATCAACAGGTTACCACCCTTTTCTAGCCAGGGTGGGACTTAGGATGTTATTTAATGAATTTCGTCACAAAATAATTTCCTTTGCCCAGGCGAGAATCGAACACGCTGCTCTAGTTTTACCAAGTGAGATTAAAGTCAACGCTTTAACTCGCATGGCTAACCTGAGCCCTATATATACGGGTATATATATATATATATATATATATATATATACATATATGTCTGTTACGCTCAAGTGGTCGCAATTTTTGTTTGATCTTTACCAAACTCGATATTTAATCGTTTTATGTAAACAGACAAATCAAGTTCATTAAAGGCTGAAATGAGATCAGAGAGAGATGGGAGAATAAAATTGAACATACGAAATATCTCCGTTACTATATGTCGGATTGAACAATTGTATAGAACCTATCTTATTTCAAATTAAATGTACAATAAATATTGTTATATACATTTATTCTCTATCTTGAATATTAATCGAGATATTTGAATTTTTATGTAATAAACCACTTTATTCTAAGCTTAAATACCTCTTGTTTTCAAGAGACCTTTATTATACGAGGTACATGCAAATATATTCTGGTGACCAACCCTCTCTCCAATTCTGGGGCTACTAAAATTTGATAGATTGAAATAAAAATTATACTGATTCATTAAATATTACAGTACTAGATATAGTAAATAGTTTTCAATAAAATTAATATGTTATATTCCGATATATTTCAGTAATTGTTTTTCTTTTCGGTGTGATGTTGGAAGACCTGTTTGTTTACATTTCAGGCGCTTCCCTCCGGGAGGGTAAAGATTTCTTGTTACCTTTTGTGTTCATTCATTTAATATTCACGGTAGTGTTGTGATACCAGTATTTAGATTCATCTAATGTTAAGCTTCACGAGGGAAACCTGCTTAGTTTACGCAGGGTGACGGACCTTTTTGCTTATCGTGTTTCATATTTCGCTGCATTGGCGAGTCGTTGTGATATTTCTCTTTATGCCAATCAATTAAATACGGAGCTTTGTAACGATCCAACAAAAATTGTGAAGAGAATAGCCGAAGTTTTAAAAGTACTAGGATTTTCCGCAATGGACCTACAGAATTTATCTACTGTGGTAATCAAGCATTCGGCGAGAATTATAAATTTTCATTTAAACAAATAAAAGCGCCACATATAGCTTTTATCCCTTCCACATGGCCCACTTCAAACTTTAATTGGAATTGCTTGTTTTAAGAATAATTTTATTATTTATTTACGTCCACTTTATGCTACTGTGACTAATTGGGGCGGTTTATCTACAGGTTACCATCCTTTTCTAGCCAGGGTTGAATGTAGGAAATCATTTAATGAGTTCGTCATTAAATAAATGTCTATTGCCCAGGTTTGGAATCGAACCCGCCACTCTAGGTTTACCACGTGAGATTAAGACCAACGCCTTAACTCACGCGGCCAACCGGAGCCCAGATTGGCCGTGTGAGTTTTTTTTTAAATAATAAAAAAAAAATTTACCCACTTGGGCAGATTAGGGGACTGTCCCTGAGCCATATCTTGTATTGGTATTATACATATATAATTTGATCGGATCTCATTTTTGCAATATCCAGTAAGGGAAATCAGCTGTTGAGGTTGACGCGGTTTTTGAAAAATTCCCACAAATGTGCATGGATCCTACCCAGGAGTTCACGAAAATGAGGTCTGTTCAAAATGTTATTTATATATATATATATATATATATATATATATATATATATATATATATATTATATGTCTGCAATTTTTGTTAGATCGTTAGTGTTTGGTAACGATGAAACAAAAATACAAAAAGAGCATCCAAGTATATATAATTTTTGTACGGACGTCATTTCTTAAGATCAATAGACCTTTAAGGAATTTTTATTCAAGTCGCGTACAACCTCAATAGCTAATTAGTTGATTCAATAAGTGAATCATTTGGAAGCACTCAATTAGATCATGGCATGATTCCACCACCTTCAAATCCAGTTTTAGGTGGTCAGTTTGAGTTACTCCTATGAATGTGATTAATAATTAATTCTGATTTGGCATGCGAAACGTCATAAAAGTGTGTCAAGATTGAGACGAGGGAACACACGTGACTTGTATCTGAGCTAAGATAATGCGAATCCCAGATGGGATTTAACAAAGACTGGCCAAGGACAATATGACTATTGATGGGAAGAATGGCAAACACGGGATGGGACATAACATTGAGTGGCGGGTCTGCTTAGCGACGCTCAACCCCCTTTTTTCAGGGATTTCATGCTAACGCCGGACAGGTTTGGAAGGAGCTCCGCCGATGAAATTGTAATTGAGGTCAATGCAAACCATTTGCTCTGAGGTCGGACCGGAGGAGCAAGGATTCGAAGAATTTGTTAGTTGTATCGTGTTTGCGTTGGGTCATGGCAAAGGGGTCTCAAGTGCGATGCTTAGCATAAGCAATTCCCACGCACAAGGTTGTTTGCTCGAATCATCCCGTGTACTTGGACAACAAACTCATTCCTCTGAAAATAGTTGAGATTCCTTCAATGAATGAGGCTTTATGAGTGGGTCTTCAACTCCTTGTAGATCATCTTTAGTACAACGGCAGTTATACGTCGATTTGATCACTCTCTTCCTAAAACTCTGACCAGGAATCCCTCGACTAATACACGTGGCCAGCTAAAGATCTCTAAGGTCTATGATCCTAACAAAAAAAAAAGCCGCTCACGGAGGGATTGCATAAACTAAGTAGATTTTCTACGGGAAGGTACACAATAGATAAATCTACACACTGGTAACACCACCGCGAATGTTAAGCGAATAAATACAAACTGTAAGAAGAATCCTTTCAGTCAACAACGGAAATCGTCAGAATTGTAAACAAACAGGGCAGGCAACTTCGCAGCGCTCAATAAATAGAATTTAGCCCGGAAAGAAGAACAAGTACTGAAATATATCTGAACAATTAATTTCATTGAAAACTATTTACTATACCTAGTATAGTAAACTATAATGAATCAGAATAATTTTTATCTCAATCAATCAAATTTTAGTAATCGAAAAACTTAAGACGGTGGGAGGCGGGGTCACCAAAACATATTTGCATGTAGCTGGTATAATAAATGTCTCTTGAAATCAATATTGGGTATTTAAGCTTCGAATAATGTGGTTTATTATATAACAGAATATTGTTTATGTAACATGAGTAGAAGTGGGGGTTTTCTGAAGGCTGAAAACTGAAAAATGAAAATATCTTGGTTAATATTCAAGATATAGAATAAATGTATATAAAAACATTTATATTTAACATAGCCATTTAATTTGCAATAAGATTGGTTCTATACAATTTTTGATCCGACGTATAGTAACAAAGATATTTCGAATTTTTGAAAATCCCCCTGACACATCCGATTTCAGCCGTTAATGAACTTGATCTGCCTTTTTGCATAAAACGATTCCATATCGAATTTGGTAACGATAAACCAATAATTGCGACCGCTGGAACGGTAACAGACTCTCTTCTAGTGTTCTGATTACTTGCCAGCCATTCTCGAAGTGTGTCGAAATTTGTTTCACGTAATTTTGAGTGTGTCTGACGCCACTTCCCATTTTCCGTTGTCCTCTTTTAGTAGATTTCCCTTAAGGGTTTTCGAAAATTCCACATATCTTTGTTACTATACGTTGGTTCGAAACATTTTATAGAACTAAAATTGCCAATGTAATAGTCTATAAATATTGTTACATACATTTATTCTCTATCTTGAATATTAACCGAGATATTTGCATTTTTCAGCTTTCAGCCTTCAATAAACCCCCACTTCTACTCATGTTACATAAACAATATTCTGTTATGTAATAAACCAGTTTTTTCGAAGCTTAAATACCAAGAATTGTTTTCAAGAGACATTTATTATACGAGATACATGCAAATATGTTCTGGTGACCCCCCCCCTCCCGTCTTACGTTTTTGAGAATAAAAATTATTCTAATTCATTATAATTCGAATTCAGATATATTTCATTAATTGATCTTCATTCCGATCTAGATTCTATCTATTCAGCGTTGCAACGTTGGCCGCCCTGTTTGTTTTCAATTCTGACGCTTTTCTTTGTAGATGTTATTAACATGAAAATTGACTGAAAGATTTCTTCTTACCGTTTGTATTTATTCGCTTAAGATTCACGGTGGTGTTACCGGTAAGTAGATTTATCCCGTGGGAAGTCGCTAATATTGCATGTTTGTCAGCCAAATGTTTTCCTTGGCGTCTGAATGTCCTGGTGTCCAATGGATAGTTATTACTTTAGTCATTTCTGTTTGAAAATTAACTAGTAATTCCTGGAGCCGTCACGAGAGTGGGTGAGTTGAGTAAAGCTCACGTACTGACTATAAAGAAATGTAATTTCGCAAGACTCCAATCAGACATTAATAGTTAAATAGTTTCCACTGCCATTAAACGACACGTTGGGAACGATGTCAAAACCATATTCCTCAGCAATTAGAAAGTAGAAAATCTTTTCGCACCTGAGGTTGGGCGAGGATTAAAATTGCCAATTCTATCCTTTCATTTCCCATTAAGTGGTGAAAGTGTCAAAAGGCCTTCAAGATTTACAAACAATTAGTCCTATGAAAGGAATTATTTTTCCTAATAGCTGCTTGAGAATAAGAATGAAATAAACAACAATTTGTGTCATTTGGAATATGCTTGTTAATTGGATAACACAATATCGCCCGTAACTGGAGAAATTACAATCAACTAACACGATCTCTCTTTCAGGGACGGAGCATTGAAAAAGTCGGTCACGCAGGGGCAACGTAAACTAAGCAGATTTCACGCGTGAAGTTCAACAATAGATTAATCTACATACTGATAACACAACACCACCGTGAAAATTAAGTTAAAAAAAATAGAAAGGATAATAAGAAACCTTCCAGCAGGAAGCGTCTGAAATGTAAACAAACTGTTCCGCAAACTTCTTACCAGAAGGAAGAACGATTACTGAAATATATCTGAATACAAAGTATTAATTTGATTAAAAACTACTTACTATATCTAATAATGTAATTTAAAATGAATCAGAATAATTTTTATCTCAATCAATCAAATTTTGTAGTCCAAAAACTTAAAAGGGGGGAGGGGACACCAGAACATTCCATGTATCTCGTCTAATAAAGGTCTCTTGAATACAATATATCTTATATAAGCTACGAATAATTAGTTTTATTACATAGCCGAGTATTTTTTTATCTAACATGATTAGAAGTGGGAGTTTGTTGAAGGCTGAGATTTGAAAAATGCAAAATCTCGGTTAATTTCAAGATAGGGAATAAATGTATATAGCAATATTTATAGCACATTTAATTTGCAATAAGATTGATTCTATACATTTTATTCGATCCAACCAATAGTAACGGTGGCCCCTCCACCATGATTTATTTTCTTGGGCTACTAAAATTTGATTGATTGTGATAAAAAGTATTCTGAATCATTATAAATTACAGTACTAGATATAGTAAATAGTTTTCAATAAGAATAATATGTTATATATTTCACTAATTGTTTTCTTTCCGGTGAGAGGTTGGCAGATCTGTTTGTTTACAATTCAGACGCTTTACGTCGGGGAGTTGGTTAAAATTGACTGAATGGTTTCTTATTGCCGTTTGTATTTATCCACTTGGACGGTGGTGTTGTGTTGCCAGTATGTAGCTTTATCTATTGTTAAGCTTCACGAGGAAATGTGCTTAGTTGACGCAGCAGCTGCGTAACAGATTCTTTTAAAAATTTCTTTTTTCTCATACATTACCGTTCTACATTAAAAAGTGGCTTTACCTTTGATTTTTTTTTTCCACTTGGGCCAAAATGACTTATGGAGTTTTTTCCATTAACAACGGCAAATAAAAACGACGTGTACTTGTGTTAAATAACATTGCTAAATAAATTAGAACTTATTTACTTTCTACAGAATCATCTGTTTTATTTTGTACAAAGCATACCACAGACATTAAAAAAATAATTATTTTTTTTCCATTAATGAATCCTTTTGCGATTAAAAAACTGAAATGAACACTCCCAACGGGGAAACGTGACTAACTAGGAGGTATAAATCATTTGAGCTTTTTAATTAACTTTCTAATTACTTATTAATTAACTCTAGGGAAATATAATATAAAAATTTCATTTCCAGTTTAAATTATATTTTTAATTTGTTTAATGCCGTTACATTATTATTTTAATAACTGCCGCCAATTTCTGCTTGATAGCACAATTAAATTAATTATATTTTTTATATGTAGTTATAAAATGAATCGTCATCACAATATCCTGTAATCTTCCAGTGAAAAATAATCCTTGCATATGTATTCATTCAACCGTTATTGGAAATCAACTGGAATTTATTAATTCCGGTGGGCTAAAATTATCTCGGTTGTTTTACGTTTCGCTCGTTTCCTAATGCTTTTTCAGCAAATATGCACATCACAAAAGTTGTTTATTTTGTAATTTAGAGTAACTGTTGTTATAGGCACTTTTGCCGTATACAGAAGTATAAATGAGTTATACGCTAAAAACTATAGCGGGAGTCCACAATTTTATTTGGCACAAAAGACTCAACCGAACTAAACCAAACTCGCTAAGTGAATTAATACTAACGATTTCCTTATAATAAGCCATACTAACATTTCTAGGGACGGGCAGGAGAGGGGGTTATAAGGGAGGCCTGAAATTAAAATAATGATTTCCTATTGGGGTTTCGGCAAATATGCACATAACAAAAGTTGTTTATTTTGTTATTTAGAGAAATTTGCTCAACACTTCTTTTCAATATGAACTACCTGGTACCTCACCTGTAAAAATTAATTCAAATGTATGTCAATATTTTCTCCTTAATAATTCAAATCTATGCATAATGCACCGGAGACGGGAAATATGACAATATGGAGGACAGTGAAGTCTTACATGAAATATTAATTTTATTATTAACAAATCCATAGCAACGACAGGTATAATAAACTCTAAACACTGGGACGGGGAAATTTCAAAATTTTGTGCAAAGTAAAGCCTTGCCAAAAAAAAAAAATACCATCACCATTCAGCCTCAAATGAATTCCCGGGCGAAGCCGGGTATCTGAGCTAGTATATATATACGAGTATATATAAAATTTTTAACGGACCTTATTTTCGTCATCTACTAGGTAGGATCGATGGATCTTTGAGGAACTTTTTCGAAAATCGCGTCATGAGTACAACCTCAATATCTGATTTCACTTAAGTGAAATCTGCTAATACGAATAACTTGCTTAATTTCGGAAATTCTGATTATCCCCGTTATTATGAGTCGGATCGAAATATTATATAGTACCAATATAATTTCAAATTTAATGTTCTGTAAATGTTGTTATGTGCGTTTTTTCACTATCTTGATTATTAACCGAGATATTTGCATTTTGTAGTTTTCGGCCATCAGTAAACTCCAACTCTTACTCATGTCATATTAACAATAAGCTGTTATGTTATAAAGCACATTATCTGATGCCTAAATACCAAATATTCCTCTCACTGAACTTTTACGTTTTGAGGTAAATTCAAATTTTGATGTGGCGCTCGTGGGAAATCTGCTTAGTTTACCCAGGTCCCGCGTGACGGTCTTTTATTAACGTCAGTTTAAACCTTTTGTTTGTGAAGACAGTACATAAATTTTAGTAATTAATGAAGAAATATAATGTGGAAATATCAATGACTTTTTGATAGAATCGCCTTCAATATTATTAGCATTGATTTGTCAGTTTTATTACACTCAGTTTAAATCTAAACAGACGAGATGAAGTTGTATTAGGAAGACTCCGAATTGGGCACACACGACTTACGCATGGCTATCTTATGACAAAAGATCAACCCCCGATTTGTGAGAAATGTAACACAGAACTGACTATATATCACATATTAATGGAATGCCATAAGTATACAGATATTAGAAACAAATACAATATTTCCAATAGTATAGAAGTGGCCCTTGGAGATGACCCGAAAGAACTCAAAAAATTGTTTAATTTTGTAAAAAACACGAGTTTATACAAAGAAATTTAAAGTACAATTGTTTGTATCCTCGTTTATATTGTTAAAATGGCGATATGGATGAGGATACCAAAATGTGAATTATAAATATTACAGGGCGATGATAACCTGGTAGTTTTCCGCCCTTAAACCCTATACAACAACAACAACAAATCTTTTGTTTGGGACGACAGAAAATAAGTTACGTTATTCTGCTAGTTGCGGCATTTATGAGTATATGTTAGTAATTCATTGAAAAAATATAATGTTGAGAACTATATATATTTGTCTGTTAATTCTTTAACGGTGATTATTTTTGTTTGATCGTTAACAAACGCTATTGAAAATTTAAACGCTTTATGTAAAAATAAAGATCAAGTTCGTTAAGGGCTGAAATCCGACCATGGGATGGCGAATTCCGAGGGGAGAATATCGAAAATTCCAAATATTTCCGTTATTAAACGTCGGATCAAAAAGTACATAGAACAAAACATTTTTAATTGTAAATTGTTAAATTAAATGCTCAATAAATGTAGTTTTACACGTTTTTTTTTTGTTTTTTTTTTTTCAATATCTGGTTTAGTAACCGAGATATTTGCGTTATTTAGTTTTTGGCCTTCGGGAAACTCCCACTCCTACTCATGTCATATAAACATAAAGGTGTTAAATCATGAAGCAGTTTATTTGAAATGTAAATACTAATTATTGTTCTCATTGAACTTTTACTTTTTGAGATAAATGCTAAATGATATTAATAACTTCGGTATGTCAATTTTCTTACCGTCAGTTTATAACTTTTGTTTGTGAAGACAGAATATAGTGGTTGTGGCTTTTCTGTTCAAGAGTTAAGCCACTTTAAGGGTTGCATCTTTAAATCGATTCAAATACACTTTGGTAGTGCCGTGATAATAATTTTGTAAGAGCCAGATGGCGTGACATTTTTTTATGGTACTTATCGATTATCGGGAAGCCACCCATTTAAGAATGATCATTAAAATTATAAATCACACTAAATTAAAATTATATAAAACACTTTATTATTAAAAATAACACTTCTAAAATTTATTTCAATAACAAAATCTATGGCACAATGTAATTACAAATTAGAATTAGCCCAAAACTCATGATAAAAAAAACGGTTTCTATATAACTGAGCAAATATTCTTAAAACGGTAATAGATATAAAACTCCGTCACGTAGGGGCTGCGTGAACTAAGCACATTTTGTCAAGGGTAGCAACTTCACTTTGGTAGTGCCGTGATAATAATTTTTTAGGTACCAGTTGGTGTAAAACTTTTTTTGGTACTTAATCGATTTTCGGTATGCCACCCATTTAGGACGATTATTAAATCATACTTTTTTAAACACTTTTTTATTCAAAATAGCCCTTCTAGAATATATTTCAATAACAAAATGTATGGCATAGTGTAATTATAAATTAGAGTTATCCCAAAACTGGAAGATTTGGATTTGCTGGATAAAGCGGTCGCCCCCGGCCGTCGTCTGCCACATGAACTCTGCAAGCTAGCTAGCTGTCCAAGTGGTGTAATAATAAACTATCACCAAGTGTTGATACTAAACACCAAGTGCTGTTAATAAATTATCACTCATTTTCTGATAACCAAAGAAACAGAATGAATACTCCAAAGTAAATAGCAATAACAGCTATTAGCGATACGCGTGTTTGAGCCCGTAAATAGATTAACTTTAAATAACGAGTGGTCTCCCTTTAACTATTTTGCCATTTATAAATTCTAGAAGTGCTATTAGCACTTTTAATTTCTTTTAAAAGAAATCAGCTATTGAGATCGTACTCATGACGCATTTTCCTAAAATTTTCTCAGATGTCCATCGATCCTTCCAAGGAGATGACGAAAATGAGGTAGGTTCGAAACTGTATGTATATATATATATATATATATATATATATATATATATATATATATATATATATACACTCAACCGCAAAAAAAAAACCGGACACTTAGATTTAGTCTTATAATTTTGTTAAATACTTAATATATATGTATATTAATTTTTTTAATTAAAATAATTGGTTAACCTATAGGTTATTTAAACAAAATCTGCCAAAAGTGAATAATGTTTATTGATTATTTACACAAAAATATAAAATAAAAAAAAAGAAAAAGATAAATTAACACATTTAAAAAAAAAAATTATTCTTCATTTTTATTACAGTGAATGGTAGACTTCGCTACCCCAAGCGTTTCGGCAATGTAACGTAAGCTCCGGCCTTCCATCTAAGTTTGAAAGACCCATTATTCTGGACCGAAATAAAAATAAAACATTAATTAAAGAAAATGTTTTGTTAATAATTAAAGATGTTTAAATGTGCGAAAAACTACTTACAGTTTAGAATAGATCAACTTCACGACAAATAAATCTAATCTGAGTTTTATCTAATTGTTTACTAATCCTGAAGGGATTAGTTCAATGGACTTAGACTCTAAATTCTCTGTAATAACTAGAATACCCACATAAAGATAATTGCTGAAAATTAGCTTTTAATACGACAAAAATGAAGTGTCCGGTTTTTTTTTGCGGTTGAGTGTATATATATATATATATATATATATATATATATATATATATATATGTCTGTTAACGCTTTAGCGGTCGCAATGTTTGTATGACCGTTACCTAACTCGATTTTTAAGCTCACAGATTATACATAGAAGCACATTTAATTTAAAAAAAATTCTGTCACTAAAGGCCAGCGTGAACTAAACAGATTTGTCAGTATCAATAGCTTAAAACGAATAATTCTACAACATTAATCGATCCGACTCATGATAACGGAGATATTTTGAAGTTTCGATTTCTACCTCTAAACAAGAGAGATAGGCTATGAAGACAAAATCAGCTGTTGAGGTCGAAACAATTCTTCAAATATCCATCGATCCTACCCAAGAGATGACGAAAATGAAGTCCGTTCAAAACTGTGTGTGTGTGTGTGTGTGTGACTATATATATATATATATATATATATATATATATATAGACACACACACATATATATATATATATATTTAATATTTATTAATAAATATTTAACAGCGTCTGTTAACACTGTTGCTGTCGCATTTTTTGTTTGATCATTTCCAAACACGATCAAAACGATAAACGTTTTATGTAAAAATAAAGATCAAATTCGTCAAGGGCTGAAATCCAACCAGTGTGGGGCCGGTTCAGAGGGGGAATGTCGAAATTCTTAATATCTCCGTTATTTGGCGACGGAACGGAAAATTATATATATCCAATCTCATTAGAAATGTAATATTCTTTAAATGTCATTATGTGAGTTTTTTCACAATCTTCATTATTTGCCGAGGAATTTGTATTTTTTAGTTTTCTGTATTCAGTAAACCCCCCACTCCTGCTCATGTCATATTAAGAATATGCTGTTATATTATGATGAATTTTATTTGATGCTTAAATACCAAATATTATTCTCATTGAACTTTTACGTTTTGTGATATATACAAATACGTACATCTGTTTAGATTTAACCTGGGGCTCAGGTTAGCCATGTGAGTTAAAGCGTTGACTTTAATCTCACATGGTAAACCTAGAGTGGCGAGTTGGATACCCACATGGGCAATACGAGCTTATTTAGTGGCGGAATTCATTAAATAAAATCCGTAGCCCCAGGAGATAACCCGTCCCAATAAGTGTTAGTTGCGAAAAGTGAACATTAAGAAATAATAATAATGTTTAGTTTTTATTTTAATTATAATTATCGTTTTTAAATGGGTGGCCTCCCGATAATCTATAAATACGTTTTTTTTATGTGTTATGCGAGTGACGCTATTGGATTCATTAAGCCATATGTGCATACAGAATTTTTAAAATATAGGTATTGAAGTGTAGGACTTGCCTGTTGTCATGTGATGGATGGGTCGAGCGCGGAGTGTGGCATCCAATCGTGGCTAACTAGTGAGAGAGCGTGTGTGAGACTAAAGTGTAGATAGGTGAGGGGGGGACAGGCCAGCTAGGCGGGAGGTTGCAAGAGTACTGACTGCCTTCGCGAGCAAGCCACTAACTCACTCCTATTGGCTAATGGGCCGCTCTTACCCCTCTTATTCTCTAATGAATAGCGAATAAAAACAACAATTACATTCATTGTATTAAAGCAAGGCCGCCCGGGGCCCGTATCTGCCTCAGATCGGAGCCGAGACTAGTGGGGGAGAGCGACACCTAGAGGGGGGGAGGCAGTTTATACGCTTCGCCATAATTATAAATGCCTGCTAATGTGTGGCACCTCTGAGAAAACTGTACAGTCACTTCCTATTCTGCCTCGAACAAAAAGGAACTTGAGAGCCTTATTGTTTACGTCGATGATTGTTACATGTTCGAAGATCATTAATCGATCCATAAACAAGATAGGAGTACATTTTTTTGCGCTACTTGTTAGTCTACATAATGTTTAAACTATTCATCTACATTAGCATAAGCGAAATAGGCTATTGAGGCAGTAATTTTAGCAGATTTCCCTCGAGGGAAATTGTGACCCCTGAAGAATCTTTTCAGTCCATATTCAACCTCGTGACCCTCTCCAGTACTTCTCCAGCGACCATAACTTTAGAATTTCCAATGGTATGCCACACTTTTATTAGATTTCCCCTAAGGGAAATCAGCTCCCTACAGGAGGTAGTACTCATGACGCGATTTTCGAGAAAAATTTTCAAATGTCAATCGATCCTACCCAGGAGATGACGAAAATGAGGTCCGTTCAAAATTATATATATATATATATATATATATATATATATATATATATATATATATATATATATATTTATCTCTTAACGCTCTATCGGTCGCACTTTTTGTTTGATCTTTACGAAACTAACAGTCAAAAAACAGATCAAGTTCGTTAATGGCTGAAATAGTACAACAGGACTTGGGGGTTTAGATGGGGGGTGGGTTTAGAAAATTCAAAATATCTCCATTATTATGCATCGGATCGACAGCTACTTTTAATTACTTTTAATTTTCAGAGAATTCATCCATAAGTCAAGAATTGGGTACCAAGAATGAGGTTGTACTCATGACGCGATTTTTAAAGATTTCTTCAAATGTCCATCGATCATCCTCCGGAGATGACAACAATGGGTATTTGTCTGTTACCGCTCTAGCGGTCGCAATTTTTAGCAGATTTCCCTTAAGGGAAATCAGCTATTGAGGTTGTACTCATGACGGAATTTTCGAAATTTTTCTTCAAATGTCCATCGATCCTACCTAGTAGATGACGAAAATGAGGTCCGTTCAAAACTGTACATATATATATATATATATATATATATATATTTGTCTGTTAACACTCTAGCGGTCGCAATTTTTGTTTAGTCGTTACCAAACTCGATATTCAAACGTTTTATATAAAAAGAAAGTTCAAGTTCATTAATTGTTGAAATCGAACCAGTGGGAGGGGGGGGGGGTTTTGAGGGAAGGATTTTCGAAAATTCAAAATATCTCCGTTACTATACGTCGGATCGAAACATTGTACAGAATCAATCTTATTGCAAATTAAATTTGCTATAAATGTTGTTATATACATTTATTCTCTATCTTGAATATTAACCGAGATATTTGCATTTTTATGAACTCTATGGGACATTTAGTAGAGGGGTATGTTCGGATTAGTTCGGCCGTTTCCGTTAACTGTTCGGGTCAGGTGGAAGCTTCTTCTTACCTTACCTTATCTCACCTTCGTTTCTTTCTGAGATTTATGCTATTACGGTCTGTTCATCCGCCCCTCCCCCTTCTTTAGTTCTTGGACTACTAAAATTTGAGTTATTAAAATATAAATTATTCTTATAACTCAGAAGCCATTTCAGTTGGGAATTTATTTTAATTAACTGAACGATTTCTCATTACCGTTTGTATTTAATCACGGTGGTTTTTTGTTACCAGTATGCAGTTTCTCTATTGTAAAACTTCACGTGGGAAATGTGCTTAGTTTACGCAGCCCCTGTGTGACGGACTTTTAATACAATTTGCGATTTTAAGGTGGGTGGCACAGGAACTTGGGACTCCCTGTATATATACTAGTGTGTTACTGCTCTAGCGGTCGCAATTCTTATTTGATCGTCACCAAACTCGATATATAAGCATTTCATACAAAACTAAAGTTCGTTAATGGCTGAAATCGAACCAGTGGGAGGGGAGTTTAGAAGGGGGAGAATTTCGACAATTCGATTCAAAATTGTATAGAACTGATCTTATTGCAAATGTAATATTCTGTAAATGTTGTTAAGTACGTTTTTTGTTTTTTTTCAATATCTTGATTATTAGCCGAGATATTTGCTTTTTTTTTTCAGTAAACCCCCTAATTTGATATTAACAATAGCCTGTTACATTTGGAAGTACTTTATTTGGAGTCTAAATTCCAAAAATGCTCATGTGACTTTTACATTTAGAGATAAATGCAAATAAATGACGCACGTGGGTAATCCGCTTAGTTAACGCGGACCCCTGCGTGACGGACGTTTTAACGTTTCAGTTTGAATATGCCTTGAGATGAGATAACTTTTGTTTCATACCAGCGCGTGGGAAATCTGCTTAATTTTGCAAACGTGAAATAGTCCATTTGCAAAAAGGGGCCAGCAGCTGGACCCATCGAGACAGGAGTAAATCTTACAAGGGGAATGAGGAAACATTCTGAAGGTAACGACGGAGGGACAATAAATAAAGGAAGGCACGAGTTGTGAGCTTATGGCTGGAGGAGTCGTGGTTTTACTCCTCTCATAACTTGGCCGCAGTTAACTACAACCTGCAGAACCTTCTCTTTATTAGACTTCCCAGCTAATGTGTCTGTTGTGCTATTTCCCTCGAAACGTTCCAAGGCTAAATGCCCAACGAGGGAGGTTAGGGAACCCGGAAATTCTATAAATTCTGAATCTTAGCGTGCCAGTAGAGTAGCAACACAAAACTATTTTTTTGTATCTTGCGGAACTACGATTCAAAAGACTATATCCTCTCTTTTCGAGTATATGTTAGTAATTCATGGAAGAAATATAATGTGGATACATATTATTAATAACATCGGGTTGTCAATTTCATTAACGTCAGTTCAAACCTTTTTTTTTTAAAAAAGACTGTTTATTGAAGTTGTGGATTTTCATTTCAGAAGTAAAGTCACGTTATTTTGCTAGCTCTAGTACATTTGAGTAGTTCATGGAAGAAATATAATGTGGAAACATCAAAGACTTCGATGATAGAATCGCGTTCAATATTAATAACATCGGTTTGTCATTTTTATTACCTTCATTCAAACTTTTTGTTCGTTGAAGACAGTATATAGTAGTTGTGGTTTTTCTTTTCTGAATTGAAGTCATGATATTCTGCTAGTTCTGGCATATTTGAGTAATTTATGGAACAAATATAATGTGGAAACACCAAAGACTTCGATGATAGAATCGCGTTCAATATTAATAACTTGGGTGTGTAAATTTTTTTAACGTCAGTTTATAACTTCTGTTTGTGAAGACGGGATATAGTGGTTATGGTTTTTTATGTTCAAGATTAAAGTCAAGTTATTCTGCATGTTCCGGCATTTTCTAGAATATGCTTGTAATTCATGGAAGAAATATAATGTGGAGACATATTCTAATAACTTCGGTTTGTCATTTTTATTATCGTCAGTTCAAAACTTTATTTTTGGAAAGTCAGTAAATAGAAGTTGCGGTATTTCTTTTCAGTGCATATTTGAGTAGATTTTAGTA
>CM032233.1:131835000-132117500 GCA_019009955.1 Riptortus pedestris | reverse complement strand
TTCTACTTATGTTAGATAAACAATACTCTGTTATATTAATAAACCACTTTATTTGAAGCTTAAATACCACGTATTGTTTTCAAGAGACCTTTAATATACAAGATACAAGAAGATATGTTCGGGTGACCCCCCCCCCCACAGGTGACAGTAGATTTATTTAAACAGAGTTAAACTTCAGGAGGGAAATCTGCTTAGTATACGCAGCCCCTGCGTTCTGGACTTAGTTAGTTTTGCATAGTATTCAGCAATATAACGGTTGCCAATGACGTACCAGATTTGATTAGAATGACAGATTTGATGCCTACTACACTCCAACATAACTTTTTTGAGTGATATTAGTTTTATCCTTGGGTTCAATTAAAAATATGTACTTAACTACTAATCGATGCACTCTAACAACTACTTTTAATTACTTTTAATTTTCAGAGAATTCATCCGTAAGTCATGAATTGGGTACCAAGAATGAGGTTGTACTCATGACGCGATTTTTAAAGATTTCTTCAAATGTCCATCGATCCTACTCCGGAGATGACAAAAATGTGTATTTGTCTGTTACCACTCTAGCGGTCGCAATTTTTACCAGATTTCCCTTAAGGGAAATTAGCTATTGAGGTTGTACTCATGACGGAATTTTCGAAATTTTTCTTCAAATGTCCATCGATCCTACCTAGTAGATGACGAAAATGAGGTCCGTTCAAAACTGTACATATATATATATATATATATATATATATATATATATATATATATATATATTTGTCTGTTACCGCTCTAGCGGTCGCAATTTGTGTTCGTTAGCAAACTCGATATTTAGTCGTTTATATAAAAAGAAAGATCAAGTTCGTTAACGGTTGAAATCAAACCAGTGGGAGGGGGGGGGGGTTTAGAGGGAAGGATTTTCGAAAATTCAAAATATCTCCGTTACTATACGTCGGATCGAAAAATTGTACAGAATCAATCTTATTGCAAATTAAATTTGCTATAAATATTGTTATATACATTTATTCTCTATCTTGAATTTTAACCGAGTTATTTGCATTTATATTAAATCTGGGCGGTTAACAGACGGGTGACTTTCCCGCCAAAAGCTATTTGGCCGATTCCTTAACTGCTCGACTTTCGTGAAATTTCTCTATTGTAAAACTTCACGTGGGAAATCTGCTTAGTTTACGCAGTCCCTGCGTGACGGACTTTTTGTTTAATCGTTGCCAAACTCGATATGTAAGCGTTTTATGTAAAATGAAACATCAAGTCGTTCGTTAACGATTGAAATCGGCCTGTGTAAATGGGGGGGGGTTTAGAGGGGGGGAGGAATTTTGAAAATTCGAAATATCTTCACTATTATACGTCTGACAGAAGAAGTGTGCAGCAACAATACTATTGGAGATTAAATTACCTATAAATGTTGTAATATACATATTTTCTCTATCATGAATACTAACCTAGATATTTGGAATTTTTAGTTTTCAGCCTTCAGCAAATCCCCACTTCTACTCATGTCAAATTAACAATAACCTCTTAAATTATATGAAACTTCATTATTCTAAGCCTAAATACAAAATATGTTTTCAAGAGATCATTATTATGCGAGATATATACAAATTCGTTGTGTGATGATGTCACCAATCAAGATTTTCTTTTCTTGTCTCGAAGATGTTTACTTTATCTATACCATACTCGATATTTAATTGTTTTAGTCAACACTAAAGATTACATTTTTTTATGGCTGAAGCCGTACCTGGGACAGTGTGGCTTTAGAGGTGTGGGGGGGCTCGAACATTCATAATACTCTCGTTATTATTATTGGGATCGTAAAATGTTATAGAACCTAGAACATAGAATTAGATGGTCATTTGAATACTTTTAGAAAATCGCGTCTCAACTAAAACCTCAATAGCTAATTTCCCTTAAGGGGAAATTTTTAAAGTATGTTATTCATAAGCATAACGAATATTTAGTGAGTTATTTAGGTTCTCCAAATGGAAATCAACTGATGTTCAGAATTATTATTACTGAGTGAAACTTTAGAAGAGGGGGGGGGGGGAGAGTCCTGACAAGTTGACACGCAGGTGTCAGTGTGAAATATGCCACTTCCTTTCCCACGAGTGGTCACTCAAAGAAAAAATAGGATTCCTAGAGAAGTCGTTAAGGAGGGAAGCTGTAAGAAAAAGGTACCACATGTGTCCTTCCTCTGACTGCTTAGGGGTGGGTCTCTACGTACGGTGGTAGCTAGGGGATGCAGCCCCTAATTAGGCACGGTAAATTTCAACTGGAAGTGAGAACATGCGCCACCCAGGTGCTGCGGGAACTAAACGAATTTTTCACGTGCTGGAATATCATACGCTTATCATTTACTCTATTTCTTCATTTCTCCCTTAGTAAGAGGAGTATTTAAAATGACCCCTGGACATGAGAAGTAAAGCGAATGAGATACTTAAGTTACTGACTGTCGTAAAATGTTATAGAGTCAATCTTGTTAAACTATTGATGCTCTACAATTGCTGCGGTATTCATTTTTGACTAACTCAAGTATTCAGTGAGTTATTCGTACTGTTTTATTTTCTGCCTTCAGTAATCATTCCACAAACCTGCCCACCGCTACCATCTATTCGTGTGTTTTCTTTTTACATAGAAATAGGGAATATGTTGTGATATAAGATCAAAAGTGTGTTATACTAGCACATGGGAAATCTGCTAAGTTTACGCAGCGCCTGCTTGACGGACTTTTAATTTACATTCACTTATGTACAATTTCTCACAATAGTTTTGATACATCTAATAAAATATAGAAATATTACTAATAATAATTGGAACTGGAATTATCTACTATCTGTTGTAAGACTTTTATATAGAAAAGTCGTGTTTAAGAGTAGTAGACATCAAATATGGAATTGTAATTTTCAAAATAGGTATTCAATGTGATTTTCGAAATAGACTTTTGCAGCCATTTTATAGCTAAATTCTAAGCGAATCGAGAAAAACAAAAATGTGCGTGATTTCTCACGAAAATACTGGATGGTAGAGGAACTAATTGATCAGGATCAATAAAAAAGTCCGTCACGCAGGGGCTGCGTGAACTAAGCAGATTTCCCTCCTGAGGTTGAACAAAAGATAAATCTACATAATGGTAACACAATAGCACAACAATTTACTATATCTAGTACTGTAATTTATAATGGATCAGATAAATCTTTATCTCAATCAATCAAATTTTAGTAGTGCAAGAACTTAAGACGCAGAGTAGGGGGGGAGGGGTGTCACCAGAACATATTTGCATTTATCTCGTATAATAAAGGTATCTTGAAAACATGGTATTTAAGCTTCTAATAAAGTGGTTTATGTAACAAGAGTACAAGTGGGGTTTTGCTGAAGGCTTAAAACTGTCGTGCAAATATCTCGATTAATATTCAAAAAGTCCGACAAGCAGGGACTGCGTAAACTAAACAGATTTCCCTCGTGAAGATATGCAATAGAGAAATCCCCATACGAGACTAGCTTTTGGCGGGAAACGCACTCATCTGTTATCGGCCCACATTTCATAAAAATGCAAATATCTCGGTTAACAGTCAAGATAGAAAATAAATGTATAGGACAATATTTATAGTAAATTTATTTGCAATAAGATTTGTTCTATACAATTTTTTGATCCGACGTATGGTAACGGAGATATTTTGAATTTTCGAAAATCCCCCCTATAAACCCCCCTCCCACTGTTCCGATTTCAGCCATTAAGGAACTTGATCTGTCTTTTTACATAAAACGTTTAAATCTCGAGTTTGGTAACGATCAAACGAACATTCATTGCGACCGCTAGAGCGTTAACAGACATATATATGTATATGTATATATATATATATATATATATATATATATATATATATATATATATATAATTTTGAACGGACCTCATTTTCGTCATCTTCTGGGTAGGATCGATGGACATTTGAACTTTTTCGAAAATCGCATCACGAGTACAACCGTTCATCACGAAATTTTAGCAGATAATATGAACATTTATATTAGCATTTTACAGGGAAATTTTCCCGATCTACTATATCGGAGTTGACAGAAGTCTTATTCTTATCTGCTTCTAACTATTTGTATATTTTTTTCCAGGTAAGTTGAAGCCAGGACTGTGTTACTATCCAATATTATAAAAGGTAACGTATGAAAATCTGGATCATATGACTTATCTAAGCACGAAAATAGTACCATTTAGAAACATAGAGATAATCAAACAACACTTTATTTTATTTTCAATTTTCTGATTATTTAGATACTGAATTAAAATAACTTTTCGAAAAACTAAATAAGAGCGACTAAAAGGAAAATTAGAATTGAAATTAAGTTCTATTATTCTCCATCGATGGTTTTAATTAAAAACTTACTTGAATAATCAGTTTAATCTTGCTCAAACTAAATTAACATCAATTCAATGAGCTTAATTTAGTTTTACCTGTGTCTCAGACTGAGAACTATTGATTTCACGAAATTCACAAAACTTGAAAATGAATAATATCCTTTCATGATACCAGTTTTATTATGAAAGTTAGAGAGCCAGAAATACTGAAACAGGATGGTTCTGTTGCTAACTATTACAGCATTATCTCATTGGTTAAAGGCTAATAGGAAAATGTCGAAAACAAATATTCCATAATTGCAAAATACATTGCAGAGATTCTTCTAGAGTGCTATGAATGAATAATCAATACACATCTATGATCACATTTTTAGGATTGACAGTGGACAAAAACTACGACCGGTCTAGTCATATTTAAGAACTAAGTAAGAAAATAAAATCGCTATGCTTCTTAATAAAATGTGTTAAGAATTATCATCCAATAGAAGCACTATTACTAATATACTATGGTTATTTCCATAATCGGTTCACTTACGACGTTATGCATTGTAGTTACTCAAAATATCAAATTATAAGATTTCCCTTAAGGGAAATCAGCTATTGAGGTCGTACTCATGACGCGAGTTTCAAAATTCTTCTTCTAATGACCATCAATCGTACCTAGGAGATAACGAAAATGAGGTTCGTTCAAAATTATATATATATGTATATATATATATATATATATATATATATATTATAATATAGTTTTAGATAATACTAGCTCAGATACCCGGCTTCGCCCGGGAATTCATTTGAGGCTGAATGGAGATAGTATTTTTTAGCAGGCTTCACATTGCACAATATTTTGACATTTACCCGTCCCAGTGTTTAGGATTGATACCCGTCGTTGCCGTGGATTTGCTAATAATAGAATATTTGTTCGATAAGGCTTTACTGTCTTCGATATTTTTATATTTCCCGTCTCCTTATACATGTAAATATGGTGAATTTTTATTTCAGGCCTCCCTTATAACCCCCCTCCCGTACGAACCTAAAAATTTTAATATAACTTATAATTATGGAAGAATTAATGCTAATTGACATACCGAGCTTTGTTAAGTAGTTAGTGCCCAATAACATTGTTGGCTCCCGCTAAAGTTTTAAAGTATAACTCATTTATACTTAGGTATACGACACAAGTGTATATTACAAAAGTTACTCCAAATAACAAAATAAACAACTTTTGTTATGATTATATTTACGGAAAAACCAATAGGAAACGAAATATCGCTATTTTTAATTTCAGGCTTCCTTTATAACCCCCACTCCTGCCCGTCCATAGCAATGATAGTATGGCTTAGTATAATGAAGGCTTCACTGATAATACACATACCGAGTTTTATTTATTTCGGTTGAGTCTATTTTGGCAAATAATATTGTTGACTCCCGCTATAATTTTTATCGTATAACGCTTTTAACCTTCGGTATACGAATAAATTGTATATAACAAACGTTACTCTAAATAACAAAATAAACAACTTTTGTTATGTGCATATTTGCCGAAAAACCAATAGGAAACGAAATATCGCTATTTTTAATTTCAGGCTTCCCTTATAACCCCCACTCCTGCCCATCCATAGAAATGTTGGTATGGCTTATTATAATGAAGGCCTCACTGCTAATACACATACCGAGTTTTATTTAGTTCGGTTGAGTCTTTTTTGGCAAATAACATTGTTGGCTCCCGCTAAAATTTTAACGTATAACGCATTTAAACATCGGTATACGACAAAAGTGTATATAACAAAAGTTACTCCAAATAACAAAATAAACAACTTTTGTTATGTGCATATTTGCCGAAAAACCAATAGAAAACGAAATATCGCTATTTTTAATTTCAGGCTTCCCTTATAACCCCCACTCCTGTTCACCTCAGAGAAAATTAATATAGCCTAAAGTCTAAGTTGGGTTAGTAGTAATATACATACCAAGTTTCATAAAATTCGGTTCAGCCGTTTATGCGTGAAAAGGTAACAAACAAACAAACATACACGAAAGAAACAAAATGCAGATATGGTGTCTATGACATGTGAAACGAAAAGTTATCGTGAAATTTCGCCAAAAAAAATCAATGTACAGACAGAGGTTACAAAGTTAAAAATCATTATAACGTTCCTCTCTAGTGGTCGTAATTATTGTTTTATCGTTACGAAACTCGATATTTAACTGTTTTATGTGAAATGGAGTTCGTTAATGGCTAAAATCGAAAAAGTGGGGGGTTTAGAGTGGGGGGATTTTCGAAAATTCGTAATATCTCTATTACTATACGTCGAATCGAAAAATTGTAAAAACCAATCTTATTGCAAATATAATGGTCTATAAATATTATTATATACATTTATTCTTTATCTTGAATATTGACCGAGAGATTTTCATTTGTCTGTTTTCAGCCTTCAGTAAACCCCGATTCAACTCATGTTACATAAACTATATTCTGTTATATATTAAACTACATTATTCGAAGCTTAAATACCGAATATTGTTTACAAGAGACATTCAGGGCGTAATAACCATGCAGTTGATCGCCCCGACAAAAATCACATCTACAAGAGACATTCATTATGCAAGATACATGCAAATATGTTCTGGTGACCCCCCCCCCCCCCCGTCTTAGGTTCTTGGTCTACTAATATTTGATTGATTGAGATAAAAAATATTCTGATTCATTATAATTTTCATTAAATGCTCTTCTTTCTGGTCTAGATTCTATCTATTAGCGCTGCAATGCTGGCTGCCTTGTTCGTTTACGATTTCGACGCTTTCCTTTGTAGATATTATTAACTTGTAAATTGGCTGAAAGATTTCTTCTTACCGTTTGTATTCGCTCAACATTCACGGTGTTGTCGCCAGAATGTAGGTTTATCTGTTGTAAACCTTCCCGAACGAAATCTGCTTAGTTTACGCAGTTTTCTTTTTATATTTAATGCAAAATGGAGCAATAATGTTTTTATTCAACAGGATGTCGAGAGACTTCTGTGGATCATTCATTGTGGCGTCAAAAATTATGACTTTTCTACAATTTTTATAGACCAAACAATACAGATTGTGGAATAAACGATCTCGTTTTACAGAAATAGTATAGCATAATATCATAACATATGATACAATTATATACTTTGAATCCTTAATCACAAACATTAATATTTCGAAAAAACCGTCTCTATTTCAGAAATAAATCTCTTTAACGCACTGCCTGAATGTATTAATTCTGTAAAAAATATTCCTTGTTTAAAAATAAACTAGGGCTTCATGTCTGAATACTTTTTTTATACACTAGATAACATTTTAAATTATTAAATAAGACTACAATATTTGTATGATAAAAATGGGTCCAAATATAATATATGATCAGGAATATTCTCACTTTGGAGACAAGATTTTACATTACTTATAAAGCATGCCATACTTTAATGGATGTACCAAAGCGAGGTTAGCCTTTAGGGTAGCTTTTGTATATACAAACGTAAAATAACACACACACACACACACACACACACACACACATATATATATATATATATATATATATATATATATATATATATATAAATAAATAAATAAATATGTATACAAATGCATATAATACAATTAATGCATATAATTTGATAACTCGTTGCACACTAGAGGTCTAATTTGTATGCTATATACTCAACCGCAAAAAAAAACCGGACACTTCATTTTTGTCGTATTAAAAGCTAATTTTCAGCAATTTTCTTTATGTAGGTATTCTAGTTATTACAGAGAATTTAGAGTCTAAGTCCATTGATCTAATGCCGTCAGGATTAGTAAACAATTAGATAAAACTCAGATTAGATTTATTTGTCGTGAAGTTGATCTATTCTAAACTGTAAGTAGTTTTTCGCACATTTAAACATCTTTAATTATTAACCAAGCATTTTCTTTAATTAATGTTTTATTTTTATTTCGGTCCAGAATAATGGGTCTTTCAAACTTAGATGGAAGGCCGGAGCTTACGTTGCATTGCCGAAACGCTTGGGGTAGCGAAGTCTACCATTCACTGTAATAAAAATGAAGAATAATTTTTTTTTTTTAAATGTGTTAATTTATCTTTTTCTTTTTTTTTATTTTGTATTTTTGTGTAAATAATCAATAAAAATTATTCACTTTTGGCAGATTTTGTTTAAATAACCTATAGATTAACCAATTATTTTAATTAAAAAGATTAATATACATATATATTAAGTATTTAACAAAATTATAAGACTAAATCTAAGTGTCCGGTTTTTTTGCGGTTGAGAGTATTTTGTCGTATATCTAAATTTTGTGTAGGTTTGAGAATATATTGTTGATGTATGGCCTACCTTCCGTCAATAGTTTTTGTAAGTCGTAGGGTAAGTCCAGGTGTTGTCGTTTTCTGCATTCCGTCAGTATATGTCTTATCGTCAAGGAAATGTAACAAGTCGAGCAAGTAGGTCTGCCAGTCTTTGTCATTAAGTATGAGTGTGTTAATTTGGTGTGGCCGATTCTAAGTCTCGAGAGAACTACTTCTTCTCTCATAGGATTTCTGAAACTTGATGGCCTAATACCGTTCTTCGTAGTTCATAGTTTGTTGTTAACTGAGTCGAGTTGGTCCAGTCGGTTTGTCATGTGTCTAAGGTGAGGTGTGTTTTTTTTTGGAAATTTTTCGAAAATTGCGTCATGAGTTCAACATCAATACAACAACAAAAATGTCTCCATATCAATCAATACATTAATTGGTGAAAAATAGTAATTTCTGAGTAGAGCAATATTAACAATGTGGTTGTATGAGAAAGCCAGATAGATAGGCTACCCGCAAGACTTTGAGGTATGTGAATGTGCAGCAACTCAGGGGCTCAAAAAGAAATTCATGCAACGCTCACATATATAATACTAATCAAATACATATTACCATTGATATATTTTCCACAAAATGAGGTCTATTCAAAATTATATATATATATATATACATATATATATAAAACAACATATATAAGCTTTTCATGCAAAACTTAAGATCTAGTTCATTAAACGGTTGAAATCAGACCAGGGGAGGGGAATTCCAGAAAGTGGAATTTAGAAAGTTTGAAGTATCCCCCTTATCACTATCAAAACGAATGAAAAAATAGCTTTAGCTCAAACGCAATTCAAAATTATAAATGTTGATATATACATAGTGATGCGAAAATTAAATGGCTCTACTATTCATGGCGTGATTGGGGAGTGAGGAGGGGTTCAAAGAAGTGCCGCTAAATTGTCTCTAATTGGTGGAAGGCCCTTCCAGACCTTCTTGGAGGAGCCTCGGTCTCATCCTGCTTCTCTATTTAAGCCTGTACAGCTCGACCTAGTGGAGCCGGCAGAATCTAATTAAGGCCTATCTTCCTGGAACTTCTGGACCTTTCCTTGGCTAGCCCCTTCTACAGGCATTTATAAGAGACCCTGCCAGTACCTCAGCTCTCAGTTTATGGTCAGGTGTCTTGATGGTCACATCAGTGCGACTTAGTGCAGTGCGGTGAAGTGTTTTTATAAGAAGAACAGTGTTGTGCCGTGACTGTAGTTAACAGTTTATTGCCGTGTTTAAGACAGTGCAGTGCCGCGAAGTAAAGGAAAGTTCAGTGCCGTCTTTTTGTGAATTTCAGTGACCGTGAGTGAATTATTGGACTGTGTAACCTGAAGAACAGTGAACACTATCAGTGTAATACTGTGAGTAGTAATAATTAACCAAGAGTATTGTGCATTGTGAAATAAATCGTGCAGTGAAAAACTGTGAAACTTGTGAGTGTTTAATTTTGCAATCCAAAAGAACTCTTATTAACAACGTTTATTACTGGTTTTGTAATAAAACGTAACAATATTTTCTCCATCATGAACAATAACCGAGATATTTGCAGTTTTTAATTCCGCCTACGACTTACAAAAACTTTTGACGGAAGGCAGCCAATACATTAAAAATATATTCTCGTACCTACACAAAATTCCAATATACGACAAAATATAACATACATATTAAGTCAATCAAATTATCATCATGAAATTTATGAAATTGAACGTATCGATAAAAGTTTCAAAAAAGGTAGGAATAATTAAATTCTAATCTCTCTGACAGCCCGTTTGCCAATTACAATCGTTTCTGTGGAATTTAATGTAAATGTTCATATTTGTGATTCAATTATCCATATACAACTTAGGATTTCTTGAATTTGATTCGATATAAAAATATGTACTCGGCTGTATACTATACTGTTGGTTTTAATGAAAAAAATTACTGATAAATAATATAAACAACATATTTTGATGCATTTCGTGAGAACATGATTTAATTTGAATGTTATCCCATTTAATTATATATATATATATATATATATATATATATATATATATATATATATAATTTAATTTTGAACGGACCTCATTTTCGGCATGTACTCAGTAGGATTGATGGACATTTGAGAAAAATTGTTCGAAAATCGTAATAGCTGATGATAAAAGCGGAATGTTTGGCGATTATGACACTTCTTGTATGTTTACTTTTATGACAAACAAAAGAAGATCTTTCTTTAGTGGCTCTAACAAGTAAGGAGAAATTTGCAATTCTGTTTTAACTCTTAGCCGTTTTTTTTTTGTTTTAATCAAAAAGGAAACTATCGTAAATAAGAATATATATATATATATATATATATATATATATATATATATATATATATATATATATATATAAACAATTATGAACGGAGTTCATTTTCGTCAACTCCTAGGTAGGACAGATAGACATTTCAAGAAAAATTTCGAAAATTGCGTCATGAGTAATGACTTTAATAGCTAATTGCCCTTAACCCTTTGACTACCAATTATTAAATTTTTGAAATTTTTCATGATTTTGATTTTTTCCTGTTTAGTTACCTTCTTTTAAGTTCAAAAACAAAGGGAAACAATTTTCCGATAGGGGGGGGAGGGGTCAAAACAGGTGGGACATATATGTCCCAGTGGTATTTCATGGCTGGGTCATATTGTCCCATTGGTATTTTCTGGATGGTAACTTTTGTCCCACTAGTATTTTTCTTTCAATAAAAAACAGCAAGATGAACTGTAAGATAATAGAATTGTATTAGAGATCAACAAACTTTATTAACAAACAAATAGAAATCTTCATTCTAATTGAAAAAAAAAAATCAGGCCTCGCAGAAGTATTTATGAAGTGTGATAAGGTGCCGAACATCGTGAGCATAAAGGGATGTTGCAGTTTGTGCATTTTAACTATGTTCTTTTCTCAATGCAATTTTTTGAGTACCACGCACATCGGCGTCGCGTCTGTCCTAGTGTAAGATGACCACCAATATTATGTAACAGTCGTGCAAAGTTTTGATGACCTGACTCTTCTAAACTGATGTTTGATAGTGCGATATTGCTTTCCACATGAAATCAATGATTCAGTAAGTGGAACCAAGAACTGTAATAATTTTGTCTTGTTCTTGTGTAATCTATATGGATGATCCATGCATTGGCAACTGCAACCATGAGAACGCGAAGGAAAACTTTTTCCCACCATTTCAAAGACTTTCTGCCAAAATCACAAGTGGCCTTTTCATCTGAATGTAATTCCCTGTATTTTTGTTGTTTCAATTGTCTCAAAATATCAAGGAGTCTCTTTGTACGTTGAGCGATATACATAAAAATACAGCAGGAGAAAACAGCCAAGAAACATTTCAATTCATCTGGTAGAGTCAAGAATATCCTTGTCAGTCGAGGTTGAGTTGGTACAAGTCTGAGTTGAAATGTATCATGAAGTGTCGTCCATATAACATTACCACTGTCAGGAGTACGTAAAACCGTTCCAAAGTCGTCCTTCATGACATTATCATCATCAGTCTGTCTACATTCAAGGGTTCCTTCTTCATCTGAATCATCAGAGGGAACCTATTCCTCCTCCAAGTCGTCGAGTATCTCCCTTAACACTTCTTCTGTAAAATTACTCTTTCGAGTGTAATCCATCTTTTTGAGCTCTTCATCTGTATAACATGTCTTTCTACTCATATTTCTAAAATAAAATAAATGAAAGCAAAAAAATGCATCAGACCTATGCAAAAATGTTGATAAGAGAATGTTGGCCACAAAGGAAGTAAATCAAGGTTGACTATACCAAAATTTTTCAGTTTGTGACATACAAATTTGATAATACTATACTTTTAATTTACCACAACACTGAATCAGCAGAAAAACACAGAAGAAGTTATCCTTGATTTTTTTTTCAACTATTTTTCGACAATACTAAAAAAAAACATGGAAACACAAAATAAAAAACAACAGGTTACAATAGATAACAGGTAATAACCACTAGAGTGAGTATGACTGCCTATAGCGGTGTCAGCAGGCTCTAGAGGTCCTAGGGAACAAGAATACCAGTGGGACAGAGGTATACATGTTTTCAGTGGGGAAAAAACTGTTTGGTACTTCATGAATACCCAGTGGGACATATAGAACCCAATGGTAGTCAAAGGGTTAACGGACATCTCCTAATAAAATCCGATATGTAGAAAATTAGGAAGACTCTGGAAACAAGAGAGTACGAACAACTTGCATAATATATTGGTAACGAAAACAGATAAGTATCGACTACAATATAAATAAAATAAAAATTTTCGAGTCATGAACGTAAAATATTAATTGGTAAAATATCTCGTATAACAAATTTCCATTAATAGTAAAGATCTCATGAAAATAATATTTGGTATTAAAGCTTAAAAATAAAGTGTTTCTTTATGTGACATCATTTTGTTAATTAATATAATAACATGTATAGGTAACAAATTTTGAAATGCGTTTGGTTATAAACTACTTCTTTATTCAAATTGTAATAAGGGAGATTCTACAAACTTTCAAAATCCCCTCGTCTAAAATCCCCTTTCCCATGCCCGATGTCAACCGTAAATGGACTTGATCTTAAGTTTACCCTGAATAGTTAGTTTAAATATATATGCCTGAAGTAAAAGCTAAAATATATATTTTTGAACGGATTATTGTCGTCATCTACTAGGTAGGACATTTTCGAGTCAAGAACATAAAATCATACTCGGTGGCAACTTAGCATATATATCATATAACGAATTTGCTTGTTGATGGCTGACAGGAAGAGAGAGAGCTTCCACCAACAAAAAAGTCCGTCACGCAGATGCTGCGTAAACTAAGCAGATTTCCCACGCGAATGTTTACACCAGATAAATATACATACAGGTAACACTACCCATGAATGTTAAGTGAATAAATAAAAAGTCCGTGAGGCAGGGGCTGCGTAAACTAAGCAGATTTCCCTCGTGAAGTTTAGTAATAGATAAATATACATACTGGTAACACAAGAACACCGTGAATAAATACAAACGGAAATAAGAAATGTTTCATCCAATTTCAATAACCTGCCGACAGGAAGCGTTAGGTTAGAAATGTTAACAAACGGGTCGGCCCGCCTCACACCGGAAAGAAAAACAATTACTGAAATATATCAGAATATAACACATTAATTTTATTGAGAACTATTTACTATATCGAGTACTGTAATTAATAATGAGTCAGAATAATTTTTATCTCAATCAATAAAATTTTAGTAGTCCAAAACTTTAAGATGGGGGGGGGGGGGTCACCAGGACATATTTGCATGTATCTCTGCGTATAATAAAGGTCTCTTGAATACAATTTTTGATATTTAAACTTCCAATAATGTGATTTATTATGTAGCAGAGTATTGTTTATGTAACATGAGTAGAAGTGGCGGTTTGCTGATGGCGGAAAACTGAAAAATGCAAATATCTCGGTTAATATTCAAGATAGTTTATAGTAAATGTTTATAGTAAATTTAATTTGCAATAAGATTGGTTATATACAATTTTTCGATCCGATGCATATTAACGGAGATATTTCGAATTTTTGAAAAAAAAACCCTCTAATCCCCCTCCCTCTAGTCCGATTTTAGCAATTAACGAACTTGATCTGTCTTTTACATAAAACTGTTAAATATCGAGTTTCGTAACGATCAAACAATAATTGCGACCGCTAGAGCGGTAACAGACAAATATATATATAGATAGATAGATAGATATATACAGTTTTGAACGGACCTCATTTTCGTCATCTCCTGGGCAGGATCGATGGATATTTGAAGAAAAATTTCGAAAATCGCGTCATGAGTACAACCTCAATAGCTGATTTCCCTTAAGGGAAATCTGCTAAAACGGTAATGAGATATCATTAAGTCAATTTACTATACTAGTTACTAATCTCTGAATTGTACACAAAAAGGCCAGCCAACCTCCTAGCGCTGAATAGATAGATAGACCGGAAAGACAAACAATCAATGAAATATATCTGAATATAACATATTAATTTTATTGAAAACAATTTACTAAAGCTAGTGCTGTAATTTGTAATGAATCAGAATCAGTGTTATCTCAATCTCTTAAATTTTAGTAATCCAAGAATAAAAAAAAAGGTGGGGCGTCAACAGAACGTATTTGCATATTTCTCACAAAATAAAAGTTCAATGAAAACAATATTTGGTATTAAGCCTTGTAATGAAGTGATTCATAATAATAACTGTTTATTATTAAATGACACTAGTCACTAGAATTGGAGGTATACTGAAAGTATAAAAGTAAAAAATACAAATATCTCGGTTAATACTCATTATACGGAAAATAATTATATAACAATATTTAAAGTAAATGTAAATTGCAGTAAGATTGTTTCTACACATTCCATTTTTGATCCGACGTATAGTAGCAGAGATATTTCGAATTTTCGAAATTCCTCCCCTCTATACACCCCCCTCCTGATCCGGTTTCAGCCGTTAACGATACATATATATGTATATATATATATATATAAATATATATATATATATATATATATATATATATATATATAAAATTTAGAACAGTCCTCATTTTCGTCATCTCCTAGGTAGAAAACTTCGAAAATCGTGTCATGAGTACGACCTCAATAGCTGATTTCCCCTAAGGGAAATCTGCTAAAAAGTGATATCCCAGTTGCAACAAAACTGTATATTTCATAAACTTCTAAATGCATTTACTGCAATTGAATATTTCAGTATTTTTATGAAAATTCAATAATAAGAATGTAGCACCTTTAACTTAATACTTTCTAAACAAAACATTATCCTATTAACTCCTTACTGGGACAGTGTCATATATGAAGTTTGCTGGATGTATGGAACTCTCATACAAATAAATATCTTTAAAATTGTCTGTAAATCTAATAGTTATAGAAACTTGTAACTTTGTACTCTGTAAGTGTAGTAATTACTTTGTTGAGATTTTTGATGATATAACTATAATTTTTTATCCGACTTATAATAACAGGTATAAAGAATGTTTAATTATCTGTATGTATCCACTCCACCTAGTCTGATTTCAGCAAATAATAAATTTGTTCTTTAGCTTTACATAAAAATTTTTTATATTTAGTTATAAGTTTAAGTCATAGAGGTTTATTACATGTCAAGAGATACAGACATATATATATATATATATATATATATATATATATATATATATATATATATATATATAATTTTGAACGGACCTCATTTTCGTCATCTCCTAGACAGGATTGATGGACATTTGAAGAAGAATTTCGAAACTCGCGTCATGAGTACGACCTCAATAGCTGATTTCCCTTAAGGGAAATCTGATAATATGATATTTTGAGTAACCACAATGCATAACGTCGTAAGTGAACCGACTATGGAAATAACCATAGTATATTAGTAATAGAGCTTCTATTGGATGATAATTCTTAACACATTTTATTAAGAAGCAAAGTGATTTTAGTTTCTTACTTAGTTCTTAAATATGACTAGACCGGTCGTAGTTTTTGTCCACTGTCAATCCTAAAAATGTGATCATAGATGTGTATTGATTATTCATTCACAGCACTCTAGAAGAATGTCTGCAATGTATTTTGCAAATATGGAATATTTGTTTTCGGCATTTTCCTATTAGCCTTTAACCTATGAGATACTGCTTTAATTGGTAGCAACAGAACCATCCTGTTTCAGTATTTCTGGCTCTCTAACTTTCATAATAAAACTGGTATCATGAAAGGATATTATTCATTTTCAAGTTTTGTGAATTTCGTGAAATCAATAGTTCTCAGTCTGAGACACAGGTAAAACTAAATTAAGCTCATTGAATTGATGTTAATTTAGTTTGAGCAAGATTAAACTGATTATTCAAGTAACTCAAGACGTTTTCGAATAGCTCGACGTCAGCTGAATAGCTGATTTCCCTTAAGGGAAGTCTGCTAATAGACAGCCATTGTCCAAGAGGCCATGGAGGAACAGAGAAACGCCACGTGAATTCGGTCCAAGGTCAACAGTTCGGTTTGACGCATTTCCTGCCGTATTGTAGTGCCATTAGAAGCCAAAGGTCGAATCTTCTTCTGTCCAAATTGTAGGACAATTGCATCAAAAATATTCAGCGGTTATCGCAAAAGCGGGGACCTCAAAAAGCAGAAATAAATAATGAAGACCACGCTACAATTTCAGACATTATCGTTCATATTCATTAGTTTTACATGAAACGTGCTGTTTAATATCGCTATAACAAAAATGTAACGTCAGAGCCGGTATGAGACAAGTACATACATAGAGACATATATATATATATATATATATATATATATATATATATATATATATATATAATTCTACTGTACGTGTGTATGTCACTGAACTCCTCCTAAACGGCTGGACCGATTTGAATGATTTTTTTGTATGCGTTTGGGTGACGCCCTGGATGGTTTAGATTCACAAATCAGCCCGGCAGGAGTGGAAGTTGTAAGGGAGGTAAAACATTAAAAATAGCAATATTTCGTTTACTATTGGTTTTTCGGCAAATAAGCACAGGGTAAAAGTTGTTTATTTCGTTATTTAGAGTAACTTTTGTTATATTCACTTTTATTGTATAACAAAGTATAAACGAGATATACACTACAAAATTAAAGTGGAAGACAACAATTTTATTGGGCACTAACGATTGAACCGAACATAACAAAACTCTGTATGTAATTTAACATTAATTCTTCCATGATCAAAAGCTGTATAATTTTTTAGCAGATTTCCCTTAAGGGAAATCAGCTATTGAGGTCGTACTCATGATGCGAGTTTCAAAAAATTTCTTCAAATGTCCATCAATCCTACCCAGGAGATGACGAAAATGAGGTCCATTCAAAATTATATCTATATATATATATATATATATATATATATATATATATATATAGAATTTATATATATACTATTTGTCTGTTTAACGCTCTAGTGGTCGCAAATTTTTGTTTGATCCTTTCCATAACTCGGAATTTAATCGTTTTCCAATCGTCAAAAGAATGAAGATTTCAAGTACGTTAATGAGCTGAAAATCGGAACCAGTGGGAGGGGGAGGAGTGGGGGGTTTGTTTAGAAGGGGGGGGATTTTTGAAAATTCAAAACATATCTCCGTTATTTATGTCGTCGGGATCCGAAAAAATTGTATAGAACCAATCTTATTGCAATATTAAATTTTACTTATACATATTGTTGTATACATTTTGATTCTGTATCTTGAATATTAACCGAGATAAATGCCATTTTGTTATTCTGCGTGTGGTCACCAGTAGGCTATGTTCGGACTTTCCGCCGAGAGCTCTTGGCGGCCGTTTTCTACTAAACTATTCGTCCCTCGCGAATAGGTTTAGAGGTTACTGTTAACTGTTTTTTGGCCGGCGGAGAAAAAACATGAAACTACTGGGGTTATTACGCGTCCTAATATATTAGGTTTTAGGTTAGAGGCTTCTTACTACTACAGTTTGTATATTAGGCTCAAATTTCTCATATGTGTAAACTTCTCGTGGGAAATCTGCTTAGTTTACGCAGCCCCTGCGTGACGGACGGTTCGAACGGGAATGGGGGTTATAAGGGAGGCCTGAATAAACAATTCACGATATTTCATTTTCTATTTGTTTTGCTAACAACAACTATCAACAACAACAGCTAAACAACTTTTGCTATGTGCTCGTTTACCTAAACGAGCACATAGCAAAGTTGTTTTTTTGTGTTATTAAAAGTAGCTTCTGTTTTAAATATAATATTATTAAATTTAATATCCTAATCGTTTGAAATATCATGCAGGACAACGTCTGGTGGGTCCGCTAGTGGTGGGTCCGCTCAGGTATATATATGTGTATATATATATATATATATATATAGCGTATATCTCGTTTATATATTCGGTATACGAAAAAAGGTGTATATAACAAAAGGTTACTCTAAATAGATCATATAAACAACTTTAGTTATGTTCATATTCTGCCGATAAACCAATAGGATATCGTTATTTTTAATTTCTGGCTTCGGTTAAATACTTTATTTATTTCGGTTGGGTCTTTTGTCCCAAATAACATTGTTGACTCCCGCTATAGTCATAAGCGTATAACTTATTTAAACTTGTACCATTTTAATGTTTCTTCAAAAAAAAAATATGGCCCGATAATTCTTCTCTGGAAGACATCGCACCGTTTTTGTTTTTTACACGAAACTTTGCAGGTGGAAAAATGTATTCTTTTTACAAATAACTGTTACGTAATTAATTTAAAATAAATTAATTCCAATAACGTTTTTGTTATGTTGATGTTTTTTGAAGTAAACATTTTTTTTGGATTAATTCAAAAATACTTTTGCATTATTTCGTTTTAAATACTTTTTTTTTTGTTTCAAAATTTCAGAATCCATTCCTTTCCCCATACACTTGTTTCAACGATAATTTTGTTTACTACAACTTTCATGTCGCAGCATTTTTCAATAAAATGTACCGTTTCTGAAATAAAGATTTGTGCATTTTACGACTAAAGGGTGGGTCAGATCAAAACATTTACCAATTCGAACTCGTTTTAGATAATAGTCTCAGACTTTTCTTAATACAATTGACTATTTTAAGTGGGGTGGCACGGGAACTTGCGCACCCTGTATAAATATATATTAAATATAAAACCAATGCATAGAAGGTACTAGTACTAGTACTATACGGGGCACATAGTTAATAAATTCCCTCTCTGAAGGATCACTTCATTGAGGTAAACAAATATATGGAGGAGTTAATCGAGAGCTGAAAACAAAGAAATGTAAATAACTACGTCAATATTCAAGTTTACGATGTATATCAGTAATTAACGATGTAAATTAGAAACATTTAATAAGAAATTAAACATGTAATGAAATACATACCGATTCAAGACTATAACATTCGGTTCCACATAGGTAAGTATGTCATCAGTTTCACTGCAATAAAGAAAAGAAATATTAGTTAGTTTTGTAAATTAAATAGTTTTATAATTTGAAATATAAAGTCCGCCACGCAAGGGCTGCGTAAACTAAGCAGATTTCTCGAGTGCTGGAATGGTGTACTACTATCTCATCCCATCATACAGTCTCTAAGGCTAGATAATGTAGTCGCAACAACATAATGTTGTAGATAACTTTTATGTCGCATCATTTTTCAATAAACTTGGGTTCCTGAGGGTCCTGAAATACAGAGTGTGCCCTTTTAACGGCTAAAGGATGCACGAGGCAAAAAGGAAAAAAAAATATAATACGGAATTGGGGGCAAATCGATAAATTCATCGATATAAGCTAGTTTTAGAATTTAATTTTCTACATGAATCTGTCATAAAACGTATGTCCTATCTTTGGAAATCCAAAGTTGTGGTCGCTGGAGAGGTACTGGAGAAGGTCACGAGGTTTAATATGGATATAGAAGATATTACAGGAGATACAATTATGCCCCTCCAAGTCTTTTTATTACAACGATTGGCGGTTTTAAGGGGGTGGGGGGAGGTGGCACGGGAACTTGGGACAACCTGCATATATATATATATATATATATATATATATATATATATATATATATCTATATATATGACTAGCTAAGAACGTATTTGCTAATGTACCCGGCTTTCGCTCTGGAAATCATTGAGGTACCCGGCTTCGCTCGTGGAAATCAATTGAGGCTGATATCTGATGATATTCAATTTGTTTTGGACAAGGCTTTCAAGTGTTTACAACTACCACTATCCCGTCACTGGAGGTGCCATTAGTTTTCCTGTGAGGATCAGGGCAAGGACGACTCTTATAGAAGAGAAATCTTACTTTTGGAAGAATAATAATAAAAAATGTGTTCCTATTCTATCCCTCTCCCCAAATTTTTAACTCACCCCTTTTTGAATACTACCAAACCATAATGTCATTCTATAATGTGAAAACTTATTTCCTGTGAACAAACCAAGTCCGAGCACATAGAGGTCTTTAAGCATAGTTTTTTACATTAGATTATATTTCATAATAGTAGTGCTCACGTGGGAAATCACTTCCAGTTAATGCACAATTTAAACGGATCTATTGCTATTGCTTTTTTCATGCTGCTAAATTACCATCCACGTACTAATTATCATGTTAATAACATTTATCAGCATGTTGGAATTACATCATAGAAATACCGGAAATAAGATAAATTATATTAGCATTTCTTCATGATAACATTACATGTCTATCGGAAATAAGTAACAATTAGTATTATGCCATAAACATAGGTATCTGGTAATATATTATCCTTTTTGAGCTAAGTTTTTTGATCCCTATAACTTTCCAGCTATTTTGCTCTCTCTGTGGCTAAATTCAGCATGATCTTTGTGTTAAAAATTAATACATTAAAGAAAAATTAATAACGGAAAATGCCTCTTATAGTTTTACATTTTCTATTGGAAATAAATAACAAAGTTATTTTCTAGGAAGAAATAAATAAATTAGAAGGGGGGGGGGCTGAAGACTAATATAACACACTATATCCAAATCATATTGTAGAGTTATGCCATATAGTGACCCTAAAAACATAAAATCATTTGTCATAATATGTATTCATTAAAAAATCTTAATTTATAATACTTCTGCTAAAAGTATCTTGAATCTGCTAAAAGTATCTTGAATCTGCTAAAAGTATCTTGAATCTGCTAAAAGTATCTTGAATCTGCTAAAAGTATCTTGAATCTGCTAAAAGTATCTTGAATCTGCTAAAAGTATAACTCTCTTATTACACCTTATATTAATCAAAGAATTAATGATAATTCACATACCCAGCTTTGTTAAGTCCTCGGCAGATTACTCGTTACATTATTCTCAGCATATAATTTTATATCAATATCACAATTTACATTACCATATACAATTTATGTAATACAATATACATTTAATTAACAATTGTTTAACGAAAACTTAATGGTTTCTAATGGTTAAGTATCGAGTAAGGCATAAAAAAAAACCCTAAAAAGTCCGTCACGCTGGGGCAGCGTAAACTAAGCAGACTTCCCATGCAAGGGTTTACAATAGATAAATATACATACTGGTAACACCACCACGAATATTAAGTGATAAATACAAACGGTAATGAGAAATCATTCAGTTAGATGTTAATAACGGAAAGCGTCTGAATTGTAACGAAACAGGCCAACCAACCTAAATTCCAGACCATTAATGAATTATATCTTAATATAACATATTAATTTTATTGAAAACTATTTACTTCAGCTAGTGTTGTATTTTGTAATGAATCAGAATAATTTTAGTCTCAATCGCTTAAATTTTAGTAATAAGAGAACAAAAAAGATCAACAGAACGTATATCTCACAAAGTAAACGTTCAAGGAAAACAATATTCCTTATTTAACCTTGTAATGAAGTCGTTCATGATATAACAGCTTATTATTAATATAACATGAGTAGGAGTGGGGGTTTACTGAAAGCGGAAAATTATAAAATCCAAATATCTCGTATCAATATTTATGATACATAAAATATGTATAAAACAATATTTATAGAACATTTAATTTACAATAAGATCGGTCCTTTACAATTTCTCAATCCGACGTATAGTGACGGAGATATTTCGAATTTTTAAAATTCCTCCCTCTAACCCCCTCCCACTGGTCCGATTTCAGTAATTAACGAACTGGATCTTCCTTTTTACATAAAACGATTAAATACCGAGTTTGGTAACGATCAAACAAAAATTGCGACACACACACACACACATATATATATATATATATATATATATATATATATATATATATAATTTTGAATGGTCGTCATCTCCTGGATAGGATCGATGGACATTTGAGGAATTTTTTTCAAAAATCGCTTCATGAGTACAACCTCAATAGCTGGTTTCCCTCAAGGGAAATCTGCTAAACTCCCTCCCCCCACCCACTGGTAACAGGAGAATAAATGTTCTTGAGAGGCAAAACGATTTCATGATCAAAAATACATATGAATAGTCAGTCCTTGGGCGTAGGGGGTGGGGGTCTTTGGGACGGCTAGAAAATCCTATTTAGAGGACGTCTCAAGTGTATTAGCAGATTTCCCTTAAGGGACATCAGCTACTGAGGTCATACTCATGATGAGACTTTTGAAAAATATTTTCATATGTCCATCCATCCCTAGGTAAAGACGAAAACGAGGTCCGTTCAAAATTATAAATATTTATATTTGTCTGATAACACTATTACGACCGTTAGATTTGTGTTGTATCGCTACGAAACTCCATACTTAATCGTTTTATGCTTAAAGAAAGATCAAGCTCGTGAATGGCTGAAATCGGACCAGTGGGAGGGGGGGGGGGGTTATTAGGGAGGGCTTTTCGAAAATCAAAATATCTCTGTTTCTATACATCAGATAAAAAAAATTGCATAGAAACAATCTTATTGCAAATTAAATGTACTATAAATATTGTTATATATGCCAATTCTCTATCTTGATTATTAACCGAGATATTTGCATTTTTCATATTCGGCTATTGTTGGTTCTGTTGGTGCGATTCCGCTGAGTGTTAGTTCGTCAGATTCCGTAACTGTTCGGCTCTCTTGAAATTGGTGTAGAGGCTGGTGTTAGCCATTACTTTGGAAGATAAGAGCAAATACGTTCTGTTGACCCTCCCTTCTTTTGTTCGTGGACTACTAAAATTTGAGTGATTGGGATAAAATTAATTCTGATTCATTATAAATTACAGTACTAGATATAATAAATAGTTTTCAATAAAATTAATATGTTTAGATATATTTCAGTATTTTTTTTTCTTTCCTGTGAAGAATATGACTATCTATCTACTGAGATCTGAGTGGTTGGTAGATCTATTTGTTTAAACTGAGAGCTTATTAAAATTAACTGAAAGATTTCTCATTACTGTTTGTATTTATTCACGGTGAAAGTATGTAGATGTTTACTATAAATATTGTTGTATACATTTATTCTGTATCTTGAATATTAACCGAGATATATGCATTTGTATTCTGCGTGTGGTCACCAGTAGGCTATGTTCGGACTTTCCGCCGAGAGCTCTGGCGGCCGTTTCTATAACTATTCGTCCCTCGCGAATAGGTTTAGAGGTTACGTTAACTGTTTTTTGGGGCGAGAAACTACTGGGTTATTACGCCCTAAATATTGTTTTAGGTTTAGAGGCTTCTTACTACTACAGTTGTTATTAGGCAAATTTCTCTATTGTAAAATTTCACGTGGGAAATCTGCTTAGTTTACGCAGTCCCTGTGTGACGGACTTTTATGGATTTCGGTGAGTAAGTAATATGATAAGAGCAGCTTCTCAAATAACACAACGGTTTCAACGACAAGGCGTAGTCATTAAATCATGATGTGACAAAAACATTATATTAATCAGGAAAGAACAAAAATTAATTTTACTCATCTGCAAATTGATAATGACATGTAACTTACTCCTGAAAATTTGGATTCCCAATGTCAGCCTCATCATCATGTTGTATTTCGTCATCACTGAACTCCGTCTCGAAAATAGTACTGGGAAAAAAAATTATAATTTTAATGTGGAAATAATTACTTCTATAAGAACTATTTACTAATTTAACTTATGAAAATTCTTCTGTTTTAAAGGAAATATGGGTGAATAAATTGAAGAAAAAAGTCCACCACACAGGGACTGTGTAAATTAAGCAGATTTCTCACGTGCTGGCATAACACACTTGCTAACTTATGTCGCAACATATTCCAAATTTCTTTTTTATATGTATATATAAAGTTTTGGTAGGATCTCATTTTCAGCTTCTCCTAGGTAGTATCGATGAAGATAAGAGGATTCTTTGAAAATCCCGTCCTGGGTACAACCTCAACAAATGAATTCCCTCAAGGCAAATTAGCTAACAGGTAGGCTCTATAAACCAAATTAGAGCAAAGCTATAATTAGAATCTATTCGAATTAGTAAATAATATAAAAACCCAAATTATATATGTATATATATATATATATATATATATATATATATATATATATATATATATATATAGTGTTGCGAGAATCGGATGAGTGGGCGAATACACAAAGAAGAAACACCCGGCTTTAAGGAGGAGCAAAGGCTAGTGGAACGGGCGAAGCTAATTACGGCCCCGGCAGAATCTAATTAAGGCCTTCCAGGAAGTTCTGGATCTTTCCATGCCTAGACACTTCTACAAGGATTTATAAGAAATCTCACAGCACCCCACAGTCAGTTTTACGTTCAGATGTCTTGATGGTCACATCGGTGCTACAGTGCGACTTAGTGCAGTGCGGTAAAGTGTTTTTATAAGAAGGACAGTGTTGTGCCATGACTGTAAGTAACAGTTAGTGCGGGTTTAAGACAGTACAGTGCCGCGATGTAAAAGACAGTGAAGTGCCGTCGTTTTATGTGAAGTTCAGTGACCGCGAGTGAATTATTGGACTGTGAAATCTGAAGAACAGTGACACTATCAGTGTAATACTGTAAGTAGTAATAGTTAACCAAGAGTATTGTGCATTTTGAAATAAATTGTGCAGTGAAACACTGTAAAACTTGTGTATGTTTAATTTTGCAATCCAAACGAACTCTCATTATCAACGTTTATTGCTGGTTTTGTAATAAAAACGTAACAATATATATTTATATATATAACCCCGTCACCCGTCGATGCCCGGGAAATCATTGTTGACTGACTAATGATGGTATTCTTATAGCAAGACTTCAATGAGTACAAATACACTTCACTCCACGACGTAATGTTTTTCCGAAATTGCCAATCCTGAAGGCAAATTTTGGGTATTAATAGAATAGAAATTTTAGTTATGAAGAATAAATAAAAATGTGTTTCTAATCTATCCCTCTCCACTTTTTGACTCACCGTATTTGAATAATTCAAACCATAATCATGAATAGCATTTATTACAATTTAATATCATCTAAAATGAACATATTTCCGTTCAAAAACCAATGCGAGCACATATAGTTAAGCATAGTTTGGCACGTAAGGTAATATTCATAATAGTAGATCTCAGTGGAAATCATTTCCCGTAATACCAGCATTAAACAGGAAATAAGTAAACTCAATTAACTTTATTAGCCTCCCGTCCATTTCCGCTCTAGCATTAGAGCTAACACTCTAGCATTAGAGCATACATTCTTCTCCTTAAATTATTGATTCAAAATATTATTGTAATAATTTATCTACCTGGTGGAAAAAAATAATAGTGTTACCGAATATAGCGTAAAATCTAAGTTGGGTTAGTAGTAATGTACATACCAAGCTTCATAAAATTCGGTTCAGCCGTTTATGCGTGAAAAGGTAACAAACAAACAGACACCAAAGAAACAAAATGCTGTTATGGTGTCTATGACATGTGAAACGAAAAGTTATCGTGAAATTTCGCGAAAAAAATCAATGTACAGACAGAGGTTACAATTTTATACATATATATATATATATATATATATATATATATATATATATATATATATATACGCACAGGGAGTGAGGGAGAGGGTGTGACGGGGAGGGGGGGGGGTTAGAGAGAGAGAGAGAGAGATTAAAAGGGGAATTTTGAAATTTTCGAATCCACTCCCCTCTAAATCCCTCTTAAAAAAAAGAAATTAAAACCTTAAGTACTGACATCATCATGACGAATTTCCATATAATTCTCGCATAATAGCTGTCTCTTGAAAATAATATTTACCTTTAAGCTGAGAATAAATCAGTTACTTAATAGTAACAGCTAATATGGCATTCTCAATAGCTGATTTCCTATAAGGAATTTACAGTGTTAAAAACGCAGGTAAATTTTAATTACTAATCATTATCGACTTATGAGTCGAGGCATTCATAATTTCCCTAGAAACAAAGTGCTCCAAACTAAGTTTAACATTATTCACTTAACTTAAATTATTGATTCAAAGTATTATTTTAATAATTTATCTACCTCATAGAATTAAATAATAGTAGTACCCTAAAAATAATTTAATTTATATTCAAAAAGCTAGGTAAGGGGAACAGATCGTAGCCCTCCCTGCCACCTAAGTAATACTTTAAACAATCCTATCTAGTTTAAAGGCTTTTAGTCTTTTGTCATATTGACATTACCATTAACGTTTAATTGTTATGATAGTACATATTTATTTCATTAACGTCAAGGCATCGGAAATAATATAATATATTACCAGAACCAAACAGATTGATTTTCTACAACCTCCGCTATCACCCCTTGTGCAAATTCAGCATGACTTTGTTTAAATAATACATTATACAAATTAAATAATTGAATGCTCTTATAGTTTACATTTCTATTGGAAATAAATAACAAAGTTATTTTCTAGAGAAACTAAATAAACGAGGAGGGGGCGACAGTGATTTATGACATCACTAATCCGAATCATACTTATAACTATCATATAAGACTAAAACCTAACAGCATTTGTCAGAATATGCATTTATTAAAAACACATAAATAAGTACTAATAAAATTAATCCCTTATTAACTTCATTTTACGACAAAAGTTAATGCGACAAAAGTTACTCTAAAAAACAAAATAAACAACTTTTGTTATGCTAATGTTTGCCGAGGAACTAATAGGAAACGAAATATCACAATTTTTCATTTCAGGGTTCTCTTATAACCCCCACTCCTGCCCGTACCTAGAAATTTTAATATAGCTTATAATCAGGGAGGTTTTAATACTAAATTACATACGGAGTTTCCTTGAGCTCGGTTGTCATTTATGCCCTTTAAAATTGTAGATTCCCGCTTTAGTTTTTAGTGTATATCTCGTTTATACTTTGTCATATAAAATAAGTGAATATAACAAAAGTTACTCTAAATAGTTTCATGATAATAATTTTCAAAATGCAGATTTTTCATTTGCATATTTGCCGAAAAACCAATAGAAATCAAAATATCGCTATTTTTAATTTCCGTCCTCCCTTATAACCTCCACTCCTGCTCGTCACTAGTAATGTTGGCACAGCTTATTATCATGGGGAAGTTAGTGCTAATTCACATGAGTTTTATTTAGTTCGGTTGAGTCTTGTGCCAAATACAATTGTTGAATCCCACTATAGCTTTTAGCTTATAACTCATTTATATTTCGGTATACGACAAACGTGTTTACGACAAACGTTACTCTAAATAGCAAAATAAAGAACTTTTATTATGTGCATTGTTACCCACAGACTGGGTAACCAAACTGCCAAGCTCAGTGGAGAAGGGTGTGGGTTTATAAATCACTTTTAACTAGCCTCATATCAATAGGCAGAAATTAAAATAATAAGGGCGCTTGTTGTTTGTTTTCTCAGGTAACAACGAAAACCAGTATTCTCCAAACAACTGAGTTTATTTACAATAGATCAATTATAATTACCACTTGAACAATAAAATGAAAATACTAAATAAATAAATTATTAAACAATACTTCCCATGGGGACTTTTAAATACAATTGATAAAATCAATAGACCTTTTCTTTTAATTGATTGTGTATACACAATAACTATAGCTTTGGTACCTTTTGTACGATGAAATAACTGCTATTCTTACACTCTGAATCGCCAGAGCGTTAATCGGGAGCAAAATTCTCACTAGATTCTTACTCACTTAGTTGGGTTAGTAGTTATATACATACCAAGATTCATACAATTCGGTTCAGCCGTTTATGCGTGAAAAGGTAAACAAATAAAGAATCACTTCTGCCGATTAACAAAGTATAAACGAGATATACGCTAAACCTATAAAGGGAGTAACCAATTGTATTAGTACAAATTAATGTCTATTTTATATAGGCGTAATAATGTTATTGTTTTTAGAGTTATATGGTAGTTTTATGTATAATTCGGATTAGTGAGGTTATAAATCTATGCTCCCCTCCTTTAATATTTATTTTCACTAGGAAATAACATTATTTATTTCCAATGGAAATGAAAACTATTAGAGGATTTTCATTTTTATTACCTAATTTTTAAACAAAGTCACGCTGCATTTACACCAGGAGTAATAGCGGAAGTTGTGGCGAATCAAACTCTTTAATTCTTGTATATTGTTGCTTATTTTCTCCGATTTGTCGACGTAATTGAAACAACTATGTACTATATATAACTATGAAACGTTACGTGATAATGTCATTATGACAGAAGACAGAAGGCGTTTAAACTCGATTTGATTGTTTAAAGTATTATTTAGGTTGCATGAAGGGCTACGATCCTTCCCCTCACCTCGCATTTGGAATATAAATTCAATTATTTTTATGTTACCACACTTATTTATTTACACCGGGTAAATTAATTATTAGAAAAATCAAATTCTTTAATGTTTTGAATAATTAATTTAAGTAAAGCAATGTTGATAATCCTAAAGTGGAAGAAGCACGGTGGCTAACACAGTTAATTGTGTTAACTTATTTCCTGTTAAATGTTGGCACTATTAAAATTTTTATCTACTTACAACGACTATTTCAAAAGTATGTGTGTTCGGAGTGGCTTTGACAGCAAATATGTGCATTATACATACTATTTAATTATAATAAATGCTATCCGTGATTATAATCTATGATTATAAGCCCCCTAAAGTTACCTGGCCCAAATGAAAAAATAATATGCCCACACAGGAAGGATAATTATACACATGGAAGCCTTGCTATAAAAATACCCTCAATATTCAGCCTCTAATAATTTCCCGAGAGATGCCGGGTACCTTAGCTAGTATATATATGACAATGGACATTTGAAGAAAATTTCCGAAAATCGCTACATTAGCACAACTGCAATTTCCTTCAAGGAAAACCTCACCTCGCCTTTCAAAAATGTCCGTCACGCAGGGGCTGCGTAAACTAAGCAGATTTCCTATGTGAAGTTTTACAGTAAAAAAATCTGCATACTGGTAACACAATACCACCGTGATTAAATACAAACGGTAATGAGAAATATTTCAGTTAATTAAAATAAATTCCCAACTGAAACGGCTTCTGAATTGTAAGAATAATTTATATTTTAATAACTCAAATTTTAGTAGTCCAAGAACTAAAGAAGGGGAGGGGGCGGATGAACAGAACGCATTTGTATAAATCTCACAAAGTAAGGAAGGTAAGGTAAGGTTAGAAGAAACTTCCACCTGACCCGAACAGTTAACGGAAACGGCCGAACTAATCCGAACATACCCCTCCACCACATGTCCCATAGACTTCATAAAAATGCAAATATCTCGGTTAATATTCAAGATAGAGAATAAATGTATATAACAATATTTATAGTAAATTTAATTTGCAATAAGATTGAATTTATACTATTTTTCGATCCGATGCATAATAACGGAGATATTTTGAATTTTCGAAAATCACCCCTCTAAACCCCCCCCCCTCCTTCTAGTCCGATTTCAGCCATTAACGAATTTGATCTGTCTTTTTACATAAAACGGTTAAATATCGAGTTTCGTAACGATCAAACAAAAATTACGACCGCTAGAGCGTTAACAGACATATATATAGATATATATATATATATATATATATATATAATTTTGAACGGACCTCATTTTCGTCATCTCCTGGGTAGGGTCGATGGACATTTGAAGACATTTTTCGAAAATCGCGTCACGAGTACGACCTCAATAGCTGATTTCCCTCAAGGGAAATCTGCTAAAATTATTAAAATATTGTGGATAAATTGAAAGTAATATCTCAAGCATTATTCAATTAAGCTATTTCGATTATGAACATATAAAAAAAGATAACATTGAAATATAAAGGAAATGAATGAAATCCTCTATTAAAGTGCATACCTCAATTTCGGTGCGCGGCTGATTACCATTTTCATCCTTTTGCTGCAGCGAACAATGTTACCTTTCCAAACAAACTAGAAAATGTTTGTTTGTTGTATGCTGAAACAAAAACAAAAAATATTAAGGACGTTACAAAAATTATAATTCCGCCATTTAGGTGCTGTGTAAGCTATGCAGGTAAATTATCTATTTCTAAGTCAAATTAGTTGAGTAGTAGTGAGGATTCATTGTAGGCTGAAATAAAAAAAAGTCCGTCATGAAGGGGGTTGTGTAAACTATGCAGATTTCCCAAGAGAATTTTAATAATAGATAAACCTACATACTGCTAACACAACGCCACCGTGAATATTAGGTGAATAAATACAAATGATAATAAGAAATTGTTCCCCTCCCGGCGGAAAGTATCTCAAATGTAAACAAACAGGACTGCCAATGACATTGCATTTGCAATAAGATTGGCTCTATGCCAATAAAATTATTAATATTTTGAGCCAACTCATAATAACGGAGATATTACGATCATTCGAAATTTATATATATATATATATATATATATATATATATATATATATATATATATATATATATACTAGCTCAGATACCCGGCTTCGCCCGGGAATTCATTTGAGGCTGAATGGTGATGGTATTTTTTAGCAGGCTTTACATTGCACAATATTTTGAAATTTACCCGTCCCAGTGTTTAGGATTGATACCCATCTTTGCCATGGATTTGCTAATAATAGAACTATTTGTTCGATAAGGCTTCACAGCCTTCGATATTTTTATATTTCCCGTCTATTATAAATGTAAATATGGTGAATTTTTATTTCAGGCCTTCCTTTTAACCCTCCTCCCGTTAGAACCTAAAACTTTTAATTAACTTATAATCATGGAAGAATTAATGCTAATTGACATACCGAGTTTTGTTAAGTTCGGTTCAGCCGTTAGTGCCCGCTAAAGTTTTAACGTATAACTCATTTATACTTAGGTATACGGCAAAAGTGTATATAACAAAAGTTACTCTAAATAACAAAATAAACAACTTTTGTTATGTGCATATTTGCCGAAAAACCAATAGAAAACGAAATATCGATATTTTTAATTTCAGGCTTCCCTTATAACCCCCACTCCTGTTCGTCTTAGAGAATATTAATATAGCCTAAAGTCTAAGTTGGGCTAGTAGTAATATACATACCAAGTTTCATAAAATTCGGTTCAGCCGTTTATGCGTGAAAAGGTAACAAACAAACAAACAAACAAACAAACATACACGAAAGAAACAAAATGCAGATATGGTGTCTATGACATGTGAAACGAAAAGTTATCGTGAAATTTCGCGAAAAAAATCAATGTACAGACAGAGGTTACAATTTTATATATATATATATATATATATATATATATATATATATATATAAATAATTAAACTTTACTCCGATATATATATATATTAGAACATCATTAAACAAGACATTAACTTAAAGTAAAGAAAAGTAAAAATGGAATTTTTAATAACAGAATATTATCAATTTACCCATAATAGCTATTCCAATAACTTATTTTCTGATATAACACTTCTATCCTCAATAGGCCATCGGTTTGTTATTTTCATTACCTTTCTTTTTAAAGGTAACTTTCCTTTGAAAGCAGTGTCATGTATGAGATGGGAGTAAGTCTATTCTCATGAAATTAAATTGATATCAACAATTTTTGGCTTTGGTGTCTATTTGTTACTTTTTCACGTTTAAACTAATGAACTGAATTTTATGAAACATGAAATGTGTGTATTAGGATTACTAGTAACCCAACTTAGATTTTAGGCTATATTAATATTCTCAGAGACGAACATGAGTTCAGAAGGAAAAATCACGATATTTTGTTTCCTATTGGGTATACAGAAAACTTACACATTCACCAGTTGTTTATTTTTTTATTTGTAATAACTTTAGTGATATGCACTTTTAACGTATAACGAAGTATAAACGAGAAATAATACTAAACGGAAAATAAAAGAGAACATTCACATAATAAAAAATAAGAAAAGAGCAGTAAACGAAAAAACAGAAAACAAATATCTCAATCATATATTTTATCTTAAATTAAATTTAAATTATGACGGGAAATAATGGAGTTCAAGATTGACCTGGAACCTCTCAGTATCAACTACCTCCTCTGTGAGGGCAGTCGCAACGAATGCAAAAGGTAAACGAGCACTTCAGAAGTGTATGTAGCAATTTACAATTAGATTTAATAAATACATCATAGATGAAGGCACCTACTAATACAATATATAGCAAAAGAATTGTTAAGGGATGTGTTATTAATGTTATTAATAATTTTTTATAATAAAAAGGGTTAGCCCCTGGAAAGGTGGCAAAATAAGCCTCGAAACATGTAGGGCAGTTTCAATGAAATAAACCGGAAAAAAAATGTTTTTTATTGGAGATCCGGCTTCGCCGGGAATGCATTTGAGCTTGAATGAAGATGGTATTTTTTTGGCAAGTCTTTACTTTCCACAATATTTTGATATTTCCCCGTCACAGTCTTTAGGGTTTATACCCGTCGAGGCTGTGGATTTGTTCTTAATAAAAGTATTTGTTATTTAAGACTTCTCTCTCCTCAATGTCTTTGATATTTCCCGTCTCCTGTGCATGTCGTTTTTTTTTTGTTTTTTTTTATAACGTATTGAACAGTATAATTCATTATCGTAGAAAGTATTCTATCTTCCAAAGCCATGTATGAATAAAAGTTCCTTTCCCTTGATGCGGTACAAAGCTTAATGGTGACAGCTGTTTTAGGTAAGTCATAACCGCTATTAAAAATGCTCTTTTGTAAATCTCGATTGTAAACTGTATATTTATATTGGTATTTAGTAAAGTATATCATACATTAACGGAGCAGAGTTAATAAATACCAGAAATAACTGAGTGCACATCCCCAGCGTTCATCCTTTTAAATTATTTATTTATGATTATTAATCAAATTCACATTCCTGACAATAACACTACATTGCTAAAAGTGTAAGCATCAATTATCATGTAAACATTGACCAAATGAGGTCGGCAGGGAAGCGGCAGAACTGATAGGACAAAGGAAGTAGCTCGACACCTCCCTCGGTTCAGTGCTGCCAACTCCTTTAGGATATCAATTCTATAATACATTAAATTATATTAACAAATCAGATTACATTATCTTCACAATACGAAAACTGTTTGTTCAAATATTTTTCACGTTCTAATTAAATAATGTATTAAATACACTTAGAGAAAACCGGCGTTTCTCATGAATTAATGTTTGGGATAAGAGAAGGGGGGGGCAGTATAATTTATTTGGTGCAAACTGTTACTGGCGTTAAAAAATAACATAGTTTTGAATTATCTATCAATCTATCTATTATTATCACTAACGATTGAACCGAACTTAGAAAAATTCGGTGTGTGAATTAGCATTAATTCTTCCATGATTATAAGCTATATTAAAAATTTTAGGTTCAAAGGGGAGTAGGGATTATAAGAGAGGCTGAAATGAAAAACTCGTTCTTTTTATTTTCTATTTGTTTTTCGGCAAACATGCACATAACAAAAGTTGTTTACTTTGTTATTTAGAGTAACTTTTGTGTGCATTCACTTTTGTCGTAAAATAAAGTAAATACGGGATATACGCTAAACGGGAGTCAATAATTATATTATTACTTATTTAAGGGGTTTTAATAAATGAATATTATGACAAATGATGTTATGTTTTCAAAGCATGATATATATGTATGATAGTTCAAAGTGAGGTTATAAATCTTCGTCACCCTCTCCTCATTTATTTATTTTTCCTAGAAAATAACTTTGTTATTTATTTCCAATAGAAATATAAACAATAAGAGCATTTCCATTATTTAATTTGTATAATGTACCTTGATGTTATTGAAACAAATATGCAATATCATAACAATTAAACGTTAATGGTAATGTCATTATGACAAAAAACAATATGCGTTTAAACTCGATTTGATATTTTCGGGATACCACTATTAATTTAATTCCATACGGTAGATAAATTATAAAATAATGTTTTTAATCAATAATTTTAGTAGAAGAAGGTTGAGAGTCTCATGCGGGAGCGGAAGATGACGGGAACCTTACCAGTTAATTGAGTTTACTTATTTCCCGTCTAGCATTACTGGAAGTGATTTCCAGTGGGATTCACTATTTTAAATATAATCTTACGTGCAAAACTTTGCCTAAACTATGTGAGCTAGGATTGGCTTTTGAAAGGAAATATGTTCATTATAGATGATATTTAATAGTAATAAATACTACCCATGATTATGGTTTGAATTATTGAAAAACGGCGAGTCAAAAAGTGCACAGGGATAGTTAGCAACACATTTTCATTTATCCTTAAAAAAAAAAAAAAAANAAAAAAAAAAAAAAAAAATATATGGAATTAATCCCCAAAAGTTACCCTTCAGGGTTGGCTATTTCGGAAAATCATTACGTCGTGGAGGGAAGTGTAATTGTACACATTGAAATCTTACTATCAATATACTATTATTAGTAAGTCAAGAATGATTTCCGGAGCGAAGCTAGTTAATGATAAAATTCTAACATGGATTTGAATTAACTTATCCAGGTGAGGTACCGGGTAGTTCATATTGGAATGAATTGTTGAGTATATCAATATTTCTACACAAATTACTTGCTTCATACCTTATTTTACAAAAAAAAAAATAAAAAATTATAAAACAAAAGTTAATCTAATTATATAATATAATAAAAAGTAAACAGATTTTCTTATGTGCACGATTACCGAAAAATAAGTAGAAGATGAAATATCGCGAATTTTTATTTCAGGCCTCCCTTATAACCCCCACTCCCGTCTGAACCTAAAAATTTTAATATAACTTATAATCTTGGGAGAATTAATGCTAATTCACATACCGAGTTTTGTTAAGTTCGGTTCAATCGTTAGTGCCCAATAAAATAGTTGGCTCCCGCTTTAGTTTTTTGTGTATATCTCGTTTATACGTTGTTATAAAACAAAAGAGAATATAACAAAAGTTACTTGAAAAAACAAAATAAACAACTTATGGCATGTGCATATTTGCAGAAAACCCAATAGAAAACGAAATAGCGTTATTTTTTATTTTAGACCTCCCTTACAACCCCCATTTCTGCCCGTTCCTAGAAATGTTGGTATGGCTTGTTATAATGAAGGCGTTAGTCCTAATACACGTACCGAGTTTTATTTAGTTCGGTTGATTCTTTTGCACCAAATAAAATTGTTGACTCCCGCTATAATTTTTAGCGTATAACTCATTTATACTTAGGTATATGACGAAAGTGAATATAACAACCGTTACTCTAAATAATAAAATAAATAACTTTTGTTATGTTCATATTTGCCGAAAAACAAATAGGAAACGAAATATCAACTTCAATTTAACAATTTAGCATGAATTTAGCCACGTGAAGTAATACAATAGAGAAATATACATACAAGAGCCCAATAGTTACGGCAAAGGGCCGAACTAGGTTTTGGCGGGAAATTCAAAAATCCGTTATCGGCCCAAATTTAATAAAAATGCAAATATCTCGGTTAATATTCAAGATACGGAATAAATGTATAGAAGATTATTTATAGTAAATTTAATTTGCAATAAGATTAATTCTATACAATTTTTCGATCCGACGCATAATAACGGAGATATTTCGAATTTTCCGAAAATCCCCCCTCTAAACCTCCCCTCCCACTGGACCGATTTCAGCCATTAACGAACTTGATCTTCCTTTTTACATAAAACGATTAAATTCCGAGTTTGGTAACGATCAAACAAAAATTGCGACCGCTAGAGCGTTAACAGACAAATATATATCTATATATATATATATATATATATATATATATATATATATATATATATATATAAAATTTTGAACGGACCTCATTTTCGTCATCTCCTGACTAGGATCGATGGACATTTGAAGAAATTTTTCGAAACTCGCGTCATGAGTACGACCTCCATAGCTGATTTCCCTTAAGGGAAATCTGCTAAAATGTCTATTCATTTACTAAGAAGATTACATTCTAAAACTTTAGAAAGAATGTTCATATGCAATTATTAATCAAGTTGTTGTCAGTGCAGCACGCAAGCGCTTTCGATGCGATGGGACCATCTTCAAACCCGTCTAAAGGTTGTACTGAGTCTCAGTAAAACCTTTTGGCGGGCTTGAAGATGGTGCCACCGCATCTATAGCACAATGCCAGCTGTACTCGACCATCAGCCAGTGACGACCGTCTCCACCGACACCTATGACAACAGTATCATTTATACTGGCGATTCTAACACTTTATTTGATTACCAATAATCAAGTTATTTATATTTACCTCAATTATACTCTCGATTAAACTATCTTACAATTCCCGGTATTCCTGCAGATTAATGTAGCATGAATCACCAGATAAGGCAGATCCAATTACACAAGAACGAACTACTACTAAGAACCTTGATGGAATTTATATAAATTGAAATTTGATATTCCTAGAAATCGGATATATAGCAATGAGACTATATATAAAGTGTAATAGGAAATTGATAACAAATTGAAGATGGATTCCCATGAGTCAGGGATTATCTAAGATATCGAATTATATTCACATGGTTGGGGTGGTTGTCACATATAAGCCCCCCTCCCACTGGTCCGATTTCAGCCATTAACGAATTTGATCTGTCTTTTTGTATAAAACGTTTAAATGTCGAGTTTGGTAACGATCAAACAAAAATTACAACCGCTAGAGTGTTAACAGACAAATATATATATATATATATATATATATATATATATATATATATATATATATACTAGCTCAGATACCCGGCTTCGCCCGGGAATTGATTTGAGGCTGAATGGTGATGTTATTTTTTTGGCAAGGCTTTAATTTGCACAATATTTTGACATTTACCCGTCCCAGTGTTTAGGGTTAATTCCCATTGTTGGCATATGTTAATACTAAAAATAAATTTTTTATGTAAGTCTTCACTGTCCTCCAAATTGTCATATTTCCCGTAGACAAATAGACAATGAAATATCGTGAATTTTTATTTCAGGCCTCCCTTATAACCATGGAAGAATTAATGCTAATTGACATACTGAGTTTTTGTTAGTTCGGTTTACTCGTTAGCGCTCAATGAAATCGTTGACTCCCGCTTTAGTTTATAGTGTATATCTCGTTTATACTTTGTTAAAAGACAAAAATGAATATGTCAAAAGTTACTCTAAATAACAAAATAAACAACTTTTGTTATGTTCATATTTGCCGAAAATGCAATAAGAAACGAAATACCGCTATTTTTAAATTCAGGCCTTCCTTATAACCCCCACTCCTCCCCGTCCCTAGAAATGTTAGTATGGCTTATTATAAGGAAGGCGTTAGTGCTAATTCACATACCGAGTTTGGTTTAGTTCGGTTGAGTCTTTTGTGCCAAATAAAATTGTGGACTCCCGCTATAGTTTTTAGCGTATAACTCATTTATACTTCCATATACGGCAAAAGTGTATATAACAAAAGTTACTGTAAATAACAAAATAAACAACTTTTTTATGGGCATATTTGCTGAATAAGCAATAGGAAACGAAATATCGCTATTTCTAATTTCAGGCCTCCCATATAACCCCCACTCCTGCCCGTCCCTAGAAATGTTAGTATGGCTTATTATAAGGAAGGCGTTAGTACTAATTCACATACCGAGTTTTCTTTAGTTCGGTTGAGTCTTTTGTGCCTAATAAATTGTTGACTCCCGCTAAAGTTTTTAGCGTATAACTCATTTATACTTCCATATACGGCAAAAGTGCATATAACAAAAGTTACTCTAAATTACAAAATAAACAACTTTTGCTATGATCATATTTGCCGAAAACCCAATAGGAAACGAAATATCGCTATTTTTAATTTCAGGCCTCCCCTACAACCCCCACTCCTGTTTTTCTTAGAGAATATTAATATAGCGTAAAGTCTAAGTTGGGCTAGTAGTAATACACATACCAAGTTTCAGCCGTTTATGCGTGAAAAGGTAACAAACAAACAAACAAATAAACAAACAAACAAACAGACACCAAAGAAACAAAATGCAGTTATGGTGTCTATGACATGTGAAACGAAAAGTTATCGTGAAATTTCGCGAAAAAAAATCAATGTACAGACAGAGGTTACAATTTTATATATATATCTATATATATATAAAATTGTAACCTCTGTCTGTACATTGATTTTTTTCGCGAAATTTCACGATAACTTTTCGTTTCACATGTCATAGACACCATAACTGCATTTTGTTTCTTTGGTGTCTGTTTGTTTGTTTGTTTGTTTATTTGTTTGTTTGTTTATTTGTTTGTTTGTTTGTTTGTTACCTTTTCACGCATAAACGGCTGAACCGAATTTTATGAAACTTGGTATGTATATTACCATTAACCCAACTTAGACTTTAGGCTATATTAATATCCTCTGGGACGAACAGGAGTGGGGGTTATAAGGGAAGCCAGAAGTTAAAAATAGCGATATTTCGTTTCCTATTGGTTTTATGGCAAATATGAACATAACAAAAGTTGTTTATTTTGTTATGTAGAGTAACTATTGTTATATACACTTTTTTCGTATACCGAATTATAAACGAGATATACGCTGAAACCTATAGCGGAAGTGAACAATTTTATTTGGGACAAAAGACCCAACCGAAATAACTAAAACTCGGTATATGTATTAGCACTAACGCTTTCATTATAACAAGCCATACCAACATTTCTAGGGACGGGCAGGAGTGGGGGTTATGAGGGAAGCCAGAAATTAAAAATAGCGATATTTCGTTTCTTATTAGGTTTTCGGCAAATATGAACAGAACAAAGTTGTTTATGTTGTAATTTAGAGTAACATTTGTTATATATACTTTTTTCTTATAACGAATTATAAACGAGATATACGCTAAAACCTTTAGCAGAAGTGAACAATTTTATTTGGGACAAAAGACCCAACCGAAATAAATAAAACTCGGTATGTGTATTGGTACTAACGCTTTCATTATAACGAGCTATACCAACATTTCTAGGGACGGGCAGGAGTGGGGGTTGTAAGGGAGGCCTGAAATTAAAAATAGCGGTATTTCGTTTTCTATTCGTTTATCGGCAAATATGAACATAACAAAAGTTGTTTATTTTGTTATTTAGAGTAACTTTTGTTATATACACTTTTTTCTTATACCGAATTATAAACGAGATATACACTATAAACTAAAGCGGGAGTCAACTATTTCATTAGGCACTAACGATTAAACCGAACTTAAAAACTCTGTATGTCAATTAGCATTAATTCTTCCATGATTATAAGCTATATTAAAATTGTTCGGTTAGAACGGGAGTGGGGGTTATAAGGGAGGCCTGAAATAAAAATTCGTGATATTTCATTGTCTATTTGTTTTTTGACAAACAAGCAAATAACAAAAGTTGTTTACTTTGTTATTTAGATTAACTTTTGTTTTATTCATTTCTCCAGGAACAATGTGTGGAGCAAGTAATTTGCGTAGAAATATTGATATTCTCAACAATTCATTCTAATTTGAACTATGAGGTACCTCACCTGAAAAATTAATTCAAATCTATGTTAATATTTTGTCCTTAGTAACTGAAATCTATGCAGTATGCAAAGGAGACGGGAAATATGGCAATATAACAAAATATGAAATATGACAATTTGGAGGACAGTCAAGACTTACATAAAAATTAATTTTATTATTAACAAGCCAACAACGGATATTAACCCTAAACACTGGGACGGGTAAATGTCAAAATATTGTGCAAAGTAAAGTTTTGCCAAAAAAAATTCCATAACCATTCAGCCTCAAATAAATTCCCGGGCGAAGCCGGGTATCTGAGCTAGTATAGATATATAATTTTGAACGGACCTCATTTTCGTCATCTCTTGGGTAGGATCGATGGACATTTGAAGAAATATTTCAAAATTCGCGTCATGAGTACGACCTCAATTGCTGATTTCCTTTAAGGGAAATCTGCTAAAATGGAAGTATCTCGGTTAATGATCAAAATAGTGAAAAAATATACATAACAATATTTATAAAAAAATATTTCCTTATTGAACTATCATACATTCCATACTAAAATACAGAAGCGGCCTTGAAAGGCCCTACAAGATCCGCTTTATAATAGAAAACTAACTTAAGACAATAATAAATAATAATAATATAGAATAATAATTAATTCAGCCCATTGGCCTTGAAATCGTGAGCTAAGTCAGTAAAAGGTTTTTTTTTTTTTTTTTATTATTTTTTTTTTGTGTTTTTTAAGTAAGAGTTTTTGTTTGTACAAAAGTGCAAATAAATAATTATAGTTATACTACGAAAAACTGTATTATTAAACCAATGGTATGTAACTAAACAATAAACCACTAAAATTAAAAACACAATATATAAAATAAACATGTCCATGTTCCGTTATAAGTTAAATCCATAAAAATCAACAAAGCAAGATCACCCAATTAAGATACCATAGGAGACCGTAACAGGGTTAAGAAAGGTTAACTATTTAGAGTACTCACTTTCAGAAATGAACCAAAACCGGGGAAAAAAAACCAATGGAATATGTAAAGACAGTAAGTAACTCTCGTAAACAGGAGTTAGCAAACACTGAAGCGCGCCTAGCGGAATTAGAACAAATAGGGCGAACAGCGCATGCGCAAGATTGGACCACTGCCTTATAAATCGTTTATTAATCCATAAGAACATAAACTAGAGTAAAAATTGAATGAAATATGAACTAAAAAAATGTGCTTACTAATTCTAAAAACATATGAATTAAAATAAATAAACAGGACTTATATAATAATATCAATGTACAACTACTAGTTTTTAGCAGGTTTCCCCTAAGGGAAATAAGCTATTCAGGACGTACTCATGACGCGATTTTCGAAACATTTCTTCAAATGTCTTTTATGTACGGGTTTTAATAACGTACAATAACAACACTCAATAAGTCCACTATAATTTAAACACCAAAAATTTACACTGCCAAAGAATAAAGAATGAACAACATAAAATAATAAGTCTTTGGATAATGAAAAAATAACGAATTGAAGCATGAGTTCGCACAAAAGAACGGAGCACTAATAGATACAACTGCGAGAGAAAGCGGTTAATTTTACACACTAACTGACCGGTTATATCAGGTTGCTCGCAGTGTAGCCACCTTAAAATTAGATTGATTGTGTTAGGTTAAATAGTTCCTGGCAACACTGTCACTGAGACCACGTGGCAGCTAGTAGGGGTTAGGTTAAGGGTTGTTATAGAGCAGGCCAAGCTGCTACATCACCTTCCTCCAATGACAGAGTCAGGAAGCGGGCAGGGAGTCTAATGGGTCTTCCTCGACGAGTCCAGTGAGGTTGTTCCGCTTGTGTGGCTGTGTCTTGTTGAAGACTGGTTTGAAGGGTGTAGTGTTGTCTGGGGATTCGCAGAGGTCTGCTGTGCTGAGAGGTTGGATGAGGTTTGTTGCGATTAGTCCTGGATAATGTAGGCTGGCTTCAGACGGTCGAGTGAGACGGTTCTTGGTCCCGTAGGAAGTGCTCTGGATATCGTGTCTGCACTGATGTCTTCGATTGGCTGTGCTTCGGGCCACCGGGTAAACCTATCTGCCATAGTAAGGCAATAAGGTTTGCCGTCCGATGTTGGGAGTGGTCCAATAATATCTATGTGGAATTTTCATGCACTTAAGCGAGAGGGCAGGGTTCTTAAGGAGCTCGTTTATGTCAGAGTCCGTCTCTTGTAGCTCTGCAATTTTTTCATTGTCATCCGGCAGCGTTATCTCCTCCAACCTTGAGAGCGTGTCTGCGACCACATTGTCATTTCCAGCTACATGCCGGATATCGGTTCTAAACTGACTGATGAAGTTCACCAATCGGATCCTCATAGGCGTGGCTGTGTCAGCGCGTTGTCGGAACATGTGGATCAGCGGCTTGTGGTCGGTGAGTATGGTGAAGTTACGTCCTTCGATCGAGGGCCTGAAGTGACGTATTGCTCGGTGTACTGCGACCAGCTCCCTGTCGTAAGTGGAGTAACCTTGTTCTGCTTTCGTCAGAGTCTTGGAGAAAAATCCAAGAGGTTTCCAACCTGATCCTTCACGTTGTTGAAGAACCACCCCGATGGCTGTGCTTGACGCGTCACAGGCCAATGAGAGTTCGGCATCGTCGGATGGATGTGACAAAGTGAGGGCCGACTTGATGTCTTGCTGACATAGGCGAAATGCAGCGTCTGCTTCCTTGGACCATTCCAGAGCTGTTGCATCGCTCTTCTTGCAGTTGCCTACTAATGAGTGTAGGGTATACTGGTGTTCGGCTGCGTTTGGTATGCATCGCCTATAAAAATTCAGCATTCCCAAGAAACGCCGAAGTTGCCCCTTATTGCTGGGTCGAGGAAACTCATGATCTGGTTAACCTTTGCTGGCAGTGCTTGATACCTTGGGCATTCACGAGGAAGCCCAAGAATTCGATCTCGGTCTTGCCAAACTCGCACTTGGTGGGGTTTATTCTTAGCCCATGCTCGCTCAGTATTCGGAAGACGTTGTCTAAGTGTGTATGATTTCGTCCTTGGTACTGGATGATACGAGTATGTCGTCAGGGTACACGAAGACATAGGGTAGTGCCAAAATACTATCCATGAGGTGCTGGAACGTCTGGGCAGCATTACAAAGGCCGAAGCACATTACCAGGAACTCGAAGAGACCGAAGGGTGTGATTACTGCGGTCTTCTTTATGTCTTCTTCTGCTACAGGTACCTGATAGTACGCCCTGTTCAGGTCAATCTTACTGAAGCAGGTCTTTCCGCTAAGATTGGTGTTGAGAGTCAGTATGTTTGGAACACCGTATCTGTCAGGAACAGTCTGTTCGTTTAGTCGGCGGTAATCCCCACAAAATCGCATTTTGCCATCTTTCTTTACCACTATATGTAACAATTTTGAGTAGGGGCTGTTAGACGGCCTGCAGATGCCTTCGTCCACCATTTTGAGGAATTCCTCCCTTGTGGCTCTGTAACGCTCAGGTGGGATGCGTCGACCTTTTTCTGTAACGGGTGGTCCCTTCGTCTCGATGAAGTGCTGGATGTTATGCTTTGGTTTCTGCAGGACGGTTGACGGGCGTGTGATGGATGGGTATTTGCGTAGTAGGTACCACTCACCAGCGGGAACTGAATATACCGTGGGTATTTTGGAGTGTGCAATGGTCCCTTTTGATGTGAGCCCCGTTTTCGCGGCTAGGAGCTGACGACCTCTGAGATCGACGATTATGTGGTGGTGGAAGAGAAGGTCGGCGCCGATGATGGGGCTACTGATATCTGCCAAGATGAAGGTCCAGGGGAGTGGTCGTTGGAGTCCGATATTAAGTGTCTTCCTGACTTCCCCATATGTCTTGATCGTTGTACCATTGGCAGCGTACAAAGGGAAGTTGGTTGGATGTCTCCGATCCCGCGACCTGGCTGGGAAAACGGATATACATCACCAGTGCCCACTAAATATCTCTCTCCCGATTCTTTCTCCTTCACAAATAATCGGCGTTGGTGAGTACCAGCGACGGAGTCCGCCATCTCGGCCGCTGCTAACAGATTTCCTGAGCCGGAACGTTGTTCTTCCATTCACAGGGCTGTCTGCAATTTCTGTGCTTTTTCCCAGAAGGTCTCGTGGTAATAACATAATTTTCCACTCCTGCTGCTCACGTGAGTGTGAATGTGAAGGGTCTTTTCGCCCTATGCGTGCTATCTCGCTCTTCAGATCTGTGACTTCCAGGGTGAGTTTCCTGACCATCTCTTCCAGCTGCGGTAGCTGGGTAGGTTGTGTCTGTGAGGGTTGTGTGCTCTGTGCGCGTACTTCAAGGATGCTGGGCTCGTATAATTCAGCAATACAATCTGCAATCTCAGCCAGTTTATCGACTGAGACCTCGTTGGTAACGGCTAGCATGGCCTGTATACGGTCGGGAAGTGCCCCGAGGTGTGTGGAGAAGCCGGCTTTTGCGGGCTTCATATGGGTCAGCCGGGGGATTTTCAACAATATCGGCCACCTCTTTTAGAATTTCGAAGTTGAGGTTGGCAATAACGAACTGAAATTTAATCCTAGGGCTAGTTACCTTGGTGGTGGCGAAGACTGCTTAAGCCTGGCAATATATATATATATATATATATATATATATATATATATATACATATATATATAGATAACTAGCTAAGGTACCCGGCTTCGCTCGGGAATTCATTTGAGATTTAATGATGATGGAATTTTTTTTTTTTTGGCAAGCCTTTACTTTTCACAATATTTTAACATTTTCCGATGTATACCCGTCGTTGCCGTGGATTTGTTAATAATAAAATTATTTGTAATGTAAGGCTTCACTGTCCACAATATTTTTATATTTCTCGTCTCCTGTGCATGTAGTTTTTTTTTGTTTTTTTTTACATATATAATTCATGATCATAGAAAGTATTCTGTCCGCCAAACTATGTTTGAATTAAACTTCCTTTCCCTTGATACGTTACAAAGACCAACAGTGACTCAAAACCGAACAGAAAATGTAATATACTGCGAATTATTATTTTAGGCTTCTCTTATAACCCCCTCCCCCCCCTCCCGTTTGAACCTAAAAAATTTAATAAAGCTTTTAATCGTTTAAGAAATAATGTTAATTCACATGCCAAGTTGAGTTAAGTTCCGTTCAATCGTTAGTGCCGAATACAATTGTCGGCTACCGTTTTAGTTTTCAGTGTATATCTCGTTTATACTTGGTATACGACAAAAGTGAATGTAACAAACGTTACTTTATAAACCAAAATAAACAGCTTTTGTTATGTGCATAATTGCCGAAAAACCAATAGGAAACGAAATATCGCTATTTTTAATTTCAGGCCTCCTTTACAACCCCCACTGCTACTTGTCTCTAGAAATAATGGTACAGCTTATTTTCATGAAGGAGTTAGTGTTAATTCACATAAGGAATTTGATTTAGTTCGGTTGAGTCTTTAGTACCATATAAAATTGTTGATTCCCGTTAAAGTGTTTTAGCGGATAACTCATTTATACTTCCGTATACGGCAAAAGTGTATATAACAAAATTTACTCTAAATAACAAAATAAACAACTTCTGTTATGTTCATATTTGCAGAAAAATGTATAGAAAACGAAATACCGCTATTTTAAATTTCAAGCCTCCCTTACAACCCCCACTCCTCCCCGTCCCTGGAAATGTTGGCATGGCTTATTATAATGAAGGCGTTAGTGCTAATACATATACCGAGTTTTATTTAATTCGGTTGGGTCTTTTGTCCCAAATAAAATTGTTCACTTCCGCTATAGGTTTTAGCATATATCTCGTTTATAATTCGGTATACAATGAGAGGGTATGTAAAAAATGTTACTCTAAATAACAAAATAAATAACTTTGGTTATGTACATATTTGCCGAAAAACCAATAGGAAACGAAATATCGCTATTTTTAATTTCTGGCTTCCCTTATATCCCCCACCAACATTTCTAGGGACTGGCAGGAGTGGGGATTATAAGTGAAGCCAGAAATTAAAAATAGTGATATTTCATTTTCTATTCGTTTTTTGGCAAATATGAACATAACAAAAGTTGTTTATTTTGTAATATAGAGTAACTTTTGTTATATACACTTTCGTTCTATACCGAATTATAAACGAGATATACACTAAAACTTTAGCGGGAGCCAACAATATTATTGGGCACTAACAATTGAACGGAACTTAACAAAACTCGGTATGTCAATTAGCATTAATTCTTCTATGATTATATGCTATATACAAATATTTAGATACGAACGGGAGCGGGGTTTATAAGGAAGGCCTGAAAAAAAAATTCAGGATTTTTCATTGTCTATATGTTTTTCGGTAAACATAACAAAAGTTGTTGACTTGTTATTTAGAGTAACTCTTCTTTTATACATTTTTTTCGGGAACAATGTATGAAGCAAGTAATTTGTGTAGCTACAAGGTACCTCACCTGAAAAAATTAATTCAAATCTATGTTAATATGTTTTCCTTAATAATTCATATATAGACGGGAAATATGACAATATGGAGGACATTGTAGTCTTACATGAAAAATTAATTTTATTATTAAAAAATCCACAGCAACGACGGGTATAAACCCTAAACACTGGGACGGGTAAATGCCAAAATATTGTGCAATGTAAACCCTTGCCAAAAAAAATACCATCACCATTCAGCCTCAAATGAATTCCCGGGCTAGCCGGGTATCTGAGCTAGTATATATATATATATATATATATATATATATATATATATATATATATATACACTAGCTAAGGTACCCGGCGATGCCCGAGAAATCCCGGTTGACTGACTAATGATGGTATTCTTATAGCAAGACTTCAATGTGTACAAATACACTTCACTCCAAGACGTAATGTTTTTCCGAAATAGCCAATCCTGAAGGCATATTTTGGGTATTAATAAAATAGAAATTTTAGTTATGAAGAATAAATAGAAATGTGTTCCTAATCTATCCCTGTCACTTTTTGACTCACCGTTTTTGAATAATTCAAACCATAATCATGAGTAGCATTTATAACAATTAAATATCATCTATAATGAACATATTTCCGTTCAAAAACCAATCCGAGCACTTATAATTAAGCATAGTTTAGTACGTAAGGTTATATTCATAATAGTAGATCTCAGTGGAAATCATTTCCTGTAATACCAGCATTAAACAGGAAATAAATAAACTCATTTAACTTTATTAGCCTCCCTTCCATTTCCGCTCTCGCATTAGAGCTATCAACATTCTTCTCCTTAAATTATTGATTCAAAATATTATTGTAATAATTTATCTACCTGGTGGAATTAAATAATAGTGTTACCCTAAAAATAATTTCATTTATATTCAAAAAGCTATTAGAGGGAAAGAGATTGTAGTCGTCCCTGCAACCTAAGTAATCTTTAAACAATCATATCGAGTTTAAACGCATATTGTCTTTTGTCATAATGGCATTACCATTAACGTTTAATTGTTATGATAGTACATATTTGTTTCAATAACATGAAGATATCTGAAATAAGATAATATATTACCAAAATCAAAGAGTTTGATTCCCTACTACTTCCGCTATCACTCCTTGAGGACATTCACCACGATTTTTTTTAAATAATTGAAATGCTCTTATAGTTTAAATTTCTATTGGAAATAAATAACAAAGTTATTTTCTAAGGAAAATAAATAAATGAGGAGAGGGGGGGGGGAGATTTATAACCTTACTAATCAGAATCATACTTAGAACTAAATAATCGAAATAAATAAGACTAAAACATAACATCATTTGTCATAATATTAAAAACACTTAAATAAGTACTAATAAAATCGTCGACTCCCTCTATAGATTTAGCGTATATCCCGTATTTATTTCATTTTACGACAAAAGTGAATGGAACAAAAGTTGCTGTAAATAACAAAGTAAACAACTTTTGTTATGTGCACGTTTGTCGAAAAACAAATAGGAAATGAAATATCCCAAATTTTTGCTTCAGGCACTCCCGTTCGAACCTAAAAATTTTAATGCTAATTCACATACCAAGTTTTGTTATGTTAGTTCAATCGTTAGTGCCTAACAAAATTGTTGGTTTCCGCTTTAGTTTTTAATGTATATCTCATTTATACTTTGTTATACGGTAAAAAGGAATATAGTAAATGTTACTTTAAATAACGAAATAAACAACTTTTGCCATTTGCGTATTTGCATTAAAGCCAGTAGAAAACGAAATACTGCTATTTTTAATTTCAGGCCTCTCTTACAACCCCCACTCCTGCCCGTCCCTAGAAATGTTGGTATGGCTTATGATAATTAAGACGTCACTGCTAATACATATACCAAGTTTTATTTAGTTCGGTTGAGTCTTTTGTGCCAAATAATATTGTTCACTTCCGCTATAGGACACAACATACAAACAAACTCACACGAATGAAACAAAATGTAGTTATGGTGTCTATGACATGTGAAACGAAAAGTTATCGTGAAAATTCTCGAAAAAAAATCAATGAACAGACAGAGGTTACAATTTTATATATATATATATATATATATATATATATATATATATATATATATATATATATATATATAGAGAGAGAGAGAGAGAGAGAGAGAGAGAGAGAGAGAGAGAGAGAATTCTAGCCTCTGTCTCTTTTTCTCGACCTCGGTTTTAGAACATAAATTAAATTATTTTTTGGATATCACTATTATTTATTTACACTAGGTATATAAATTACCAGAAAATTCGAATTTTTTAAAGTTTTTAATAAATAATTTAAGTGAAGCAATACTGATGACACAGAAAAGGGAGTGGAAGTTGTCGGGAGGCTAACACAGTTAATTGTGTTAACTTATTTCTTGTTGGAATTACCATCTACTCACATTTATTATTATGTATATAACTAAGCTCACAATGTATACTCGAATTGGTTTTTGACAGGGAATGTGTACATTAATGATGATATTTAATAATAATAAATGCTATCCATGATTGAATTATTCATGGTGTGAAAAATAATGGACAGGGATTGATTTGGAACTTATTTTAATTTGTTTATTAAAACTAAAATTTCTATTATATAAGTCCACTACCTTACCGTTACAGGAAAACAACACGCCCAGACAGGAAGTGTAGATGTAAACAATGAAGTCATGCCAAAAAAAAAATATTAACATTTAAAAACAAGTTTAAATCATCTATATTTTCAAATAATTAAGGAAATTCTAGAATATTTGTGCAAAGAGTAAACCAATAATTAAAAATTAAAGAACAAATTGTTTATTTATACATAAAATTATAAATGATAATAATTAATGAAATTGAAATTAATTACAGTAAAATATAAAATGTACAGTCTATTCAGACTTAATATTTAAAAACTACATCATATTAAAAGCAAATGATTATATATTTTTCAATTATAAAGAAATAGAAATTTCTTAAGAATTACATGATATTCAACTACTATAATATTAACAAGTTAAAAAATGAAAAAAGAAATTTAACCAACGAGAACCTAATTCTTTTATGAAAAATTGGAATATATGAAATAATGCTGCTGATTATTTAATCTTCTTTGTTATCTATTATATTGACAAAATGAGATAACTTAATAATAGTTATAGTTGTAAATATAAATTACTCAACAGTTGATTTCACTCCTTAGAAATAAGTCTTATAATGAAAGCTCTTAAGAACTAACTTGGAGAATAAAGTGCTTAATCCTTCACAAGTTTTATTATTTAAGTGCAAATCGCTTTCAAAGACTATTGTCTCTATCCTTAGAATTACTTGCATGCATTCATTGGGAAAGACATCAAGTGACCCAATGAGTGCATGCAAGTAGCTAAGCATGGAGGCAATAGTCTCTGAAAGCACTTAGTGCTTAAATAAAAAAAAACTTGTGAAGGTTTGGAAACTATTTTCCAGGGTGGGTGGGCTGAAATTAAAAATAGCAATATTTCGTTTCCTAATGCATTTTCGGCAATTATGCACATAAGAAAAGTTGTTTATTTTGTTATTTGGAGTAACTTTTGTTATATACACTTTTGTTGTATACCTAAGTATAAATGAGTTATATGTTAAAAACTACTGCGGAAGTCAACAATTTTATTTGGCACAAAAACTCAGCTGAACTAAACCAAACTCGGTTCGTTAATTAACACTAACGCCTTCCTTATAAGAAGCCATACTAACATTTCTAGGGAGGGATAGGAGTAGGGGTTATAAGGGAGGCCTGAAATTAAATATAGTGATATTTCGTTTCCTACTGGTTTTTCGGCAAATATGCACATAACAAAAGTTGTTTATTTTGTTATTTAGAGTAACATTTGTTACATACCCTCTCATTGTATATCGAAGTGTAAATGAGTTATACGCTAAAGATTATAGCGGGAGTAAACAATATTATTTGGCACTAAAGACTTAACCGAACTTAATAAAACTCGGTATGTGTATTAGCACTGACGCCTTCATTACCATAAGCCATACTATCATTTCTAAGGACGGGCAGGAGTAGGGGTTGTAGGGGAGGCCTGAATTTAAAAATAGCTGTCTTTCGTTTACTATTGGTTTTTCTGCAAATATGCACATGAAAAATGTTGTTTATTTTGTTATCTAGAGTAAGTTTTGTTGTATTCACTTTTGCTGTATAAAAAAGTATAAACGAGTTATGCACTAAAAGCTAAAGCCGGAGTCAACAATTTTATTTGGCACAAAAGACTCAACCGAACTAAATAAAACTCGGTATGAGTATTAGCACTAACGCCTTCATTACCATAGGTCATACCAACATTTCTAGGGACGAGCAGGAGTGGGGGTTGTAGGGGGAGGCCTTAAATTAAAAATAGTGGTATTTCATTTTCTATTGGGTTTTCAGAAATATGCACATAACCAAAGTTGTTTACTTTATTATTTAAAGTAGCTTTTGTTATATTCATTTTTGTCTTATAACAAAGAATAAACGGGTTAGACACGAAATACTAAAGCGGGAGCCAAACATTTTGTTGGGCACTAACGATTGGACTGAAATTAACAAAACTCGGTATATCAATTAGCAGTAATTCTTTCAAGATTATAAGCTTTATTAAAAATTTTAGGTCCGAACGCCAAGTAAATTCAAGATATTTCAATTTCTATTTGATTTTCGACAAACGTGCACATAACAAAAGTTGTTTACTTTGTTATTTAGAGTAACTTTTGTTTTATACATTTTTTCGGGAACAATGTATGAAGCAAGTAATTTGCGTAAAAATATTGATATGCTCAACAATTCTTTCCAATATCAACTACCAGGTACCTCACCTGGAAAAATTAATTCAAATCTATGTTAATATTTTGTCCTTAATCATTCAAATCTATGCATAATGCACAGAAGACGGGAAATATGAAAATATAGAGGACACTGGAAAATGTGGTCTTACATAAAAAATTAATTTTATCATAGTATTAAGAAATCCATAGCAACGACGGGTATAAACCCTATACACTGGAACGGGTAAATGTCAAAATATTGTGCAAAGTAAAGCCTTGCCAAAAAAATACCACCTCCATTCAGCCTCAAATGAATTCCCGGGCATCGCCGGGTACCTTAGCTAGTATATATATATATATATATATATATATATATAAAATGATAACATCAATTGGTTTTATTTATGGCTTTATTAATCAACAACGGTATTTGAACTTATGCTGTTTCTTAATTTTTTTTAAGCACTTTCAAGGTCACAGTATTTGTGTTCACTTTGGATAAAACCTTCTTTCCTAAACATTTGTCACTCGAAACATTTTAGTCATAATTGTGCTCAACCAACAGATTGAGTGACTTGCCTGCGACATAAGGTTTTCACAGAGAGCATACCAAAATATTTTTTATCAATGTGGTTTAATTTTCAGAGAATAGATATCTATAGAATGCTCACATTTTTAACTCTTTCATTCTTGAATTTATTTTTGTGTTAATGAATGATTTTAATTTTACTCTTAAATTGTTATTATTGCAGTGTTTGAAAAACAAGGCCATTTAAAGGTATTAATGTACTATATACAACCTGATTTTACTTAATTTTCAAATAATAAAGGGAATTCATGGTTATTCATGCAAAGTGTTTACCAATAATTAAAACTTATATATATATTGCTTTTTACTTAAAATTAAATTAGAAATAATTATAATTACAAAAATAAATTGCAATTAAATATAAGAAATGTATTCTCTTCAGACTACATATTCAAAAATTATATCATATAAAAAAAAGCTAACATACTTTCAAAACAAAAACTTATATAAAACTAAACTACTATACCCATAATATTAAAAAGTAATAAAATCTAAATTTATAAAATCAACAGTTAACCATTATTCTTTAGTAAAGAGATAAGGCATATTGTATGATTTTGTTGCGATCTGGCTGCGGCGATAAGCAGTGGAAGCTAAAATATATGAAAAAATCCCACAACCAAACCACTAACAAGAATTTAGGAAGGGCCACCAACAATCGACTCAAGTCCAAATTCAAATATATATAAATTTATTTATAACCAAAACGTTCATCAATAATAATTATTAAATGCAAAAGAAGAGGCACCTTTAAAAATATAATCGGGGACACTTAATTATACTTAGACTATATTACAATTGAAACACTTAGCTGTTTAATGGAAGTGCTGACTTAGCCGTGAAAGGTAGTAAAGGCAGTAGACTGGTCTGGCAGGCCGGATCTAGCAAAAGGATTAGTGGTTTTCCACCAACAAGGGTCTCCCCTCCAGAGGATGCCGAATGTGACTGATGTTAATGCGTCGCGAGGGGGTCCTTATATAGGGCTAATCCGGCAGTGAACTTTGAACTGCCGATCGAAATAACGCTCAAAAAGTGCATTTAATGGGAATTTATTATCAAAATTCATCCGTATTATTACTTAGTGTACCGACGTAAAGAGCTGTGAATGTTATTATCAAAATCCATCGGCGTTATCTACGAAAATGCTAGAGCACATGGTGACTTCACTCCAACTTGGATATAATTCTTATTTATAGGTAAAAAAATACATTTAAGCATTCATACATAATAATCTTAAGGTGCTCTGTGCTGGGAATACTCACAATATAAAATATATGGTCATTTATAATGGGTTTATGTAATGCAATGTAAATTTCATTACATCACCCCTTCCCCCGGGACCAAAAGTCTATTGATCAAACATCAAGTCAAACTCAATAATAAATAATCATAATAAATCATAAATATAACACAGGAAGCAATGGAATGTATACCCAATGGTGAACATATAGAATATCAAGTTATTATTGATATGCATATTTCCTATACTAATAAGTTTAAGTCCTTGTCTGGTTTGTAATAAATAAATAGTGTAAGCCAATATATACTAGTTGGAGTTTGGGCACCCCGAAAGGCTTACAGTGATGCTCAACGCAATCACAATACTGGTTTAAAACCCCCAAAAAGAACAATGGGATCCAAAAAATAATGCCTCCAACGACTGAGGACCCAACAGGAACTGCCTACTACAAAAGGGCACATATATGTCCATAAATAATAAATCAGAAAAATAACTAATCATAGCCAGGGTCCCCAGTTACACCAAGACATGATGAATTATCTAGAACACATATGTGGCGACTTAGCTCATGTTCAATAAAATTTTGCCCATATTGGCATATGTAGAAAATATCAGTGTAAATTGTGGTGTGCAAATATAGAATAGTGTTGACAAGGCACACCCTAATCTAATTTATAAAGGTTATGACTACATATTTTTTTATGTGTCAGTTCACAAAATGCATATATATGTTTTAAATTTAAAAAGATGATTGCATGTGTATCCATTCCAAAGAAGAGATAGGAAAAGTTTAAATATGATGATGATCAATTCAGATAAAATATATCTGTAAGACTTTACTAACTCAGGACCAATAAATTATCAAAAACAAATTCGATCAAAAAATCTAAAATGATTCCCAAAAAATTCAAAATTTGGCCCGGGAGGGATTGATTACATCAGACCTAACCTAAAAAGGCCTACTTACAAAATTGTATGGGATCCATTATATAAATTAATATTTACATATTACAAAAATATATACAAATTACTTTACAATAATAAAAAAACAGGACAGGTGCCTTGTGACAAAGAATAACTAATACAGGGAAAAAAAAATAAAAGCCTTCACAACTGATCTTAAATCAAAAAACTACATTTGGGAACTAAGCCCTAATAAAAAAAATAAACCAAAAAAAAAAATAACCCCTATACTTCTTGTCACTAAAATGTATACTCATACTTTAAAAAAAGACAGGACAAATTTTTCCCTAACAAATTACAACATAAGGGGAAAATTAAAAATAAAATAGTATACTACATAAATAATGATTCGAAACGTTCTCCCTCTTCTTTGTCTTCTGGGACGTTGATGATGAAGTAGAGAGGATGATGTCTTCATCTCCTTGAGAAGTTGCATCTTTGGAAGGGGAGTTCAGGACATCTATTCCAGCTGTATACTATCCTGTCAGCTAATATGCAGAGTGCTCTCTGCATTCAAAGTCTCTGAAATCTTTTCAAATGGATCAGTGTCCATTCCATAATTACAAGTCAGCCCTCCATAGATTTGGAACAACTATCCTCTCACGGTCTGGTCAAGCATCAAAAATTTACTTTACGTATAAATACTTATGCTTAAGGCATTATTTTGGCTTACAGACAGCAGAGATTATGCCAATTCTATAGTTGACACAACAAAATGATAGAATACAATAAATTCATATAATAAAAAAAAATTCTATCAATAAATCAAGCCTTTGGTTTCATTGTCATTCTTAGTTGATTTATTTTTAGTAAAATGGGACACTTATCTGTTATTAGGAGGCGACTCACGAGTGGCAAGAGAATTGTATTGTAAAATGTGAGCGATGTCAGTCAACAGCCTGTGCTGTAACATAAGCAATAAACAAGTGCCACTAATAAAATTTATTTTACAATACTAACATAGTAGAATTACCAACACCTTATTTTCATCATTGATTCTTGTTTTTGGATATTAATGAAATTATGAAAATATAATTGGATACAACATATTACATACATATTTTAGCAGAATTCCTTTAAGGGAAATCAGGTATTAAGGTTGTATCATGTTAAACTTTTCAAAAAATACATTAAAATTCATCAATCCTACCTAGGGATTGACTGACGATGAACTACTAGAGAAATTATCAGATGTAGATAGGTGTAACTAAGGACCTCCCATTTTGATGGAGGAATTCAATCACACTCTTCAGAATTTGAAGAATAAAAGAGAAACTGGGGTCAATGAGATACCAGCTGAATTGCTTCTGAAGAGAAACAATAGAAGCTATTCTAGCTCTATGAATTATTCTGGAGAGAAGTAGAGACATGAATAATCAAACGGTATTGCATTCTATATGTATATATATATATATATATATATATATATATATATATATATACATGTACAGTTTTGAACCCACCTCATTTTCGTCATCTCCTGGGTAGGATCGATGGACATTTGAAGAAAAATTTAAAAAAAAAAAAAAAAAAGCAAAGGAAATGGAAATATTAGAATTGGAAACATTGTTCTTAAAAAAGTGAAGGAGTTTTGTTACCTAGGGGGTATCTTTACTGAACACAATGATAGTAGAGCTGAAGTCAATAGAAGAATAGAATTTGCTAAACAAGCATATCAAAGCAAAAGCATATAAGCATGGATACCAAAAAAATTTGCTATGTCTTTCGTATGGAGTGTACTGTTTTATGGGAGCAAAAGTTTGGCTCTCCACAAAAGTGAATATAATAGATTGGAAGCAATGGAAATGTGGATCAGGCGTAGAATCACTAGAACAAGTTTGACTCAAAACAAAATCCAACATGGACGTTTTCAATTAGGTGAGAGAGAGAAAAAATCTTTTAAAGCCATGGAAAACTGGAGAGAGAAATTTCTTGGACTTCATTACCGAGAAGGCCTAAAAAATCCTATTTCGAAGACATCAAGCATCTTAAGGATTTGGGTGAGTATAGTAATATGAAAAGAGCAGCTTCCGATAGAGCACTATGGATGGTTGCAAACACAAGATCATGATGTTCCAGGTAATGATGAAATTGAGTTCTGTGTATGTGTTTAAAAGATTAAATTTGATAATGCCTGAAATCAGGGTAGTTGAATTGGGGAGGGGGGTTAGAGAGGAATTTTGAAAGTTCTAATCGTCTCCATTATTATGAGTTGGACCAAAAAATTGTATTTAACCAACCATATTGTAAATGTACTGTTCTATAAATATCAATTTATACACTTTTTCTCTATCTTAAATCTTAACTGAGATATTTGAATCTTTTAATATTCAGCCTATAAGGCTTTACTCTAAATAGTTTTAAACGGATCTTTATGATGCGAGATACATGGGAATACACTCATTGATGATTGTTAGAATTCAGTAATAAACTGGGATTATCTTTTACTTAACACAAATATATTTTTATAACCAACATAACATCACAAGAATAGAAAAAAGGTTACATCAAGTCATGTGTTACTACCTAGCAACACATGATATAAAAAATAATTTAATAGGATGAAGGTAGACAAGTTTGATTTCCTTCAATGATGTCATCCCTTAAGATTCTACCTTCTTGAATCGTAAATGTTTATTTGGAATAAACAATACTTGGTGTATGAATGAACTGTTTCAACAATAAATATAGGGGGATAGGGGAGTTAAATGGAGGGGGATGCAAAAATTCAAAATATCCCTTTGGACATATAGATCAATCTATCTACACACACACACACACACATATATATATATATATATATATATATATATATATATATATATATATATATGGGTTGTTCGATAATTAATGTCATTTTTTTTTCATATTTTTCAAAATGAATTTATTTTTATGAACTACAACATTAATCAATGATATATTGACCATTTTGTTGGATTACCTTTTGCCATCTTTCAGAGAATTAAAAAATTGGCGATTGGCCAGTTCAGGGCGTTTTTTCTTGATTTCTTCTTTCAGTTTCGGTAGTTTACGACAGTAGACATTCGAATCAATAGTTTGATTTCTTGGAAGCAACTCGAAGTTTACTATACCCTTGTAATCCTTGTAACACACAGAAAGAATAATCTTTTTTTGGTGAATATCGGCTTTGGATGTCGATTGTGGGGGCTCATTTTGCTTGGTCCATGATCTTCTTCGGACTACGTTATCGTAAACAACCCATTTTTCATCACCCGTTATGATTATTTTTAAAAATTGGTCCTTTTCGTTAAGATTCAGCAAAGAGTCGCATACGTTAATGCGTTTGGTGAGGTGGAAATCCTTTAATTCGTGAGGAACCCAAACATCCAGTTTGTTTACGTAACCAAAAGTGCATGTAAATGGTTGAATTCGATATGTCGAGCTTCTCTGCTATCTCTTGAGTTGTCATACGCCGGTTGGTTTCGATTAACGCCTTTATTTTGTTGTCATCAGTAGTGGTTGGACGACCAGTATGCCGTGCATCTTGCACATTAAAATTTCCAGAGCGAAAGCGAGCAAACCAACGCTGACACTGGTGATCAGTAAGACAGTCCTCACCATAAACTTCACATAATTTTTTCCGAGTTTGTAGCGCATTTTTGCCCTTTCGGAAGTGAAACAATAAAATATGCCGATAATGCTCTCTTTGATTGTTCATTTTCAACTGAATTTTTAACCAACTTGTTGTTTACTAATCAGACATCTAGACATAGTCCAAAGTCTAATCTTTAAAATAGTATATTATAATCAAAGCCATGCAATCAATACTACCTGAAATATGCATTTCAAACAATCTTATCAGAAAAAACGACATTAATTATCGAACCACCTTTTATATATATATATAATTGTGTTGATTTTTTTCGACCAGGTTATATTTATATATGGCGTTGTTATTATTTTTTGGAGTTTTGGACAATGTTGGTGAAAAAATATTAGTTTATGCCAATATTTCGTGAATATTTATTTACTCTTCTTCAGGGCTAAGAAGTACAGGTACTACTTTATATATATATATATATATATATATATATATATATATACATATTGCACATTGTTATTAGAGTGTAACAGATAGTGTTTGTGTTAATTCTACTTTCCAAGACTAAAGATACTTAAAAGCTATTGTGCATCACTGTTGTTCCTTAGTTTACATTAGGAGTCCTAAGTATAACCTCATGTTTGTTATAATTGGCTTGGTCACTGCCTTATGCTTTGTATTACTATAGTATATTGTCTTTTGTTTGTTGAACTATGTTTTAACTATTGATATGCGTTATTATAATTATTGTTATATTATTTTTTATTAAAGCTATTTTATGTAGTAATAAAATTGATATATTATTGTTATTTCACTATGTTACTTTTGTTATTGCTATGTGTTATCACAGTTATTGTTATATTATGTTAAAGCTATGTTCAAGTTATATTAAAGTTACAATGTTATTGTTATTTAATTTATTATTATGCTACAATTAATTATTGTAGTGTTTTGTTACAATTATTGCTATTTTACTATGTTTTGTATACTTGTTAATTCAACAGGAAATTCAATTTTTTCTTTTTTAAAGATTTCATCTAATTCTAAACCTACATTTATATATTTTGATACTCTTTCACCATCACGTTCTGCTGGATATAAAGCTGATTTTATTGCATATAGAAAACATTTTTCATCATTATTTTTAACATTGATTATAGCTTTTTTATCTTTAATCTTTTTAGGCAAATCAATATATGAAGACCCAGAAAATGAATTATGATAATTAACACACAATTCTAAATTATTTATTGAGTACAAAGCCCAACCCAATTGTTTTCTTTGAAATTCTTGAATTTCCGTCGTTAATTTATTTGTAGATCTTTGAAAATATTCTTCTAAATCTGTTGTTCTTAATATAACCTCGTTTTTAGTTTTAATATTAAATTCTTGTACTTCTTCTTTTCTTACAAAACTAGAATGAAATCTTATATTAACTTTTAATGATCTGTTGGGTATTAACATGTTTTTAATTTTTGTAATTACGAGGTCTTTAATTTGGTCGAAAAATTCTTATGGTTCAACAATATTATCTACATTATTAATTTCAAATGTTTGTATTCTAGATTCGAAGGCGGTTTTCTTTCTATAAATATTTGGTTTATTAAAATCATAATCAATGAAATTATCTTTAAAGTTTTTCTGAAAATGATAACGTTTTATTGCTTCATTTCTTTGTTTTAATATTTCATTTCTTCGTTTTATTCTATCATCTTTTGTATATGTACTTACAAAATCAAAATCTTTGAAATTTTTAATATATTTACTTTGTTCCCTTTTAGCTTCTAAATTCTATTTTGAGTTGTCGATTTTTTTAAATGTTAGAATTGTATTGTTATCGTTATTAACAATATTATTATTATTGTTGTTATTAACATTATCATTATTATCATTGTTGTTATTAACATTATCATTATTATCATTGTTGTTATTAACATTATCATTATTATCATTGTTGTTATTAACATTATCATTATTATCATTGTTGTTATTAACATTATCATTATTATCATTGTTGTTATTAACATTATCATTATTACCATTATTACCATTAATCAAATCAATGAGTTGTTGCTTCCTTAACTTTGAATAACCTCTAAGGTTTAATTCTCTAGCTCTTGCTTTTAACTCATTTACTTTAAAAGAATGTAAATTGTTGTTAATGTTGCTAATTAAATCAATGAGTTGTTGCTTCCTTAACTTTGAATAACCTCTAAGGTTTAATTCTCTGGCTCTTGCTCTCAGCTGGACTAACTTATAACTTTGTAGCATGTTGATTTCCATCTTTATTTAGTAAGGAGAAAATCTTAGTTTATTTAATATAATAAAAAAACATTAGATTTAAAAAAATTAAAATATATTTAACAATTTTCCTTTTCTCTATTACACATTTTTCTTTGTTGATGCTTCTTTAAATAAATTTGAGATACATATTTTCCACAATCACATTGAACTTTTTGAAGTATTTTTTCTTTATTGTTTTGATAATATTTCTTCGCATTCTCATTATATTTTTCTTTATACTTAGCATGATAATTTTGAAAATATTCACGTATTTTTTCTCTATTATTTTCAACATACTGTCTTATCTTATCTTTATTGTTATTGTAGTAATTTGTTTTCCACTGAATATAAATACAAGCTTTACAAGTATTACGATAACCACTTTTCAATCTTTTATCAACGGCAAATAATTCTTCGCTTTTTATTTCATGACATTTATTGCAAGTTTTAGTTATTATATTGTTTTCGTCTTCCATTTATATATAAAAAAATTTAATAAGTTTTTAATAAATTAACGTTCAACATCATAAGAAAATTTTCTTTTTAAAAGTAAACCATAATGGTTTGTAATATTTTTAACCCTGTTAATTTATAATTTTTTTATTTTATAATTCTTTTAAGTTTTAGTTTTAAAAAGTATATCAATCCATTATTTTTAAAACTTGAACAATAATGGATTGATATACTTTTAAATTATCTAAAACAAACATTTTATTTTTTTATTAAATTTTTTTATATATAAATAAAAGTAAATCAAAATGAGTAACAAAATCGAAGAGATAAAAAATAAGCTCAATATGATTAATGTAAACAAATGTTTTACAAAATTAACAGATTTTAAAAAGAAAGCTTATACCATTTCAAATCCTGAAATTATTGAAACTAAGTATGGTCAAAAAGTAGCAATATGGTTAGATAATAAATTTAAAGTAATATTACCTGATAAATATGCAAATGTATGTTTGGAAGACGAAAATGTCTTAAAAAGCCTTTCTAGTTTCAAATTTTTTTATTGGGGTAAAAATCAACGTGGCGATCATTTTCTACATGAAATTGAGTTTGTTTAAATCTATAACTTTAATCTTTTAATTTCTTTAATTTTTGTATTTTTATAATTTTTAATTTTAATTTTAATTTCTTTAATTTTTGTATTTTTATCATTTTTAATTTTAATTTTAATTTTTAAATTTTTAATTTTTAAATTTTTTATTTTTAATTTTAATTTTTAAATTTTTAATTTTTTGATTTTTAATTTTTAATTTTAATTTTTAGATTTTTAATTTTAATTTTTAAATTTTAATTTTTAAATTTTTAATTTTAATTTTTTAATTTTTTAATTTTTAATTTTAATTTTTTAATTTTTAAAATTTTTCTCAACTATCTGTTTTTCTTAGGGATAGTTTTGGGACACAGCGTTAGGAACCGCATTTCTATACTACTTATATCAAGAAGGATAGACTCAGGTAGAACCAGGGACCATTGTACGAGCCTATTTCAAGAAGTACTATTATCGCATATATACCACAGCCCCGGGGTTGGGTCCCTCAAGGATCTAGGGGCTCCTCACTTGATCACCACCGTTTGCTCTAATCAAGGTGCAAATGTAGTTGTGAGGCTTCAGCTCGGAACGCGCAAATGTGACCTTTTGGTGGATACAGGCGCGTGAATTTCACTCTTGAAGTGGCCCGTATCTGGAGTAAGGACGGAAACCACGGGGATAAGGGCTACTGGGGTGACCGGAAGCCCGCTCAAGGTCTTGGGACAGCAGAGGGTACAATTGAGCTATGGAGGAAGGGCCACCCATCATATATTCGTTATCGTGGAAGTAGACCTCCCTTATGATGGGATAATGGGGATGGATCTTCTGGATAAGTTAGGAGCCAGGGTAGATATTCCCAAGAAGAGAATAGAGGTCTGTAGTGCGGGGGACAAAAGTGGAAACAGAGAAATCAGGGTGGTACAAAAGTAAGGCAAGGATGGGATAGTGAAGAGTGTGTCAAAACCAGAAGTCCTTGGGAATAGAAGTAATGGTCCCATTAGGGTATTAAGCAGCAATGTGCTTAACGGGAAACTACAGGCGAACGCGGTAGTCCCGAAGAAAAAGAAGGCACCTCCTTGGTCGGAAGGGTTGCTGAAGGTGAAGGTAACCGGAATCCCGGATAGTATAGCTATGCTGGAGACCGGCGAGAGGCTCCTGGAGGAAGGGCTACGAGTAGCTCGAGTAGTAGGTCTAGTCGATAGAGGGTACTTATGGACCAAAGTCGTGAACCGCACCGATAGAACTCTGAGAATAAAGGGGCGCCAGGTGATCGGCACAGTGTACCCAGTTGAAGAAGAGGCGGCCGAAATAGGAAGGTGAAATCTGTGAGGAAAAGCCGCGGAAATAAGTTAGAGGAATATCTTCTTGAGAATTTAGACTCCGCGGATCGGAATATACTAATGGTGGAGCTCTTGAAATTTGAATCGTTGTTCGCTCCCCTAGGGCAAGGAAGTGGAGGATGTACGGCTCCGGTTGAGCATAGTATTGATACGGGCGATGCGCGTCCTATAGCAAGGAGACCATATCGGGTGCCAGTCCATCTCCGAAAGGAAATGGAACAGCAAATAGTCAGCCCGAATCGTGTCGTTTACGGACGGGATGTCCGGGCATTATTTGACTGCGACACCAGCTTTAGGCGCAGTTCGGGGGACGATGTTGTCGATTAGTCAAAGAGATTGGCTGCAGGTCTGTAGGAAGCGCGGTCGGTGGTACTGAAGTCTTCCAAGAAGGCCCAACAAATCAACAAGAGTCACTGCCTTACCGAGTAGCCATCATGACAGTATGTCATAATAATCAAGGAGAATTTGCTAAAAAAGAAGAACCGAGGCTCATATGATGAAATAACTAGACAAAAAATGGCATTATAAGTTTCGTAAGGTATCACAACAATAATGTGGTGATTCAGCTTCGACTCAGCATGGTGCCGAAAACGTGCAGCAGGCTAAAAGGTGTAATTCTGTAGAAAAAAAGAAGATACTAATATACCAAGAATACGTTGTAGCCCCGAATAATAAATGTATGGGCAGAGTGCACAGGTCAGTTGAAAATATGTGTAAGCCCAGAATGAGCATTTGATATCAAACAAATGGTATTCACCATTTTTGGGATGCAAAATTATTCAATGTGATGTAATTATGTATTATTATGGAATAATAATGTTCTATTTGTAGTTTGTGAATAAAAATAATTTTAAAAAATCTTAATTCACTTATAATGGACCCGTGCCCTTCCATTCCCACTGCCCCAATTTTGGGGCGGGGGCAAAACCCCCTCTAGGGGGTGTTTTTGAGTTGATACTTTGCATGGTACTATTGGGCTAACTTATAGTGTACGGAGTTTAAACCTGAAATATTAATTTTTGAAAAGTTGGGATGAAATGGGTTAAATAAGCTGACAGCCCCTCCATAAATTAGAGAAGAGAAAACATGTAATATCCATTGAGTTTAACTTTAGTTAATGATACCTTCAAAATCTTTTGTTCTTTTATCTCTTTTATTATTTTCAATTTTAAAATCTTCCAACATCGATTTAGTTGCTTCATAATAACTACATCATTATTATCTTTCCTTTCTGATACGTTAACGAGTCTTCGTTTATTAAAACCAACATAACTTTTAGTAAATGTAAATAAGGAAGCAATTATTTCATTGACTTTAGCTTTTAATTCATTCTTTAATTTATTATTAAAATCATTTTTTAATTCATTCTTGAATTTATTTCCATCATCTTTTAATTTTGTTTGGAATGTTAAAATTTCTGTCCTAAAATAATTTGAAAGTTCTTCTACAATATCATTTTTTAATTTTGTATCATCATAATTAATAGAACCTGAAAGTTCTTCTAAAATATCATTTTTTAATTTTGTTTCATCAATATTATTAGATTCTGGAAAAATAATTTGATTTCCTAAAACATAAAATTTTATAATAACTGTTGAATAAGAATCAATTTCTGTCTATTTATTACATTCAACATTTCTTTAAAATCCATACCTTTAGAAAACATTTTAAGAACTAATAAACATAAATGACCACATATTGGAGGATCATCGATATTTTGTATTTGGTCTTCATTATATATTAAATTATCTTTTCCCAAATATTCAACTAGTTCTTTAGATGGTTGAAGATTTCCATAAGAATTAAAATAATATTTTCTGTTTAAATATTTACAATATGCTACCCAGTGGATACCATTTCCAAATGAATTATCGATATTGTTTTATCATGTCTTATTTGTTCTTCTAATACTTTCTGTTTATGTTTTGAATCTATTACTGAACTTGCAACAGCACTTGCTCCTCCGAGTAATGCGCCTAAAGCTCCTAAACCCGCAAATATTAATGGAAGTATTCCTACATCTTTTTCATTTTCTCTCAGTTGATTATAAGTCAAAGTAATTCTTACACCTTTTTTATCTTTTAAGTTCTTCTCAATCTTATTAATTTGTCTTTCTGTTAGTGAAATTTTATATGTACCTTTCGTTGTTTGAATTGTTGCATCCATTTTCTTTTTTAGAGCATTAGCTATTTTAGGTTTTTGATTATCTGTAAAAGAAATTTTATATGGTTTATAACAAGTCATGATTTTTTCTGTATTTATTAAGATTAAAATTTGATATTATTGAAATATATCAAATTCATTATTTTAGTATAAACCCATTCCTAATTTTCTTTTAATTTGCATTGCATTTGAAGTTAAATAGGTGGCAGCTCTTTCTTCTATGTCTGCATCTTTCGAAATTACTCTTTCCCGTGCTTTGTTTTCTAATATTTTATCTGCGATATGTCAGTCAGATATTTCTTTTTGATCTCTATAATGTATATCTTGAACTTAACAAGCTTCATCCAATTTATTAATTGGTTGGTTGCCTCTATCTAATCTTTCATCTAACCTTGTTCCTGGACCGCAATAATTATATCCAGGAATATGAATTTCAAAATTTAACTTATTTTATATTTTGTTAAACAATCCCGAACCAACTGTTTCATCATTTATAATCTTTTTCGGTAGAGCACTAACAAGTCTTATAAGATATTCAGTTCCTTTTTTATCATCAATATTTGTTTCTAAGAGATTTGTTAAAAATCTGATGATTTCTACTTTTTCATTATGGAAATTATTGTCTCCAGCTAGTTCAGATGCTAATATCAAATTCAATCTGGAAATTAATTCATTTAAATTATTTATGTATAAAACAGAATGTTGATTATAATTAACAATTCCTTTTCCTGTAAAAGAAGATTTCATTTCTTCATAAATTGGGTTTTAAAGTTTTTTATATTTTACTGACTGCGGAGTTTTAGGTCTATTGCTAGCTGGATTATTATTTTGATACAAAGCATTAGTTTTAATTAACAATTCTTTATAAATTTTGAAATCGTCATCTGTAAATTGTTTTCCCCCTTTTTTAGTAAATAAATTTTTGTAATCTTGAGTTAAAAATATCCATAGTCCCTTTGTATTTCTTACCTAAAACTTCTAAATCATCATCTTCTATTTCAACTTTACTATCTCCAAGTTTAAACTGTTGATTCTCATAAGAAATTGAAAATTTTTTATCAGTTATTGAGAAATGCTGAGATGGTATAGAACCTATTTTCACTTTTTTCAATATCACCAGTTATTGGAGCATATTCTTTAGTTTTAGAATCTTCTCCAATTATTCTTTGTTGTCGAGCATTTTTAAATTTTTTAATTAAATCATTTTCTATTTTCTGAAGTTCTTTCGTTTTTTCAACTCCTTGGGGAGATCTTTTACTTTCCATTCATAAAGTATAAAAAGTTAAAGTAGTTTAAGTAGTTAAAATAGTTAAGCTTGTATTAAACTTAAATATACAATATTATTTACATTTTTATTATTCAAAAGTTCTTGCCTCTCATTATTTATTGTAATGTTTATTTTTTAAAATTTTGTGAGTTCCTTTCTTGATCGGAACATAAAATATTTCCGATGGTCTTTCTGATATTTTAGAACCATATGAAACATTTGGGAAAAAGGAATATATGATATCAGTTTCCTCATGTGAATGTTCATCAACAATATGATTCACTAAACTCGGTTCCACTAAATTACAATAAATTTCTATTACAACAAACGGCCTTAGTTTTGGTATATTTTCTCCTTTAATAACAGCTTTACTCTCGTAATATATTTTCTCATATACAGTTTCAAAACCTAAAATCTTCCTGAAATTTTTGCTTATTGAAAAATCAATAGGTGAATAAATTTCCCATAAAATCAAGATTTATCATAAAGATTCATAAAAAAATGAGAATGATATGTGTTCCAAATCCTTTGAGGTGTGTTATTGTTGGTGAAAGTAATTCAGGCAAAACTACATTATTGTTAACTTTTATTTATAATAAAGACTGGATAAATTATGATTATTTGTATGTATGTAGTAAATCTTTAAAACAAGAAGTTTATCAAAAAATGCAAGAAATATTCCAAAATATATCAGATGAACTCAATGAAGAAATTGGATTCTTTTACAGCGATATCCAGGAAATGCCTAATGTAGATGAGTGTAAAGATAATAGTTTGGTAATTTTTGATGATTGTGTTTTGGAAAATCAAGATATAATTAAAGAATATTTTGTTAGAGGAAGACATAAAAATATTTCATGTTTCTATCTAAATCAATGTTATTCTCGATTAGATCGACAATTTATCAGGAATAATGTAAATTTCTTATGCATTTTTAAACAATCAGATCATTACATGGATTTATTATATAAAGATTTTATTGGAAATGATTTTGAGACAAAACAAAAATTTAAAGAATTTTGTAATGATTGTTGGAAACATGATTTTGAATTTATATCTTTAAACTTAAATAAAAAGAAGAAAAATGGTAAATGTATGTTTAAGTTTGAACAGGTTCTTGATAAGGAAAAGGAAGAAAAATAAAATAGAGAATACAAACCTAATTCATTGATAAAATTGGTATGTGATGTATATTTTTAAAGGGTAGCGATTCACTACCCTTCAACTTTTCCTTCTTTAGATTTTTTATCATAATAAATAGATAGTGGAAATTGGGATGAGATTTCTGAGCTCTTAGAAAATAAACAATATTTTTTTATAAGGTTTCAGAATCAATTAAACTGGAAAACACTTTCACAATTTTATAAATTTACTACAGAGGAATTGGGAATGTTTGCAAATAAAGTAGATCGGAAAAAAAATTCTCAATATCAGAAATTGTCTCAAGAGGATTTAGAACATTATGGTCCTATTCTGAATTGGAGGTTGATTTCTAAGTTTCAAAATCTGTTGGATTCTACTATTCTAAAGTTTCAAGATAGAATAGATTGGGAAATTATTTTTGAAAGAATGGATATTTCTAATAAGTTTAAAACGGATCATTACAAAATCTTCAAGGAATATTATAAAAGGAAATATTCTGTAAGTGAAATACCAAAACTTATAACTTACTTAAACATTTATGAATGATTTTTATTTACAATAAATGGAGTATTCAAAGTATTATAGTGACATAGAGAAACAACAATATAAACATTTTTTACCATCAAACAATACTGAACTAAATTTAAATAAAGAGAATCAAAGAATAGAATTCTTAATCGATGTTGGGGATAATTTTACTAGTTCACAATTTCGGTTTGTTATTTCAGGTTCTTTCAATGCTAAAGATGGTGAGCGTTATGGAATGAACTCGGGAACCAAATTAATAGATAACTTTATTCCTTTCTTATTTTGAAGTATAGAAGTGAAAAAACATAATAAATTAATTGATAGAATTGAATGTCCTGGTATTATAAGTACTGTCAAGCATACAACTTCACTATCTCAGGATGAAACTTTCGATAAATTGAATGGTGCAGTAATATGTGATCATAAATATGGAAAATTTAATTATTGTGGAAACGTAAACGATATAGGATTAGGATTCTTTGGGAGTATAAACATACCAATATACAAAGCAGGATTTTTAATAACATTTATTAGAAATTCTGATGATGATGCAGCATGACTATCACTTCAGGCAGAAAATAAGTCTTATGCGCCCGAAGGTAAAATTTACATAACTGATTTCTATTTACGTGTTCCTATCATAGAGTATTCAACACCTTCTAAAATTGAATTAATTAATGAAATGATCAAGTTTGGAGGAACTCAAGAATTTTTGTTTAAAACTTGGGAATGTATTGAGAAAACTGGTATTGTAGGGTCAAATTTTAGTTACAATATAACTAATATTCATAGAAATATCGATAAGCTGAAATTTGTAATTGTTGGATTTCAAACAGCGAGAAGAAATGATCAAAAGAAAGATCCTTCTAAATTCGATCATGTTGATGTAAGAAATATCCGAATTAAAATTAATGATACATATTATCCAGATGAAATGCTTAATTTAGATATTAAAGAAAGTACTTATGCTTTGTTATATGAAATGTACAAGGATTATAATAGAGCATATATCAGAAATGGGAATATTCTTTATAGCCCAAGTGATTTTATAAAACATAGACATAGATTTCTATTTTTATGTGTTATAGATGTTAGAAAAGGATCTGTTAATATTTCACAGAGTAAAAATAATATTATTGTGAACGTTGATTTTCATAATGTAGTACCTGGAGGTAAAAACCATATAGAATTTCTCTTACAGATAATCTTCTTCTTCTTCTTCTTCTACCTCCATCGTGCCAATAAGCGTGGAGGGGCTGCCTCAGTCCACTATGCCCAGCTGGGTCTGTCCGCCGCTAGTCTCCTCATCTCTGGCGCGGTCTTGCCCGGCGCCATATTCCCCGGCCGGCTTGAACGGGCGTCATATTCCAGTAGCCCACCAGTACTCGGGGTGTCCTTCTTTTGCAGATTTTCCATATTTCGTCCATCACTATAATGGACAACAATGGACTAAGGCTGTCCCCTTGTTTGACTCCCTTGTAGAAGCTAAGTGGAGGAGACTCCTTTCCATTGAGTCTCACAACTCCTTTTTGGGTCTTGATACGCCGACTTTATGGCACTAATGAGGTTATGTGGCACAGACTTGCTAACAAGAGCGTCCCATATCTCTTGCCGTGGGACAGAGTCAAATGCAGATTTCAAATCCAGAAAGGCCAGATAGACATTCCTCCCTCTGTCCCATGCCTTCTCCACTATCATTCGGGCCAAGAATATATGGTCCTGGGTCTGCATGCCCGGTCTAAAAGCAGCCTGTTCTTCCTCAAGATCCCCCTCTACTATTTTCCTTAGTCTCTGCTCAAGGAGTCTGGTGTATAGCTTATACACCACAGAAGACAAGCATATATGCCTCTAATTTTCGCACTCAGCTTGACTGCCCTTCTTGTAGATTGGGATGATTATATTATTCTCCCAATCATTTGGGATTCTCTTTTCGTCCCATATCTTTTGAAAGAGGGCTTGTAGGCACTTCCTTAATTCCTGTCCCTTACAGATAATCAAAAACCTAAAATAGCTAATGCTCTAAAAAAGAAAATGGATGCAAAAATTCAAACAACAAAAGGTACATATAAAATTTTACTAACAGAAAGACAATTAAATAAGATTGAGAATAACTTAAAAGATAAAAAAAGGTGTAAGAATTACTTTGACTTATAATCAACTGAGAGAAAATGAAAAAGATGTAGGAATACTTCCATTAATATTTGCGGGTTTAGGAGCTTTAGGCGCATTACTCGGAGGAGCAAGTGCTGTTGCAAGTTCAGTAATAGATTCAAAACATAAACAGAAAGTATTAGAAGAACAAATAAGACATGATAAAGCAATGGAATCAAAGAAAGGTGGAAAGATTAAAAAAAATAAATAAATAAAAAAAAAACCATTATCTAATTTTGATATTGAAGAATTGGTTAAGAAGCTTAAAATAAAATATTTTAGAGGAGTTTTTATGAGAGATGAGCTCCCAAAATATCCTAGAATAACTGAATGTGGAATTGTTAATATCGATAATTCATTTGGAAATGGTATTCACTGGGTAGCATATTGTAAATATTTAAACAGAAAATATTATCTTAATTCATATGGAAATCTTCAACCATCTAAAGAACTAGTTGAATATTTGGGAAAAGATAATTTAATATATAATGAAGACCAAATACAAAATATCGATGATCCTCCAATATGTGGTCATTTATGTTCATTAGCTCTTAAAATGTTTTCTAAAGGTATGGATTTTAAAGAAATGTTGAATGTAATAAATAGACAGAAATGGATTCTTATTCAACAGTTATTATAAAATTTGGTGTTTTAGGAAATCAAATCATTTTTCCAGAATCTACTAATATTGATGAAACAAAATTAAAAAATGATATTGTAAAAGAAATTTCAGGTTCTATTAATTATGATGATACAAAATTAAAAAATGATAATGTAGAAGAACTTTCAAGTTATTTTAGGACAGAAATTTTAACATTCTAAACAAAATTAAAAGATGATGGAAATAAATTCAAGAATGAATTAAAAAATGATTTTAATAATAAATTAAAGAATGAATTAAAAGCTAAAGTCAATGAAATAATTGCTTCCTTATTTACATTTACTAAAAGTTATGTTGGTTTTAATAAACGAAGACTCGTTAACGTATCAGAAAGGAAAGATAATAATGATGTAGTTATTATGAAGCAACTAAATCGATGTTGGAAGATTTTAAAATTAAAAATAAAAAAAGAGATAAAAGAACAAAAGATTTTGAAGGTATCATTAAAGAGAGATTTGAAGAATATAAAACATGATTAAGTGAACAAAATTAAAAAGAAGTAGAACAACTGAATGCTCATTACGGTGATATCATATCACAAATAGTGCGAGACGAACTTCATGAAATTATAATTAAAGAAATAGAAAAAAATGGAATACGAATGGAAGGTTAAATTAAAGTAATATTTTTATACTTAATAAATGGTACTTATATATTGTGTAACATGTAAGAAACAAACAGAAACGAAGGATTTTCATGAAGAAGTTTCTAAAAATGGAAAACTTATGGGTATAGGAATTTGTGAAAGTAAAAAGAATACTTTTTTAGGTCAAAAAATGAAAAATAAAAAAAAAAAACGAGTGTAAGAGAAGGAATAATTGAAGAAATTCATAAACCAGTTAGAAGAAATTTTGAAAGAACAAAAATGATAACTCTAGGAATGAACGATCTTTGGCAAGCTGATTTAGTTGAAATGGATACTGGAAGTTTAAAAGGAATATTTAAAATTAATAAAGGATTTAAATATATTTTAACTGTAATAAATACATTTTCTAAATCTGCTTGGGCTATTCCTATTAAAGATAAAACTGGTAAATTAGTAACTGAAGGATTGAAAAGTATTTTAAGCAATAAAAATAAACACAAAAATTTACAAACAGATAATAAAAAGAATTTTATAATAAAGATTTTCAAAATTTAATTAAAGAATTGAATATTAATCACTATTCTAGTTATAGTGAAATAAAAACTGCATTTGTTAAAAGATTTAATAGAACTTTAAAAGGTGAAATGTGGAAAGAATTTTCTAAGAGAGGAAATTATAATTGGATAGATATTTTAGATGAATTAATTAATGAATATAATAATTCTTATCACAGCATATATTGAAGAATTAAATATGAATAAGGATTTTTTAAATTATAAATGAAGAAGGAAAGATTTAATGATCTCATAACTATTTATGAAATACCTAATTAATGTAGAATTCATTTTAATTTAATTGATAATCAGAGGTTTAAAATGAGAATAATTGACTTAAAAAAGATATTTAAAAACATATGTTAATAAAAATAATTCTAAAACAATGGAAGAACTGAAAAGTAAGAAAATTTCCAATTTGCGAAAAATCTGTAAAGAAAAAACTATCAACTGATAGTTTAGAGAAACTGAGAAAGCAGGCATTAATCGATTTAATATTACAAAACATTAATGATAATTATAATGAAGAAAAATAAAGTAATAAAAATATTGGTGCATTAAGACGTTTAGGAAGTAAGTATATAGTAAAAAATTATTACAATATGAAGAAATCTGTTCCAATTAACTTAATAGAAGAAAAAATGAGAGAATCTCAGGAAAATAAAATAGAAGAAAATTTAATTCGAGAAGATATGAATTTTGAAGAAAATATGGATTTTCATGATGAATTAAGTAATAAAAATATTGGTGAATTAAGACGTTTAGGAAGTAAGTATAAGGTAAAAAAATATTACAACATGAAGAAATCTCTTCTAATTAACTTAATAAGAGAAAAAAATGAAAGAATATCAGGAAAATAAAATAGAAGAAAATTTAATTCAAGAAGATATAGATTTTCAATAAAATATAGAATCATGTTACAAATGTGGAAATAAAATTGTATTAAATGATAGATGTTATTTCTGCGAGCCAGAAATCAAAAGTAAACATGATAGAAAATCATACAGACTTAATAGATTTCGTAAAAAAATATTGAATTTAATAGAAAATGGTAATGATAGAGGTAAAATTGAACAAATATTTGAAACTTTTATTAATAGTTGTAAGTGTAAATATATACCATATAAATATTTAATCAAAAAGATTGCAGAGTATTTAAAAATAATTAATAATATCAAAATTAAGGAAACTAAGAGAAATGTAAAAATATGGAGTCGGTTTGTTGATAAAATTGAAATGGAAAAACGATTTCGAGAGAATATTTTAAAACAGACGATCGTGTAAAATTTTGCAAGATTTTAAAAACTTCATTCCTAATAAATGGATGAATTAAACCCTTTAAAATTTTGTCAAATCTGTTGTTTAGAAAGTGTTTTAAATAACCGCTGTTATAATTGTTATCCACCAAAAATAAATCCTCATAGCAATTTTAAATATAGACAGAGATATTTTCATAAGCATATATTACAGTTAATAGATAAATATGAAGACATAATTAAAATTGAAGAAGTATTTGAAGTTTTTAACGAAATTTATAAAGGAAAAGCTTTGCCATATAAATATTTTATTGCAAAGATAGCAGATTTATTAGAAATTGAACATAATATTCCTATACGTAACTCAAAAAGAAATATGATATTGTGGAATAAATTTTTAGAGATGAAGCCATTTGAGATAATTGAAAAGAAAAAACAATTTAGAGAATATATTTTAAGTCAATTTTAATATATTTTTTATGATGAAACATTTGCAGGATTTTCAGGATTTTTAAAGATTTCATTTGTAATAAATGGAAGCTGAACTGAGAATCCAAACTCTTAAACAACTTCGAGATTATTGTAAATCTCAAAATATTAAAGGATATTCTAATAAAAATAATAATGAACTTATAAATTATATTGTTGATGAAATAGAGAAAAATAAATTTATAAACGAATTCAATTTTGATTCTAGTTTGTTTTCTAAAACAAAACCTGACAAGGATTTTAATTTACAGACTACGAAACAGTTGAAAGAATATTGTAGATTACATAATATTAAAGAGCTTTCAAAATTAAAGATAGGTGAGGAGATTGATAGAGGATTTGAAAGTTAATCTTAATTTGTCTCTTATCTTCAGGAGAGAAGGTGATAAAAACTTATATACAGAAGTTAAACAATTTTCATTCAAAACACAAAATGAATTCATATTACAATCATCAGATCTAAATAAATTTTATGATAATGTTATCGGGAAAATGATGAAAGAAATGGATGATTTTAATGCTAAAGGTTCAGGATGGACACTTATGAGTATTGATAATTTAGAACTAAGAATTAATAAATATAATCCCTTAAGAGGTTCTTCATATATAGATTTACCTGAAAACATAAAAGCAAAAAATTCAATTATTAATATAAAAAATAAAGACAATAAATGTTTTATGTGGTCTGTTTTATCGGCAATTTATCCAGTAGACAAAGATCCTGTAGGAGTTATTAAATATGAATCGGTTAAAGATAAGTTGAATTTTGAGGGAATAAACTTTCCTGTTTCTTTTGCAGATATTAGTAAATTTGAAAAACTTAATAATATATCTATAAATGTTTATGGATATGAAGAATCTATTCACCCTCTAAGAATTACTAAAAAGATATTAGACAAACATGTGAATCTCTTTTATATTAAAGATGAAAAATGTGATTATTATTGTTAGATTAAGGATCTCTCTAGATTAGTCAAAGCGCAAGTAATTAATAAGAAAGTTATAATTTATCCATGTGAAAGAAGTTTAACATAATATTATTCATCTGAAATATTGCAAGAACATGAAGTTGTTTGTAAAAATAAAGCAGCTGTTAAAATTGAAATGCCTAGGAAAAATGAATATTTATATTTTAAAAACTATAACAAATCTTTGAGAGTACCTTTGATTTTGAATGTTTCACAAAGAAAATTGATACTTGTCAACCTTATCCAACTCATTCTTATACTATGAAATATCAAAAGCATGAACCAAACAGTTTTTGTTATTATGTAAAATATGAAAATGATGATTATAAACCGCCTGTAATATATAGAGGAGTTGATTGTGTTGATAAATTTGTAGAAATTATAAGAAAGGAAGTTGAAAATATTCAGGAGATATATGATGATGATAAACCGTTGAATATGAGTGATGAAGATGAAAAGCATTTTCTGAAAACTGATATTTGCCATATATGTGATAATGATATAGAAGGAAAGAAAGTAAGAGATCATGATCATTTAACTGGTAAATATAGAGGTCCAGCTCATGAAACTTGTAATTTAAATTATCAAAATCCTTCATTTGTTCCAGTATTTCTCCATAATTTGTCTGGTTATGATGCTCATCTATTTGTTAAAGCAATGGGAAAATTTGAAGAAGATATTGATGTAATTCCAAATACTGAAGAGAGATATATATCATTCAATCAAAAAGTTGGTGAATTGAAAATATGATTTATTGATTCATTTAAATTTATGGCTTCAAGCATAGATTCATTATCAACAAACTTACGAAAAATGCCGGAAGAATTAAAAGAGAAAATTAAAAATTATTCTCCCAAAATTAAAAAGTTAGAAGAATACATATTCTTGAAATATATTTTTAGGGAAACATCTAAATATTACAATGATCAGAGATTAGATTTGATTCCAAGAAAAGTTGAGTATCCTTATGATTATATTGATTCAGAAGAAAGATTTGAAGAAACTGAATTACCTCCAATTAAAGAATTTTATAATAAGTTGAATGATTGTGATATAAGTGAAAATGATTATAAACATGTAAAAAAAGTATGGAAACAATTTGAAATTAAAAACTTGGGACAGTATTCAGATTTATATGTTAACTCAGATGTATTAATATTAGCTGATATATTTGAAAACTTTAGAGATGTCTGTTTAAAAACTTACAAACTTGATCCAGCTTGGTATTTTACAGCTCCTGGATTATCCTTGGGATGCAATGTTAAAAACAACTGAAATTGAGTTGGAATTATTAAATGATTATGATATGATTTTAATGTTGGAAAAAGGAATCCGAGGAGGAATATCACAATTTTGTAATAGATATGCAAAAGAAAATAATAAATATATGAAAAACTTTGAAAAGAATCAACCATCAAGTTATTTAATGTATCTGGATGCTAATAATTTATATGGATGGGCGATGAGCCAATATTTACCTTATGGAGGATTCAAATGGGTTAATCCGAGTGAAATAGAGGGTTTAAAAGATGATTCAGAGAAAGGTTATATATTAGAAGTTGATCTTGAATATCCAAAAGAATTACATGATAGTCATTCTGATTTACCATTAGTTCCCGAGAACAGAATTCCAGATAATTCAAAACAGTCAAAGTTATTGACAACATTATATGATAAAGAAAGATATGTTATCCATTATAGAAATTTAAAGCAGTGTTTGGATATGGGATTAAAGCTAAAAAAGGTTCATAGAATATTAGAATTCAAACAATCAACTTGGTTAAAAAAATATGTAGATCTCAATACTGAAATGCGAACTCAAGCTAAGAATGATTTCGAAAAAGATTTTTACAAGCTGATGAATAATTCAGTGTTTGGTAAGACAATGGAAAATATAAAGAAGAGAATTAATGTAAAATTATGTAATGATTATAAGAAAGTTGAAAAATTAGTAGCCAAACCAAATTTCAAAGGTAGAACTATTTTTGATGAAAATTTAACAGCTGTTCATATGAATAAAAAAACGTTTTCTTTAATAAACCTATATATTTTGGTATGAGTGTATTGGATTTATCAAAGTATTTAATGTATGATTTCCATTATAAGATTATGAAACCAAAATATGGAAATGATATTAAGTTAATGTACATGGATACAGATAGCTTAACATATTTCATTAAAACAGAAGATTTTTATGGGGACATGAAAGATATGATTGAGTTATTTGATACTTCATATTACCCTGTTGATAATAGATATAATATGCCTAGAATTAATAAGAAAGTATTAGGAAAAATGAATGATGAAAATAATGGATTAATTATGAAAGAATTTATAAGATTAAGATCTAAAATGTATGCTCATTAAAATGAAAGAGTAATATGTAAGAAATCGAAAGGTATTAAGAAATGTGTTGTAAACAATAAAATATCATTCAGAGATTATAAAGATTGTTTATTCAATAAAAGAGATGATTATAGAAGTATGAATCAATTTAGGAGTTACAAACATGAGATTGCAAGCGATTCGCTCAAACTTGTTATAAAATTATTAATTTCATTTGATACATTTTTATCTCTGAAAAATGGAAGCTTTGAAAAAGATTAAACAAGTTGGTCAATGTCAAAATATTCCAATATTAAAACTAACGGAGTTAAAATATGATAATTTATATCCGTTTAAAGAATTTAAAGAAGTTAATACTAGATTTTTGAAAAAAATAGTTCTTACATTAAAAGACGGAGAAGATAAAATTCAAGTTTTTCTACCAGATAGATTTAATAATAAATTAAGTAAAAAAGATGTTTGTCAATTAAATTCTCAAAATCTAACATTTGTTTATAATGGTTTAAAAGATATGAGGGATGGGAAACAGGTTCATATTATCGATTTTCAAGAAAATAATGATGTAATCAAAAAGAATAAGATTAAATCCAAGAAAAATTAAAGTGATAGTGATGATTAAATATATTGGATAAACTTTCTTATTTCAGAGTTTTAGCCCTATTTTATATAAAATTATTTCTATAGGTTTTAGCCTCTGTTTTAATATAGGTTTTAGATAAATAGATCATAAAAGTTTAGTTATTTTTATATATTTTCGTAGATTTATATACATATATATATACATATATATATATATATATATATATATATATATATATATATATATATATATAAGTAGCTAGTAATATATACTAGCTAAGGTACCTGGCTTCGCCTGGGAATTCATTTGAGGCTAAATGATGATGGTGTTTTTTTTGGTAAGCCTTTAGTTTGCACAGTATTTTGATATTTCCCCGTACCAGTGTTTAGGGTCTATACCCGTCGTTGCTGTGTGCTGAATGATGATAGTATTTTTTTTTGGGCAAGGCTTCAATGTTTACAACTACACTTCCGTCTGGGTGCATTGTTTTCCCGTGAGGGACGGGTATGCGACTTATAAATCAGGAATTTTACTGTTGAAGAATAAATAAAAATGTATTCCTACTCTATCCCTTTCCACTTTTTAACTCACCTTTTTGAATACTTCAAACCATAATCATGGATAGCATTTATTACAATTAAATATATAATGAAACTTATTTCCTGTCTAAAACCAATCCGAGCACATATAGGTTAAGCATAGTTTTGTACATTAGATTATATTCATAATAGTGTAATAGTAGAGCTCAGTGGAAATCACTTCCAGTAATGCGAGCATTTCACAGGAAATAAGATAACTCAATTAACTGTTTAGGCTCCTGTCATCTTCCGCTCCAGCATGAGGGCTATCACCATTGTTTTCCTTAAATTATTGATTCAAAGTATTATTTTAATAATTTATCTACCTGATGTAATTAAATAATAGTATTACCCTAAAAATAATTTCATTTATATTCGTAGAGATAGGTGAGGTGAAGAGATCGTAGCCCTCCCAGCAAAATAAGTAATACTTTAAATCATATCAAGTTTAACGGGATATTGTTTTTTTTCATAATGGCATTACCATTATTGCTTAATTGTTATGATGGTACATATTTGTTTCAATAACATCATAATAATAAAATATCGGAAATAAGATAGAATATTAGAAGAACCAAAGAGTTTAATTCCCTACAACTTCCGCAATCGCTCCTTGTGCAAATTCAGCATGACTTTGTTTAAATAATACATAATACAAATTAAATATCGGAAATGCTCTTATAGTTTACATTTATATTGGAAATAAATAACAATGTTCTTTTCTAGGAAAAATAAATAAATGAGAAGGAGGCGACGGAGATATATAACCTCACTAATCGGAATCATATTTAGAGTTATCATATGTGACTATAACATAAAATCATTTTTCATAATATGCATTCATTAAAAACGCTTAAATAAGCACTAATAAAATTAATGACTCCCGATATAGTTTTAGCGTATATCCCGTGTTTCCTTCATTTTACAAAAAAGTGAATGAACAAATGTTACTCTAAATAACAAAATAAACAACTTTTGCTATGTGCATATTTATCGAAAAATCAATGCAAAAATAAATATCGCTATTTTTAATTTCAGGCCTCCCCTACAACCCCCACTCCTGTTTGAACCTAAAAATTTTAATATAGCTTATAATCTTGGAAGAATTAATGCTAATTCACATACCGAGTTTTGTTAGATTCGGTTCAACCGTTAGTGCCCAATAAAATAGTTGGCTCCCGCTTTAGATTTTAGTGTATATCTCTTTCATTTTTTGTTAAACAACAAAAGTTACTTTAAATAACAAAATAAACAACTTTTGACATGTGTATATTAAAAAACCAATAGAAAACGAAATACTGCTATTTTTAAATTCAGGCCTCCCTTACAACCCCCACTCCTGCCCGTCCCTAGAAATGTTGGCATGGCTTATTATAATGAATGCGTTAGTGCTAATATACATACCGAGTTATTTAGTTCGGTTGAGTCTTTTGTGCCAAATAAAATTGTTGACTCTTGCTATAATTTTTAGCGTATAACTCATTTATACTTTGGTATACAACGAAAGTGTATTTAGGGAAAGTTACTCTAAATAATAAAATAAACAACTTTGGTTATGTGGAAACGAAATATCGCTTTTTTTAATTTCAGGCCTCCCTTATAACCCCCACTCCTGTTCCTCTCAGAGAAAATTAATATAGCCTAAATTCTAAGTTGGGCTAGTAGTAATATACATATACAGTAGAGCGTCGATAATCCGGACGTCAATATCCGGAACGTCAAAAATCCGGACTTATTCCAGAGATTTTAAAAAAAAAAAAAAAAAAAAAAAGCGCGTCTTTTAGCGATACGCAATGCACACGAGACAAGCCAAACTGAAGTTTCTGAAGCCCGGAAAAGAATTGATTATCGTCTAGAAAAATATCAGGAAGGAGACTGCATATAATTCCTAGAACCAAATTTTTCAGTATGTAAGTTCGTTAGACACAGTTCCGAGAAACCAAAACCACTAAGCCGGGCTCCTTCCTTATAAATGTTATTTCCTGTCTGATTCCACTGAAATAAACCCCCAACCCCAGTTGGTCAGATTTCAGTATGTCAAAAGTGAAAAACGTCTTTCACAGTTAACACAAAAGAAAATAGATGACTTTTTTCATGCTAGCTGAACCCATTCATGTGAGAGTTTTTATTTATTTGTGAATACATATACATATATGTATATGTATATGTAGTTCGATATTTTTTTGACATATGTATCTGTTTGTACAACTATTTTTTAGATCAATTTTAACTTCTAACGTTTATTTTTATATGAAGTACATATGTACATATTTTTAGTTACATATTAATTAATAAACTATATGCATAAATATATTTAACGATTTTTATGCTCCTTTCACCATATGTAGTATGAAATTGTTCTTAAAACGATGTTTTTATATCGATGTTCAAAAATCCGGATATTTCGAAAATACGGATGTGGTCTGACATTAATTAGTACGGATTATCGACGCTCTACTGTATACGGTAATATAATCTCTATAAGGACCTCTTGGAGAGCAGACCCAAAAAATGCAAAATAATTATCTTACCTCATGGTACCAATTTATAATAGTATAGTTCATCTTCGTTTTGCGAGCATAATTTTCTTGTTTTACCATTCAAAGAAGGAAGAAATAAAATTTGCAGAATTAGAAAACAAAATGCAGTCATAAAATAGTTATTTATTATACAAGTGACGAAAGTAGATCATTTTACAACTCGAGTGAAACGTTTACCCACACGAGCGAAGCGAGTGTGGTAATTTCACGAGAGTTGTAAATTCTACTTTCGTCACGAGTGTAATATTAAATTTTTTCTGTAATCGTGTAATACATGATCAGATCTAACCAGAATATGAACAAAATTAGGATGTTGTGAAGATTATGGTATGTTATTGGTAGGTTATAAGCATGGTTGTGAAAGGTTATAAGCAAAGTTATAAAACAACTAGTGATGATTGTGAAGTAGTGCAGTTATAGACAAGTGCAGGTTATAAACAAGGAAGGTAATTATTATTATATTTAAATTTTAAAATATATTGATTATTTCCACCAATAATTCATTCACATTTCAATTTATTTTGTTAAAATAAATTCTTACAATGCTAAGAAACATTTAAAAGCATTTAATTTCCAACTTCAAATTATTTTTTAATTTATACTTATTACTAATTAAGAAGGCAATTCACTTTCTTCACTTGTGAAGAAAGTGATTACTTTCTTCACTCTATTGCAAAATGTTTCACTTTCTTCACTCATTTCAGTTTAGTAATGTTACCATTATTCCACGATTACAGAAAAAAATAGTTTTTCTTCGGAAATCATAAATGTCCCTCAATGAGCTCTCTAATAAAATTTATTTACCTTTATCAAATAATTATACAATATAATATTGAAAATTGAATGTGATAAAAACAATTACATTTTTATTATTTACCAAATAAATATTATACAACTAAACCACTATTAAAATAGCAAAATATTTTTTATTTCATTCTTGACAAAATAAAAAAAGAACATTCACTGCAGATTTTTTCTTCATACTTCATGTTGAGTATTTTATTTCATAAATTAAATTTTCCAATAAAATATCATTGCTCAATGTAATTATTTAAAAACCTTTACCTACTAAAAACTTCAACTCTTCAAAAGACAAAAGTCAATGGCTTTTAAATTCAATCATAATTGAAAATTCAAACAAAAATTTTCACTGCTATGCTAGCAAAATTTCACTGTAACTAATATTTTCTTTTTAATGCCTCTTTTCCCTTATATTATATATTTTCATTTTAATCATTTTTTTTTCATTGCTTTTTTTAATCTTTAAATGGTGTAATTCATGCTTCATTTCTGTAAAATTGCTATACAAGCAAATACACACATATATATATATACCATGTGACATTAATGAAATAAAAACAATTTTAAATAGGAGTCCTCAAATTAAACATTTATTCTTAAGTAATTGTTTTTAAACGGCATTTGGTTCGAAACCATGGTTAACAACAAAATTTGATTATTGATTGGTTGGAACAGAGGCTTTGGCCTTCGACAATTGTAGAACTATAGCAGTATGTGAGGGTGCATGTATGCATGAATTTACGTACATATGTACTACAGTGGGGAAAAAATATTTGTCAAGCAGTCTACTCATTGTTGAAGTCATCAGCATCCTCCCAATCTTCTGATTGCTCCCAGGCTTCTGCTAGCAGCCCGGCTGCGGGCTCCTGCCACGCTGGGACTTGCTGTCTGGGTACACCTTGCAGAATTGCATAGGCTTCGGCTGGTTGGATTGCCGACACGTGCTGCCCGGCTCCGGGCTCCTGCCACGCTGGGACTTGCTGTCTGGGTACACCTTGCAGAATTGCATAGGCTTCGGCTGGTTGGATTGCTGACAGGTGCTGCCCGACTGCGGGCTCCTGCCTTGCTAGGACTTGCTGTCTGGGTACACCTTGCAGAATTGGATAGGCTTCGGCTGGTTGGATTGCCGACAGGTGCTGCCCGACTCCGGGCTCCTGCCACGCTGGGACTTGCTGTCTGGGTACACCTTGCAGAATTGGATAGGCTTCGGCTGGTTGGATTGCCGACAGGTGCTGCCCGGCTCCGGGCTCCTGCCACGCTGGGACTTGCTGTCTGGGTACACCTTGCAGAATTGCATAGGCTTCGGCTGGTTGGATTGCTGACACGTGCTGCCCGGCTGTGGGCTCCTGCCACGCTGGGACTTGCTGTCTGGGTACACCTTGCAGAATTGCATAGGCTTCGGCTGGTTGGATTGCCGACACGTGCTGCCCGGCTCCGGGCTCCTGCCTTGCTAGGACTTGCTGTCTGGGTACGGCTTGCAGAATTGCTGCGGATTCCTGCCTGGCTTCTGTCAGCTGTATGTCTAAGGCTTGTTGGATTGCCCATGTGTACTGCCTGTAACTGGCTTGCAGATTTGCTTCTGCTTCCTGCCTCGCTGCAGCTACCGCCCTGGCTTCTCGTCGCTCCCAGGATTCTGCTATTAGACAGGCTAAGACTTGTTCGATGTATGTTGCGTTCTGCCTTAGTTGTGCATAAAAATTTGCAGCGCCTTCCTGCCTGGCTTTTGCTCGCTCCCAAGCTTCTGCTAGCTGTCCAACTTCGGCTGGTTGCATTCCTGTTGAGTACTGCCACACTGCGACTTGTTGGATTGTTGCGGATTCCTGCCTGGCTTCTGCTAACTGCCTAAGTATAGCTTCTTGAATATCTGCCGTGCACTGCCTGGCCGTTGCCTGCAGATTTGCGGTGGCTTCCTGCTTGGCTGCAGCTAACTCCCTGGTTTCTGCTAGCAGCCTGGCTTCGTTTTGCTGGATTGCAATTGCAAAGTCCCTGGCTGCAGATTGTTGGATTGCTGCGGCGTGCTGCATAGCTGCGGATTGTTGGAATACTCCTACATGCGGCCTGGTTTCGGCTTGATGGATTGCTTCTACGTACTGTCTGTCTACGGTTTCCTGCCAATTTGCGTTTTCCTGCAAATTTACGGCCCCCTGCCAGGCCGTAGATCCCTGCCAGGTTTCTGCTTGTTGTCTGGCATCGGATTCATGCCTACGCACGGATTCATGCCTACGCACATCTTCCAGACTACGTACGACTTCCTGCCTACGTACGGATTCATGCCTACGCACATCTTCCAGACTACGTACGACTTCATGCCTACGTACGGATTCATGCCTACGCACGGATTCATGCCTACGCACGGCATCCTGACTACGTACGGCTTCATGCCTACGCACGGCTTCCTGCCTACGTGCGGCTTCTAGTCTTAATGATCTTCGCTGAATTACTGCTTGCTCCATGGCTGGTCGTCGCTGCCGTTGTCTACCACGATTGGAGCGTTTCCTTGAGCCCTCCATGTCAGAGATCGTTTGGATATGAATCAAGAAGAGACTGTGGCGTCAGTCCGGTGGAGACCTGGAAATGGTTGTTGAATATGAATCAAGAGGATAAAAAAATAAATAAATAAATAAATATATATATATATATATATATATATATATATATATATATATATATATATATATACATACAATGTGATTTTGTTGGCCCTAAACATTGGGACGGGTAAATGTCAAAATAATGTGCAAAGTAAAGCCTAGCCAAAAAAATACCATCACCATTCAGCCTCAAATGAATTTCCGAGCGAAGCCGCGTATATGAGCTAGAATGTATATATAAAATTGTAACCTCTGTCTGTACATTGATTTTTTTTCTCGAAAAGTCAAGATAACTTTTCGTTTAACAAATCATAGACACCATATCTGCACTTCGTTTCTTTGGTGTATGTTGATTTGTTTGTTAAATTTTTGCAAAAAAAGGCCTGATCCGAATGTTATGAAGCTTGGTATGTTTATTACTACTAAACTAACTTAGACTTTAGGCTATATTAATTTTCTCTGAGACGAACAGGAGTGGGGGTTAAGAGGGAGGCCTGGAATTAAAAATAGCGATATTTCGTTTCCTATTGGTTTTTCGGAAAATATGCACATAACAAAAGTGCAGTTGTTTATTTTGATATTTAGATTAACTTTTGTTATATACACTTTCGTCATTACCGAAGTGTAAATGTGTTATACGCTAAAAATGAGAGCGGGAGACAACAATATTATTTGGCACAAAAGACTCAACCGAACTAAATAAAACTCGGTATGTGTATAAGCACTGATGCCTTAATTAGCATAAGCCATACCAACATTTCTAGGGACGGGCAGGTATGGGGGTTGTAGGGGAGACCTGAAATTAAAAATAGGGGTATTTCGTTTTCTACTAGATTTTCTGCAAATATGCACATGACAGAAGTTGTTTATTTTGTTGGGTACTAAGGATTTAACCGAACTTAACAAAACTCGGTATCTGAATTAGCAATAATCCTTTCATGATCATAAGCTATATTAAAATTTTTAGGTCCAAACGGGAGTGGGGGTTATAAGGTAGGACTAAAATGAAAAATTGTGATATTTCGTTTCCTATTAAATTCTCGGTAAACATGCACATATCAAATGTTGTTTATTTTGTTATTTGGAGTCCCTTTTGTTATATACACTTTTGTCGTATACCTAAGTATAAATACGTTAAATACGAGTTATACGTTAAAAACTACTGCGGAAGTCAACAATTTTATTTGTCACAAAAAGCTCAAACGAACTAAACAAAACTCTTTATGTGAATTAGCAGTAACAACTCCATGATAATATGCTTTATCAACATTTCTAGGGACGAGCAGGAGGTTGTAAGGGAGGCCTGAAATTAAAAATAGAGATATTTTGTTTCCTATTGGGTTTTTGGCTGACATGAACATGACAAATGTTGTTTATTCTGTTATTTAGAGTAAAAATTTTTATATTCACTTTTGTTTTATAACAACGTAAAAACGTGATATACACTAAAAACTAAAGTGTGAGCCAACTATTTTATTGGGCACTAACGGTTAAACCTAACGTAACAAAACTAAGTATGTGAATTAGCATTATTTCTACCATGATCATAAGCTATATTAAAATTTTTAGGTCCAATGGGGAGTAGGAGTTATAAGGTAGGCCTGAAATAATAATTCGCTATTTCATTTTCTATTGGTTTTTAGCACATCCTGCACATAACAAAAGTTGTTTACTTTTTCATTTAAAGTAACTTTTGTTTTATAATTTTTTTTTGTAAAATGTGCGTAGAAGTATTGACATGCTCAACAATTCTTTCCAATATGAACTTTCCAGGTACGTCACCTGAATAAATTAATTCAAATCCATGTTAAAATTTCATCTTTAATAATTCAAATCTATGTTATTTTTTAATGTCAGTAACAGATTGCACCAAGAAAAATATACTGCCCCACCACCCTTTTCTTCATCCAAACATTAATTTATGTCAAACACCAGTTAGCCCTTAAGTCTATTTCATGTTTATTTAATTAAAATGTCAAAATTATTTGAACAAACATTTTTAGTATTGTGAAGATAATATAATCAGATTTGTTAATATAATTTTTTGTATTACAGAATTCGGATCCTAAATGAGTTGGCACCACTGGGCATAGGGAGGTGCGGGGGGGGGAGGGGTTACTTTCTTTGTCGTATCTGTTCTTCCGCTTCTCTGCCGACCCCATATTAGTCTGTTTACATGATAATTGATGCTTACACTTTTAGCAATGTTGTGTTATTTTAAGGAATGTGAATTTGTTTAATGATCATAAATAAATAATTTAAAAGGATGAATTCTGGGGAGGTGTACCCGGTTATTTCTGGTATTTATTAACTCTGCTACGTTAATATATGATGTATTTACTGAAGACGCTATGTACCTATATGAATATACAGTTTACAATCCGAGACTTACAACAGTATTTTTAATGGCGGTTATGACGTACCTAAAACATCTGTTACCAGTGGGCTTTGTACCGAATCAAGGGAAAAGAAATTTTATTCATACATGGTTTGCATAACAGAATACTTGGTACTTTCCTGTTATGGGGACCCCTACTGGAAAATATCGATATTTTCGATATACAATTTTTCTCCATATATCGATATTCTCGATACGTTAATTAAGGTTAGGTTTAGAAAAAAAAAACAATTATTAACGATTAAAGCTTTTAATGAAAAATTATTATAAAACAATTAAAATATCTATCTAACATAACGGCATAAAGGAAGCTATATCAGACAAAATACAATCAAAACGATTTAAATTTTCGTGTTTGACGTATTCCCTCCACATATATTCTGAGAGATAAGAGTCTAAATGGTGTCGTATTGTGCCGCGATGCCTTTTATTTCTCCATTTTGCTGATCCCCACATACGTTCCACCTGTTGTGTGTTAGCTCCAGTAATTGGATCGACAAAATGGTAACTGTGGTTAACAGTAAAATGTGAGAATCCTGCCTTTTCAAGATCTTCGGTTTTATAACCTTTCCAACAGTCCGACATAATTGTAGAACCTACCTCAATATGGTTTTCGATGGCATTCATCAATGTTTCCGCCTTCCTATCTGGAATTTTCACTAGGAATCATCCATTGGTCTCACGGCAAAGTCCACCAAAAACCCACTGTTCAGGTAACACTCTCCCCAGTACCGCTTTTCAAATGAATTCCCGGGCAAAGCTGGGTACCTTAGCTAGTGTATATATATATATATATATATATATATATATATACTAGCTCAGTCAATAAATTACTGTCCATCTTCTCAGCTGGATCACAAACGCAATACTGACCTAATCTTAACAAGTGTCGACAGACATAACTGTTTACATATTACAAATAGGATAAACAATCCTCTGTTGGAATTAATTGCATCAGATAAATGTGACATATTGTAAACAAAACATGAACACTAACAAAAACCGAAAGGACTTATTTGTCAACCCTATATATATTTATACACGAGAACATGGATTGGATATATGCTTTATGAAAAATAAAATAAGTATTCTCTAGTGAATAACTGTTCTACTTACATTACAGTTACTAAATGCAATTTGAATGCTAAAGTCAGATAAGATTTAAATTAAAATTGAATAATCCTAAAATGAGTATCGACAATGTTAATAATAATTTAAATTGATTTTGAATATGAATAAAGACAAATAAATGCATAAAACACACTGGTATACCATGGTAAATTGTTGGAATAGATTATACTCTAATGTAACTATAAAATAATGAAAATAAGTAAACAAAAACTGATTCTCTAAATATTTTAGATTAATAAAGTAGATATTTTTATTCTGTCTTTGCTAAATTTCACACACATTTTTATTTACTGCTTATGCTCTGGATGTAGTTTTATTATCAAAAAGGGAGTTAATTTATGTTAATTAACAGCTATTTGTTTATGAATTATTATCATTCAATGTATATGCGCCTTATGGCATTAAATATGGTATAATTTTTATTATTGAAATATTTTCAATTGTATCAAGTTTTATCAATCAGGTCTGACTGGACCATGTTTGATGGTCAATTGGTTGGTGTGACCATGTTTGGGGGGTCAATCCGGGCCCGGCTGGACCATGTTTAGGGGTCGAAGAGGCTTCCCATAAAAATATGTCATATGGAGATGTGGTTCGGGGTAATACATTGAAAACTAAAAGGGTAGCCGACAATTTTATTTGGCACTAACGATTGAATGGAACTTAACAAAACTCGGCATGTGAATTAGCATAATATGAGATTAAAGGGTATATTAAATTTTTGAGGTTCAAACGGGAGTGGGGGTTATTACAAAGGCCTGAAATAAAAATTCGAGATATTTCATTTTCTGTTAGTTTTTCAGTCACTGTTGATCTTTGTGCCCTATCAAGGGAAAGGAAGTTTTATTTAAACATAGTTTGGTGGACAGAATACTTTGTATGATTATGAATTATATATATATATATATATATATATATATATATATATATATAAAACTACAGTCACAGGAGATTGAAATATAAAAATATTGTGGACAGTGAAGCCTTACACAAAGAATAGTTTTATTATTAACAAATCCAAAGCAACGAGGGTATACATCGGGAAATGTTATCATCATTAAGCCACAAATGAATTCCCGAGCGAAGCCGGGTATCCTAGCTAGTATATATATAAAATTGTAACCTCTGTCTGTACATTGATTTTTTTCGCGAAATTTCACGATAACTTTTCGTAATTTTTTTAACGAAGTTAACTTACAATTAAGCCTTAACAGAGTGCACGTGCCAAAATTGGTTTGCCAAGTTTAGGGCAGGGAATTTTGACATAAACGACGCACCACGACCTGGTCGTCCACAAGAAATTGAAAGCAAAGCGAGTCAAATCCAGACTATGCTCATTCCATCGCTCGCCTAGAACGGCGATTAAAAAGGCTAAATCGCGACATCAACAGCGTCACTGAAGCCTCCAAATTTAGCCTCGTAGATGAAAATGCGACTCGACATTTCAAATCAGTTTTCAAAAGTGCCAAAACCGAATGGACAGAGTTCCGAGAAGTTTGGAACGAAAGAGACGAATTTTTACTGTTAGAGGGTATGGAAATTAATTTCTCTGGCGAATGGGCGACCCTGTACGACGCCACCAGACGCGTCATGATAGATGCCGAAACCACTCACTCGCGTATCCAAGAGCGCCTCAAACAAGAAACCGTTGATGCAGCTCAACACAGACATCAAATCGGATTCGATTCCTCGAATCGAGAACACTCCTTAGACATAACTCAGGTTTCAACCCCCAGGACGCATCTCCCTGTCATTGAAATCCCCAAATTCCATGGCGAATTGACAAAATAGAACCACTTCAAAGACACCTTCAAGTCCTTGGTCCATGACGAACCATCTATCACAAATGTTGAGTAGTTCCACTACCTCCTCAGTGCATTGAAGGGTGAGGCAGCTGCTTTGGTATCAAGGTTTCAGGTCGCCGACCGATCTTACATCCTTGCTTGGGAAAAGCTCCCCCCAAAACAATACGACAACCCTCGCGTACTTGGCTCATTGTACATCCAAAGAATGCTGGAGTCCAGCACCAGATCTCTCCCGATACCAACAAAGAGATATGTAGCTTATCTTGCTAATATCTGTGACAGCCTTAACGGCTTTCGTTCTCTCGATCTTAAATACAAGGGAGAATTCGCATTAGCGATTCTTGCGCTTCGAGACTTAGACCCGGAAACGCGAAGAGGTTTTGAGCTAAGCCTCAAGGACAGCACGAGGTCACCGATAGCCGACGATGTAATAGAGTTTGTCAGACAGCGTCTAGGGGCCATCAAGTTTTCAAACGAATTTGGTATTCAATCGGAATCTCCTGCCAAATCACGACGCTAGAGTCCCTACAACACAAGATCCCGTGAGACTCCACCCAATCGCTTCTCTCAGAAGTACTCCACCGTTAACCTTCACTCAACTTCAAGATCTCCAGAAGCTCGAACAGGAGCATCGACTGCCCGGTCCCAACGTCCGCACGCTCGGAGCACCTACTCCAATCCCATCCTACCTAAATGCCCATTTTGCAAGAGAAAACATTATCTCTTAAGGTGTCCTGAATTTATTAATATTCCTAGCCGGGAACACATCGCATTCTCTGAGAGATGGAAGGGCTGCAAGAATTGCTTGAGGGAAGATCATCCAACAACAAAATGCCCCTCAAAGTACAACTGTCGGTGTTGCAACAAAAAGCACCACACCATCATTCATAATGAAGAGGAACACTCATCCGCGCATCCTCTCCTAGACAACCTTCTAGGCAACAAAAAGGCGCAGGATACACCTGAAGGTAGTGGAGTAACATTCACCGCTTACGGCTCAACAACCCAGCACACACCGGAAGGAGAAAATGCGGTTCTCCTGGGGACGGTACAGATGATGATAAAGGGATCCAACCATCGTCTGTACAAGGTACGGCGCTTCTTGATTGCGGGAGCCTTCAAAACCATGACTATAACATCCGCAAGTCATTTGCAAACCTTCAACTGGCTGACACCACATTCGGACAGTCTGGGGCATTTGACCTACTCATAGATGCGGATCTCTATCCCTTAGGAGATACCGGAGCTCCCTACACTTCCGAAGAGCCTGGGCTCTTCCTCATTCCAACTATTTTTGGTTTGGTAGTCATGGGTAGGTCACAACACTACGGGCTTACTGAATCCTCATCTTTCTTCACCAATTCTCCCGCTGACATTGTGGAACAATTGCAGCGCTTTTGGGAACTTGAGGAACCTCTCCCAGTTAAGCGGACCAATCCAGATGAGGAGGCATGTGAAGAACACTTCAACCGCACTCATGCCCGCACTCCCGAAGGGCGTTATATTGTGCGACTTCCATTCAAGGCTGCACCTGTCGATGTGGGAAACAACAGGAACATGGTGATGAAAAGATTCTGCTCCCTCGAGTACAAACTTCGTAAAGATAAGGACCTCGCGCAAAACTACAATGCATTCATCGAAGAGTACATTAGGCTGGGTCACATGACCACATCTTCCACCTCATCACCATACCTTATACCACATCATGGTGTTTGGCAAGAGGGCACCCAAGGGCGCAAACTCCGCGTGGTTTTTGACGCCTCGTGCGCATCATCCACAACATCACTCAACGATTTACTCCACATGTGCCCCAAACTACAATATAACCTTTGTGTCATACTAGTCCGTTTCAGAACCCACCAGATACCTCTCTGCTGTGACCTCGTAAAAATGTATCGTCAAATCTTGATACATCCTCAAGACCGCCAGTATCAGCATATTATATGGCGCATCAAGCCAGGTGAGGCTATCCTCGAGTACATACTGATAACGGTAACGTATGGCGTGAAGACCAGTGCTTATCAAGCTCTCAGAGTTATCTGGCAACTCCTCCACGACGAAGGCTCCAAATTCCGCTTGGCCACGCTACGAATTTCCGAAGTTATGTATATGGACGACTTTGTCAGTGGAACGGTCACAATTGAGGAAGCCATACCACTTCAGGAGAAACTAATCGCCTTATTTGATCTAGGAGGCTTTCAACTGGGCAAATGGGCGTCCAAGATCTCAGTACTCGTCCCGAACACCATGGAGTCCGTACAGCATGCTACCTTCAGACAACAACTACTTTAAAGTCCTGGGATTCAGCTGGAACTCAAAAAAGGATACCTTCTGGCAACCACCTCACCCGACCAGTTTTATTATTATATCCTGAAGCATAGGATTCCAACTGGTGAAGAAGAATTTCGACTTTTCTTATCTTTTTTTGGAGATACATTTTTTTTCTTATCACCACTCTTCGAGATCTCAAAGTTTATTATTACTTTCTTTGTTTTCTCAAATTGTAAATATTTTTGTTTCTTAGAGGATCTTTATTTTTTCGTTCAATAACACCCCCACACTTACTCACACAAAAACACAAACACACACCACAAATGGCTCTGTGTTTTAGATTATAAGTTAGTTTTCATTATTTTAAATTAAGCCCTAGCTAATTCAAGGTGGGCAGTTTTTTCGCGGAAGAATCAAGTGAAGCAGGCGCGCGACATCACATATAGAGTTTGGTTTTGTTCGGTTAAGTCTTTGGTACCAAATAAAATTATTGATTTCCGTTATAGTTTTTAGCGCATAACTCATTTATTCCTCCATATAAATGAGTTACTCTAATGCAGTACAAACCACAATTGAGGCAGCTTTTTTATGTACATCATAGCCGCTATTAAAAATACTCTTTCGTAAGTCTCGATTGTAAACTGTATATTCATATTGGGTTTCAGTAAAGTTCATCATACATTAATGGAGCAGAGTTAATAAATACCAGAAATAACTGGCTGCACCTCCCCAGCGTTCTTCCTTTTAAATCCCTTATTTATGATAATTAAACAAATTCGCATTCCTGAGTATAACACTACATTGCTGAACGTATAAGAATAAAGAAACATGTAAACATAGAGCAATATGAGGTTGTCAGGGAAGAGGCAGAACTGATAGGACTAAGGAAGTAAACCCTAGCCTCCCTATGCCCAGTGTTTCCTAACTCATTTAGGATCTCAATTCTGTAATACATTAAATTATATTAACAAATCTGATTACATTATCTTCACAATACTAGAACTGTTTTTTCAAGGTTAAAATAAATTAATAAAAGAAGTATTAAATACACTTATAGCAAACTGGAGTTTTTCATGAATGTTTGGGATAAGAGAAGGAGGGGGGGGGGCAGTATACTTTACTTGGTGCAATCTGTTACTGGCGTTAAAAAATAACATAGATTTGAATTATTAAGGATAACGTTTTAACATGGATTTGAATTAATTTATCCTGGTGACTTACCTGGGTAGTTCATATTGGAAAGAATTGTTGAGCATGTCAATATTTCTGCGCAAATTACTTGCTTCATACCTTATTTTACAAAAACAATTATAAAACAAAAGTTACCACAAATAAAAAGTAAACAGCTCTTGTTAAGAACACGATTGCTGAAAAACAAATAGAAAATGAAATCTCGTGAATTTGTATTTCAGGCCTCCCATATGACCATATGACCACCACTCCCGTTTGAACCTAACAATTTTAATATAGCTTATAATCATGGAAGAATTAATGCTAATTCACATACAGAGTTTCGTTAAGTTAGGTTCAACTATTAGTGCCTAATAAAATAGTTGCCTCAGTCTTTAGTTTTTAGTGTAGATCACGTTTATTATATAAAAATGAGTATAAAAAAAGATACTCTAAACAACAAAATAAACGAATTTTGTTATGTGCATGTCTGCTGAAAAAACAATATGAAACGAAATATCGCTATTTTTAATTTCAATTCTCCCTTACAACCCCCACTTCTGCTCGTCCCAAGAAATGTATGTACAGCTTGTTATCATGGAGGAGTAAGTGCTCATTCACATACCAGGATTTGTTTAATAAGGTTGAGTCTTTTGTCCCAAATAAAATTGTTGATTCCCGCTATCGTATTTAGCGTATAACTCTTTTATACTTTGATATACGATGAAAACGTATATAACAAAAGTTACTCTAAAGAACAAATATAACAACTTTTGTTATTTGCATATTTGCCGAAAAACCAATAGGAAACGAAATAACGCTATTTTTAATTTCAGGCCTCCCTCATAACCGTCGTTGGTCTCAGAGAACATTAATATACCCTAAAGTCTAAGTCGGTTTGACACACGGTGAATAATTCAAATCATAATCAGGAATAGCATTTATTATAATTAAATAGTATCCATAATGCACATATTTTCTGTCAAAACCACTCTAATCACACACACTTTAGAAATAGTCGGTTGTAAGTAAATATAAATGGCAATAGTGCCAAGATTTAACAGGAAATAAGTTAACACAATTAACTGTGTTAGCCCCCGTGCCACTTCCCTTTCCGCTATGGGTAAGAAACATTGCATTACTTAAAAAAATAATTCAAAACATTAAAGAATTTGATTTCTCTAATAATTAATTTACCAGATGGAAAAAAATAAGTGTAGTAACATAAAAATAATTGAATTTATATACAAAATGATGGGTGGGGGGAAGGATCGTAGCCCTCCAAGCAACCTAAATAATTCTCTAAACAATCAAATCGAGTTTAAACTCTTATTGTCTTTTATCATAATGAGATTATCAAGTAACGTTTAATAGTTATATATTGCACATAGTTGTTTCAATAACGTCAACATATCGGTGGAAAAAAATAAGTGATATAACTATTTCAGAAATAGACCTATAATATTTATGAATGAATAGCTTGCCACTATAACATTAAAATGTGAACTTTTGTCTATTTGTCTCTGAGGATGTTTATACTTGCATGTAACCATATAAAATTTCAATTGCAGTGTGGGTCATGAAATAATGCTTTTCTTTTTTTCTAAGCGATTTTTTGAGTTCAAAACTGGTTTCACATTATATTGGAACTACTGATAAGCGTTTGTTGTGAATGGTTTATTTTAAACTGCCTTTTATTATTCACAGTCCTACTGTAAACAAAGGATTACTAGCGGGTCGTACTCTAAAAAGTTGGTACTTTTTTTTTCACGTGAAGTAATTATTGTGCTTTAACTTTTTTTTAAATATATTACTTTATAATGTATGTAACTATGATTAGTAATACAAAATTTATCAAAAATCTGTAATTTATGGGATTTATTATATGTTATATTGGATGCCCATATTTTGGGGCAATGGGAACGGCCAGGTCCATTTATTTAAACATCATTTTTGTTTACTTTATTTTTCAAATATACACAGCTGAAGTAGCTTTTTCACTAATTGAACTTGGTGATGATTCATTTAGAGCAGCAGTGTACACTGAGGGGCCTACTCATGTAACCCTGGCCCACATGGAGGGGGTACATACATGTAAGTAGGCGAACAATGTACTGTGAGGAAAGTAAAGACACCTACAATGAGACTGTCACAAATTGCATTTCCCGCAATCAATTTGATAAAATATTTTCACGTTTGTGAGAATAAAAATCTTATACTCCGAAGGTCGGGTCACTTTTCAGGCGTAAATGATAATAAACAAAACTTTTCATGCACCTCAATGATAAATAGTTGAACTTTTATAAATATGAGCCTGATTTGGCAATGGTGCCTTATTTCGGTCAGCATGGGGCAAAGCAACACCTCTATGGAAAACCCATTAGATTAGGGTATAAGGTGTGGTCACATACACCACTATGTTACTTGGTTAAGAGTGGGTCATACCAATGTGCCAAAGCCTGAAAAACCCAACCTCACTCATTTAGGTTTTCAAGGATCTGTAATTCTTGGCCGTAGTCAATATGATTATGGTGCCGGCACTATAAGGAGTAAACAAACATAGTATGTGTGGTGTAGAGATTCGTATTTAGATATAGAACAGTGCTGTAATAAGACCGGTGGGGGAAATGGCAAGTCAGACTGCTGACAAACTACTGAAAATGAGGGCATTGTAATGCTAGCCTTCTGGGAGAGAGTCAACAATTTTGTGTGATGCTGGTGCTACAGCTCTGTCTGCTTGCCTTGGCCCCCAGCGGTATGTCTATTGTAATATAATTAGTGTTAAGTCTTAGTTATGTTGTAGGGTGTAGTATAAGTATGTGTGTGTGTGTGTGTGTGTGTGTGTGTGTGTGCGCGCGCGGGTGTGCGTGTGTGTGTGTGTGTGTGTGTATGACGTAGATATGGGGTAGTAGAAAAGTTAGCTTCTATGTATATATTTTATAAATATATCTGTGTAGCAACCAGCAGTGTGTGTGCCTTACCGAGTAGCCAACATGACAGTATGTCATAATAATCAAGCAGAATTTGCTAAAAAAGAAGAACCGAAGGTCATATGACCAAATAACTAGACAAAAAAATGGGATTATAAGTTTGGTAAGATATCACAACAATAATATGGTGATTCAGCTTTGACCCAGCATGGTGCCGAAACCGTGCAGCAGGCTAAAAGGTGTAATTCTGTAGAAAAAAAGAAGATACTAATAGACCAAGAATACGTTGTAGCCCCGAATAATAAATGTATGGGCAGAGTGCACAGGTTAGTTGAAAATATGTCTAAGCCCAGAATAAACATCTGATCAAACAAATGGTATTCACCATTTTTGGGATGCAAAATTATTCAATGTGATGTAATTATGTATTATTATGGAAATAATAATGTTCTATTTGTAGTTTGAGAATAAAAATAATTTAAAAAAATCTTAATTCATTTATAATGGACCCGTGCCCTTCCATTCCAACTGCCCCAATTTTGGGGCGGGGGCAAAACCCCCTCTAGGGGGTGTTTCTGAGTTGATACTTTGTCTGCACAAAGTATCAACTTGGATATTACATGTTTTCTCTTCTCTAATTTATGGAGGGGCATGTCAGCTTATTTAACCCATTTCATCCCAACTTTTCAAAAATTAATATTTCAGGTTTAAACTCCGTGCACTATAAGTTAGCCCAATAGTAGTGTGCATGCAAAGTATCAACTCAGAAACACCCCCTAGAGGGGGTTTTGCCCCTGCCCCAAAATTGGGGCAGTGGGAATGGAAGGGCACGGGTCCATTATAAATGAATTAACATTTTTTTAGATTATTTTTATTCACAAACTACAAATAGAACATTATTATTTCCATAATAATACATACATAATTACATTAGAAGAACAGACGACATAAACCATTTATTGTCTTTATTTTTTACATTAATAATTGCCTTTTTTGCTTTTATGTTTTCAGGTAAATCTATATATGAAGAACCTGTTAAGGGATTATATTTATTAATTCTTAGTTCTAAATTATCAATACTCATAAGTGTCCATCCTGAGCCTTTAGCATTAAAATGATCCATTTTTTCATCATTTTCCTGATAACATTATCATAAAATTTATTTAGATCTGATGATTGTAGGATGATTTCATTTTGTGTTTTGAATGAAAATTGTTTAGTTTCTGTATATAAGTTTTTATCACCTTCTCTCCCAAAGGCAAGGGACAAATTAAGATTAATTTTCAAACCCTCTATCTATCTCTTCAAGCAATAAGACAAAATTTTATTTAAAATATACATTAATAATATAATATTTAAATATATATATAAGAATGGAAAACTTGATGCTAATCAACTTTTATTTTCTTTTTTTTTCTCACGTGAAAATCGATTTACTTTTTTCAACAGCCCTTCTTGGCATGTTTATGTATCCACTGAACAGCATAATGACTATGAACACAAGCATGTCGTTTTCAGTGCAGTTTCCGAATTTGTTTCTTTTTGCTGCATATTGATTACTGTACTTCACTAATGACTTCTTCATCCTTAAAATAACGAAAATAGTCTGTTGGTGTCATTTCAGGTGATAAATGATATGAGGCTACTTCACAGCTATCTTCTTCAGGTATCGAGAGTTCTTCCTTTTGCCAGTCAAAAATGATTTTCTTGTGCTTCAACAAAGAAATTGAACCCTTTTTCTTCCTAGATGGAGGAGATGGGGTTCTTACCCTGTGTTTAATTTTCTTAGGAACTTTGGTGTCAGATTGACAGCTTGTCGGTTTTTCCAATTGTTTGGGTTCATCGGTTAGAACAGAATGATCTTCAGATTCCTTATACAAAACAGTATAAGGATATAAGGAGGATTTTCTTCACCTCCGGAGTCTTCATCCTTATGTCATCACTGCAATTATTATAAATAAAAATCATTCATAAATGTTTAAGTAAGTTATAAGTTTTGGTACTTCACTTACAGAATATTTCCTTTTATAATATTCCTTGAAGATTTTGTAATGATCCGTTTTAAACTTATTAGAAATATCCATTCTTTCAAAAATAATTTCCCAATCTATTCTATCTTGAAACTTTAGAATAGTAGAATCCGAAAGATTTTGAAACTTAGAAATCAACCTCCAATTCAGAATAGGACCATAATGCTCTAAATCCTCTTGAGACAATTTCTGATATTGAGAATTTTTTTTCCAATCTACTTTATTTGCAAACATTCCCAATTCCTCTGTAGTAAATTTATAAAATTGTGAAAGTATTTTCTAGTTTAATTGATTCTGAAACCTTATCAAAAAATATTGTTTATTTTCTAAGAGCTCAGAAATCTCATCCCAATTTCCACAATCTATTTCTTATGATAAAAAATCTAAAGAAGGAAAAGTTGAAGGGTAGTGAATTGCTACCCTTTGAATATATACATCACATACCAATTTTATACTTGAATTAGGTTTGTATTCTCTATTTTATTTTTCTTCCTTTTCCTTATGAAGAACCTGTTCGAACTTAAACATATATTTACCATTTTTCTTCTTTTTATTTAAGTTTAAAGATATCAATCCAAAATCATGTTTCCAACAATCATGACAAAATTCTTTAAATTTTTGTTTTGTCTCAAAATCATTTCCAATAAAATCTTTATATAATAAATCCATGTAATGATCTGATTGTTTAAAAATGCATAAGAAATTTACATTATTCCTGATAAATTGTCGATCTAATCGAGAATAACATTGATTTAGATAGAAACATGAAATATTTTTACGTCTTCCTCTAAAAAAATATTCTTTAATTATATCTCGATTTTCCAAAACACAATTATCAAAAATTACCAAACTATTATCTTTACACTCATCTACATTAGGCATTTCCTTGATATCGCTGTAAAAGAATCCAATTTCTTCATTGAGTTCATCTGATATATTTTGAAATATTTCTTGCATTTTTTGATAAACTTCTTGTTTTAAAGATTTACTACATACATACAAATAATCATAATTTATCCAGTCTTTATTATAAATAAAATTTAACAATAATGTAGTTTTGCCTGAATTACTTCCACCAACAATAACACACCTCAAATGATTTGGAACACATATCATTCTCATTTTTTGATGAATCTTTATGATAAATCTTGATTTTATATGAAATTTATTCACCTATTGATTTTTCAATAAGCAAAAATTTCAGGAAGATTTTAGGTTTTGAAACTGTATCTGAGAAAATATATTACGAGAGTAAAGCTGTTATTAAAGGAGAAAATATACCAAAACTAAGACTGTTTCTTGTAATAGAAATTTATTGTAATTTAGTAGAACCGATTTTAGTGAATAATAAACATGTAAATAATATTGTATATTTAAGTTTAATACAAGCTTAACTATTTTAACTACTTAAACTACTTTAACTTTTTATACTTTATAAATGGAAAGTAAAAGATCTCCCCAAGGAGTTGAGAATACGAAAGAACTTCAGAAAATAGAAAAAGATTTAATTAAAAAATTTAAAAATGTAAAAATAATTGGAGAAAATTCTAAAACTAAAGAATATGCTCCATTAACTGGTGCTATTGAAAAACTTAGTGAAAATAGGTTCTATACCATCTCAGCATTTCTCAATAACTGATAAAAATTTTTCAATATCTTATGAGAATCAACAGTCTAAACTTGGAGATATTAAAGTTGAAATAGAAGATGATTATTTAGAAGTTTTAGGTAAGAAATAAAAAGGAACAAAGGGACTATGGACATTTTTAACTCAAGATTACAAAAATTTATTTACTAAAAAAGGGGGAAAACAATTTACAGATGACGATTTCAAAATTTACAAAGAATTGTTAATTAAAACTAATGCTTTGTATCAAAATAATAATCCAGCTAGCAATAGACCTAAATCTCCGCAGTCAGTAAAATATAAAAATCTTTAAAAACCAAGATATGAAGAAATGAAATCATCTTTTACAGGAAAAGGAATTGTTAATTATAATCAACATTCTGTTTTATACATAAATTTAAATGAATTAATTTCAAGATTGAATTTGATATTAGCATCTGAACTAGCTGGAGACAATAATTTCCATAATGAAAAAGTAGAAATAATCAGATTTTTAACAAATCTCTTAGAAACAAATATTGATGATAAAAAAGGAACTGAATATCTTATAAGACTTGTTAGTGCTCTACCGAAAAAGATTATAAATGATGAAACAGTTGGTTCGGGATTGTTTAACAAAATATAAAATAAGTTAAATTTTGAAATGTATATTTTTGGATATAATTATTGCGGTCCAGGAACAAGATTAGATGAAAGATTAGATAGAGGTGACCAACCAATTAATAAATTGGATGAAGCTTGTCAAGTTCACGATGTACATTATAGAGATCAAAAAGAAATATCCGACAGACATATCGAAGATAAAATATTAGAAAACAAAGCACGGGAAAGAGTAATTTCGAAAGATGCAGACATAGGAGAAAGAGCTAGAGTATTCAACACTTTCTAAAATTGAATTAATTAATGAAATGCTCAAATTTGGAGGAACTCAAGAATTTTTGATTAAAACTTGGGAATTTATTGAGAAAACTGGTATTGTAGGGTCAAATTTTAGTTACAATATAACTAATATTTATAGAAATATTGATAAGCCGAAATTTATAATTGTTGGATTTCAAACAATGAGAAGAAATGATCAAAAGAAAGATCCTTCTAAATTCGATCATGTTGATGTAAGAAATATCTGAATTAAAATTAATGATACATATTATCCAGAAGAAATGCTTAATTTAGATATTAAAGAGAGTACTTACGCTTTGTTATATGAAATGTACAAGGATTATAATAGAGCATATATCAGAAATGGGAATATTCTTTATAGCCCAAGTGATTTTATAAAACATAGACCTTTATGTGTTATAGATGTTAGAAAAGGATCTGTTATCTATCTATTTCACAGAGTAAAAATAATATTATTGTGAACGTTGATTTTCATAATGTAGTACCTGGAGGTACAAACCATATAAAATTTCTCTTACAAATAATCAAAAATCTAAAATAGCTAATGCTCTAAAAAAGAAAACGGATGCAACAATTCAAACAACAAAAGGTACATATAAAATTTCACTAACAGAAAGACAAATTAATAAGATTGAGAAAAACTTAAAAGATAAAAAAAGTGTAAGAATTACTTTGACTTATAATCAACTGAGAGAAAATGAAAAGGATGTAGGAATACTTCCATTAATATTTGCGGGTTTAGGAGCTTTAGGCGCATTACTCGGAGGAGCAAGTGCTGTTGCAAGTTCAGTAATAGATTCAAAACATAAACAGAAAGTATTAGAAGAACAAATAAGACATGATAAAGCAATGGAATCAAAGAAAGGTGGAAAGATTAAAAATAAAAAAAAAACAAAAAAAAAACATAAAACCATTATCTAATTTTGATATTGAAGAATTGGTTAAGAAGCTTGAAATAAAATATTTTAGAGGAGTTTTTATGAGAGATGAACTTCCAAAATATCCTAGAAATACTGAATGTGGAATTGTTAATATCGATAATTCATTTGGAAATGGTATCCACTGGGTAGCATATTGTAAATATTTAAACAGAAAATATTATTTTAATTCATATGGAAATCTTCAACCATCTAAAGAACTAGTTGAATATTTGGGAAAAGATAATTTAATATATAATGAAGACCAAATACAAAATATCGATGATCCTCCAATATGTGGTCATTTATGTTTATTAGTTCTTAAAATGTTTTCTAAAGGTATGGATTTTAAAGAAATTTTGAATGTAATAAATAAACAGAAATGGATTCTTATTCAACAGTTATTATAAAATTTGATGTTTCAGGAAATCAAATTATTTTTCCTAAATCTACTAATATTGATGAAACAAAATTAAAAAATTATATTGTAAAAGAAATTTCAGGTTCTATTAATTATGATTAGGGCTAGGATTCCTATGTAAATACATATTTGCTACTGATTTCGATATCACCTTATATCAACTCATAGTATATGTTTTAATGCAATTGGGATCAAATTAAGCCAATTTAATTTTACATATTATTACATATTTGACTAAATTTACATATTTCTTACATACTTTGGGAATTTTTACATATTTTACTCCATATTTGTTAATTTTTAAATTATTCTATTTCTTTACAACAAAACTGAATAACGAGTGCATGAAGAAAATTTCTTCACAAGAATTGGCCCTTGTATTGCCACTGTTGATTGCTTCTTAGAACCAAACCCTACAAAACAATTCTGAGATTCCATCTCCCTTGGTTTTGGTTCTGAATAAACTAAACCAAACCTATTTCATAATTAGTGTTTATTTGTGAGTGGTAAAGACGTGCCACTCTTGTCAAACACGATTTGAAAATTGTATTTTCTCATTAATTCAATTTTCATTTTTGTCGAAATGGGGAAAGTCGCAAGGAAAAACAAAGAACTAGTTTTAAAATATCTTCGTAAGTTTCTAAACGAAACATTCAGGGGTGATGGAGAAATGTTATATTGTTCTTGCTGTGACAAGGCTGTATCCACTACGCAACGATTCCAAGTAACCCAACACATTGGCACAGGATCTCACAAATCGAAGAAAGTGAAAAAGTCAAACCTGAAGCAAAGTTTCATCACACCATCTACCTCATGCGGAGACAGTAAGTCCACCTTTTATACAGATTTATGTCGAGCGTTTGTGCAGGCGGACATTCCGATAAGCAAAATTAATAATCCGTCTCTTAAATTTTTTTTAGAAAAGTACATTGAAAAAAAAATGCCTGATGAATCCACCTTGAGAAAAATCTATCTACAACATATATATCAAGAAACTCTTGCCAAAATACGGGAAAATATCAAGGAGGGGCCAATTTGGGTCTCAGTTGACGAGACAACCGATGTTGAAGGCCGACATTGCGAATATTATTGTTGGAAATCACTGCCCAGATTCTTTTTCAAAACCATTTCTTTTAAATTGCCAGGAGTTAGAAAAATGCAATCATGCAACAATCGCACGGTTTTTCAACGACTCTATGAGTCTTCTTTGGCCAAACGGTGTACTACACGAAAAAGTCTTCTTGTTTTTATCAGATGGAGCTCCGTACATGGTCAAAGCAGGAAAGCATCTTAAAGTATTTTTCCCGAAAATGCTTCATGTCACATGCCTCGCTCACGCATTTCATCGTGTAGCTGAATCAGTTCGGTCTGCTTTTCCTGAGGTAGACTCATTGATCTCATCAATAAAAAAGATTTTTTTAAAAGCTACAAACCGAGTTGAAATTTTCAAAGAAAGTTATCCTTAGCTGTCTTTACCTCCGCGACCTGTAGTTACCAGATGGGGAACTTGGCTAGAGGCTGCTCTGTACTACTGCACCAATTTCGACAAAATAAAGGACGTCGTATCAAAATTGGATGGCGAATCAGCCTCAGCCATTTCGCAAGCTCAGAATTTGTTGGAAAACCCGAATTTAAAAAATAATTTGGCATTTATTTCCTGCAATTGTGCTCACATCCCTTCCACTATAACGCAGCTTGAATCCCAGAATGTGCCTCTATTGAAAAATATAGAAATTGTCAATGAAGCGATTCGCAAAATGGAAGACGTCTCAGGAGAAATAGGATCCACGCGAAACTACAAGATGTCTTAAAAAAAAATCCTGGCTGGAAAGATATGCTGCTGATTGCAGACATCATAAGTGGAAAGGAGGTGACAGCAAAGCTTTCAGTTGAATGGAACCCTTCTGAAATAGCCGCTTTCCGAAACGCTCCAGTTACATCAGTTGACGTTGAACGCTCCTTCAGCAGATTCAAGTCGATACTAAGGCCCAATCGACGTAGTTTTACGTTTGAAAATGCATTTAGTCTCAAACTGTTTTCCTTACAGTGATTAAAAAGTTTTTGTTTTTGTATTTTTATGTTTAAAATAAAACCGTTTTTGTATTCTAATAAAAAAATGAGAGTACAAACTGTTTTAGAAGGTTATTCACTGTTTACATATTTCACTAATTTTACATAATTATTTACATATTTGTATCAAAATCAATACATATATATTTACATATTTGGCATTTTTAATTACATGAAAATCCTAGCCCTAATTATGATGATACAAAATTAAAAAATGATATTGTAGAAGCACTTTCAAAATATTTTAGGACAGAAATTTTAACATTCCGAACAAAATTAAAAGATTATGGAAATAAATTCAAGAATGAATTAAAAAATGATTTTAATAATAAATTACAGAATGAATTAAAAGCTAAAGTCAATGAAATAATTGCTTCCTTATTTACATTTACTAAAAGTTATGTTGGTTTTAATAAACGAAGACTCGTTAACGTATCAGAAAGGAAAGATAATAATGATGTAGTTATTATTAAGCAACTAAATCGATGTTGGACGATCCTTCTTGTTGTATTAAACATTATTTCATTACTTTTTTTCTAAACTTTCTATTGTTTGTTTTAATTTATACTCTCCTGTTTTCTAATTGTTTTGATAACATTGTAAACCCATTTTTGAAATTCTTTTGCTTCAGGTAATTTTGATTTAATAATCAAAGAATACAAACCAAATTCGTTAATAAAAACAGTTTTCTCATCAGTATTTAGGGAGTAGCGTTTTTGTACTCCTGAAAAATCTTTATATCTCATCTTAAAATCATCATCTACATGCCTAATTACAGCATCTCTAGGATTTTTATATTTTAACAATATAGCACTATCTCTAGCTTTAAACCATGGATCATTATTTTCATCAAGAATTATAAATATTTCTTTATTATTATAGTTAAGTTTGTTGTTGAGAATATGTAGCAAGAAGAATGAAGTTTTTTAGATCCTGCAATTTACAAAGTGGGAATTTCAGTGTTGGCCATAACCTTTATATTTTGAAGAATTGAATATGAATAAAAAAATTTTAAATTATAAATGAAGAAGGAAAGATTTAATGATCTCATAACTATTTATGAAATACCTAATGAATGTAGAATTAATTTTAATTTAATTGATAATCAGAGGTTTAAAATGAGAATAATTGAGTTTGAAAAGATATTTTAAAAAATATGTTAATAAAAATAATTCTAATAAAATGGAAGAACTGGAAAGTAAGAAAATTTCCGATTTGCGAAAAATCTGTAAAGAAAAAAACTATCAACTGATAGTTTAGAGAAACTGAGAAAGCAGGCATTAATCGATTTAATATTACAAAACATTAATGATAATTATAATGAAGAAAAATAAAGTAATAAAAATATTGGTGAATTAAGACGTTTAGGAAGTAAGTATAAAGTAAAAAATTATTACAATATGAAGAAATCTGTTCCAATTAACTTAATAGAAGAAAAAATGAGAGAATCTCAGGAAAATAAAATAGAAGAAAATTTAATTCAAGAAGATATAGATTTTCAATAAAATATAGAATCATTTTACAAATGTGGAAATAAAAGTGAATTAAATGATTGATGTTATTTCTGTGAGCCAGAAATCAAAAGTAAACATGATAGAAAATCATACAGACTTAATAGATTTCGTAAAAAAATATTGAATTTAATAGAAAATGGTAATGATAGAAGTAAAATTGAACAAATATTTCAAACTTTTATTAATAGTTATACGTGCAAATATATACCATATAAATATTTAATCAAAAAGATTGCAGATTATTTAAAAATAATTAATAATATCAAAATTAAGGAAACTAAGAGAAATGTAAAAATATGGAGTGAGTTTGTTGATAAAATTGAAATGGAAAAACGATTTCGAGAGAATATTTTAAAATAGACGATCGTGTAAAATCGCAAAATTTGCAATTTTAAATATAGACAGAGATATTTTCATGAGCATATATTACAGTTAATAGATAAATACGAAGACATAATTAAAATTGAAGAAGTATTTGAAGTTTTTAATGAAAATTATAAAGGAAAAGCTTTGCCATATAAATATTTGATTGCAAAGATAGCAGATTTATTAGAAATTGAACATAATATTCCTATATGTAACTCAAAAAGAAATATGATATTGTGGAATCAATTTTTAGAGATGAAGCCATTTGAGATAATTGAAAAGAAAAAACAATTTAGAGAATATATTTTAAGTCAATTTTAATATATTTTTTATGATGAAACATTTGCAGGATTTTCAAAGATTTCATTTGTAATAAATGGAAGCTGAACTGAGAATCCAAACTCTTAAACAACTTCGAGATTATTGTAAATCTCAAAATATTAAAGGATATTCTAATAAAAATAAAAATGAACTTATAAATTATATTCTTGATGAAATAGAGAAAAAGAAATTTATAAACGAATTCAATTTTGATTCTAGTTTGTTTTCTAAAACAAAACCTGACAAGGATTTTAATTTACAGACTACGAAACAGTTGAAAGAATATTGTAGATTACATAATATTAAAGGGTTTTCAAAATTAAAGAATAAATCTGATATTATCAATTTGATCACTAATGAGGAAGAAAGAAAGAAAAACAAAAAAAGATTAATAAATTTGGCCAGAAAAAAATCAATGAATCAATCTATAAAAAAATCGATAAATGAATTCAATTTTCATTTTAGTTTGTTTTCTAAAACTAAACCTTCTAGAGAGAAACAAATCAAATGTGATATTTGTAGTAAATATTATAAAAAATCTTATGAAAAGAATCATATATCAACTCACAAAAAAGTATTAACCCAGATTCTCCTGAAGTCTTTGTGCAAGGACCTCAGACATATTGGGAGAAACAAAGGGATTGTGATATTTCAAAGTGTCTCTTGTAGAGTGCGGCACCTATATTCCCATCTGTAGGCAATCAATCAACAGATGAAAAATGTGATCATTATTGTTGGATTAAGGATCTATCTAGATTAGTCAAAGCGCAAGTAATTAATAAGAAAGTTAAAATTTATCCATGTGAAAGATGTTTAACATATTATTATTCATCTGAAATATTGCAAGAACATGAAGTTGTTTGTAAAAATAAAGCAGCTGTTAAAATTGAAATGCCTAGGAAAAATGAATATTTATATTTTAAAAACTATAACAAATCTTTGAGAGTACCTTTCGTTATATATGCAGATTTTGAATGATTCACAAAGAAAATTGATACTTGTCAACCCTATCCAACTCATTCTTATACTATGAAATATCAAAAGTATGAACTGAACAGTTTTTGTTATTATGTAAAATATGAAAATGATGATTATAAACCGCCTGTAATATATAGAGAATATATTACTACTGTCTAAACTTAGACTTTAGGCTATATTAATTTTCTCTGAGACGAACAGGAGTGGCGGTTAAGAGGGAGGCCTGGAATTATAAATAGCGATATTTCGTTTCCAATTGGTTTTTCGGAAAATATGCACATAACAAAAGTTGTTTATTTTGATATTTAGATTAACTTTTGTTATATACACTTTCCTCATATACCGAAGTGTAAATGTGTTATACGCTAAAAATTATAGCGGGAGACAACAATATTATTCGGCACAAAAGACTCAATCGAACTTGTAAATAAACTCGGTATGTGTATAAGCACTGATGCCTTAATTATCATAAGCCATACCAACATTTTTAGGGACGGGCAGGTATGGGAGTTGTAGGGGAGGCCTGAAATTAAAAATAGCGGTATTTCGTTTTCTACTGGGTTTTCTTCAAATATGCACATGACAAAAGTTGTTTATTTTGTTGGGTACTAAGGATTTAACCAAACTTAACAAAACTCAGTATGTGAATTATCAATAATTCTTTTATGATCATAAGCTATATTAAAATTTTTAGGTCCAAACAGGAGTGGCGGTTATAAGGTAGGACTGAAATGAAAAATTGTGATATTTTGTTTCCTATTAGATTCTCGGCATGCACATAACAAATGTTGTTTATTTTGTTATTTGGAGTCACTTTTGTTATATACACTTTTGTCGTATACCTAAGTATAAATATGTTAAACACGAGTTATACGTTAAAAACTACTGCGGAAGTCAACAATTTTATTTGCCACAAAAGGCTCAACCGAACTAAACAAAACTCTGTATGTAAATTAGCAGTAACAACTCCGTGATAATAAGCCATACCAACATTTCTAGGGACGAGCAGGAGTGGGGGTTGTAAGGGAGGACAGAAATTAAAAATAGCGATATTTCGTTTCCTATTGGGATTTTTGGCTGACATGAACATGAACATGAAAAATGTTGTTTATTCAGTTATGTAGAGTAAAATTTGTTATATTCACTTTTTTTTTTTTTTATAACAACGTAAAAATGTGATATACACTAAAAACTAAAGTGTGAGCCAACTATTTTATTGGGCACTAATGGATAAACCTAATGTAACAAAACTAAGTATGTGAGTTAGCATTATTTCTACCATTTTTATGCCCAATGGGGAGTAGGGGCTATAAGGTAGGCCTGAAATAAAAATTCACTATTTCATTTTCTATTGGTTTATAGCACATCCTGCACATAACAAAAGTTGTTTACTTTTTCATTTAGAGTAACTTTTGTTTTATAATTTTTTTTTTTGTAAAATTTTTTTTAGAAGTATTGACATGCTCAACAATTCTTTCCAATATGAACTTTCCAGGTACGTCACCTGAATAAATTAATTCAAATCCATGTTAAAATTTCATCTTTAATAATTCAAATCAAATGTTATTTTTTAATGTCAGTAACAGATTGCACCAAGTAAAGTATACTGCCCCACCACCCTTTTCTTCATCCTAACATTAATTCATGTCAAAAACCAGTTAGCCCTTAAGTCTATTTCATGTTTATTTAATTAAAATGTCAAAATCATTTGAACAAACATTTTTAGTATTGTTGTGAAAATAATGTAATCAGATTTGTTAATATAATTTTTTGTATTACAGAATTCGGATCCTAAATGAGTTGGCACCACTGGGCATAGGGAGGTGCGGGGGGGGGGGTTACTTCCTTTGTCGTATCTGTTCTTCCGCTACTCTGCCGACCCCATATTAGTCTGTTTACATGCTACATGTGTTGATGCTTACACTTTTAGCAATGTTGTGTTATTTTAAGGAATGTAAATTTGTTTAATGATCATAAATAAATAATTTAAAAGGATGAACGCTGGGGAGGTGACCCTGGTTATTTCTGGTATTTATTAACTCTGCTACGTTAATATATGATGTATTTACTGAAGACGCTATGTACCTATATGAATATACAGTTTACAATCCGAGACTTACAACAGCATTTTTAATGGCGGTTATGACGTACCTAAAACAGCTGTTACCAGTGGGCTCTGTACCGCATCAAGGGAAAAGAAATTTTAATCATACATGGTTTGCATAACAGAATACTTTCTAAAATGATGAGTTATATGGTCCATTAATTTATATATATAAAAAAAAAAAACAAAAAAAAAACACATTCATAGGAGATGGGAAATATAAAAATATTGAAGACAGTGAAACCTTACAGAACAAATAATTTTATTATTAACAAATCCACAGCAACGACGGGAATAAATCCAAAACACTGGGACGGGGAATGTCAAAACGTTATGTAAAGTAAAGCCTTACCAAAAAAATACCATCTTTTTTCAGTTTCAAATGAATTCCCGGGCGAAGCTGGGTACCTTAGCTAGTATATATATATATATATATATATATATATATATATATATATATACTAGCTAGGATACCCGGCTTTGCTCGGGAATTCATTTGTGGCTTAATGATAACATTTCCCGATGCATACCTGTCGTTGCTTTGGATTTGTTAATAATAAAAATATTCTTTGTGTAAGGCTCCACTGTCCACAATATTTTTATATTTCAATCTCCTGTGACTGTAGTTTTTTATATATATAATTCATAATCATACAAAGTATTCTGTCCGTCAAACTATGTTTAAATAAAACTTCCTTTCCCTTGATAGGGTACAAAGATCAACAGTGACTGAAAAACTAACGGAAAATGAAATATCTCGAATTTTTATTTCAGGCCTCTGTTATAACCCCCACTCCGGTTTGAACCTCAAAAATTTAATATACCCTATAATCTCGTATTATACAAATTAACATGCCGAGTTTTGTTAAGTTCCATTCAATCGTTAGTGCCAAATATAATTGTCGGCTACCCTTTTAGTTTTCAATGTATTACCCCGAACCACATCTCCATATACATATTTTTATGGAAAGCCTCTTCGACCCCCAAACATGGTCCAGCCAGGCCCGGATTGACCCCCCAAACATGGTCACACCAACCAATTGACCACCAAACATGGTCCAGTCAGACCTGATTGATAAAACTTGATACAAAATATTTCAATAATAAAAATCATACCATATTTAGTGCCATCAGGCGCATATACATTGAATGATAATAACCATACTGTATGTAATGCCATTAAGCGCATAAACAGTAATTAATAATAAATCATAAACAAATAGCTGGTTTAATTAACATAAATTAACTCCCTTTTTCATAATAAAACGACATCCAGTGCATAAGCAGTAAATAAAAATTTGTGTGAAATTTAGCAAAGACAGAATTAAAATATCTACTTTATTAATGTAAAATATTTAGAGAATCAGTTTTTGTTTACTTATTTCCATTATTTTATAGTTACATGAGAGTATAACCTATTCCAACAATTTACCATGGTTTACCAGTGTGTTTTAGGCATTTATTTGTCTTTATTCATATTCAAAATCAATTTACATTATTATTAACATTGTCGATACTCATTTTAGGATTATTCAATTTTAATTTAAATCTTATCTGACTTTAGCATTCAAATTGCATTTAGTAACTGTAATGTAAGTAGAACAGTTATTCACTAGAGAATACTTATTTTATTTTTCATAAAGCATATATCCAATCCATGTTCTCGTGTATAAATATATATAGGGTTGGCAAATAAGTTCTTTCGGTTTTTGTATTCATGTTTTGTTTACAATATGTCACATTTATCCTATTTGTAATATGTAAACAGTTATGTCTGTCGACACTTGTTAAGATTAGGTCAGTATTGCGTTTGTGATCCAGCTGAGAAGATGGGCAGTAATTTATTGCATTATAGGCATATTTAGCTGTATTATTTCAAAAAAGGAAAGGGAGCTGCAGAGGCTCATAAAAAAATATGAGGGGTCTATGGGGATAAAGCCTTAACAGAGCGCACGTGCCAAAATTGGTTTGCCAAGTTTAGGGCAGGGAATTTTGACATAAACGATGCACCACGACCTGGTGCGTCACAAGAATATGGAAGCATTGAGGTTAAGGCTATAGTCGATCAAAATCCTTCCCAATCAGTGCGAGACATTGCTGAGGCCCTAGACATATCACATACAAGCGTAGAAAATCATTTGCCGAAGCTCGGCTACATTTCTAGGCTGGATGTTTGGGTCCCCCACTCTCTGACCAAAGCCAACTTGGCAAAACGCGTTTCCATTTGCGATTACCTGCGAAGATGTAAAGAAAACGATCCATTTCTTAAAAGACTTGTGACAGGGGATGAAAAGTGGATTGTCTACGATAATGTGGTGCGAAAAAAATCTTGGAGACCTAGCAACGAACCACCTGCTTTCTGTATGGTGGGATTTCAAGGGTGTGATTTTTTATGACCTGCTGCCACAAGGTAATCAATCGATTCCACTCTATACTGCTCACAATTAACAAAATTGAATGAATCAATTCGACGAAAACGCCCAGAACTGGCAAATCGAAAGGGTGTCATCTTCCATCATGATAATGCCAGGCCCCACACTTCATTAGTCACCCGCAACAAATTGTTAGCCCTTGGATGGGATCTTTTGCCCCACTCTCCCTAATCACCGGACCTTGTTCCTAGTGACTACCACTTATATTCCGGTCTCTACAAAATTCCTTAGGTGGAAAACGGTTTGAAAACGAACAGGGTGTCAGGGAGCACCTTGACCATTTTTTCGCTAATAAACCACAGACATTCTATGAGCATGGGATTATTCAGCTGATGGAGAGATGGGGTAAAGTAATAGAAAATAATGGTCATTACATTGTAGATTAAAATAATAATTATGTTCAAAATATACAATAGTTTTCTTTCAACTAAAAAAACCGAAGGACTTATTTGCCAACCGTATACATTATTATTTAACTTAGTTACTTTACTCATAGTTTTTATTTATTTAATTTACTATGATCTACCAGTGTGTTTTATGCATTTGTTCATCTTTATTCATTTTCAAAATCAATTTACATTATTATTAACATTGTCGATACTCATTTAAGGATTATTCAATTTTAATTTAAATCTTATCTGACTTTAGCATTCAAACTGCATTTAGTAACCGTAATATGAGTAGAACAGTTGTTCAAGAGAGAATAATTATTTTATTTTTCATAAAGCACATATATCTAACCAATGTTCTCTTGTATTAATATATTCATTCTTATTTAACTCAGTTATTCTTCTTATAATTTCTTTATCACTACACAATGTGTTTTGTTTGAGCAATTTAATTGGCAATATGGTTATTTCAAATAATTCATAATTCATTTCACAGTGTTTACCTGTGACCAGAAAAGATTTTGTACACAATCTATTCAAACAAAGTTACATTTGTTTGTTTGTTTATTATTATTTACGTCCACTTTATTCTACTAGGCTAACCGGGGAGTTAGTTACATTTATTAAACACAGTATTATTAAAAGTACTTACAATAGTTAATCTAAGAGATCAAACGTCTTTCACAAGCTCGTTCATCTAATGAGTGTTCAGTTCCCTTATCTACCAAATAGATATGGGTATCGATTAATCGATTAATCGTAATAATCGATTAATACTCCAAATAATCGGTGTATTTTTAATTGATGTTTACGATGCTTTAATCACTATTACTTAATTTTTTTTCTTCTTTTCTTTTTCTTAAGTGAGGGTTGAGACTAATTTTTCATATTTTGAAGCTAATTGTTCAACTTTTCCACAATCGATTCTATATTCTTGCCACACTTGTCGGGGTCAGTTACCCTGCTATATAACCTGCTTCAGTCCTTCACGTTTTCTGTTTACAGTGTTTACTTAGTTTACTACTTACTACGTCGTACGTACTACCTTAACCATGATTTGTTCGACTTATTGGTTTTTTTAGTGTTGCCTCCAAAAACTGAAAAAATGCCTCCAAAAAGTGCGGTCTCGGAGCATTTTGAAAAAAAAGAGAACTTTGCGAAATGCCGTCATTGTGGTGTTCAAATTAAAAATTGTGGGAATACCACAAATATAAAAAATCACCTGGAGCACAAGCAGCCCAAACTTAACTTGAAGAGACCAGCTCAGAGCATGTCTGAGTATGAATTAAAAAACACGTCAACAAAATCTAAATCATGCGATTCTTCTAGCAGTTCCTCTACAAGTGCTTCATCAACTGCTGTAAGTACAATTAAAATTAATCAGCCTTTAATTACATCGGCTCCCCTATTCACAATGCCGAGTCGGAAAACTATACGCTCAGCAATAATAGACAAATACATCAGCATCTCTGCTGTAGCATTTAAGAGAGAATTATTATCCGTTCAGAAATATTGCTTCACTACAGATATCTGGACGGACTCGCAAAATCGAAGATTCCTTAGCATGACGGTACATTATATCAATATTGACGAGGGCACTGTGAGCAAGGGAACAATTGGAATGTTCCAGCTCACAGAGAAGCACACTCCTAATTATATTGTGGAAGAAATACAAAAACTTTTTGAAGAATGGGAGCTTGAGGTAGACAAAACTTTAGCTGTCATTTCTGACAATGCGGCAAACAACAAAAGCAGTTGAACTCATGTTTGGTAGAAGCAAACACATTTCATGTTTTGCCCGTACCTTGAATCTCCTTGCGACAAAGGCCATCAGCGATGTGGTGGAGTTGACTGATATTCTCAAAAAAGTAAAGGCTATTGTTGGGTGGTTTCATCACTCCGTTTCTGCGTGTGATGAACTCCGTAGAGTGTCACCAAAGATCGTCATCCAGGATGTAGCAACTCGGTGGAATTCTACATTCGACATGCTGTCATGCTTTATAGAGCTGCGATCTCATATAAATGAAATATTAAATCGAAACACCAGTGCTCCGCCCATGTTGTGGGCCATGGAAATGGAATTCCTACAGGAAGTTTGCCAGATACTCGAGCCACTTTCAACAGCCACGAAGGATATCAGCTCTGACTTCTACTTAACAAGTAGCATGGCAATTCCTGTGGCAGCAATAATAAAAGAAGAGATGGAGGCAAAAGAGCCAAAACATAACATTGGTAAAGCACTGAAATTATCAGTGCTAAACCAACATAAAAAAAGATTTGGGAACATTGAACAAGTCCCACTTTTAGCGATTTCATGTCTTTTAGACCCTCGCTTCAAAAGAATGTACTTCAAGGATCGGCAAGTCTTGCGAAAGTGAACAATTATGTTTCAAAGATAATTAAAGACAATCATAACTCATCTCCAACCCGAACCTCTAATACAGAGAGTTCAGATTCAGACTCACCGCCAACAGTATCTTCATCGCTTTTTAAAAAGCACAACAAAAATGTACAGAAGGCATGGTCTAAACGGAAGAGCACCGAATCATCGCCAACAGGCTCGATTGATGAGGAGCTCAACATTTATTTGAGAGCTCCTCAAGAAAGAATTGAGCAAAATCCCATATTGTACTGGAAACAGATGGCAGAAACATTTCCAGCTGTTTATAACGTTGCAATGAGGTAATATATTTTTAAATTAGTTATATAATATATTACTATATAAGCAAATATGTTTATTAGATAAATATTAAATATTTTATTCTTTTGGAAGGTACGTCCTCACAATCGCAACATCAGTACCATCAGAGAGGCTATTTTCGGAAGCTGGACAGATATTAAGGGAACAAAGGAACCGATTGACAGGGGATTTGGCCAATAAATAGCTTTTTCTGAAAGATGTAGACGAGAAATATTGGAGTAACTGATTTTTTAAATTAATGTCCTATTTGTGTTATTTTTATGTTTATGTTTTCACCTTTAGTATTAAATATTAATAATAAATGTAAATAATTAAATAGTGGAGTAACTGATAATTTAAATTAATACCCTTTTTGTGTTATTTTTATGTTTATGTTTTCACCTTTGGTATTGTATTAAATATTAATCTTTTAAAATAAAAATTTGATTTTTTTTAAATGTTGTTGATTAATCATCACCAACAACCTCAATATCTAGTGGAAATAGAAAGTCTTTACTATAATTTGTTTACAAAATTATTAATATTTTTTTCAATACTAGCTACATTTCAATCAGTAAAAATTTGTTTTTTATTGTTATTGAGGATTAACTAACCTCTTTCAATTATCTTTTAACAATTGCAGTTACCAGACAATCGAAGGTTTTACACCTCTTTTTTGTTTGAGCTTACTAGCACATTTGAAAATTTAAAAAATATATATAAATTACATTTCAAAAATTAAAAACCTTAATTCGTGGATGATCCTCGAAACATGTACCCTGCTGAATAAATATTTTTAATGCAAATAAAGATTTTTTTTTAACAATATTTAGATTAAGTTTTTAAATTTTAATTTTTGAAATGTAATTTATATATTTTTTTAAAAATTTTTTTATTTTTTAAATGTGCTAGTAAGCTCAAACAAAAAAGAGGTGTAAAACCTTCGATTGTCTGGTAACTGCAATTGTTAAAAGATAATTGAAAGTCGTTAGTTAATCCTCAATAACAATATAAACATAACTAGCAATTAACATATATATAAAGATTGAAATATGTTTTATCTTGGTATTTGTCGATTAATCAATTTTATACGTCGATTAATCGACGTATTGATTAATTAGTGCGAATATTAATCGGTTGCCAATAATCGATGTTTTGTAGTTCGATACCCCCCCCCCAACTACAAAAGGTTTCAACATGGTTACATCTCTCTCGCTGCTTCATAGAGCTCACTCTCATAACATTACATAGATTACTTGCCTAGGATAGCTCACTACTGTGACGCCATGCAACCGAATGGACGGAGTTCCGAGAATTCTGGAACGAAAGAGACAAATTGTTACTGTTAGAGGGTAGAGAAATTGACTTCTCTGGCGAATGGTCGACCCTGTACGACGCCACCAGACGCGTCATGATAGATGCCAAAACCACTCACGCGCGCATCCAAGAGCGCCTCAAACAAGAAACCATTTATGCAGCTCAACAAAGACATCAAATCGGATTCGATTCCACGAATCGAAAACACTCCTTGAACATAACTCAGGTTTCAACCCCCAGGACGCATCTCCCTGTCATTGAAATTCCCAAATTCCATGGCGACTTGACAAAATGGAATCACTTCAAAGACACCTTCAAGTCCTTGGTCCATGACGAACCATCTATCACAAATGTTGAGAAGTTCCACTACCTCCTCTGTGCGTTGAAGGATGAGGCAGCTGCTTTGGTATCAAGGTTTCAGGTCGCCGACCGATTATACATCCTTGCTTGGGAAAAGCTTCTAAAACAATATGACAACCCTCGAATACTTGGCTCATTGCACATGAAAGAACGCTGGAGTCCAACACCAGATCTCTCCCGACTCCAACAAAGAGATATGAAGCTTATCTTGCTAATATCTGTGACAGCCTTGACGGCTTTCGTTCTCTCGATCTTGAAGACAAGGGAGAATTTGCATTGGCGGTTCTTGCGCTTCGAGACTTATACCCGGAAACGTGAAGAGGTTTTGAGCTAAGCCTCAAAGACAACACGAGGTCACCGACAGCCGACGATGTAATAGAGTTTGTCAGACAGCGTCTAGGGGCCATCAAGTTTTCCAACGAATTTGGTTTTCATACGGAATCTCCTGCCAAATCACGACGCCAGAGTCCCTACAACACAAGATCCCGTGAGACTCCACCCAATCGCTTCTCTCAGAAGTACTCCACTGTCAACCTTCACTCAACTTCAAGATCTCCAGAAGCTCGAACAGGAGCATCGACTGCCCGGTTCCAACGTCCGCACGCTTGGAGCACCTACTCCAATCCCATCCTACCTAAATGCCCATTTTGCAAGAGAAAACATTATCTCTTAAGGTGTCCTGAATTTATTAATATTCCCAGCCGGGAACACATCGCATTCACTGAGAGATGGAAAGGCCTCAAGAATTGCTTGAGGGAAGATAATCCAACATCGAAAAGCCCCTCAAAGTACAAACTGTCGGCGTTGCAACAAAAGGCACCACACCATCATTCATAATGAAGAGGACACACCCATCCGCGCATCCTCTCCTAGACAACCTTCGAAAAAGGCGCAGGATACACCTGAAAGCAGTGGAGTAACATTCACCGATTACGGCTCAACAACCCAGCACACACCGGAAGGAAAAAATGCGGTTCTCCTGGGGACGGTATAGATAAAGGGATCCAACGATTGTCTGTACAAGGTACGAGCGCTTCTTGATTGCGGGAGCCGGCTCTCATTCATCTCCAAGGCACTCGCTTATAAGATAGACCTCCCTGTTCGGCACTTCAAGCGCCGCATCGCCGGCTTAGGTAACATTACAATGGAAAGACCAATGGGAATCGTGCCCATCGAATAAAAGCCACTCGATATTGAGAGAGTCGCCACGACTGATGCCAACATAATCGACTCAATAGCTCTCCTCCTTCCTAACCAAGACCTTGACTATAACATTCGCAAGTCATTTGCAAACCTTCAACTGGCTGACACCACATTCGGACAGTCTGGAGCAGTTGACCTACTCATAGGTGCGGATCTCTATCCCTTAGTAGTTACCGGAGCTCCCTACACTTCCGAAGAGCCTGGGATCTTCCTCATTCCAACTATATTTGGTTTGGTAGTCATAGGTAGGTCACAACACCACGGGTTTACTGAATCCTCATGTTTCTTCGCCACGTCTCCTGCTGACACTGTGGAACAACGGCAGCGCTTTTGGGAAGTTCAGAAACCTGCCCCAGTCAAGCGGACCAATCCAGATGAGGAGGCATGCGAAGAACACGTCAACCGTACTCATGCCCGCACTCCCGAAGGACGTTATATTGTGCGACTTCCATTTAAGGCTGCACCTGTCAACGTGGGAAACGACAGGAACATGGTGATGAAAAGATTCTGCTCCCTCGAGTACAAACTTCGCAAGGATCATGACCTCGCGTAAAATTACCATGCATTCATCGAAAAGGTTCACTTCATCGAGGTTGGGTCACATGACCACATCTTCCACCTCATCGCCAAACCTTTACCACAACATGGCGTTTGGCAAGAGGGCACCCAAAGGCGCAAACTCCGCGTGGTTATTGACGCCTCGTGCGCATCATCCACAACATCAAATAACGATTTACTCCACACGGGCCCCAAACTACAATATGACCTTTGTGACATACTAGTCCGTTTCGGAACCCACCAGATACTTCTCTGCTGTGACCTCGTAAAAATGTATCGTCAAATCTTGATACATCCTCAAGACCGCCAATATCAGCATATTATATGGCGCATCAAACCAGGTGAGGCTATCCTCGAGTACATACTGATAATGGTAACGTACGGCGTGAAGTCCAGTGCTTATCAAGCTCTCAGAGTTATCAGGCAACTCCTTCACGACGAAGGCTCCAAATTCCCCTTGGCCACGCTACGAATTTCCGAAGATATGTATGTGGACGACTTCGTCAGTGGAATGGACACGATTGAGGAAGCCACTCAACTTCAGAAAGAACTAATCGCATTATTTGCTCTAGGGGGCTTTCAACTGGGCAAATGGGCGTCCACGGTCTCAGCACTTGTCCCGAATACCATAGAGTCCGTACAGCATGCTACCTTCAGACAACAACTACTTTAAAGTCCTGGGACTCAGCTGGAACTCAAAAAAGTCCGTGAGGCAGGGGCTGCGTAAACTAAGCAGATTTCCCTCGTGAAGTTTAGTAATAGATAAATCTACATACTTGTAACACAACACCACCGTGAATAAATACAAACGGAAATAAGAAACGTTACATCCAATTTCAATAACCTGCCGACAGGAAGCGTTGGGTTAGAAATGTATACAAAAGGGTCTGCCCGCCACACACCGGAAAGAAAAAGAATTACTGAAATATATCAGAATATAACATATTAATTTTATTGGGAACTATTTGCTATATCTAGTACTGTAATTAATAATGAGCCAGAATAATTGTTATCTCAATTAATCAAATTTTAGTAGTCCAAAACCTTAAGAGGGGGGGGGGTCACCAGGACATATTTGCATGCACCTCGTATAATAATGGTCTCTTGAATACAATTTTTGGTATTTAAACTTCGACTAATGTGATTTATTAAGTGTCAAAGTATTGTTTATGTAACATGAGTAGAAGTTGTGGTTTGTTGATGGCTGAAAACTGGAAAATGCAAATATCTTGGTTAATATTCAAGATAGAGAATAAATGTATATAACAATATTTATAGTAAATTTAATTTACAATAAGACTGAATCTGTACAATTTTTTGATCTGACGTATAGTAACGGAGATATTTCGAATTTTTGAAAATCCTCCCCTCTAACCCCCCCCCCCTCCCACTGGTCAGATATCAGCCGTTAACGAACTTGATCTTTCTTTTTACATAAAACGACTAAATATCGAGTTTGGTAAAGATCAAACAAAAGTTCCGACCGCTAGAGCGGTAACAGACATATATATATATATATATATATATATATATATATATATATATATATATATATATAGATATACAGTTTTGAACGGACTTCATTTTCGTCATCTACTAGGTAGGATCGATGGACGTATCTTTATTTTTTCGTTCAATAACACCCACACACTCACTCACACAAAAACACAGACGCCACACAAACACACACCACAAATGGCTTTGTGCTTTAGATCATAAGTTAGTTTCATTATTTTAAATTAAGCCCTAGCTAACTCAAGGTGGGCGGTTTGTTCGCGGAAGAATCAAGTGAAGCAGGCGCGCGACATCAATGACGTCATTCACCGTCCACTCATCCTTGCCCTGGACTGGGGACCTCGCTGCCAGCGCATCCAGCCACGAGGGGACCGACAGGAAAGGGCAAGAAGACGGAACAACAGGGTCTAGTGTGCACGTTATAAGGAGGGCTCTCATCATCTCGATCGAAACCCCCCTCAAAATGCACGAGTAGGCGAAAAAGGGCCCGTCGGGCGATGAAGTGGGGAAGAACCAAAAAGGAGAAGATCCACGAACAATAAATAAAGTGAGTACTCACATTTATGTAACAACCTCGTCACACATCGAAGCCAACTCGCACAACCCAATAATGGACATTATGCAGCAACCAGCTCCACATTCAGCTCCAACCAACCCACAGCAGCTCCGAATTATCGGTAATCATTAAAAGCTCCAGAGTCCTAACAATTTAATTTCATTATTCGTTCTCATTATTAATATCACTTCATTATATTTTATTATATCCATACATTCTTTATTATTTACACCACTCTTCTTTTACTGTACAGTCCACTCTCTCAAATTCACAAATGGGGCGAAGGGGCATCTCACTATACTTCTTTTCAATGGGAACCCACCCCGAAACACATCTCCATATACATCATTTTATGCGAAGCCTCTTCGACCCCGAAACCCCAATAGAAAACGAAGTATCACTATTTTTTATTTCAGGCCTCCCTAACAACCCCCACTCCTGCTCGTCCCTAGAAATGATGGTACAACTTATCATCATGAAACAGTTAGTGCTAATTCACATACCGAGTTTTGTTAAGTTCCGTTCAATTCTTAGAGCCCAATATATCTGTCGGCTCCCGCTTTGCTTTTTAGTGCATATCTCGTTTATACTTTGTTATAAAACAAAGGTGAATATAACAAACGTTACCCTAAATAACCAAATAAACAGCTTTTGTTACGTTCATAATTGCCGAAAAACCATTAGGAAACGAAATATCGCTATTTTTAATTTCTGGTCTACCTTACAACCCCCACTCCAGCTCGTCCCTAGAAATGATGGTACAACTTATCATCATGAAAGAGTTAGAGCTAATTCACATGCCGAGTTTGGTTTAGTTCGGTTGAGTTTTTTGTGCCAAATAAAATTGTTGACTTCCGCAGTAGTTTTTTACGTATAACTCATTTATACTTAGGTATACGACAAAAGTGTATATAACAAAAGTTACTCAAAATAACAAATTAAACAACTTTTGTTAAGTGCAAAAATATTTCTATTTAATTTCAGCCCCCCCCCCCAGTATAACCCCCACTCCTGTTCGTCTCAGACAATATTAATATAGCCTAAACTCTAAGATGGGTTAGTAGTACAATACATTCCAGTTTCATAAAATTCGGTCCAGCCGTTTATGCGTGAAAAAGTAACAAACAAACAAACAGAAACGAATGAAACCAAATGCAGTTATGGAGTCTATGACATGTGAAACGAAAAGTTATCGTGAAATATTGAGAAAAAAAATCAATGTACAGACAGTAGCTTCAATTTTATATATATACTAGCTAAGGTACTTGGCTTCGCCCGGAAATTCAGTTGAGGCGGAATGAAGATGGTATTTTTTTGGCAAGGCTTTACTTTCCACAATATTTTGACATTTCCCCGTCCCAATGTTTAGGGTTTATACCCGTCATTGATGTGGATTTGTTAATAATAAAATTATTTGTTATTTAAGACTTCACTATCCTGAATATTTTGATATTTCCCGTCTCCTGTGCATGAAGTTTTATTTTTAACGTAATGGACCATATAATTCATAATCATAGAAAGTGTTCTATCTTCCAAACCACGTATGGCTATAAGTTGCTTTCCCTTAATGCAGTACAAACCACAATTGAGGCAGCTTTTTTATGTACATCATAGCCGCTATTAAAAATACTCTTTTGTAAGTCTCGATTGTAAACTGTATATTCATATTGGGTTTAAGTAAAGTTCATCATACATTAATGGAGCAGAGTTAATAAATACCAGAAATAACTGGCTGCACCTCCCAGCGTTCTTCCTTTTAAATTCCTTATTTATGATAATTAAACAAATTCGCATTCCTGAGTATAACACTACATTGCTGAACGTATAAGAATAAAGAAACATGTAAACATAGAGCAATATGAGGTTGTCAGGGAAGAGGCAGAACTGATAGGACTATGGAAGTAACCCCTAGCCTCCCTATGCCCAGTGGTTCCTAACTCATTTAGGATCTCAATTCTGTACTACATTAAATTATATTAACAAATCTGATTACATTATCTTCACAATACTAGAACTGTTTTTTCAAGTAATTTTCAAGGTTAAAATAAATTAATAAAAGAAGTATTAAATACACTTATAGCAAACTGGAGTTTTTCATGAATTAATGTTTGGGATAAGAGAAGGAGGGGGGGGGGCAGTATACTTTACTTGGTGCAATCTGTTACTGGCGTTAAATAATAACATAGATTTGAATTATTAGGGATAACGTTTTAACATGGATTTGAATTAATTTATCCTAGTGGGTAGTTCATATTGGAAAGAATTGTTGAGCATGTCAATATTTCTGCGCAAATTACTTGCTTCATACCTTATTTTACAAAAACAATTATAAAACAAAAGTTACCACAAGTAAAAAGTAAACAGCTCTAGTTATGAACACGATTGCCGAAAAACAAATAGAAAATGAAATCTCGCGAATTTGTATTTCAGGCCTCCCATATGGCCACCACTCCCGTTTGAACCTAACAATTTTAATATAGCTTATAATCATGGAAGAATTAATGCTAATTCACATACAGAGTTTAGTTAAGTTAGGTTCAACTATTAGTGCCTAATAAAATAGTTGCCTCCCTCTTTAGTTTTTAGTGTATATCACACTTATTATATAAAAATGAGTATAACAAAAAATACTCTAAACAATAAAATAAATGACTTTTGTTATGCGCATGTCTGCCGAAAAAACAATAGGAAACGAAATATCACTATTTTTTATTTCAATTCTCCCTTACAACCCCCACTTCTGCTCGTCCCAAGAAATGTATGTACAGCTTGTTATCATGGAGGAGTAAGTGCTCATTCACATACCAGAATTTGTTTAATTCGATTGAGTCTTTTGTCCCAAATAAAATTGTTGATTCCCGCTATAGTATTTAGCGTATATAGGAAACGAAATAACGCTATTTTTTTTCAGGCCTTCCTCATAACCGTCGTTGGTCTCAGAGAATATTAATATAGCCTAAAGTCTAAGTCGGTTTGACACACCGTGAATAATTCAAATCATAATCACGAATAGCATTTATTAAAATTAAATAGTATCTATAATGCACATATTTTCTGTCAAAACCACTCCGAGCCGTACCGTTTAGAAATAGTCGGTTGTAAGTAAATAGAAATGCCAATAGTGCCAAGATTTAACAGGAAATAAGTTAACACAATTAACTGTGTTAGCCCCTGTGCCACTTCCTTTTCCGCTGTGGGTAATAAACATTGCATTACTTACATTAATAATTCAAAACATTAAAGAATTTGATTTTTCTAATAATTAATTTACCCGATGGAAATAAATAAGTGTGGTAACATAAAAATAATTGAATTTATATTCAAAATGCTGGATGAGGGGGAATGATCGTAGCCCTCCAAGCAACCTAAATAATTCTCTAAACAATCAAATCGAGTTTAAACTCATATTGTCTTTTATCATATTGACATTATCAAGGAACATAGTTGTTTGAATAACGTCAATATATCCGTGGAAATAAGGTACTATATACCAGAATTAAAGAGTTTGATTTGCCACAACTGCCGCTATCACTCCTTGTGTAATTCACCGTGACTTTGTTTGAAAAGTACGTAATAAAAATTGAATAATGAAAATGCTCTTATAGTTTTCATTTCCATTGAAAATAAATAACGTTATTTCCTGATGAAAATAAATAACGTTATTTCCTGATGAAAATAAATAATTAAGGAGGTGGGGGGCTGCAGAGATTTATAACCATTAATTTGTACTAATACAATTGGTTACTCCCACCATAGTTTTAGCGTGTATCTCGTTTATACTTCGTTAAACGAAAAATGTGTGTATAATAAAAGTTATTTTAAATAACAAACTAAAAACCTTCTGTAATGAAATACCTCCCCCCCCCCCTTTTTGACGGTAGAAATGCTAACATGGCTAATTTTCATGTAGGAGTGGATGCTAATTCACATACCAAGTTTTATTTAATTAGGTTGTCTCGCATTTACTTCGGTATACGAAAAAAGTGAATATAACAAATGCTACTTGAAATAACAAAATAAACAACTTTTGCCATGTGCATATTTGCAGAAAAACCAGTATAAAACGAAATACTGCTATTTTTAATTTCAGGCTTCCCTTACAACTCCCCCTCCTGCCCGTCCCAAGAAATGTTGGCATGGCTTATTATAAATAAGGTGCCAGTGCTCATACAAATACCGAGTTTTATTTGGTTCGGTTGAGTCTTTTGTGCCAAATAATATTGTTGACTCCCACTTTAATTTTTAGTGTATAACGCATTTAAACTTCGGAATTCGACGAAAGTGTATATAACAAAAGTTACTCTACATAACAAAATAAACAACTACATGTAAAGACCGAGGTTACAATTATATATATATATATATATATATATATATATATATATATATATATATACTAGCTCAGATACCCGGGAATTCATTTGAGGCTGAATGGAGATGGTATTTTTTTTGACAAGGCTTTACTTTGCACAATATTTCGACATTTACCCGTCCCAGTGTTTAGGGTTTATGCCCATCGTTGCTGTGGATTTGTTAATAAAACTTAATTTTTAATAATAAATTAATTTCTTATGTAAGACTTCACTGTCCTCCATATTGTCATACTTCCCGTGTCCTGTCATAGTGCATAGATTTGAATTATTTATTTTTATACTGTTTTATTAGACAAAAGTGAATATCACAAAGATACTTCAAATATAAGAAATAAACTACTTTTGTCATGTGCATATTTGCAGAAAAACGAATAGAAAACGAAATATGGCTATTTTTAATTTGTGGCCTTCTTTACAACCCCCACTCCTGCTTGTCCCGAGAAATTATGGTTTAGCTTATTATCATGAAGGAGTTAGTGCTAATTCATATGCGGAATTTTGTTTAGTTCGGTTGAGTCTTTGGTACCAAATAAAATTGTAGATTCCCATTATAGTTTTTAGCGTATAACTCATTTATACCTCCGTATACAAAAAAAGTGTGTATAACAAAAGTTACTCTAAATAACAAAATAAACAACTTTTGGCAAGTGCATATTTATCGAAAAACTAATAGGACACGAAAAATCGTTATTTTAAATTTTAAACCTTTCCTATAACTCCCACTTCTGCCAGCTCTAAAAATGTTGGTATGGCTTATTATAATGAAAGCGTTAGTGCTAATACATATTCCGAGTTTTACTTAGTTCGGTGGAGTCTATTGTGCCAAATAAAATGGTTTACTTCCACTATAGCTTTTAGTGTATGACTCATTTATAATTCGGTATTCGAAGAAAGTGCATATAACAAAAGTTAGTCTATATATCAAAATAAACAACTTCTGTTATGTTCATATTTGCCAGAAAACCAACAGGAAACGAAATATCGCTATTTTTAATTTCTGGCCTCCCCTGCAACCCCCACTCCTGCTCGTCCCTAGAAATGTTGATACAGCGTATTGTCATGGAAGAGTTAGTGCTGGTACACATACCAAGTTTTGTTTAGTTCGGTTGAGTCTTTTGTGCCAAACAATATTGTTGACTCCCGCTATAGTTTTTAGTGTTTATCTCATTTATACATTGGTATAGGACAAAAGTATATAAAATAAAAGATACTCTAAATAACAAAATAAACAACTTTTGTTATGTGTATATTTGCCTCAAAAACCAACCGGAAACGAAATATTGCTATTTTTAATTTCAGGCCTCCCTCATAACCCCCACTCTTATTTGTCTCAGAGAATACTAATATAGCCTAAAGTTTAAGATGGGTTAGTAGTGATGTGCATACCAAGTTTCGTAAAATTCGGTTAAGCCGTTTATGCGTGAAAAGGTAATAAACAAACATACTCGAAAGAAACAAAAAGTCCGTCACGCAGGGGCTGCGTAAACTAAGCAGATTTCCCACTTGGAGTTTTACAATATAGAAATCTGCCTAATAATAACAGTAGTAGTAAAGGCTCTCTAAACCTATTCACAAGGGACGAATAGTTACGAAAACGGCCGCCCTAGCTCTCGGCGGAAAGCCCCGAACATAGGCGATCACACACACAATACAAATGCAACTATCTCGGTTAATATTCAAGATAGAGAATAAATGTATATAACAATATTTATATTAAATTTAATTTGCAATAAGATTGATTCTTTACAATTTTTTGATCCGACGCATAATAACGGAGATATTTTGAATCTTCAAACCCCCCCCCCCTCCCCTGGTCCAATTTTAGCCATTAACGAACTTGATCTTTCTTTTTACATAAAACGATTAAATATGAACTTTGGTAACGATCAAACAAACCGAACGAAAGAACCTGAAATAACAAACTGAAATTGTGAACTAGTAAAATTATCCCCAACATCTATTAAGAATTCTATTCTTTGATTCTCTTTATTTAAATTTAGTTAAGTATTGTTTGATGGTAAAAAATGTTTATATTGTTGTTTCTTTATATCACTATAATACTTTAAATACTCCATTTATTATAAATAAAGATCATTCATAAATGTTTAAGTAAGTTATATGTTTTGGTACTTTACTTAAAGAATATTTCCTTTTATAATATTCCTTGAAGAATAATGATCCCTTGTAATGATCCGTTTTAAACTTTTTAGAAATATCCATTCTTTCAAAAATAATTTCCCAATCTATTCTATCTTGAAACTTTAGAATAGTAGAATCCGAAAGATTTTGAAACTTAGAAATCAACTTCCAATTCAGAAAAGGACCATAATGTTCTAAATCCTCTTGAGACAATTTCTGATATTGAGAATTTTTTTTTCTAATCTACTTTATTTGAAAACATTCCCAATTCCTCTGTAGTAAATTTATAAAATTGTGAAAGTATTTTCCAGTTTAATTGATTCTGAAACCTTATCAAAAAATATTGTTTATTTTCTAAGAGCTCAGAAATCTCATCCCAATTTCCACAATCCATTTATTATGATAAAAAATCTAAAGAACGAAAAGTTGAAGGGTAGTGAATCGCTACCCTTTGAAAATATACATCACATACCAATTTTATACTTGAATTAGGTTTGTATTCTCTATTTTATTTTTCTTCTTTTCCTTATGAAGAACCTGTTCAAACTTAAACATATATTTACCATTATTCTTGTTTTTATTTAAGTTTAAAGATATCAATTCAAAATCATGTTTCCAATAATCATTACAAAATTCTTTAAATTTTTGTTTTGTCTCAAAATCATTTCCAATAAAATCTTTATATAATAAATCCATGTAATGATCTGATTGTTTAAAAATGCATAAGAAATTTACATTATTCCTGATAAATTGTCGTTCTAATCGAGAATAACATTGGATTTAGATAGAAACATGAAATATTTTTATTTCTTCCTCTAACAAAATATTCTTTAATTATATCTTGATTTTCCAAAACACAATCATCAAAAATTACCAAACTTTTATCTTTACACTCATCTACATTAGGCATTTCGTGGATATCGCTGTAAAAGAATCCAATATCTTCATTGAGTTCATCTGATATATTTTGAAATATTTCTTGCATTTTTTGATAAACTTCTTGTTTTAAAGATTTACTACATACATACAAATAATCATAATTTATCCAGTCTTTATTATAAATAAAAGTTAACAATAATGTAGTTTTGCCTGAATTACTTTCACCAACAATAACACACCTCAAAGGATTTGGAACACATATCATTCTCATTTTTTTATGAATCTTTATGATAAATCTTGATTTTATATGAAATTTATTCACCTATTGATTTTTCAATAAGCAAAAATTTCAGGAAGATTTTAGGTTTTGAAACTGTATCTGAGAAAATATATTACGAGAGTAAAACTATTATTAAAGGAGAAAATATACCAAAACTAAGGCCGTTTGTTGTAATAGAAATTTATTGTAATTTAGTGGAACCGATTTTAGTAAATCATAGTGTTGATGAACATTCACATGAGGAAACAGATATCTTACATTCCTTTTTCCCAAATGTTCCATATGGTTCTAAAATATCAGAAAGGCCATCGGAAATATTTTATGTTCCGATCAAGAAAGGAACTCACAAAATTCAAAAAATAAACATTACAATAAATAATGAGAGACAAGAACTTTTGAATAATAAAAATGTAAATAATATTGTATATCTAAGTTTAATACAAGCTTAACTATTTTAACTACTTAAACTACTTTAACTTTTTATACTTTATGAATGGAAAGTAAAAGATCTCCCCAAGGAGTTGAAAAAGCGTAAGAACTTCAGAAAATAGAAAAAGATTTAATTAAAAAATTTAAAAATTCTCAACAACAAAGAATAATTGGAGAAGATTCTAAAACTAAAGAATATGCTCCAATAACTGGTGCTATTGAAAAACTTAGTGAAACCATGGCTCACGTAGATCAAGGAATAAACATGTATTGGAACAAAATAAAACCTTAATTACAGATGTTGTTCCATTTACAAGAAACATTGAAGAAATGGAAATTCCATCATCTGAAGAAGAGACATCATTTGAGAAAGAATTATATACTCCAGCAGCTAAAAGTACTTCTTTTCCACAAAAACAAGATTACAATTTTACATCAAATAGAAGAGGATACAGAAAGTCAAGGTACTTCTCCTTTAAAATTAAGTCCTTCGAAAATAACCAAAATAGGTTCTATACCATCTCAGCATTTCTCAATAACTGATAAAAAATTTTCAATATCTTATGAGAATCAACAGTTTAAACTTGGAGATAGTAAAGTTGAAATAGAATATGCTGATTTAGAAGTTTTAGGTAAGAAATACAAAGGAACAAAGGGACTATAGACATTTTTAACTCAAGATTACAAAATTTATTTACTAAAAAAGGGGGAAAACAATTTACAGATGACGATTTCAAAATTTACAAAGAATTGTTAATTAAAACTAATGCTTTGTATCAAAATAATAATCCAGCTAGCAATAGACCTAAAACTCCACAGTCAGTAAAATAAAAAAAACTTTCAAAACCAATATATGAAGAAATGAAATCTTCTTTTACAGGAAAATGAATTGTTAATTATAATCAACATAATTTAAATGAATTAATTTCAAGATTGAATTTGATATTAGCATCTGAACTAGCTGGAGACAATAATTTCCATAATAAAAAAGTAGGAATAATCAGATTTTTAAGAAACCTCTTAGAAAAAAATATTGATGATTAAAAAGGAACTGAATATCTTATAAGACTTGTTAATGTTCTACCGAAAAAGATTATAAATGATGGAACAGTTGGTTCGGGATTGTTTAACAAAATATAAAATAAGTTAAATTTTGAAATTCATATTCCTGGATATAATTATTGTGGTCCAGGAACAAGGTTAGATGAAAAATTAGATAGAGGCGACCAACCAATTAATAAATTGGATGAAGCTTGTCAAGTTCACGATATACATTATAGAGATCAAAAAGAAATATCCGACAGACATATCGCAGATAAAATATTAGAAAACAAAGCATGCTAAAGAGTTAATTTCGAAAGATGCAGACATAGGAGAAAGACAAATTAATAAGATTGAGAAAAACTTAAAAGATAAAAAAAGTGTAAGAATTACTTTGACTTATAATCAACTGAGAGAAAATAAAAAAGATGTAGGAATACTTCCATTAATGTTGGCGGGTTTAGGGTGCTGTTGCAAGTTCAGTAATAGATTCAAAACATAAATAGAAAGTATTAGAAGAACAAATAAGACATGATTAAACAATATCGAGAATTCATTTGGAAATGGTATCCACTGGGTAGCATATTGTAAATATTTAAACAGAAAATATTATTTTAATTCATATGGAAATCTTCAACCATCTAAAAAACTAGTTGAATATTTGGGAAAAGATAATTTAATATATAATGAAGACCAAATACAAAATATCGATGATTCTCCAATATGTGGTCATTTATGTTTATTAGTTCTTAAAATGTTCTCTAAAGGTATGGATTTTAAAGAAATTTTGAATGTAATAAATAGACAGATATGGATTCTTATTCAACAGTTATTATAAAACTTGATGTTTTAGGAAATCAAACCATTTTTCCAGAATCTACTAATATTGATGAAACAAAATTAAAAAATGATATTGGAAAAGAAATTTCAGGTTCTATTAATTATGATGATACAAAATTAAAAAATGATATTGTAGAAGAACTTTCAAATTATTTTAGGACAGAAATTTTAACATTCCAAACAAAATTAAAAGATGATGAAAATAAATTCAAGAATGAATTAAAAAAATGATTTTAATAATAAATTAAAGAATGAATTAAAAGCCACAGTCAATGAAATAATTGCTTCCTTATTTACATTTACTAAAAGTTATGTTGGTTTTAATAAACGAAGACTCGTTATCGTATCAGAAAGGAAAGATAATAATGATGTAGTTATTATGAAGCAACTAAATCGATGTTGTAAGATTTTAAAATTGAAAATAATAGAGATAAAAGAACAAAAGAATTTGAAGGTATCATTAAAGAGAGATTTGAAGAATATAAAACACTATTAAGTGAACAAAATTAAAAAGAAGTAGAACAACTGAATGCTCATATCATATCACAAATAGTGCGAGACGAACTTCATGAAATTATAATTAAAGAAATAGAAAAAAATGGAATACGAATGGAAGGTTAAATTAAAGTAATATTTTTATACATAATAAATGGTACTTATATATTGTGTAAAGTGTTAGAAACAAACAGAAACGAAGGATTTTCATGAAGAGGTTTCTAAAAATGGAAAACTTATGGGTAAAGGAATTTGTGAAATTTGTGGAAGTAAAAAGAATACTTTTTTAGGTCAAAAAATGAAGACAAAAAAGCGAGTGTAAGAGAAGGAATAATTGAAGAAATACATAAACCAGTTAGAAGAAATTTTGAAAGAACAAAAATTATAACTCTAGGAATAAACGATCTTTGGCAAGCTGATTTAGTTGAAACGGATCCTGGAATTTTAAAAGGAATATTTAAAATTAATAAAGGATTTAAATATATCTTAACTGTAATAGATACATTTTCTGAATCTGCTTGGGCTATTCCTGTTAAAGATAAAACTGGTAAATTAGTAACTGAAGGATTGAAAAGTATTTTAAACAATAAAAATAAACACAACAATTTACAAACCGATAATGGAAAAGAATTTTATAATAAAGATTTTCAAAATTTAATGAAAGAATTGGATATTAATCACTATTCTAGTTATAGTGAAATAAAAGCTTCATTTGTTGAAATATTTAATAGAACTTTAAAAGGTAAAATGTGGAAAGGATTTTCTAAGAGAGGAAATTATATATGGATAGATATTTTAGATGAATTAATTAAAGAATATAATAATTCTTATCACAGCACTATAAAGATGAAACCTATAGAAGTGAATAAGAAATATGAGGAAGAAATATTAATTAATATTTACGAGTATGAGGATAACAATATGAAAACTGAAAAACCAAAATTTAAATTAAACGATTATATTAGAATAAGTAAACATAAAGGAAAATTTGAAAAAGGATATACACCTAACTGGCCTACCGATGTTTTTAAAGTAAGTAAAATAATACATTCAGTTCCTATTACTTATAAAATTAAAGATTTAAACGAAGAAGAAATTGAAGGTAGATTTTATAAAGAAGAACTGTACAGATGATGATAAAGGGATCCAACGATCGTCTGACAAGGTACGAGCGCTTCTTGATTGCGGGATCTGGCACACATTCATCTCCAAGGCACTCGCTTATAAGATAGACCTCCCTGTTCGGCACTTCAAGCGCCGCATCGCCTGCTTTGGTAACATTACAATGGCAAGACCAATGGGAATCGTGCCCATCGAATAAAAGCCACTCGATATTGAGGGAGTCGCCACGACGGATGCTATCATAATCGACTCAATCGCTCTCCTCCTTCCTAACCAACACCTTGACTATAACATTCGCAAGTCATTTGCAAACCTTCAACTGGCTGACACCACATTCGGACAACTAAACAACTAAAATTTTATATATATATATATATATTTATATATATATATATATATATATATATATATATAATTGTAACCTCTGTCTGGTCATTGATTTTTTTCGCGAAATTTCACGATAACTTTTCGTTTCACATGTCATAGACACCATAACTGCATTTTGTTTCTTTGGTGTCTGTTTGTTTGTTTGTTTGTTACCTTTTCACGCATAAAAAGCTGAACCGAATTTTATGAAACTTGGTATGTATATTACCACTAACCCAACTTAGACTTTAGGCTATATTAATATCCTCTGAGACGACAAGGAGTGGGGGTTATAAGGGAAGCCTGAAATAAAAAATAACGAAATTTCGTTTCCTATTGGTTTTTCGGCAAATATGAACATAAAAAAAGTGGTTTATTTTGTTATTTAGAGTAACTTTTGTGATATTAATGTTTGTCTTTTAACAAAGTATAAACGAGATATACACTATAAACTAAAGCGGGAGTCAACTATTTCATTTGGCGCTAACGATTAAACCGAACTAAAATACTCGGTATGTCAATTAGCATTAATTCTTCCATGATTATAAGCTATATTAAAATTTTTAGGTTAGAACGGGAGTGGGGGTTATAAGGGAGGCCTGAAATAAAAATTCGCGATATTTCATCGCCTATTTGTTTTTCGACAAACATGCAAATAACAAAATTTGTTTACTTTGTTATTTAGATTAACTTTTGTTTTATACATTTCTCCAGGAACAATGTGTGGAACAAGTAATTTTCGTAGAAATATTGATATAATCAACAATTCATTCCAATTTGAACTATGAGGTACCTCACCTGGAAAAATTAATTCAAATCTATGTTAATATTTTGTCCTTAATAACTGAAATCTATGCATAATGCACAGGAGACGGGAAATATGACAATATAACAAAATATGAAATATGACAATTTGGAGGACAGCGAAGACTTACATAAAAAATTAATTTTATTATTAACAAATGCCAACAACGGGTATTAACCCTAAACACTGGGACGGGTAAATGTCAAAATATTATGCAAAGTAAAGTCTTGCCAAAAAAATACCAAGACCATTCAGCTTCAAACCATTTCCCGGGCGAATCCGGGTATCTGAGCTAGTATATATATATATATATATATATATATAACTTTTCGTTCCACATGTCATAGACTCCATAACTGCATTTGGTTTCATTCGTTTCTGTTTGTTTGATTGTTTGTTTCCTTTTCACGCATAAACGGCTGAACCGAATTTTATGAAACTTGGAATGTATATTACTACTAGCCCATCTTAGGCTTTAGGCTATGTTAATATTCTCTGAGACGAACAGGAGTGGGGGTTATAAGGAGGACCTGAAATTAAAAATAGCCATATTTCGTTTCCTATTGCTTTTTTGGCAAATATGCACATAACAAAAGTTTTTATTTTGATATGAAGAGTAACTTTTGTTATATACACTTTTTTTTTGTATACCTAAGTATAAATGACTTATACGCCAAACACTATAGCGGAAGGTTTGTCAAATTGGTGTGTCAAATTTTATTTGGCACAAGGGACTCAACCGAACTAAATAAAACTCGGTATGTGTATTAGCACTAACGCCTCCATCTTCTTAATTCTTCCACGATTATAAGATATATTAAAATGTTTAGGTTAAATTTTATTTGGCACACTTGGTATGTGTATTAGCACTATTGCCTTCATTATTATAAGCCATACTAACATTTCTAGGGATAGGCTAGAGTGGGTGTTGTAAGGGAGGCCTGAAATTAAAAATAGCAGTATTTCGTTTTCTATTAGTTTTTCTGCAAATATGCACATGACACAAGTTTTTATTTTGTTATTTAAAGTAACTTTTGTTATAAACACTATCGTCGTATAACAAAGTATAAACGAGATATACACTAAAAACTAGAGCGGGAGCCAACAATTTTGTTGGGTACTAACGATTGAACAGAACTTAACAAAACTCGGAATGTGAATTAGCATTAATTCTTCCACGATTATAAGATATATTAAATTTTTTAGGTCCAAACGGCAATGGGGGTTATAAGGTAGGCCTGAAATGAAAAATTGCGATATTCCGATCTCCATTGGTTTTTCAACGATTTTCTATAAAAAATATAAAAATACCATCATTAGGCAGTGAACGATGATTTCCCGCGCATCGCCATATTAGCTAGATTGTATATAGAAGATACGTACATTATAGATGATATTTGATAATAATAAATGCTATCCATGATTATGATTTGAATTATTTACGGAGTGTCAAACAGTGTAGAGGGAATGATTAAAGACTTATTTTCATTTATTCTTCAAATGTACATTTTTTTTCTATAGGTCAGCGGACCCTTAAGGGGAAAAATTGGCCCAGACGGGAAGAGCAGTTGAACACTTAGAAGCATTGCCAAAAACAGAATAGAATCTTTCCGCCTCAAATGAATTCCCGAGCGAAGCCGGGTCACCTTGGCTAGTATAATATAAAATTTTGAAAGGACCTCATTTTCGTCATCAAGTAAGTAGGATCGATGAACATTTGAAGAAACATTTCCACAATTGGGTCATGAGTACGATCTGAATAGCTAATTTCCCATAAAGCTAATCTGCTAAAAATATTTCCATATTGAACTATCATCCATTCTATTGGCAAATTTAGAAGCGGCCTAGGATGACCCTACAAGACCCACATTATAATAAAAAAAATAACTTAAGACTAAATAATAAAAATGTCACCATAAAAAATTCAGCCCATTTGTCGTGAAGTCGTGAGCTAAATGAGTAAAGGTTTTTGTTTGTATAAAGTAGTGAATATATATATATGTCCGTTAACGCTCTAGGCGTTCGCAGTTTTTGTTTGATCGTTACAAAACTCGATATTTAAATATGTAAAAAGACAGATCAAGTTCGTTAATGGCTTAAATCGGACCAGTGGGAAAGAGGTTTAGAGGATGGGATTTTCGAAAATTCGAAATTTCTCAGTAAGTCGGATCAAAAAATTATATAGAACCAATCTTATTGCACATTAAATGTACTATTAATATTCATGTATACATTTATTCTCTATCTTGAATATTAACCGAGATATTGGCATTTCTCTGCCTTCATCAAACCCCCACTTCTACTCATGTTACATAAAGAATACTATTTTATATAAAAACCAAATTTTTCGAAGCATAAATATCATAAATTGTTTTCAAGAGTCCTTTATTATATGAGATAAATGCGAATATGTTATGGTGACCCCCCCCCCTTTTTAAGTTCTTGAACTACTAAAATTTGATTGATTGAGATAACAATTATTCTGATCCATTACAAATTTCAGTACAAGATATAGTAAATAGTTTTCAATAAAATTAATATGTTATATTCTGATATATTTCAGTAATTGTTGTTTATTCCTATGGGAAGTTGGCTCACCTTTTTGTTTTCGTTTTAGGTGCTTCCCGTCTGGAGGTTTCTTATTATCGCCTGTATTTATTCACTTAATATTACCAGTGGCGATGTGTTACCAGAATGTAGATTTATCTATTGTTAAACATCACGAGGGAAATCTGCTTAGTTTACGCAGCCCCTACGTGGCGGACTTTTTTTCTGGATTTCTATCTAAATTCTTGGAATGTGGGGACGGCTTTCTTTCACGTTTCATTTTATTTGCAAGAACATATGATTATGAAATTGAAATTCTAGGCTGACTCTGTATCCAAATTTGTTACTCATTCCCTAATATATTCTTCAAAGAGGAAAGTAAAGCATAAATTGAGATTAGGAAGTATTTTATCACAATTCAAGTATTTAATGTATAATCAGCTAGATTGTAGTCATGACGCAATTTTCTAAAACTTTCCTCAAAAGTCCGTCGATTCTACGAAGGAGATGACGAAATTCCACACACACACACACACACACATATATATATATATATATATATATAAATGTATATAAAATTCTAGCCTCTGTCTATACATTTATTTTATTCTGAAAATATCAAGGTACTATATCCTTTTACGAACCATAGACACAATATTGTAATTCATGGCAACCCAACATAGACTTTAATATTCTTAGAGACGATCAAGAGTGGGGGTTATAAGGCAGTTCTGAAATGAAAAATAACGATATTTTGTCTCCAACTGGTTTTTCAGCAAACATGTACATAAAAGAAACTATCAGAGCATTTATTTAATTTGTATAATGTATTATTTAAACTAAGTCATGCTGAAATTGCATGACATGTGATAGGGGATGTTCTGCGGAATACACACACACACACACACATATATAAATATATATATATATATATATATATATATATGGGTGGTGTATATTTTATATTCCTACGATATGTTGACACAAAGACAAAGGGGGGACCTCGGTTTTAGAATATAAATTAAATTATTTTTTTGGATACCATTGTTGTTTATTTACACTAGGTATATAAATTACCAGAAAATTCGATTTTTTTAAAGTTTTTAATAAATAATTTAAGTGAAGCAATACTGATGACACAAAAAAGGGAGTAGAAGTTGTCGGGAGGCTAACACAGTTAATTGTGTTAACTTATTTCTTGTTGGAATTACCATCTACTCATGGTTGGAAAACATAAATGTTTCAGTTTTTATATGGGTCTACCTTTGTGAGAAAAAAAAACCCCTGAAAATGTTGAAGGTTTTACCTTCTCTAAAATTACAACGTTAATTTCTAAAGCGTCAACGTAAATGTTGTTCGAAGTGCTGGCCTCTCGCTGCAATACACGCATCACATCGCGTACTCACAGATCGCGCTGCATCTAAACATTGTTCTGCGGTGAGCTGGTTGCAAACCATTCTGATGCGCTCGATGAGGTCATCCCTTGTGCGGACGGGCTCTCGGTTGACATTTTCTTTCACGTATCCCCACACGAAGAAATCTAGTGGCGTGAGGTCCGGAGACCGGGGAGGCCAAGGCACCGGCCCACCTCGTCCTACCCAGCGACCTGGGTAGTTGATGTCCAACCAGTCTCGTACGGCCCTTCCGTAATGTGCAGGACAACCATCGAGTTGAAACCAGCTCTCAAGCCTTGTTTCCAAAGGGATATCTTCCAAAAGTGCCCGTAAGTCATTCTCCAGGAATAGATGATAACTTTCAGCGTGAAGTCGAGCAGGTAAAAATACGGGACCTATTATACTATAACAAAGACCGACCCTCACGTTTACAGAAAACTCATGCTGGTAGTGAAATTTTCTAACAGCGCGGGGATTTTCATGTGCCCAAAGGTGGTAGTTTCTTTGATTGAATATGCCCGCACGTGTAAAAGTCGCTTCGTCCGTCCAGATTACTTTCGAACTTAAGTTTACATCGTTTTGCAATTGTTCTTTGTACCAATTACAAAAATTTAATCAGCGGGGATAATCAGCGGGTATTAAATTTTGTACCTTTTGTACATGGTAAGCATGCCTGCGGTCAGCCCTTAATGTGCGCCAAATGGTTGTCTTTGGTATGCTTAGAACTGAAGCAGCTCTCCGGACGCTTGTGCCAGGGTTGGTATTGAAGTGCCTCAGTATCCTCTCCCTCCGCCTCAGGTCGGCTTCCATCGGAGCCTGCATACGGTTTCCACGACGATTACATGAGAAGGACCCAGTCTCTCGAAGCCTTCTGAAAGTGCTGGTAAAAACACCTCTGTGTGGGGTATCTCGGTCAGGAAACCGTCTGCGATATTCCCGAACTGCCTGACGTGCATTGCTATCGCAGAATCCGTAGACGTAGACTATGCCCGCGTATTCAGCGTTGGTAAATCTAGCCATATTTGTTGACTAAACTGAACAGTACTAGCAACACCACTAATGTGAGAATGCGAGGCTGGATTCCCCCCAAAAAGGATTAAAATGATAGTAAACATTTTAATCCTTTCTTTTTAAGTTTAAACACTCAACCTAGACGTTTTATTGATAAGGAAAGCGTGAGAATATTCATGTTTTCTAAATTTACTCCTCGTAAATTAAAAAATTAAGCTTACTCAAAAAGCCAATAGTTTTTTTGTAATTTAAATACATTATTAAAAAAAATACACTTTTTGCACAACTATTTTCAGTTTTTTGTGATTTTCTCAAAAACGAAGCGAAAACGAGGCATATGCCAGAGGACTTTTTTTCTTAGTTTTTCGATCCTCTATCGATCCCTGAAGTTTGGCCGTTTGGTTTGGGGACACCCTGTACAAAGAAACAAAATGCAGTTATGGTGTCTATGACATGTGAAACGAAAAGTTATCGTGAAGTTTCGCGAAAAAAATCAATGTACAGACAGAGGTACTATGTATATATTAGGTATTATGTATATATAATTTTATATATATATATATATATATATATATATACTACTATTGTAAAATAATATAAGTTGCAATAACATAGTGGTAAGTGGCAATAACAGAGATTTAATAAAACATAGCAATAATTGTAATAATACATAGCAATAACTATTGTAAAATAATATAACTACAGTACAACAATTATAATATAGTTTAACAAACAAAGACACCATACTATAAATATATAAAACATACCAAAGGCTGTTACCCTGCTATGTAAACAAAACAAGGAAGGTTACTATAACCCTAGTCATAGTGCAATAAGAATGTATAATAGTTTATAGATTATTTAGTCTTGATAAGTAATAATAAGAAAAAAACACCCTTTTACAATAATGTGTAATAACAAAGTGCAATATTATAAAGTAGTACATGTAATTTTACAGCCCTGAAGAAGAGAAAAAGATTCTCGAAATATCGGCATAAACTAAGATTTATTTCACCAACATTGACCAAAACTCCGAGAAGAATAACACACCCTATATAAATACAACCTGGTCGAAAACATCAGCACAATTATATATATATATATATTTATATAGTATTAAACCGAGCTCATTTTCCTCATCATCGTCAATAGGATCGAAGGACATATGTACAACCTGAATACCAGTGATTTGACAATTGAGAAATCCTCTAAATCGATAAATTACTCTATTTAATTTAGTGTTTCAATTTTTTTCCAGGTTTGTTTCCTTTCTTCTTTGTAGCTGAATTCAAATTAAGTCCGACGAAACCGTAAGTAACTTATACTTTTCTATAAAGGACATATTATAATAAAATATTCAAAAGTGAGTTTGATGAATTGAAATTTATAGAAATTGGAAATATTCATTTAGCAAACATTATTCCCTTCCTTTTAAAATTCCTTCCCTCTAATCCCCCCCCCTCCCCTGTTTTCAGTTTTAGTCCGTTAACGGCTTGATATTTAGTTTTACAGAAAACGCTTATATATGGTGTTTGGTAACGATTAATAATATACATATACAGATTTTGAAAGGACACTTGAAGAAATGTTTCGAAAATCACGCCCTGAGTGGTTGATATCTAAATTCCCTAAAGGGAAATCAGTTAAAAATGTCAGCTTATTATACGTCAGATCAAAAAAGGAATAAATCTAATCATATTGCGAATTTAATGTTGTCATTTACATTAGTTATTAACTACCAATATAAATCAAGATATTTGAATTTTGTAGATTTCAGACTGTTTAAATTGAAACTTAGTACTTTTTATTCAATACTTTTTTCAAACATAATTTGCCTTATTCATACTTCAGTAAACTCTCACTTTGCCTCATCAAATGTTTATAAATAAGGAGAGAATATATGGTGAGATGAGATCAGTTCAGCGTGTCATACCAGGACGTGGGAAATCTGATTGGTTAACGCAACCCCTTCGTGACGGACTTTCTTGAGAGCTGGTTAGATGTCTTGCCGATTAAATTTTTTGTAAACTCCTGAGTAGTATCGATGGACATTTGAACCCATTTTTCGAAAGTCGCGTCATGAGTACAACTTCAATAGCTGGTTATAGGGGAATTCTTCTAACGTGATAGCTTTTAGGCAGTCAATTCCGGTGACTTCTAGAGTAGGTAGAACTATCTCACCGATAAACTGATTTGTTAAAAAGTCCGCCATGCAGGGGCTTTGTAAACTAAGGAGATTTCTCACGGGAAGAATTACAACACATAAATCAACATACTTGTAACACCACCGTAAATGTTAAGGGAATAAATACAAAAACTAAAAAGAAATCATTCAGTCAATTTACAAGTTAATATATCTATAACGGAAAGCGTCTGAATTGTAAACAAACAGGGCCAACTTCGCAGCGCTCAATAGGTAGAATTATTCTAGACCAGAAAGATGAAAAATTAATGAAATATATCAGAATATAACAACCTAATTTTATTGAAAACTATTTACCATAGCTAGTGGAGTAATTTGAAATGAATCAGAATATGACACTAGTAGGAGTGGGGGTTTACCGATAGTGTAAAAATATAAAATCCAAATATTTCGGTTAATACTCATTATATGGAAAATATTTATAGTAAATTCAATTTACAATAAGATTATTTCTATACACTGTTTTGATTTAGATATTTTGACATAGATATTTCGAGTTTTCGAAATTCCTCTCCTCTAATCCCCCCCCCTCCTCCTGGTCCGATTTCAGCCGTTAACGAACTTGATGTTTCTTTTTACATAAAACGACTAAATATCGAGTTTGGTAACGATTAAACAATAATTGCGATCTCTATATAGAATATTTATTTATTTTTATTTTTATTTTGGAGCGTTCGCAGCGAGGCGATATTGCTCATAAAAAATAATAATAAAAACAATTTATATAAACAAAATACAAAATGAAAATAGAAACAAGAAAAAATTAAATAATACAAAACAAGAACGCAAACAAATAACAATACTCGACTAAATAACAGAACGCAACAATATAACAAAACACAACTAAATAACGTACCGCAACTAAATAAAACTGAACTAAATAACAGAACGCAACAATATAACAAAACAACGAAATAAAACTCAACTAAATAATAGAACGCAATCAAATAACAAAACAACAATAAACACAAAAAAACAAATAAAATAAATAAACAAAACATTAAACTAAAATCAAATAAATATAAATTAGTATGTACAATAAAATGAAGATTTCTAACACCTAAAATATTTACAATCATAAAAATACACACACACACACACACACACACACACACACACACACACACACACACGCGCGCGCACATACACACACATAAACATACAGTAAAACGGTTTAGCTGGAATTTAAAATATTTAATTTAAGAAGGATTAAAAAGGAGTTTAAAATGTAACAATTCTAAATTTGTGAGTATATGTTAATGTCATGTAATTGTTGGAGTATTATGGGAATGTGTGGGCTACCTTCAGTAAGTAAGTCGTGTAAGTCATGAGGGATCTTTAGATGGTCACGTCTTTTGCAGTCTGTTAGTATGTGTTTTATTGTAAGCGGAACATTACACACATTGCAGTTAGGCATTCTTTTCTTTTGAAATAGATAACCATGGGTAAGGAAAGAATGACCTATACGTAGTCTCGTAAGGACTACTTCGTCTCTCCGTGTAAATACTTCAAATTTGTCACTCCGTGTCTTAACCGTAGTTTTAATTTGTCTCAGTTTGTTGTCTGTTAGTCACCAGTCATGTTAATTTTTGGAGTATGTTAGTTTTAATGTACTTTTGTAGGTCGTCCGAAGTTATTTTTTTAATGTCAGTATTGGTGTTTTTTGTCTTTAGTTTTGCGACTATAGAATATATAGAAAGATTGATATGAACCTCATTTTCCTCATCTCCTAAGTACGATTGATGGGCATTTGAAGAAAAATGTTGAAAATGGCGTCATTAGTACTACCTCAATAGCGGATTTCCCTTAAGGAAAATCAGGTAAAACACAAATTGATAGGCGAGAGAGAAAGGTAGACTCATTGGGCAGGGAGTAGCAGACATCTATTCAAGAAATCAGTATGTAGACTTCTTATAAAGCCCCAATTTTCCAAGTTCCGAATTAGAGTAGCTTAGCTCAGAATACCTCTGTCTCGCAAACTTGTAATAAAATATTTCTTTGCTGTTTGATTGTCAGTCTGTTTGTTACTCCATCTCCTAAACACAGCTTCGAGGATTATTTTAAAGGATATTCATATCAGTAAGTTCTCCGAGTGCCAACATAGGATATGAGGGAATTTCAATTTTCAAGGAGTGGATGTTTGCTTCCAAATCATTAGATATATACCCTTAATATTGTTGGGGGGGGGAGCGTAGAGGATATTAAAATAAAAAAATTAAAATATTTCAATAGTTATTGGTCGGATGTTGTTATTTTTAATAAATGTTGTTTTGTACTCTTTTTCTCTATCTCGAATACTAAACGAGATATTTGTATTTTCTAGTTTTCATCCTTTGCTGAAATCCCCACTTTTAGTAACTGCACTTTAACAATACAACGATATATATCATCGAAACGTTTTATTTCAAGCATAAATACCAAATATTTTAAGAACAATAGCTCATTAGTATTTGTTTCGTGATCACCTCATCAAAGTAGATTTTATTTTTTGTCTTGAAAAAGTTTATTTGATCTATGCCATACTGGATACAGAACCTTTAGAAACCGTAAAGTTTTCGTTAAGCAATTGTTAAAAAAAATATATATTGTTACACATTATTGTATATGGTAATGTATATTGTGATATTGATATAAAATTATATGCTGAAAATCATGAAGAAGAAATAATAATAGCTCAAAATATTGGCAGGAGTGCAAGGTTTATATAAACGAGAGAATTCCTTAAAATCAATAACAAATTCTTATTTGCTCCTAAAGATTGCCTGAAAATCTTCATCTGAGTGTATGTGTATATTGTGTGAATTTGAGCAGATTCCTTTAAGGGAAATCAGCTATTGGTTGTTTCTAAACTCAATATGTGATCGTTCCATCTGCAAGGAATAATCGAGATCGTTAAGCGAAACCAGACCATGGAGAGTGGGGTTATAGTAAATTGTTTGTTTGGGTTTGGGCATAAAACATCATGGTCATCAATGCCCAGCGTTCGCAGAACCGTATTTTAGTTCCCCGATCATGGGAAATCGCCGATAAATGTAGACCAAGCCGTTTTTCTGATTATTATTTATTATTATTTTTTTTTTATTATTTTATTGTTTTTTTTTTATTTTTTTATTTATCTATTTTTTAGATATATATTTTTTTATTATGCATTTTTTCTCCTTTTCCACTTTTTTTGTTCTTTTTTTTAATTTTATTTTTGGTAAGGGGGCTCCTGGACGTGTGCTTTGAAACCTACGTACCGGTATCACAGGTATACTGTACCACAATTAAAATTCAAAAAATTAGCAGACTAACTATTTACATAAATACTAAAAAACAGTCCTATTAAAATAGACTACAACTATTAATAACAGAACTATTAAACATAAAAACTATTTGGTAACTAACAAAGTGTATTAAAAATAAGTGGCAACTAACAAAAGATACCAGGTTGTTTCGATATTTGGCAGAGTTATATGTAGCTGGAGAGGGCTGTTAGATGTAGGAACCTAATCATCCTGTTGTAGACCGCTCTATCATCGGCCAGTGCCTCGCCTAAACTTCTTGGAATACCGAGGTGAGTGAGGATTCCTCTGTATTTTTTGCACTCCTTAATAAAATAATGTGCCTGACTGAGAGGCTTTTCCGACAAACAGCACACCAGGGCGCGTTTCTCCCTTTAATTAGATGGAGATGTGTTAATCTTGTGTGGCCGTGCCTGAGCCTGCATATTAGCACCTCCTCCCCACGATAGTGTCTCGATGAAGACTCCCATGCCACAAAGTCGTTCTTCACCATCTTCAACTTGCTGCATTCGGACTCCTCCCACAAGTCCTTCCAGCTTCTATTTATGCCTTCTATAAGAGGTATAGTAATTTCATTTGGAGTGAGAGGAATTGGTGTTACAGACGCCAAGTCATGACCAAGATTAGCTTCTCTGTCAGCCCTCTCATTGCCGGGAATCCCTCGGTGCCCCGGGACCCAAATCAACAACATCGACTTGCTTGTCTCATGCAACATCGTAGTGTAATGTAGTACTTTTACCACGCCTGGATGGTTGCTAAAAATGGTCCTGGTACTTGACACTGCGCTCCTTGAGTCAGTGCATATGACAATGTTTTTAGCTCCAGACGACATCGAGCGGTACAAAGCGGCTGAAATAGCAAAAAGCTCCCAGCCCCAGAAAATCCCAGATAATGGGTTTAGTTTGACGGCGCGTGATGCGCTGTCGACAACGAAGGCGCAGGCTGTTGACCCATCAATCTTCGAACCGTCGGTGTATATAACTTCCTCCTGATCAATTCTTTCTAGGATGCCGTGGAGTCTCATGGTCAGCTCAGATCCAACCTTGTTGTCCCTCTTCTTAGTTAAGTCCAGGCACTGAGGTCTTTTTAAAGTCCAGGGAGGAATTGACTCTTGAACTGCGATAGCTCGCGTTCCCTTACCTCATTCACAAGCTTCTTCATGTGGAGAGCAAGCGGTGCTGGAGACGATGCAGCCTGATAGAGATTTTTAAGCTTTGGCTGGAATAAGTATGTGAAGGTTTGGGTTTGTGAAAACCTGGGTGACATACTTTGCAGCTAGCCGGTGTCTTCGAAACAGGAGTGCCCACTCCAGCCTCAGCACACAAACTGAATACTGGGGTGGTCCGGAAGGCTCCAGTTGCTGTCCTTATGCCTGCAAAGTGGACGGCGTCGAGAAGAGCGAGAGCTGGCGTTCTTGCCGAACCGTAAACTAGACTGCCGTAATCTAATTTAGAGCATATGAGAGCGTTATAAATTTTAAGAAGTGTTGACCGGTCAGCTCTCCAAGATGTCCCACAAAGAACTTTCAGGATCCACATCCTCCGATAACACCCCAGCTAAGGCGCTTGTCAAGTGTGACCCCTAGAAATCGGGTTTGTCCGGTGTTTTGGATTTGTTGGCCGTCCATATATAAATTCGGACAAGCGAAATCGCCTCTACGTCTGCTGAACATTATGGACTTGGTATTTTCTGGTGAGATTCGAAAACCAGTTGCTGCGCACCAGGCTAGCAACTTGTTAATGCACGCCTGCAGATTCTTACGAATTAAATCCACACTTTCAGAGTGGCAGAGGATTAGCAGGTCATCTGCATATAGAAAAAAATTTACATTATTGTTAAAGCACTTGGTTATTGAACAGATGGAAATCAGAAATAACGTGCTGCTAAGTGAGCTTCCTTGAGGAATTCCGTACTTGGTACCTTTGGATCGGATTTAAGTCCGTTCACTAATATCTGAAACATCCTCCTGTCCAAGAATTGGGCCACATATTTTGGTAAATTCCCTTTGAATCCCCAGCACTTTAGGTTTTTAAGGATATTGAATCTCCATTCTGAGTCGAATGCCTTGTCAATGTCGAATAAGACTGCCACAGCGAACTGTTTTCTTATGATAGCATGGCTTATCTCATTCTCCAGGATGATAAGATTGTCCATCGTTGACCGACCACGGCGAAAGGCTGACTGCTCCGAGGGAAGAAGACCGCGCCTCTCAAGGGTCGATAGTAGGCGCCGATTCACCATTCTTTCCAGAACCTTGCTTAGACAGCTGATCAGGGAGATCGGCCGATAGCTGGCCGCATGTTTCTTGTCCTTGTTGGATTTGGGGATAGGAATTATTAAGGATAGCATCCAATCTTGGGGCAGGCTCCCCTGGGACCATATCTGGTTGTACAGCTTGAGGAGGCGACTCATCCCCTCTCGAGAAAGATGTTTAATCATCTCGTAGTGAATGCCATCTGGGCCTGGTGAATTACCCTTTAATAGGCGTAGGTAGCATTCAAGTTCCCACCGCGAGAAGGGGAGGTTGTACTCTGGGATATCCAAGTCGGAGTCAAAAGAAAGAGGCGTGGTCTCCTCTTCCCTTTTGCTTTGGAGGAATTGGCCACTGAAGAAGCTATCATTGACGATGAAGGTCCTCGCAAATTCTTCCCCAACCTTTTGAGGATCGGATGTTAGTTCCCCATTATTAGACAAATATGTCGGCTGCTTCTGGTTTCCACCTTTTAGAGACCTGATTTTCCTCCACACTTCAGCCGATGTGGTGGTCTTTTTGAGTTCAGATACGAAGGTTTGCCAGTGTTCGGGGCTCGTGCTTTCTTAAATTCAATGAGGTTGCTTGTTGTCATATTCCTCCTGAATTTTCTGAAGGCTCTTCTTCTGCGGCGTATCGCTTCCTTACATGATTCGTTAAACCAGGGGAGAGCTTTCCTTTACAGACTTTACAGCAACGTCAATTATTGTCTTTGTGAGGTTCCGGTAGTTCTGGTCTACGTCGGATGGGTGTCACTCCTCAGGCATGGCTAATCTGCTGCAGTTGCTCCAGTCGGCCTTCTCAAGTTGCCACCTACGCATGACAGCTGGCCTGGTTTCGAGATTTACAAAGATGGGAAAATGATCAATATTGTTGAGGTCGTCAGAGACGTACTACGAGATCTTCGTGAGGAGAGAAGCGGAGCAGGCAGTTATGTCGATGTTGGAGAAGGAACCATGAGCAGCACTGAAATGAGTTGGCTCGCCTGTATTAAGAATGCATAGTTCTTCATCGTGGAGAAGTTCATTCAGCATGTTGCCCCGATGATCGTTTTTGTGAGCACCCCAGGCTTCTGAGAGAACATTAACGTCTCTCAAGACGATTCTATAGAACGTTTCACTTCGAGATGGCAGTATGTATTTTCAATGGGGTGCTCTGTCTCCCTCTTGCATATGCCTCGCTAGATAGCTCTGTCCTCCTCCCTCCGTGCGACGTTGCCGCTATATCTCAAAGTTGTCCAATTTTTACGGGAAAAATTCTCTAAAGTTCAGAATTTATCGCTCCATCTGCATATGCTAAAAATTTATCAAGAAAATAAAATCTGTTTTTGCAATTAATTGTTTTTTGTCCATTTTTTACATAAAATTTTTAATGGAAATTCTTGTTTCTCTCGTCACTGTGATCTTATTTTTTAAGATATTAGTTTGAAATTCGACATGAAGTTAGTATATATTATCTTTATTCGTAGCAAGGAACAATTTTTTTTTCAACGACATTCCTTTCCATGTTTTTGCCATAATAAAAATAAAAATTGAGAAATCCTATTTTTAAAAAGTAGCCTGCGGGGAATTTCCGTTCTATAATTGTTTATTAAGTTTTTGTTATACTCCTTTTAAAGAGGACAATTCAAATTTAATTTTGAGCCTCCTCCGAACATTATGGGACGCTGACAACTGATTGCAATTAATGTTTATATGTTGTGTGGAGCGTCGCGGCACGAGGAGAGCTGGACCCCCGGCTCTCTCCCGCCCGCTCTCCCGTTCTTTCTTATAACTGTCTATTCTACCATATTATTTAAAAAGCCTCAACTCAGAAATTGTAAATTTTACTGGGAAGCACTTTTTTTATTAATCTTTTTAATGTGATTTTGAAGTTAATAACTTAAATATATCTTTCAAAATGTAATTTTCGACAAAAATTGGAGTTAAGGCCTTTTATAAACTCGAGAGCAATAGAGGACTGTGGAACAAACAGGATTGGGATGGATTATTTATAACAATAATATTAATATATATCTTTAATCCATTAATAATTATTCATTATAATCATAATTTATAGTTGCATAATTAAAAAATAAACCCATTTTAATCAAAGAAATTCCTAATAAAAATCTTTAATTGACCTTCAAAAATGTCTATTGAAAGCAACTTAATTTTAGAGTATCTAATTTCTTAGCCCATCTGCCAAGGAGAAGAAGCCTATTAAATTTAACGTTTAAAGAAAAAAACTATCCATTTAGATTATTGGCCAAAATAGTCAAAATCTTAAGTATGCTTCATGCCTAACAATCAAAACAAAAAGCACGAAAATGTAATATTATATTAAGAAAATATAATATTATATTAGGTGCTATATAAAAAACAATCAGTACTTGTTTCTTCGTCTGACAGAGGTTCAACTCCGCTCATTCCTTGCGAGTCCGCGACGCTCGCACAACATATAAACATTAATTGCATCAGTTGTAATCGACCCATAATGTTCGGAGGAGGCTCAAAAATAAATTTGAACTGTCCTTTTTAAAAGGATTATGACAAAACATAATAAACTATTATAGAACGAAAATTCCCCGCAGGCTACTTTTTTAAAATTGGATTTCACAATTTTTATTTTTATTATGGAAAAAACATGATAAGGAATGACATTTTAAAAAAAATTGTTCCTTGTAACGAATATAGATAACATAAACTAACTTCGTATAGAATTTCAAACAAATATCTTAAAAAATATGATCGCAGTGACGAGAGAAACAAGAATTTCCATTAAATTTTTTAGGTAAAAAATTGGCACAATACAATTTATTTCGATTGTGTATCTTGTTTTGTTGATTTATTCTTAGTATAGCCGATAGAAGGATTAAAATCTGCACATTTCAGAATTTTTCCCGAGTTTTTCAGAAATTTGGCGGATTTGAGTGAGATTTGGCAACAGCGCACCAGATCTACTGCCATCTCGAAGTGAAACGCACTATAGGTGAGGGGATTTGCGTCTAAAGCTCACGGACGTTCTCCCTGTCAATAGCCTTTCCTGGTCTCAGGTAAACATTGCAGATGTGGACAGGATACGGGATCAGGATCTTGACTGCAACCGCCCAGAGACTAGTTCTTAAAACCAGGGCTTCAGCCAGAACTGTGGTGTGGACCGCGATGCATACTCCTCCGCAGGCGCTGCCCTTCGAAGTGTCATCCAGTCGGAAGAATTCGATGTCATCGAGCTCAGGATCTTTTTCCGGTTTGAAGTGGGTTTCCCGCAGGCATAAGCAAATTGGGTGGTATCGCTCAATTAGGGTGAGGATGTCATACAGATGAGCTTCAGCCCCATTACAATTCCACTGAATGATGCATTTATTTACAGTCAAATCACAACTATGGGCCATTAGTGTATAGGGAATATATAAATTGAAAGAAGCTTATAATTTAAGTCAAGAATACAAATTATGGAACGAAAACTAAGATACGAAATAACGTGCGCGTAACAGACACGATCAATACTAACAAAAATAAAATAAAAACACACAAGGAACAGACTATATAAAGTTAAAAAAGCCCTGACTACCGGTGGTAACTGAGCAGCTAAAACGGAAAATAAAATCAGTAGTGACACATATATGAAGGTTACACTTGTAAATGCAAATAACAGTATCATTAAATCTAAAATAGGCAGCGTACAGACAATATAAAGTTGATATGGGCATATCTCGTGAACTTAGGCTACTGGTGGCTATAAAAGTAACAAGGGCAAATAATAAAACTAGTATGTGTACTAACAAGAAGAAGATAGAGATTGTAAGATGTTGACTAAGAATTGTAGGCTTGCAAGGAGCATTGAGTGCCGTGTCTATGGTAAATACAGTAAATGGGGACTGGGTAGTTAGTAGTGAATAACAAGTGCACATAATACAGTAACAATCCCAAAGAGATCAAAGAAGTAAATTCTAAAATAACAATTACAAATAGGTTTTAGAATATTACATAGTCTGGAACTCAGAAAGTTCGCAGTATATAAAATAAAATTAGAGCCTACATCGTAAACTGAGGCTACAGGCAATGAAGTAGTGCGTAAAAATAAGAATAACAATAAAACTAATAGGCAGGTTAAAATAGTGGGAGAAGAAAGTATACCTGACTTCTCCAATAAGTAAGGCCTGTGATGCCAAGATGACCTAAGTAGCATGGATATAATGCAACTACCGCTTAGGTGGCAGAAGATATTGCTATACCTAGAGTCTCTCGAGTAGGTACAGGAAGAAAGCTGTTGTGCCTGAGATTCCCCACTCGGGGGTTGGCTAGATGAGCCATTGGTTCTCAGCATTATATTATGTATTACAAGTGGTAACATAGATATGTACGAAAACTGCTGCACCCAAAAGAAAGATACAAAGCCCTGGTGATTAATGCCCCTGAGTGTGGTTGAGAGGCTACAATTGACCATCAGACATAGAAATACCATAATAAAGAAGTAAGGAATTAGTTTATATGGTGTACTGAGATGGGCCGCCGTGTTACCCATTAAATCATTATTGGTTGTCAAAGAATGTATAATTTTGCTGAAGTTATTCCCCGTTGGATTAGTACCATAATACGAAAACTTTATTAGTTTTTTTCCTTAGAGGTGGCTCTAGTTTTCATTCCACCTGAAGGCTGCTCAATTATTGTTTTATTCATTATATTTTTTGGTGCGGTAGCATCGCTAGGGGGTAGGTGAGATGGAGTAAGGGTAGGGAAGAGGAAAGGGGCAGTGGGGGGGGGGGGTTACGGGTTTATCATAAGAGAGGCGGCGAGGGATAGAAAAGATTTAGATGAGGGAGTTAAAGGGACGGAGGGATTAGCGGAAGATTGCATAGGATTAGGTGTAGTGTTAGAGATACTCTGAGCTGTGGGCTGAGGCAGCGCGGTGGAGGCGGGAGCAGGCTGGGTGTTATCAGGGGCTATCAGCTCGCTCCTTGGATGTGCGGGCTGGGTGGAAGGAGGGCGGGGTAGATAGAGGCAGGTCACAGGGGAGAGGGGCATCCTCGGTTACTCTCGGCTCACTACGAGTATCCTAGGCCCTGCTAGGAGGTAGGGATGGCTCGGGCAAGGTCGGGAGGCCTCGGGCGCCGTCGTCTCCCACAGAGCCCAGCGCCTTTCCCTCCTCTCCCTCATCTTCTTCTATCTATCTATATATATATATATATAAAATTGTAACCTCTGTCTGTACATTGATTTTTTTCGCGAAATTTCACGATAACTTTTCGTTTCACATGTCATAGACACCATAACTGCATTTTGTTTCTTTGGTGTCTGTTTGTTTGTTTGTTTGTTTATTTGTTTGTTTGTTTATTTGTTTGTTTGTTTGTTTGTTACCTTTTCACGCATAAACGGCTGAACCGAATTTTATGAAACTTGGTATATATATTACTACTAACCCAACTTAGACTTTAGGCTACATTAATATCCTCTGAGACGAATAGGAGTGGGGGTTATAAGAGAAGCCAGAAATTAAAAATAGCTCTATTTCGTTTCCTATTGGTTTTTTGGCAAATATGATCATAACAAAAGTTGTTTATTTTGTTATTTAGAGTAACTTTTGTTATATACACTTTTTTTCGTATACCTAATTATAAAGGCGTTATACGCTAAAAATGATAGCGGAAGTCAACAATTTTATTTGGCACAAAAGACTCAACCGAACTAAACCAAATTGGGTATGTCAATTAGCACTAACGTCTTCCTTATAATAAGCCATTCTAACATTTCTAGGGACGGGCAGGAGTGGGGATTATAAGGGATGCCAGAAATTAAATATAGCGGTGTTTCGTTTCCTATTGGTTTTTTGGCAAATATAAACATAACAAAAGTTGTTTATTTTGTTATTTAGAGAAACTTCTGTTATATACACTATCGTCGAATACCGAATTATAAAGGCGTTATATGCTAAAAATTATTGCGGGTGTCAAGAATATTATTTGGCACAAAAGAGTCCACCGAACTAAATAAAACTCGGTATGTGTATTATCTCTGACACCTTAATTATCATAAGCCATACCAATATTTCTAGGGACGGGCAGGAGTGGGGGTTATAAGGGAGGCCTGAAAATTAAAATAGCGAGAGTTCTTTTTCTACTGTTTATTCTTCAAATATGAACATGAAAACAGTTGTAAATTTTGTTATTTAAAGTAACTTTGGTTATATTCACTTTTGCTGTATAACATAAACGAGATATGCGTTAAAAAACTAAAGCGGAAGCCAACAATTTTGTTGAGCACAAACGATTGAACCGAATTTAACAAAACTTGGTATGCGAATTAGCATTAAATTCTTCCATGATTATAAGCTACATTAAAATGTTTAGGTTCAAACGGGAGTGGGGGTTATAAGACAGGCCTGAGATAAAAAATTCGCAATTTTCATTTTCTATTTTTTTTTCCGGCTAACGTGCACATAGCAAAAGTTGTTTACTTTCGTTATTTAAAGTAACTTTTCTTGTATTCACTTTTGCCGTAAATGAAGTTAACACGGCATATACGCTAAATCCATAGCGGGAGTCAATAATTTTATTAGTGCTTATTTAAGTGTTTTTAATAAATGCATATTATAACAAAAGATGTTATGTTTTAGTCGTATATGATAGTTGCAAGTATGATTCGATTAGCGAGCTTATAAATCTCCGTCGCCTCCTCATTTATTTATTTATTTTCCCTATAACTTTGTTATTTATTTCTAATAGAATATAAACTATAAGAGCATTTTCTGGTATTTAATATATACTCGATATGAATGTTTAAAGTATTACTAGGTTGCAGGGGGCTCTCTTCCCCTCATCTAGCTTTTTGAACATAAATGAAATTATGTTTAGGGATCTATTATTTAGTTCCATCAGGGAGATAAATTATTAAAATAATATTCTGAAGCAATATTCTAAGGAAAACAACGATGATAACGCTCCTGCGAGAGCGGAAATGGACGGGAGGTAATTGAGTTTAGTTATTTCCTGTGGAACGACGGGAAGTGATTTCCACTGAGGCTTACTAATACGAAAATAATCTTATGTATAAAACTATGCTAAAACTATATGTGCTTGGTTTGATTTTTGGCAGGAAATATGTTCATTATAGAAGATATTTAATTGTGATAAATGCTACCCATGATTATGGTTTGAATTATTCAAAAACCGTGAGTCAAAAAGTCGTGAGGGATAAATTAGGAACCCATTTTCATATATTCTTCAAAACTAAAATTTCTATTCTATTAACCCTGAAAGTTACACTTTAGGATTGGCTGTTTTGAAAAAACAATACATCGTGGAGGGAAGTGCAATTGTACACATTGAAGTCTTGCTATAAAAATACAATCATTAGTCAGTCAGCAATGATTTCCCGGGCATCGCCGGGTACCTTAGCTAGTATATATATAAAATTGTAACCTCTGTCTGTACATTGATTTTTTTCGCGAAATTTCACGATAACTTTTCGTTTCACATGTCATAGACACCAAAACTGCATTTTGTTTCTTTCGTGTATGTTTGTTTGTTTGTTTGTTTGTTTGTTACCTTTTCACGCATAAACGGCTGAACCGAATTTTATGAAACTTGGTATGTATATTACTACTAACCCAACTTAGACTTTAGACTATTTTAATATCCTTTGAGGCGAACAGGAGTGGGGGTTATAAGGGAAGCCTGAAATTAAAAATAGCGACATTTCGTTTCCTATTGGTTTTTCGGCAAATATGAACATATCAAAAGTTGTTTATTATGTTATTTAGAGTAATTTTTGTTATATACATTTTTTTCGTATACCGAATTATAAACGAGATATACGCTAAAACCTATAGCGGAAGTGAACAATTTTATTTGGGACAAAAGACCCAACCGAACTAAATAAAACTCGGTATGTGTATTAGCACTAACGCCTTCCTTATAATAAGCCATACTAACATTTCTAGGGACGGGCAGGAGTGGGGGTTATAAGGGAGATCTGAAATTAAAAGTAGTGATATTTCGTGTCCTATTGGGGTTTCGGCAAATATGCACGTAACAAAAGTTGTTTATTTTGTTATTTAGATAAACTTTTGTCATATACACTATCGTCGTATACCGAAGTATAAAATCATTATACGCTAACAATGATAGCGGGAGACAACAATTTTATTTGCCACAAAAGACTCAACCGAACTAAATAAAACACACGGTATGTTTATTAGCACTAACGCCTTCCTTATAATAAGCCATACTAACATTTCTAGGGACGGGCAGGAGTGGGGGTTATAAGGGAGGCCTGAAATAAAAAATAGTGATATTTCGTTTCCTATTGGGGTTTCGGCTAATATGAACATAACAAAAGTTGTTTATTTTGTTATTTAGAGAAATTTGCTCAACAATTGTTTTCAATATGAACTACCAGGAAAAATTAATTCAAATGTATGTTAACATTTTGTCCTTAATAATTCAAATCTATGCATAATGCACAGGAAACGGGAAATATGACACTATGGAGGACAGTGAAATCTTACATAAAAAAATAATTTTATTATTAACAAAACCACAGAAACGACGGGTATTAACCCCAAACACTGGGACGGGTAAATGTCAAAATATTGTGCAAAGTAAAGCCTTTCCAAAAGAATACTATCACCATTTACCCTCAAATGAATTCTCGAGCGAAGCCGGGTATCTGAGCTAGTATATATATAAAATTGTAACCTCTGTCTGTACATTGATTTTTTTCGCGAAATTTCACGATAACTTTTCGTTTCACATGTCATAGACACCATATCTGCATTTTGTTTCTTTCGTGTATGTTTGTTTGTTTGTTACCTTTTCACGCATAAACGGCTGAACCAAATTTTATGAAACTTGGTATGTATATTAGACTTTAGGCTATATTAATATCCTCTGAGACGAACAGGAGTGGGGGTTATAAGGGAAGCCTGAAATTAAAAATAGCGATATTTCGTTTTCTATTGGTTTTTCGGCAAATATGCACATAACAAAAGTTATTTATTTTGTTATTTAGAGTAACTTTTGTTATATACACTTTTGTCGTTTACCGAAGTATAAATGAGTTATAAACTAAAAACTATAGCGGGAGTCATTAATTTTATTGGGCTCAAAAGACTCAACTGAACTAAATAAAACTCGGTATGTTTATTAGTGTTGACGCCTTGATTTTCATAAGCCATACCAACATTCCTAGGGACGAGCAGGAGTGGAGATTGTAAGGGAGGCCTGAAATTAACAGTTGTGATATTTCGTTTCCTATTGGTTTTTCGACAAACATGCACATGACAAAAGTTGTTTATTTTGTTATTTTAAGTAACTTTTGTTATATTACTTTTGTCGTATAGAAAAGTATAAATTAAAATATAAAATTATAAAATAATGTTTTGCATCAATAATATAAGTAGAAGAATGTTGAGAAGTCTCATGCGGGAGCGGAAGGTGACGGGAGCCTTACCAGTTAATTGAGTTTACTTATTTCCCGTCTGGCATTACTGGAAGCAATTTCCAGTGAGATTCACTATTACAAATATAATCTTACGTGCAAAACTTTGCCTATACTATGTGAGCTCGGATTGGCTTTTGAAAGGATATATGTTCATTATAGATGATATTTAATTGTAATAAATGGTACCCATGATTATGGTTTGAACTATTGAAAAACGGTGAGTCAAAAAGTGTAGAGGGATATATTAGGAACACATTTTCATTTATCCTTCAAAAATAAAATTTCTATTCTATTAATCCCCAAATGTTACCCTTCAGGGTTGGCTATTTCGGAAAATCATTACGTCGTGGAGGGAAGTGTAATTGTACACATTGAAGTCTTACTATCAAAATACCAGTCGAGAATGATTTCCCGGGCATCGCCGGGTACCTTAGCTTTTGTGATATTTATTTTTAACAATCTATACACTATATATATGAGATATACACTATAAACTAAAGCGGGAGTCAACTATTTTATTGGGCGCTAACGATTGAACCGAACTTAACAAAACTCGGTATGTCAATTAGCATTCATACTTCCATGATTATAAGCTATATTAAAATGTTTAGGTTAGAACAGGAGTGGGGCTTATAAGGGAGGCCTGAAATAAAAATTCGCGATATCTCGTTGTCTATTTATTTTCGTCAAACGTGCACATAACAGAAGTTGTTTATTTTGTTATTTAGAGTAACTTATGTTTTATACATTTTTTCGGGAACAATGTATGAAGCAAATAATTTGCGTATAATATTGATATGCTCATCAATTCTTTCTAATATGAACTACCAGGTACCTCACATGGAAAAATGAATTCAAATCTATGTTAATACACAGGAGACGGGAAATATGACAATATGGAGGACAGTGAAGTCTTACTTAATTTTATTATTAAAAAAATCTAATGCAACGACGGGTATAAACCCTAAACACTGGGACGGATAAATGTCAAAATATTGCGCAAAGTAATGCCTTGCCAAAAAAATACCATCACCATTCAGCCTCAAATGAAATCCCGGGCGATGCCGGGTATCTGAGCTAGTATATATATATATAAAATTGTAACCTCTGTCTGTACATTGATTTTTTTCGCGAAATTTCACGATAACTTTTCGTTTCACATGTCATAGAGACCATATCTGCATTTTGTTTCTTTCGTGTATGTTTGTTTGTTTGTTACCTTTTCACGTATAAACGGCTGAAACGAATTTTATGAAACTTGGTATGTATATTAGACTTTAGGCTATATTAATATCCTCTGAGACGAACAGGAGTGGGGGTTATAATGGAGGCCTGAAATTAAAAATAGCGATATTTCGTTTTGTATTCATTTTGGCAAATATGTACATAACAAAAGTTGGTTATTTTGTTATTTAGAGTAACTTTTGTTATATACGCTTTTTTCGTATACCAAGTATAAACGAGATATACACTGAAAACTAAAACGGTAGGCGACAATTGTATTTAGCACTAATGATTGAATGGAACTTAACTCAACTTGGCATGTGAATTAGCATTATTTCTTAAACGATTAAAAGCTTTATTAATTTTTTTAGGTTCAAACGGGAGGGGGGGGGTTATAAGAGATGCCTAAAATAAAATTACGCAGTATATTTCATTTTCTGTTCGGTTTTGAGCCACTGTTGGTGTTTGTACCGTATCAAGGGAAAGGAAGTTTAGTTCAAACATAGTTTGGCGGGCAGAATAAAATAAAAAAATAAAATAAAATAAAATAAAAAAATAAAAAATAAAATCATCTAAATAAAATAAAAAAATAAAAAATATATGTAAAAAAAAAACTACATGCACAGGAGACGGGAAATATAAAAATATTGTGGCCAGTGGAGCCTTACATAACAAATAATTTTATTATTAACAAATCCACGGTAACGACGGGTATACATTGGAATATGTTAAAATATTGTGGAAAGTAAAGGCTTGCCAAAAAAAATACCATCATCATTAAACCTCAAATTAATTCCCGAGCGAAGCCGGGTACCTTAGCTTATATATATATATATATATATATATATATATATATATATATATATATATATATATATATATATTTATATATGTACAGTTTTGAACGGACCTCTTTTTTGTCATCTCCTCGGTAGGATCGATGGACATTAGAAGAAAAATTTCGAAAATCGCGCCATGAGTACGACTTCAATAGCTGATTTCCCCGAGGGGTAAATATGTACAGCCGTTATTTATAGTAAAGTTTAAGCAAAGTGCCAAAATACTAGTGGATACTTTTTAAAGAAACTATTTTGATTAAATTATATGTCTATGTATTTATATATATAATAAGACTAGGCTTGTATAATATGTGCAGAGAGGGAGATAGATATAATGTAGGTTTAAGGGAGACGGTGGTTCCGAAGCCGAGTGCAGTTAGTTCCCTTTGGTCAACCATTTGTTTCAATCTGCGCAACCACTCAGCAAGGGCTCAGCAGAACTATTTCTCCTTAGGGCGGCAGAGGAAAAGGAAAAAAATAAATAAATGAAATCCTCATCACCAATCTTTTAGCCCCCAAGCTTTTAGCGGATTTCTCTAAAGAGAAATTATCTCTTGAGTTTGGACTTTAGGGAGGCAAATTTTCCTCTTATATTCACTAATTCTACATAGATCAGTGTGGAAATGAAATCGGTTCAAATAAATATTATTTCCCGCGAGAGATACAGCCTTTATTTTTTAGCAGATTACCCATATTGATATTCATCAATAACATGAAGTCCCTAAATCTTATAAACAGTAAATGTGCAGTCATTCATGAAAAATAACTAGTTAGACGATTTTCTGTAAAGAAAGTTATATACTAATGGGTTCTCATCAAAATAAAAATATTTGATTAGTGGAAGATCTGAATAATCCACATATATTGTCATTAATGTACAGCTATTGTTTTTTTGTAAAACGGAGCGCCTATTGGAAAAATATTCACTAGTTTATTAATGTTCTTGGAATCATATAATTCTACAATAGTTTCCCGTCACGCAGGGATTGGGGAAAATAAGCCGATTTCTCACGAGCCATGACACCATTTCACTTTAGGTACCATTTTAGGAGATTACCCCTCGGGTAATCAGCTATTGAAGTTGTATGCATTTTGTGTTGCTTTTTTCATGTGCAAAATATCTTTAAATGTACATTCGTCTAACCAAGGAGGTGACCAAAATGAGTCCCGTTCGAATCTCTCTTCTCTCTCTCTCTCTCTCTCTCTCTCTCTCTCTCTCTATATATATATATATATATATATATATATTATTCTATTCACGCCCTAGTGTCAACACAATTTGTGTTTGATCGTTACCAAACGCGATATTTCAATGATTCATATAGAATCAAAGATTAAGTGAGTTAGTGCCTGAAATAGGACCAGTGGGAGGATGGTTCAGAAAAGAGAGGTCTTCGAAAATTCGAAATATATCCCTTATTATAAGTCGGAACGAAAAATTGTACATAACCATTCTTACTGCGGGATATATTTGTATTACAAATGTTGTTACTTACATAGTTTCACTATGTTGAATATTAATAAAAATATTCGCCTTTTTTAGTTTTCGGAATTCAGTAAACTCCCAATCCTAATCGATCCCAATCCAATTGATGAATTAAGATTTTACGTTCTCATATATATGAGATTCTGGTTTTGTTAATGCGAGATTTTACAATTGGTGAGTAGAGAATGGAAAATGGAATGAGAGTTTGAAGTTGAAGGTTTGGCAACATTGGCTTATGGCTTTCTGTTGGTCTCATTGCAAGCAGATTTGAGGATAGAGAACAATAGGGGAGCCTCTATACCTAATATGCTCCCTAGCAGTCCAAATACAAAGAGAATTTAGAAAGTACCAAAATAATACAACTAAACCAGAGTCACAGAAATAGCGTGTCAGGTTTTAGCGTATATCTCGATTATAATTCGATAAAGTGTATATAGCAAAAGGTACTCTAAATAACAAAATAAACAACTTTTGTTATATTTGCCAAAAAATCAATACAAAACGAAATATCGCTATTTTTAATTTCAGGCCTCCATTATAACCCCCACTCCTGTTCATCTCAGAGAATACTAATATAGCGTAAAGTCTAAGTTGGGTTAGTAGTAATATACATACCAAGTTTCATAAAATTTGGTTAAGCCGTTTATGCGTGAAAAGGTAACAAACAAACAGATACGAAAGAAACAAAATGCAGTTATGGTGTCTATGACATGTGAAACGAAAAGTTATCTTGAAATTTCGCGAAAAAAATCAATGTACAGACAGCGGTTACAATTTTATATATATTCTAGCTAAGATAAAACATTTTTTCATCTTGAACTATAATAGTGGATGTAGTTTGATTATTCGAAATTCATTTAAGGGCCGACTTCAGCAGTTAACGAACATCCTCTTTAGTTTTTCATAATACGTTGAAACATAGAGTTTGGCAACAATAAAACAAAAATTGTGACCTCTAGAGCGGTAACAGACCAGTATATATATATATATATATATATATATATATAATTTTTAGGCTGACCTCATGTTCGTAATCTGCTAGGTAGGATAGAGATGGGGATTTGAGGAAAGTTTTGGATAATAGCATACATTCCCAATAATAAATGTGGAGATTCAGGTGTAATATCCGTTAATTGGCACTTGAATTAAACGAATTTATTTCAGGAATACAGATATTCACAAATTAACAATCAGGATGTTGAGGTGAGACTGGCCAAACTTACATTTCCTTACCTCTTGTTGGGGGCACGACGTGTTGGCCATCCCTGGTTCCAACTCACGCCAGCACTAAACTCTTCTCTTTTAACTATCTTCATTCGAAAGATGTATTTCGATTTCATATCCAACTACAAGTTTTTTTTTTTATTATTTGTCAGTGTTGACTATTGATTTATCAATGATTTTGTTTAAGATACGTTTTAAATCAATATCTAGTAATTAAATATCGTACGTTCCAATCAATATTATTAGTTTATACGTGACATTGACTTTAATTTTATTATTGTTATTCAGCCTCCTTATCTGCCTTTATCTTATAGTAGGTTATTTAAGGTAGTCATTTCCATTTTGAGTCTTTACAAATATCATTTCTGTTGGGGATGTTGCTAAGGGAGCAGCTTAAGTCAAACTTTATTATGGTATAAATGGAAATTCACTATTCCGATGGGCGCATTTAGAATAATGGTTGACATTTGTCTAATTTCTTCAGTCTTTATATTCAGATCTTGAATGTATTTCGCAGTCGACTTGGGTATAACTCCTCTCGATCCAAACAGCAACCCTTTAACTGTCCAATTTCGTATTATGTATTTTTCTTTAAAATATTGTTGCGAAAATTAAATACAGAATGATTAGCAGAGAGAGTTGCGTATTTGGGAAGTGCGATGTAGATCAAAGAAACCGACAGAGGGTCTAGCTCCTACTAGACCCTTCCAGTCCAGATGTCGAAGGGCCCAGCCAATTCCCCTTTGATGTATGCTGACGACCTACATATATAAAGAACCAGCAAGCCGCGAGCGAGTCAGTTTTCTTTTCAAGTGCTCAAATGTGCGTTCGGTGCTACAGTGCGACTTAGTGCAGTGCGGTAAAGTGGTTTTACAAGGAGAACAGTGTTGTGCCGTTGACTGTAAGTAACAGTTTAGTGCCGTGTTTAAGACAGTGCAGTGCCGTCTTTTGGTGTACTTCAGTGACCGTGAGTGAATTATTGGACTGTGTAATCTGAAGAACAGTGACGCTATCAGTGTATACTGTGAGTAGTAATCAGGAATAATTTCCAAGTGTATTGTGCATTCGAAATTCATTTAAGGACTTCAGCAGTTAACGAACATCCTCTTTAGTTTCTCATAAAACGTTGAAACATAGAGTTTGGCAACAATAAAACAAAAATTGTGACCTCTAGAGCGGCAACAGACAAGTATATATATATTTATATATATATATATAATTTTTAGGCTGACCTCATGTTCGTAATCTGCTAGGTAGGATAGAGATGGGGATTTGAGGAAAGTTTTGGATAATAGCATACATTCCCAATAATAAATGTGGAGATTCAGGTGTTAATATCCGTTAATTCGGCACTTGAATTAAACGAATTTATTTCAGGAGTATCCTGTAATCACAAATTAACAATCAGGATGTTGAGGTGAGATTGGCCGAACTTGCATTTCTTTATCACGGCATCTCTTGTTGGGGACACGACGTGTTGGCCATTCCTTGCTCCAACTCGCGCCAGGTACTAATTCTCTTTTAACTATCTTCATTCGAAAGATGTATTTCGATTTCATATCCAACTACAACTTTTTTTTTTTTTAATTTGTCAGTGTTGACTATTGATTTATCAATGATTTTTGTGATTTTAAGAATACGTACGTATTTTAAATCAATATCTAGTAAATTAAATATCGAACGTTTTCCAATCATATATTATTAGTTTATACGTGACATTGACTTTAATTTTATTATTTGTTATTCAGCCTCCTTATCTGACTTTATTTGATAGTAGGTTATTTAAGGTAGTCATTTCCATTTTGAGTCTTTACAAATATCATTTTCTGTTGGGGATGTTGCTAAGGGAAGCAGCTTAAGTCCAAACTTTATTTATGGTACAAAATGGAAATTCACTATTCCGATGGGCGCATTTTAGAATAATGGTTGACATTTGTCTAATTTCTTCAGTCTTTATATTCATATCTTGAATGTAATTCGCAGTCGCCTAAAGGTATAACTCCTCTCGATCCAAACAGCAACCCTTTAACTGTCCAATTCCGTATTATGTATTTTTCTTTAAAATAGTGTTGCGAAAATTAAATACAGAAGGATTAGCAGAGAGAGTCGCGTATTGGGAAATGCGATATAGATCAAAAAAGCCGACAGAGGGTCGAGCTCCTACCAGTACTTTCTAGTCCAGACGTCGAAGGGCCCAGCCAATTCCCCTTTGATGTATGCTGACGACCTATATAAAGAACCGGCCAGCCGCTAGCTAGTCAGTTTTCTTTCTCAAGTCGATGTGCGTTCGGTTTGCTACAGTGCGACTTAGTGCTGTGCGGTTAAAGGGTTTTTACAAGGAGAACAGTGTTGTGACGTGACTGTAAGTAACAGTTTAGTGCCGTGTTTAAGACAGTGCAGTGCCGTCTTTTGGTGTACTCCAGCGACCGTGAGTGAATTATTGGACTGTGTAATCTGAAGAATAGTGACGCTATCGGTGTATTCTGTGAGTAGTAATTAAGAATAATTTCCAAGTGTAATGTGCATTGCGAAATAAATTGTGCAGTGATAAAAACTGTGAAACTTGTGAGTATTTAATTTTTCAATCCAAAAGAACTCTTATTAACAACGTTTATTACTGGTTTTGGTAATAAAACGTAACAATATGAACAGCATTGGGTGTAGTTGCCTATTTTTTCTAAATTTAATTCATCTTGTTGTTGTTTACTTGTTTCGACTATTAATGTTGGATCAATGATTATATCTTTTCTTGAAATGGCAACAATATCGGCTCTTCTAATGCACCCATCTGATGAAGTACAACCAACTTCCTCATATATTTCCCACTCTGGGTTGTACCTTCTCAAAAGTTGTGAAAATTCTGAACGTACATTACGATGTCGGGAAATTCCCCATTGGCAGGAACATATATGTAAAGATAAATATATTAATAAAACATATATATATATATATATATATATATATATATATATAAAAACATATAAAAATATTTGTATTGTACATATAAAGATAAAAACTAATATTAGATACTTGTAAACTTGATACATTTTTATAAAATTAGCTGCTTAAAAATGAATTTATTTTGAAGTTATAATTTAAATAGTGTTATTATTTCTCCTCTCCCATAAAGGTCTGTTCTTCAAATATTGAGATAGCAAATGGCAGATGATGGTATTATTTGTTTCAAAGATACATTGAGGTTTTACATTCAAGTGGTAACAAAAAAAAACTAAAAACAAAACTGTAAAAAAACAATGGTGGATTTACAGACTTTTTCTTTGTACAACTTTCTTTCCTATGTATTAAAAAGAGAGAATTAGCTTTTAATAGAAAAGAAATGATTTATATGTGTTTATGTTGTAATGTTATAAAATCTATTATTAAGAGTTTCGTTATTTCTGAAAAAATAGATCGACAAATTAAAAACGTTTTTTAAAAAGAGGGTTTGAAACCGTAATTTGGAAGTCTGGCCTCTATTATGATTCCAATCAAGAAATGTTACAGTGTCAGTCTGGTTGTAAATATAGTTTCCGCCAATTCTAAAATAGTTTTATATTTTTCTATAATTTAACTATAAATTGATATACATATCTGTATATTTTAATTTTCAGTCTTCTGAAATCCCTCTCGTTCCTTAAAATGCGATTTCATTTTAGGAAAAGTCTGTCAAGCAGGCACTGTATAAACTAAGCAGCCTCATTTCATTTCTTTGCATCAGGAGTATGTCTTATATTCAATTTAAATATTCTTCATTTAGGAAGCGGTTGATGACTGTACAAGACAGTTACAACTAAATGTACCATTTAGCGTTTTATCAAAATAATGTGTCCCGATGATTCTTCCATTAAAAATAAAGCACCGTTTTTTTTTGTTTTTTTTGAAATATGAAACTATCTAGGTCGAAAAATGTATTCCCTTGACAAACAATTACTATGTAATTAGTTTAACCCTTAACTGACCGAGGTGTGTTTAAAGGCACCGTTCATTCATTTAACAGGGCCAGTGAGCGACTGCTTCTATACTTGCCCCTTTTTGGCCACAGTCAACACCCCCTTTACCTCCCAAGCATGTGCTTATGGGACAAAAGTCGATTTATTGTTATTGGAACTAATTACTAACAATATGCTGAAGCAAATTAAAAATGTTTACCACCGTATTTCACTCTAGTAGCCAGGGAAGTTTCTAATTTATTGAAATATACGCTATTCGATTTAAATATGTACTAAAATGGGTGAATTAGTTTTAAATGGTTGTATTTAAGTTCCTAAGTGTTTCATTTTCCATTCTGGAGAGAAATAGAGTTTTAGAGACTTTAATGGTGGTGTACCTGAGTTCACCCTGGCCTAATACCATCAAATTTTCACAAGGGCATGATTTTATATTATTTCTTAATTTTACCATTTTAATTAACAGATACGTATAAAAGTCGAGGTGAAAAGATTTTTGTCTTTGTTACCAAAATTTTGTATCACTTCTGAAGAAGAAGAAAGCAACATTGAATGAGAAAATGCACACAAATTCCCTAAAATTGATGAAGGAAATTTTCAAATTGTAATGAATGAAGTATAGGAACATTTCAATATTGAGGATGAATGAGGGAAGAGGATGTTATGAAGAATACGTTGATAACGAAAAGTGTATCAGCATGATTAAATGGTATGAAAACAAAGTATTGACCTTAGTTATGTTCGCTGCACTCTATAGAAGAGGTTACTGCTCCCACAAGTATTATATGAACAATTTCAGCTAATTATTGGATTTGATGGTTAATAACGCATGGCTATTGTACAAAGGAAACAACCCTAAAAAATAGACTTTAAAACAATTTCGAGTACACATTGCAGAGGATATTTTACTGCACCGGCGAGCTAAAAGGGTAAGTGGAGCCATGACCACCAATTGCAGCCAAGAACTGTTGCAGCTTTCCTAGCCGATGCAGCATGACTTGATGGGATGCACCATTGGCAAAAAATTCACTACAAAAGGAAAGAGTAGACTGTGCTACCAAAATCAATCTGTTTAATTTTTATGTCAAAGCATTTTTCAAAAAACGTGCCGTTTCTGAAATGAATATTTTTGCATTTTATGGCTAAATGATGCGCCAAATCGATAAATTCGTCCATTACAAATTTAATTTCTACAGGAATCCGTCCGCGATTTATAGGGGGGTGGCACGGGAACTTATGACACCTTTTATAAACGTTTTATATAAAAATAAAGTTCAAGATCGTTAGTGGCTTGAAAATGGAACAGGAGGGAGGGGGGTGAAAAAATATCTTAGTTATTTTACTTCGGATAAAAAAGCTGTATAGAATCAAACTTATACGATAGTAATTGCCTATTAATGTTGACACATTCCTAAGTTCTCTACCGTAAATATTAACCGAGATATATACGTATTTTGGTTTTACTCCTTTCCTGCACTCCTACTCATGTCACATTAAAAATAAACATGATGAAATGGTTATATCATGAACCGTGAAAGCTCATCAATTAAGACTTCCAGGTCATGTCTCGGAAATATTTATCTGATCAATAACATACTTAATATTTGACAATTTAATTCAACTCAATGTTCATATTCGGTAATGGCTGAAATAGCACCAGGAATAGAGCGTGTGAGATTGAAATTTCAACATATCTCCTTTATTATGAGTCGCATCGAAAATGTTTGGAGAACCAATCTTGTTGAGCTATTGATATTCTACAATTGTTTTGTATATATTTATTCGTAACTTTTATATTAAGAGAATTATTTGATTTTTTTTTCTTTTTAGCCTTCTGTAAATGCAAATTCTACCCATATAATTTTTACATAGAAATAGAGAATATATGCTGAGATGAGATACCAGTGAAGTCTCAAGGCAGCAGGTGGTTAATCTGCTTAGTTTACGCAGACCCTGCGGGTGGGGCGTTTTTAATTCGGTAAGGGTTGTTTTCAGCGCGGAGCAGCCTAACTCCGATATTGAAATATACTGGTTTTGCTAAGCAGACTTGCTGATAGCGGCTTCTATGAATCCCATCCACCCCACAATAGCTATGTCTACCTGTCTCTCTCACCTGCGTTGTTTATCGTATCAATGGAGCAATTTAGCGCGAATTAGGTTTGCTCACTGTTGAAGCCAGCACAGCTACTGACTGCCCACAGCTACTACATTCTCATTCTTACACCAGTCAACTCCTGCCAGAAATGTTAACAAAGGCTTACAAAGTGTGAAATGAAATGGTTTTATTTTCATTAAAAATGATGATAACATAATAAATAGGATACGTTCAATAGCTTTGGTTTCCATAAAATACTTTCTAATATTACGTCAAATTAATTCTTTATCAATTTAAATAATTGAAATAAAATAAAATTGTTTCATTAACAATCTTAATACAACTCTAAGGGGTTTGTAGCATATTCTTGTATCTTTTTTTATGATTATGTGCTCTACTATATCTTAATACGAGTTCATGTTTTGTTTCACAAACAATATTGTTTAGTACAGATACATTGAAGAAAATTCATTATTTTTGACAACTTAAAAAGTGGACGACAGGAATCTCTACATTCTGTTCTTCATAAACCTTATTGCTCTCTTTTACAATTTAAATATTAAAGTATGATTTTTATTTTAGTTACCCCAATTCATAACTCAATAAGTTAGCCAGCTATGGAAATATCCATTGTATATTAACAATAGAATTTTCATCTGGAAATACTTTTTAACACAATTTAATAATTAGTGATTTTAGTCTTTTGCTGAATTCTGCAATACCATGGAACCAGTTTGGGCGTTTTCCATAGTCAATCCTAAATACTTTATCGTGGGGACTGGTAAAATGTCTCGATTATTCATTGGTCTGAGCAATGGTTGCTGAAATCTAGAATATGTGTTTTCACGGCTAATGCAATCATAGAAATATTCATTTTAGTCTCCTGACTAGTTGGACATTTCCCTAACCAACGTAAAGCACAACCTTTTGCTGGAGAGCTCCCATCTCAAGATTTGGCAACATTGCTTTGTGACTAACTGCCTCTTTCCTCCCAGCAGAAGGTATTAAGAACAATGGGAGGGAGCCTGCTCTCTTCTTTACCTGATGCTGTCCCTTGCAAGAACAGAGAAAATTAATGAAATGCTCAAACATATACACAGCTATCCCACAGACTTATTATTATTAGGAATAAAAGATTTTTATTATTATTTATCAACGTCCCCGGTTTGGTACTATTGCTAATTGGGACGGGTAATCTACAGGTTACCATCCTTTTCTAGCCAAAGCGAGACAAATGATTTTATTACAGTCACTAAATAAATTCCTAATGCCCTTGCGAAAATCGAACTCACGACTCTAGGTCAATTGCCTTAACTCACATGACTACCCTGAGCCCCCGAATGAAATATCAGAAACAGTACTTTGTGAATGTAAACGAGAACTTTAAATAAATAAAAAAAAGTATAATAAGGACATGAGAAGTTACAGTAAAAAAAATAAAAACATGGAAATAGTGAACAAACAACCTGAACTTTGTATATTCTACAGAAACGCCTACAGACCGGGTTGTATTTCTAGATCATACTCAGGACAAGACCTAAATGAGGTCCATTCAAAACATTTTTAACGGTCTAAATATAACTAATGATCGAGATTCGTTAATGACAGAAATGACCCCCCCCCCCATTTCGAAATATATATGTCCGTCTTCGTAAACTAAGCAGATTTCCCAGCATCAATAGTAGCAGATTGCCCTTAGTGATATTCACCAATAAACGAAATGTCCTGAATCATATTAACAGCAAATGGCCTAAGGTGGAGTGACCTAGGCTGAGGCCAATGGCTTGCATGATGGCTGGGTAAGGTACTGTGTTCAGGTTGATATCATGCATCATGATTTTCGAGTCCCCACCTCATGCCACCCTCTCCCCCCATTCCTGGCCGGATTTCAGAAATTAACAACGTTACACATTAATCTTGATTGAATTGAGCCGAGTGCAGTTAGTTCCCTTTGGTCAACCATTTGTTTCAATCTGAGCAACCCTTCAGCAAGGGCTCAGCAGAATTATTTCTCCTTAACGTGGCAGGGGAAAAGGGAAAAAATAAATAATTAAAAATCCTCAACACCAATCATTTAGCCAGCAAGCTTTTAGCGGATTTTCCAAAAAGAAAAGTCATGAGTTTGGACTCGGACGGTAAATTCACCAGTTAAACCTAGGTCACGATGAACATGATATCCGTTCAAACAAATAAATAAATACTGTTCCCCACGAGATCTCCCTTTTATTTTTTAGCAGATTGCCCTTAATGATATTCATCAATAACCGAAAATTCCCGAATCATGTTAACACTAAATGGTCTAAGAGGGAGTGACCTAGGCTGAGGCCAATGTCTTGCATGAAGGCTGGGTAAGGTACTGTGTGCAGGTATCCAGACATGTAAGATAGACAGAAGCATTTACTGAGGGGGCTGTTAAATCATACATCAGAGGTACCGCCAGTACAATGGTCTAAGGTGGAGTGACCTAGGCTGGGGCCAATGGCTTGCATGATGGCTGGGTAAGGTACTGTGTGCAGGTATCCAGACATGTAAGATAGACAGAAGCATTTACTGAGGGGGCTGTTAAATCATACATCAGAGGTACCGCCAGTACAATGGTCTAAGGTGGAGTGACCTAGGCTGAGGCCAATGGCTTGCATGATGGCTGGGTAAGGTACTGTGTTCAGGTTGATATCATGCATCATGATTTTCGAGTCCCCACCTCATGCCACCCTTTCCCCCCATTCCTGGCCGGATTTCAGAAATTAACAACGTTACACATTAATCTTGATTGAATTGATTAATTGCCAAGTATGGTATAGATCAAATAAATATATTCTAGTTCAGAACGTCAAATCCTTATAATGATCTCATCACACAACATAATTGCGTTTGCCATGTATGCAGATAACATTAAACGAAAACAACACTTGGGATTATTCTAACATATGGAATCTATGGAAAGCTCCTATTATGACAATAGTAGGACTGGAGTTTAGTGAAGTCCGAAAACCGAAATACCTCGGTTAATACTCATGATAGAGAAGAAAATTAACAGAACAAAATATGCAGGGCATGCAATTTTCTATAAGACTGATTCTATTCAGCATGATGACGGAGATATTTCCAATTTCTGAAATGCCCCCCCCTCCCCTATACCACCCATCCCTTATTCGATTTCAGCCTTGTGAAAACTATTTTTGCATGAAACGCCCATTAACGGATGTCCGTTATTGGTTAAGTAAATAAATTCATTGTGCAGTGAATGCACCACCAACTACTTTTAGAAGATTTCTCGTGAAGTTATTGAGGTTTTAATCATTACCCGATTTTCTAAAAATGCCGATCATTCCTACCCAAGAAATGACTCAAATGAATCCCGCTCAAAACAGTGTAAATAAATCTATATATGTATGTGTGTGTGTGTGTGTGTGTGTGTGTGTGTGTGTGTGTGTATATATATATATATATATATATATATATATATATATATATATGAGTGAATGGTGTTGTTATTCTTATTGGAGTTTTGGTCAATGTGTGTGAATAAATCTTAGTTTATGCCGATATTGCCGAGAATCTTTGTTTTCTCTTCTTCAGGGCTGTAAAATTACAGGTACTACTTTATAATATTGCACATTGTTATTAAACTAGAGTGTAAAAGGGGTGTGTTTTTCTATTATTACTTACCCCACACTTAAAGCTAAAGCAGGAGCCGACAGTTTTAAGGGCACTAAACATTTTACCGAATTTAACAAAACGAATGTGAATTAGCATTAATTCTTTCATTATTATAAGCTATATTTAAATTTTTGGTTTCGAAAGGGAGTGGAGGTTATAAGGGAAGCCAAAATAAAAATTCGTGATATTGCAGTTTCAAGACTAACGTGCATATAATAAAAGTTGTTTACTTTGTTATTTAGAGTAACTCGTGTTTCATTTACTTTTGTTGTAAAATGAAGTAAGTTTCATTAGGACTTATTTAAGTGTTTTAGCAGATTTCCCTTAACGGAAATCAGCTATTGAGGTTGTACTCATGACGGAATTTTCGAAATTTTTCTTCAAATGTCCATCTATCCTACCTAGTAGATGACGAAAATGAGGTCCGTTCAAAACTGTATATATATATATATATATATATATCTATCTATATATATATATATATATATATATATATATATATATATATATATATATATATTTGTCTGTTACCGCTCTCGCGGTCGCAATTTTTGTTTAATCGTTACGAAACTCGATATTTAACCGTTTTATGTAAAAAGACAGATCAAGTTCGTTAATGGATTAACTCGGACCTGAGGGAGGGGGGGGGTGGAAAGGGAGGATTTTCGAAAATTCGAAATATCTCCGTTCTTATGCATTGGTACAAAAAATTGTATATAACCAACCTTATTGCAAATTACATTTACTATAAATATTGTTATATACGTTTATTCTCTATCTTGAATATTAACAGAGATATTTGCATTTTTCAGTTTTCAGCAAACCACCACTTCTACTCATGTTACGTAAACAATACTCTGCTACATAATAAATCACATTATTGGAAGTTGAAATACCAAAAATTGTATTCAAGAGACCTTTATTATACGAGATACATGCAAATATGCCCTGGTGACCCCCCTCCCCATCTTAAAGTTTTGGACTACTAAAATTTTATTGATTGAGATAACAATTATTCTGAGTCATTATTAATTACAGTACTAGATATAGTAAATAGTTCTCAATAAAATAATGTGTTATGTTCTGATATATTTCAGTAATTGTTTTTCTTTCCGGTGTGAGCCGGGCCGACCCGTTTGTTTACATTTCTAATCTAACGCTTCCTGTCGGCAGGTTATTGAAATTGGATGAAACATTTCTTATTTCCGTTTGTATTTATTCACGGTGTTGTTGTGTTAGCAGTATGTATATTTATCTATTACTAAACTTCCCGAGGGAAATCTGCTTAGTTTACGCAGCCCCTGCGTGACGGACTTTTTAATAAATGCACATTATGACAAATGATGTTATGTTTTAGTCTTATATGATAGTTCTAAGTATGATTTGGATTAGCGAGGTTATAAATCTTCGTCGCCCCTTCACATTTATTTATTTTTTCTAGAAAATAACTTTGTTATTTATTTCCAGAAGAAATGTAAACTATATGAGCACTTCCATTATTTAATTTGTATAATGTATTTTTTAAATAAAGTCACGCTGAATTAGCACAAGCAGTCTTAGCGGAAGTTGTAGGGAATCAGCCTGTTTGGTTTTGGTAATATATTATCTTATTTCCAATATATTGATATTATTGAAACAAATATGAACAATCGTAACAATTAAACGTTTATGGTAATGTCATTATGACAAAGACAATATTCGTTTAAACTCGATATGATTGTTTAAAGTATTACTTAGATTGCAGGGTGGCTACGATCTCTTCTTCTCACCTAGCTTTTTGAATATAAATGAAAATATTTTTAGAGTAACACTATTAATAATTCTATCATGTAGATAAATTATTAAAATAATATTTTGAATCAATAACTTAAGGACAAGAATGATGATAAATCTCATGTGGGGGCGGAAGATGGCGGGAGGTTAAAACAGTTAATTGAGTTTACTTATTTTCTGTGAAATGCTGGCATTACTGGAAGTGATCTCCACTGACATTTACTATTACGAATATCATCTTACATACAACTCTATGCTTAAACTATATGTGCTCAGATTGGTTTTTGACAGACAATATGTTCATTATAGATATTACTTAATTGTAATAAATGCTATCCATGATTCAAAAAGGTGAGACAAAAAGTGGAGAGGGATAGATTAGGAACGCATATGCATTTATTCTTCAAAACTAAAATTTCTATTCTAATATTCCCCAAATGTTACCCTTTTGGATTGGCTATTTCAGAAAATAATACGTTGGGGAGGGAAGTATAATTGTACACATTGAAGTCTTGCTATAAAAATACCATCATTAATCAGTCAACAATGATTTCCCGGGCATCGCCGTGTACCTTAGACATAAATATATAAAGATCTTTTTTCCAGGTTTTCTAAGGAGGTCGGATATCTGATCCAGCTGTTTGAATTTTTATTGGTGTAAGCTATTTGATTAAATCGTCTGTTTCGTATTTTTTATTACGGCTTTCCACGTTTCGGAGAGTATAGGCACACAAGTATTTGTTCTCACCAAATTAATTTCAAGGAGACAAAACTTCTTCATAGAGAAGACCACCTTGGTAGATGGTCAGTACTGGAAGCACTCGATATTAACAAGGGAACAAATACAATAAAGGGGGTGGACGGTGTCATACTCTCCGAAACGTGCAAATCCATAATAAGAAATCCAAAACAGATGATTTAATCAAGTAGCTAACCAAATTAAAAACACTTCCTAACGAAAGTGGACGCACTTCTATTGAGAATTTGCAAACAAATAAATATAAAACACATGTAAAACTGAACCTCATGTTCTTTAATGACTGATATTGAACCACTTGGGGAGGGGAATTTCGAAAATTTCAAATATCTGCGTTAATAAATTTCTAAAATTGACTAATAATATGCCTCCATTGACTAATAATGGCCACCTTTTAAAGAAGGTTTATGAAATGGGTTCTTCCAGTTTTTCTACTAAACTGATCTACCTGCATTTGATGATGGGCTTTTACTAAGCACTGAAATAAAACACTTGCTCAGCAATCCTCCACTTTTCCAATATAAAAGAAACGTGTTGCACGGGTAAATAAATTTGCAAGACTCAGCAGTAAGGGCATCATCTTGAGGATTTATCCATGGCAGCATGGACTGTGTTAATGCAACGATTCTGGGAGTAAAACTGTCCTTTAGTCATTGAAATTTGCTTATACGACCTGCAACACAGGTTGTGCAAATTTAAATCATCTATATTTTCAAATAACTAAGGAAATTTTAGAATATTTGTGCAAAGAGTAAACCAATAATTAAAACTTATAGAATAAATTGTTTATTTATTTATGAATAAAATTATAAATGATTGTAGTTAATGAAAATGAAATTATGTACAGTAAAATATAAAACGTGCATTCTGTTCAGACTTAATATTTAAAAATTAAATCATATTAAAAGCAAGTGATTGAATATTTTTCAATTATTAAGAAATAAACGTTTCTTAAGAATTACATGATATACAACTACTACTATATTAAAATGTTAAAAAATGAAAAAATAAATTAAACCAAAGTGAACCTAATTCTTTTGTGAAACGTCAGGAAATGTGATATAATAATGTTTATTATTTAAACTTCTTCATTTCCCTTTGACTATAGGAGATAAATAATTATACATATTGCTGTAAATCACTCATTACTCAACAGTTGGTTTCAGTCCTGAGAAATAAGGCTAAAGAAAGCCCTTAAGAACTAACGTGGAGAATCCTTCAAAAGTTTTTTTATTAAAGCGCACATCGCTTTCAAAGACTATTATCTCTATCCTTAGAGTTACTTGCATGCATTCATTGGGAAAGACATCAAGTGACTCAATGAGTGCATACAAGTAGCTAAGGATGGAGGCAATAGTCTCTGAAAGCACTTAGTGCTTAATTAAAAAAAAAAAACTTGCGAAGGATTGGATTCCTTATTTTCCAAGTGTTGTTGAAAGTGAAGAATATTGTGTACTTCCAACAACACTACTGTGAAATTCTTAGAAACTTTTTACATATAACCAACTGAATGCTAAAATACTTTTTACATAGCTAATATACTGATAAATCAAGGATTATTGGAAAGTATATATAAAAAATGAAAACATCAATTGGTTTTTTTTATAGATTTATTAATCAACAACGGTATTTGAACTTATAACTAATTCTTAATGTTTTTAAAGCACTTTAAAGGTCACAGTATTTGTGTTCACTTTGGATAAAACTTTCTTTCCTAAACATTTGTCACTCGAAACATTTTAATCATAATTATGCTCAACCAACAGATTGAGTGACTTGCCTGCGACATAAGATTTTCACAGATAGGACAACTTATATACTATATTGTTTTTTACTTAAAACTTAAATTATTATAATAATTGCAATAAAATAAGACATGTATTCTCTTCAGACTACATATTTGAAAATTATATAATATAAAAAAATATATATATTCCAAAAAAAGAAAATGTTATATGATACTAAACTACTATAATATTAACAAGTTATAAAATCTAAATATACAAAATTAAAAGTTAACTCCAATTCTTTGGTAGAGATAGAAAATATTTTATGCTTCTGATCAGGAGCATTTCATGTTTTCAATCTTATCCAAGCGCTCCACTCTCTATTTTCTGGTAACGAAAAAACTGAATGATTAAGATAACCTAGTCAAATATGAACAGTATAAAGCGATAGCAATAACACCAAATAGCGATACGTGGATTTGAACCAGTAAATATTTTATGTGTAAATAATGAGTGTCCTCCCGTTAACTACGGCTCCATGCCTGGCTGGGGCTTGATGTCTGGCGGCGGCTTCCTTTCTCGCTGTGGCTTGACGACCGGCTTCGGCTTGATGTCTAGCTGTGTCTTGATGTCTAGCTGTGTCTTGATGTCCGCCTGCGGCTTGATGTCTAGCTACGGCTTGATGTCTAGCTGTGTCTTGATGTCCGCCTGCGGCTTGATGTCTAGCTGCGGCTTGATGTCTTGCTGTGGCTTGATGACCGGCTTCGGCTTGATGTCTAGCTGTGTCTTGATGTCCGCCTGCGGCTTGATGTCTAGCTGCGGCTTGATGTCTTGCTGCGGCTTGATGTCTTGCTGTGGCTTGATGTCTAGCTGCGGCTTGATGTCTAGCTGCGGCTTGATGTCTAATTGCGGCTTGATGTCTGGCTTCGGTTGCCTGCCTGGCCGCGGCTAGCTGCCTAGCTGCTCGAAGCTGCCGGTGTCTACGACGATTGGAGCGTTTCCTTGATCCTCTCATGTCGGAGATGTTGGTGTTGAAGCCACAGAGAGACTGAGGAGTGACACAGCTAGAGCCCTAAGAAGATAGAGAGCCAGGATTACCCCCACTTACCTACCTGCCCTTTCCTAGCAGCCAATCATCTTGCAGAACGGCTGACCTTGCATTTCTCTCTATTCAAAAAAGGCAAGTTACTTACAAAATAAAGTGGAGCCATTTGCCCAATAGCCAATCAGAATAAAGCAAGCCTTCTACGTCACTCAGAACATTCATACCAGTCACCTTTTCCTTTGCTTTCTCCCCTTCTCTTCTCCTATTTCTTTTATCTGTTCTCTCTTCTTTCCTCTATTTTTCTACACCTGAATCCAGAGGGTAACCACCAACCTTGCCCCCTACAACAAATACCCCCTCACAACCCCCAAAAAAGTCTGTCATGCAGGGACACTAAGACGAGAGAGCTGGAGAATGAGAGAGAGAGAGAGTTTGAGTGAGAGGGGTGAGGGAGATCTAGATATTTGTCTGTCACCATTCGGTCTGCGGTCGCAATTTTTGTTTGATTGTTACCAATCTCGATATTTAGTCGTTTTATGGAAAAAGTAATATCAAGTTCGTTAACGGCTGAAATGGGATCAGGGTGAGGGGGTGGGGTTTAGAGGGGAAGAATTTTGAAAATTCGAAATATCTCTAACCATAAGTCGGATCGAAATAGTGTATAGAGTGAATATTATTTAAACTTCAATGTCCTATAAATATTTGTATACATTTATTCTCTATCTTGAATTTGCATTTTTTTTTCTACTTAAATATTTGCATTTTTCAGATTTCAGCCTTCAGTAAACCACTACATGTACTTGTGTTACATAAACAATACTCTGTTATATAATAAACCACATTAGTCGAAGCTTAAATACAAAATATTGTTTTCCAGATACCTATATTATACGAGATACATGCAAATAGACGCTTCCGGCTGAAATCGAATAGGGGGTGGGTGTTATAGGGGAGGGGGGGGCATTTCAGAAATTGGAAATATCTCCGTTATCTTCCTGAATAGAATCTGTCTTATAGAAAATTGCATGCCCTGCATATTTTGTTCTGTTAATTTTCTTCTCTATCATGAGTATTAACCGAGGTATTTCGGTTTTCGGGCTTCACTAAACTCCAGTCCTACTATTGTCATATTAGAAGCTTTCCATAGATTCCATATGTTAGAATAATCCCAAGTGTTGTTTTCATTTAACGTTTTCTGCATACATGGCAAACGCAATTATATTGTGTGATGAGATCATTATATGGATTTGACGTTCTGAACTGGAATATATTTATTTGATCTATACCATACTTGGCAATTAATCAATTCAATCAAGACTAATGTGTTTCGTGGTTAATTTCTTAAATCGGGCCAGGCATGAGGTTGGGACTCGAAAACCATGATGCATGATATCAACCTGAACACAGTACCTTACCCAGCCATCATGCAAGCCATTGGCCCCAGCCTAGGTCACTCCACCTTAGACCATTGTACTGGCGGTACCTCTGATGTATGATTTAACAGCCCTCTCAGTAAATGCTTCTGTCTATCTTACATGTCTTGATACCTGCACACAGTACCTTACCCAGGCATCATGCAAGCCATTGGCCTCAGCCTAGGTCACTCCACCTTAGACCATTGTACTGGCGGTACCTCTGATGTATGATTTAACAGCCCCCTCAGTAAATGCTTCTGTCTATCTTACATGTCTGGATACCTGCACACAGTACCTTACCCAGCCATCATGCAAGCCATTGGCCTCAGCCTAGGTCACTCCACCTTAGACCATTGTACTGGCGGTACCTCTGATGTATGATTTAACAGCCCTCTCAGTAAATGCTTCTGTCTATCTTACATGTCTTGATACCTGCACACAGTACCTTACCCAGGCATCATGCAAGCCATTGGCCTCAGCCTAGGTCACTCCACCTTAGACCATTGTACTGGCGGTACCTCTGATGTATGATTTAACAGCCCTCTCAGTAAATGCTTCTGTCTATCTTACATGTCTGGATACCTGCACACAGTACCTTACCCAGGCATCATGCAAGCCATTGGCCTCAGCCTAGGTCACTCCACCTTAGACCATTGTACTGGCGGTACCTCTGATGTATGATTTAACAGCCCTCTCAGTAAATGCTTCTGTCTATCTTACATGTCTTGATACCTGCACACAGTACCTTACCCAGGCATCATGCAAGCCATTGGCCTCAGCCTAGGTCACTCCACCTTAGACCATTGTACTGGCGGTACCTCTGATGTATGATTTAACAGCCCTCTCAGTAAATGCTTCTGTCTATCGTACATGTCTGGATACCTGCACACAGTACCTTACCCAGCCATCATGCATGCCATTGGCCTCTTTTTGGAAAATCCTCTAAAAGCTTGCTGACGAAATGATTGGTGTTGAGGATTTTTAATTATTTATTTTTTCCCTTTTCCCCTGCCACCCTAAGGAGAAATAATTCTGCTGAGACCTTGCTGAAGGGTTGCTCGGATTGAAACAAATGGTTGACCAAAAGGGAACTAACTGCACTCGGCTTGGGATCCACTGTCTCCCTTAAACCAACATTATATTTATCTCCCTCTCTGTACAGTATCGTGAAATTTTGAAAAAAAAAAAAAATGAATGTACAGACAATTACAAGTTGTATATAAGTCGGGGGCAAGCTGGAAGACAGCCAACCACCACTCAAATATGCCAGCCCACCGTATACTGTAATTTGATAGTATTTAATCATTGATTGCCATTTTATTTAAATTAGTCACGGATATAACAGCATATTATTAATGAGACATGAGTAGGATTGGCGATTTACTTAATGCTGAAAACTAAAAAAAAGTCTAATGACGTGGTTAGTAATCAAGGCAGTGAAAATACATATATTACAACATTTATTGGGCATTGAATTTGCAATATGATTGGTTCTATAAATTATTTCTGACCAATGTATAATAACGAAAATATTTTTAGTTTTCGATGATCCTCCCTCTGAACCAACTGTTAAAAATCTGGACCTTTAATTTTATATAAAACGCTTGTATATCGAGTCTGTTAACGATAAAACAAAAATTACGACCGCTGCTGGATATTGTAACGTTTAATGTAGAAGTAAATAGCATGTTCAATAAAGGCTGAAATTCGGCAAGTGGGAGGGAAAACTCATACTAATTTCATATTAATTTTTAATTTCATAAATAAATAAACATATTAGTAACATGAATATAACTTGGTTATTCATTTTAATTCTAAATGTAAACAAATAGAAAAACAATGTGAGAGTAACATAATAATGATATAACCACAAAAATCATATGTTAACAAAAGTAGCACAATAATCATATGTTAACAAGTGTAAAACAATAATCATATGTAGCACCTCCTCGTCTATTTACAGTGGTGTGGTGCCTTGCGTAGGATGAGCTGGTGAACATGTCTTTTGATGATGCGCTCAACATCTAGAACAACGGTGTACATTACATTTCCTTGTTTTGAGTTATACGGCCTAAGTGCCATTTGGTTGATCCGTTGACATACTCACTAGCCTGCACCTTATATCCAAACTTAAATTTCCTGTTGATTCCGTCTCGGAGCTCCTTTTCCTGATGTATCCTTGTTTCTAATTGGAACTATTATGGAGAGATTCGTCCTGATGTTCCTTCCAAACATTAGATGATAAGCTGATGTTCCAGTAGCATTGGGCGATTGTCTGAGTTGCATTAAGAGTTTTTGTACTTTATTTTGTAGTGTTCCCTTTTCTCCCTACATAGATTTTAACGCCTTTTTGACAGTCTGTACGTATTTTTCAACCTGACCGTTTGAATTCGGATGATATGGCGTAGATGATTTGTGAATAATTCCACATTCATTCATGAAGTTTACGAACTCTTGGGAAATTAACTGTCTTCCATTATCGGATAAGAATATGTAAGGAAAACCAAAAGTTGAAAATATTCTTCACAATTCTTGGATAGTTGAGGTACTAGTAGTTGTTCTTTTCTGTATTACTTCCACCCACTAACTAAAAGCATCAACTAATATAAGGTACTGTTGACCATCTGTTGGTCCTAAGAAATGAACGTGCACCCTCTCCCATGGATTAGAAGGATGTTTCCATGGGTGGACACTTTGTCTTGGGTTGTCACGTTTTTCATTGCATTGTCGACATTCAGCAACCACCCCTTCAATATCCTTGTCCATGCTTTTCCACCAGCAAATGCTGCAAGCTAAGGCCATCATTTCCATTTCTCTCAGATGAGCCACAGCTCCAAGTTCTCGAAGCACTTGTGATCTGAGAGAATGGGGTATCATAACTCTCCAGCCTTTCATTGCACAATCATTTTGAATAGACAGCTCGTTATCATGAAATCCATATTGTTCTACACTTTGTCCTAATTTTAAAGCTTGAAAGATTGGCGCCAAAACTGAATCATTACGGTACTGCTGACATTGAGTGTCTTCATTTGGTTTATCTGGTATTTAGAGAGGTCATCTACAACATGTTCTTGGGACATTGGAATGATGAGCAGTTTGCCTGTACTCTATATCATAGTTAAAACCGGAGAGAAAGTGAGCATAATTGAATATCCGTGTTGCTGAGATTGTTTCTAAGGTCTTTGCTGGATTGAAAATCGATACAAGTGGTTTGTGATCTTCTGTAATCAATGTAAATTTGTGCCCATAGCAAAAAGGAAAAAAAACTTCTTCAAGCCCCAATATATGGCCAAGGGTTCCTTATCGATTTGAGAGTATCTCTGCTTTTGTCAACGACCGAGATGCGAAAGATATTGGTCTTTCAGTCCCATCGCTGTAGCGGTGAGATAAAACGGCTCCTAAACCTACCGGTGAAGCATCAGTGTTATTATTAAAAAATCCACAGCTACGACGGGTATAAAGAATAAACAAACACTGGGACGCGTAAATGTCTAAATATTGTGCAAAGTAAAGCCTTGCCAAAAAAATACCATCACCATTCAGCCTCAAATGAATTCCCGGGCGAAGCCGTGTATCTGAGCTAGTATATATATATATGGAAGACATTTATCAAATATCGCGTGATGAGTACAGCCTCAATATCTGATTTCCCATAAGGAAACCAAAAACCAAGCAATATTTAATTATAAATTGCTGGAAAATATATATATTTCTTGTTTTGTTAATGTGAGACTTTATAATTACTATATAAAGAATGATTTGGCAACATTGGTTTATGGCTTAATGTTGGTCTCATTGCAAGGAGGTCTGAGGATTAGAGAACAATAGGGGAGCCTCTATACCTAATATACTCCCTAGCAGTCCAAATGCAAAGACAACATAATACGACTACACCAGAGTCACAAAAATGTTTTAGAACGAAAGATTAGAAACATTGAAAACGTTTTGCCGTCTTGAACATTATTGTGACAATTATAAGTGGAGATATTTTGAATTTGGAAATTCATCCCTTTCTCTCGGCCGGTTTCAGCTGTTAACGAACTACATCTGTAGTTTCACATTAAACGTTTAAATATTGAGTTCGATCCATCAAAAACTGAGATCTCTAGAGCGGTAACAGACCAGTATTTATATATATAATTTTTTGCAGACCTCATTTTCGTAATCGCTTAGGTAGAAGAGAGATAGGAATTTGAGGAAAGTTTACGATAATCGTGACGAGCCCCAATAATAAATGTGGAGACTCAGGTGTAATGCCCGTTAATTTACAAGTGCCAATTAAACGAATTTATTTCAGGAATATCTGTAATCACAAATTAACAATCAGGATGTTAGGTGGGACTGGCCGAACTTGCATTTCTTTATCTCTTGTTGGGGGCACGGCGTGTTGGCAATTCCTGCCTCCAACTTACGCCAGGACCTAATCTCTTCTCTTTTAATTCGAATGCTATATTTCCATTTCATATCGACTTACTTAACTTTTAACAAGTCATTAATGTTGACTGTTGATTTAAGGTAAGTTTTAAATCCATGTCCAGTTATCAAATATCATACATTCCAAATTAATATAATTTGTCAAAAGTGTATTATACCAGAACATGAAAAATCTTCTTAGTATGCCCCACTCAAGCGTGACGGGCGTTTTAGCGCATTTCCACTAAAGTAAATCAGCTATTGAGGTTGAAAAATTACCTTAAAAGACCATCGATCCAAACCAGGAAATGACGAAAATGAGGTCCGTTCAAAACTGTGAGTGTGTGTGTCTGTTAACGCTTAGTGGTCGACATTTTTGTTTATTAGTTACCAAACTCGATATTTATAGGTTTTTGTAAAACTAAAGATTAAGTTCGTTAACGGCTATTGAAAAATTGTATAGAATTAATATTATTGAAAAGGTTATATTCTGTAAATGTGGGCTTGTAAATTTTTTCTTTACATTTAATATTAACCGAGATATTTTCATATTTTGTTTTCGTCCATCAATAAACCCCCACTCCTACTCATGACATATTAACAAGGAGCTGTTATATAATGAACCGCTTTATTCCAGGATTAAATACAAAATATGATTTTCATTTAACGATTAATTTGTGAGATAAATGAAGTTATTAATTAAGATTTTTTGTTGTTTACTCGAAAACATTTATTTGATCTATGCCATACTCAATATTTAACAGTTTCTGTCAACACTGAAATTTGCGGTTTTTAATAGTGGAAATGGGGCATGGAGTAGTGGGGAACTTGAAAATTCAATATATCTCCGATGGCTTATAAAAAGTTATAGAACCAATATTGTTAAACTATTGGTATTCTACAATTGTCATTCTATCACTTTCTTTTTACTCAACTATTTAGCGAATTATTCATGCTTTCATGTTTGCTGCCTTCAGTAACACCCCCCCCCTCTCGCTTCTACTCATCGATTTTGTCCATATAACAAGGGAATATGTGGTGAGATGATATCCCAAGTGTGGTATACCACCACGTAGAAAATCTGCTTATTTGCGGGTCGGGTGTTTTAATTCGGTAAGCGTTGTTTTCAGCGTGGATCAGTTTAACTCCGATATTGAAATATAATGGTTTTGCTAAGCAGACTTGTAAGTACCGACTTCTATGAATCCCATCCACCCCACAATAGCTATGTCTACCTGTCTCTCTCACCTGCGTTGTTTATCGTATCAATGGAGCAATTTAGCGCGAATTAGGTTTGCTCACTGTTGAAGCCAGCACAGCTACTGACTGCCCACAGCTTCTACATTCTCATTCTTACTCCAGTCAACACCTGCCTGAAATGTTAATATGCATTGGCTGTTTGTCGATATTTACATATATATTTGTCTTTTATCACTCAATATATTTGTGTGATAGTTACAAAACTCCATATTAAATGGTTTTGCTTTAAACTAAAGAACAAGTTCACTAATGGCTGTAATCGGATAAGGATGAAGGTGGACCCTGGGGGCCAAAAATGCAAAATATCTCAGTTATATTCAGTGGGATAAAATCATGTTACAAAAACAGTCATGTTTGCAAATTTAATTTTCAATTACTGTGGATGTATAAACAATTCCAATAAATTGTAAAAGAGATAAGGAAACATTAGTAAATGTCCATCACGAAGCTAAGAAGATTTCCATGTGCTGGCATAACATGCTTGTGATCTCATCTCACCATACATTCTCTATTTATATGTAAAGACCTGATGAGTAGTTTGGGAGGGGTGGGGGGTTACGCAGGGCAGAAAACAAGAAAGTTCAAATAACTCACATAGTACTTGAGGCATGATAAAATGCATAGAACAATGAACTTAATCATTATTTTTAGATAAAATGTTTAAATGTGGAGTTCGGTAACGATTAAACAATAAATGCGACTGCCTGAGCATTAACTGCCATATATATATATATATATATATATATATATATATATATATATATATATATATATATATATATGTATATTGCACTGACCTCATTTTCGCCATCGGTTAGGGTCGATAGACATTTGAAGAAATTTTATGAAAACGAGCCATTAGTACAACCTCAATACCTGATATTTCTTATAGGAAATCTGCTGAATTTTCATGTCCAGCCTAAATATCAATTCACACTGGCATAGTACTATATGGGATAAATACAGAAATAATACAAAGATGGGATAATACAGAATAAGTGGTGACATGTCACCACCAGTGTTTCATTTCGTAACATGAGAAATCTACTAAATTACGCAGCCCCTGAGTGACAAAGGTTTTTCTTACCATAATGAAGATATTTCTATTACTTTTTTACCCTCTTTTCTAAGCTCTCTCTCCTCCTGGCTCAATTTTAAACATAAATTAATATTATTCGACTAAGCCTCAATTAAACAAATGATGGAGGAAGGCCAACAATAACAAAAACCTCAAATGATTATTAAAACCATTTTTATTTCCCTGCTAGTTTCGCGTCCACATGAAGCCTCTTCAGGAGAAAATATAATACAAAGAAGTAACTAAAATAAAGGCTACATCGTTCCATAGGACCTTCCACTATCTCTGGCCGTCGGAGAATGGCTTACAAAGAATGGAAAGTCGAGTCACCTTATTTAGATCGATACGTCACGAAATAAAAATATCCATTATCACTAATGAAGTGTAGTCTGAATAGTAAAGGAGAAATTTTTAATGGATTTATTACATAAGAGCTTCTAATATATTAAAAAATATATAATTCACATTTTTAACATTTTCTTATGTATCCCCATTTTTTATTAATTTTATAATGTGCATATTCTCTTTTATTTTCCCCTTGCTTATATCTCTTTATTTTTATACTGTACTTACATTCTTATATATATATAATAAATTTGTCTAACTGTCCATCAATGCTACCCAGGAGATGATGAAAATGAGTTGAGTTCAAAAAAATAAATGTATATATATATATATATATATATATATATATATATATATATATATATATATAATTTTATATATATATATATTACTGCTCTATCAGTCGCAATAAATAGTTTTTAATAAAATTATTATTGTATATTCAGATATATTTCAGGGCTCAGGTTGGCCGTGCAAGTTAAGGCATTGGTCTTAATCTCGCAAGGTAGACCTAGAGTGATGGGGTGACCAAAATGGGCAGTAGAAATTTGTTTAGTGACAGACTCATTAAATAAACTCATTCGGCCCACCCTGGATAGAAGAGGGTGGTTACCTGTAGATAACCCGTCACGATTAGACAAAATAATAATAAACAGATATATTTCAGTAATTATTTTTTCTATCCGGTAAAGAATATTCTATCTACATGTCCAGCTTGAGTGGTTGGCAGACCTGTTTGTTTACTATTCAGACACTTCCAGTTGGGCGGTTATTAAAATTGAGTGAAATATTTCTCATTACCGTTTATATTTATTCAGTTACTATTCACAGTGGTGCTAAGAGTTACCAGTATATAGATACTCTTCATGTGGGAAATCAGCTTTGTTCACGCAGCCCTTGCGTGATGGAGTTTCCTTGTAATTGTTCGGCCTACATTTAATGAAAGGCTTTTACTAAATACTGAAATGTAATGAATTGCTCAGCAACCCCCTACTTCCATATTTCATCATCTTGTGTTGTTTTTAGCCATGACAAGATTCATGGAAAGTGTTAATGTAATGATTCAGGGATTAAAATTACCCTGCAATACTAGTTGTGAAAACATCAATCATTCTTTATTTTCAAATAATTAAGGAAATTCTGAGATATGCATGCGAGGTTCAAACCAATAATTAAAACTTACAGAATAAATTATGCATTTAGTTATACATAAAATTATAAATAATAATAATTATAATTAATAAAAACGAAATGCATTACAGAAAAATACAAAATGTATATTCTATTCAGTCTATAGTTAAAAGTTACACCTAATCAAAAATAAATGACTATATACTTCTCCACTATAAAAACATTAGAAAGTTCTTAATAATTACACAATATTTAACTACTATAATATTAACAAGTTATAAAAGCTAAAATAAAATAATAAACTAAATCAAATTTGACCTAATTCTTTGATAAGAATAAATCATATACAACAATTAGGAATTAATACAATCTTTTATTTAAATAAGTTTTTTATATTATTATATATCCTTATTATGAAAATTTGTCTTTGCCCTTCATAGTTTGATAGCAACCCAATGATAATTCACTGCTACATACCTCATTAATAAGTGTGTACTAAAATATTAAATTTAATTAGATATCTGGCTTACAGTTCTGAAGTGCTCGTTCCTTCTTAAACTTGTTGAGACGACCCTTCCATATTGGGGTGTTGAAATTGAGATTCCCGAAGCAGGTTGTCAGCAGACTAAATAAATTATTTTCATGTCCAACCTTGTAAATAATCAATCTATTGTCATCTGACTTAACCAACTTCGGGAATGTCTGGTTTCAATGACCTCCGAAGTGCGGAAGGGTTTTCTCAACAGATATAAGATGGAACTAGAATTTGAGAACTGTAAATAAGGAATCTAAATAAATTCCATAAATATATTATTTTAGTACACACTTATTACTGTGGTAAAAAGCAATGTATAATCACTGGGGTTTTTTTTTTTAAATTATTGTCTTTATTTTTCGAAAATGAAGAGCCCCTGAAGAGGTGGTAGTTAAACCACAAAATGTGGGCAATGCAAAGTTTTCATTAAAAGAAATGTGCTTTTATGTTGACCCTTGCCATAAAACTATGAAGAACATACATACACACACATTATCTGTTAGTCTGTTAAATTTTTCATCAATCTTTTCAGCAGTCACCTTAATTACAAAAACCTCAACAGTAGGTTTCTCTCATTAGAAATAACTCTAAATGGCTGTTATAAATTGTTTACATATAAACAATGGTATAGTATTCATTTCCGTGTTAATGTAGGATCTCAATTTTACTCCTTCATTCTTATTAATACAGTGTTTATATGCAAAAAAATGATAAAGATCGTTTAAACATTTGAATGCACTACATATATATTTGATTGACTAAATGCATATTTTAGTGTGGCTTTGCGCAAGGAAAGTGTTAAAGAAAACCTAGTAATAGTTCAGGATCAATAAAAAGGCCTCGCCCTCTACTATTGTTCAGTGTAAAAACAGTTGTTACACTGTAGGCCATGCTTTGTTTGTAATTTAGTCTTAAGGTTTTTGTTTGTCAGCAGGCATTGACGATGAATCGCTGACTCTGAAAGTGCATTTTGTACAAATAAAAACAGTAGTAGAGGGCAAGGCCTTTTTATTGATCCTGAAATATTACTGGGTTCTCTTTAAATAAAATAATTGATATCGGATTCTACCATCCAACATTTTCGGGAGAAATAGTTATATTATATTCATTAACTTTAAAGAATAATTTTTTCTTTAAGAATATAATCAGTTTAAACACATTAAAAAATTAATAAGATATTATACAAATAGCAATAATATTTTCTTATTTGACAGATACATTAAAACATCTTGCAAATATATATATATATATATATATATATATATATATATATCAATTAAATGCACAAGACATTTTAATTATATAAAATTTTACAAATCAAAATAAGTGAAACTTATCAAAATAAATCATTTTTTGATAATACCTCATGACCTTCAAAATAAAACTTCTCATTTGATGATGTCAAGCAGGAAAAATAATTGATGAATTCCACCTGAGCAATGTCGTGAACAAAATCGTACTGTAACAAAAGACAAAAATGTCACTAACACTTTTTAATATGCAATACTATTGTTGATGAAGTATGGACACCTAGTTATTATAATCAATAAACTCTTCAAAAATGTTTCAAATGTTCATCAATCCTACCCAGAGAATTTGTAATATTTATAGTAGCACTTCATTATTTTAATCTTTAGTTTCTAATTTTAAAACTTTGGTTATAGTTGATAAGTTTTATTTAAGTTAATAAACAGATGAATTGTGTAATATTTAGTTTGTGAGTATAAAAATCATTATTGTAATTTAAAAAAATCTTTGTATATAAATAATTTTCAAAGTGAGAAATCTTGCATTTTCTTTTAGCAATTTAAACAATATTTTGGAAAATTTACTCAATCTATTATTTATTATATTATATCCATTAACTTTAAACAATATTTTTTTTTAAGAATGTTTATTTGTTTTGTTTATTATTATTTACGTCCCCTTTATGCTACTACGGCTAATCGGGACGGGTTATCTACAAATCAATGATTACTTTTCAATGAACTGATTATTCTTTAGGAATATAACCAGTTTAAACAATTTAACAAAATTAATAAGATATTATACAAATAGCAACAATATTTTCTTATTTTACAGTTACATTAAAGTAACTTGCAAAGGAAAAAAAAATATCAACTAAATGCACAAGACATTTTAATTATATAAAATTTTACAAATCAAAATAAATGAAACAAAATAAAACATTTTTTGATAATACCTTATGGCCTTCAAGATAAAACTTCTCATTTGATGATGTCTAGTAGGAAAAATAATTGAAGAATATCAGCTGAACAATGTTGTGAACAGAATCGTACTGCAACAAAAGACAAAAATATGTCACTAACACTTTTTAATATACAATACTATTCTTGATGAAGTATAGTCACGTAGTTACTATAATCAATGAACTCTTCAAAAATGTTTCAAAATATGTTTTGTAAATGATGGTATTTTTTTAGCAAGACTTCAATGTGTACAATTACACTTCCCTACGCGATGTATTGTTCCTCCGAAATAGCCAATCGTAAAGGGTAACTTTTGGTGACAAATAGAATAGAAATTTCAGTTTTGAAGAATAAATGAAAATGTATTCCTTATCTATCCCTCTACATTTTCTGACTTACTGTTTTTGAATAATTCAAACCATAATCATGGGTAGCATTTATAACAATTAAATACCATCTATAATGAAATATTTACTGTCAAAAAACAATCTGAGCACATACAATTTAAGCGTAGTTTTGTAAATCTCAGCGGAAATCCCTTATAGTAGTGCCAGCATTTCACAGGAAATAAATAAACTCAATTAACTGTTTTAGTCATCTTCCTTTCCAGCATGAGATTTCAATATTGTTTTCCTTAAATTATTGATTAAAAATATTTATTATTTTAATAATTAATCTACTAGATGGAATTAAATAGTGTTACTCTAAAACTAATATTATTTATAGTCATAAAGGGGAAGAAACCATAGCACTCCCTCCCTGCAACCTAAGTAATATTTGAAACAATCATTTAAAGCTATGATTCCCAAAGTGGTCTATATCGACCCCCAGGGGTCTACGTCAGCAAAAAAAAATTTTGGGGGTCCATTAAATGAAAATAGGGGTCTACGATAGTGGATCTCAACATACACTGATAGTACCTATTTACTTACATTATACTATCTTATAATATAAAGACATATACATTATTTATAAAAGTACCTATGAAGTAAAAAATGTATTATATATGTTTATAAAATTGTGTAAGTTGTAGTATGTAGGCATTCGCTTTGTGGTCGCAATACATTTTGAACTTGTAAAAACCTGCACATAATGATATACCAGTATCATCTTGTTACAAGCATACGTGCAGTCTCAGAGCTTCGCGAACTTGCACTGACTTGTTCAATTCGTCACTCTATAAATACGAATGTGAGCCAAATACGTTTATTCGTTTCCTGAATCTTGAAAAGGAAAGTGCTAATCACACAAATTATAGTGAATCAGTGTTATTTTATTTGAGTGTGCCCGAGAAAAGTAAGTACATTATTTTTTGTTAAATTATAGTTTTATACTCGTAGTTAGCAAAGATAGATAAATTACGCCAATCATGACTTCAGTTATTAGTAGTTTAATATTCAAATCATATGCAAAATTACACGAGTACTCCTCAATAGTTTCTTTTTCAAAGTTTTAGCAATCGGTATTATAATTATGTACAATCAACATATTGTACCTTCATACAATTTGTTATTACTATTCGTTGTGTAATATTTTAACATTTTTTGTCATGTTACTTTCAAATTTCCTTAAAGTTCCATCATGTCAAAACTGTAAGTAACATTCATAACATTCCCCTTCTCACATTCATTTATAATGGCTGTATGCCTATGCCTGCCATAAAATCTAAGACCATACATTTTAAATTTGCCTTTGATTTTTTAATATACAGCTGCTGGACTGTATATCTTATTTTAATAGATTAATTTTGCCCACAGATGACTGATGCCATGTCTGAATCTAAAAAGAAATGTAGACAGTACAGCATTAACTATTTGAAGTTTGGCTTCATTCCATCATTGTCGGACAAACAATTGCCTATGTGCCTTTTATGCAACAAAGTTTTGGGCAATGACGCTATGAAACCATCTAAGCTGCAGGATCATCTGAGAAGATGTCACCCTGATAAAAAAGATAAAGATTTGAAATACTTTCAAACCCTCAAAGATAAACTTCAGAAGAGACCCACGCTGGACAGAATGTTCGCTTCGACGTCACAAAGAAACGATGATGGTTTGCGGGCGTCTTACAATATCTCGCTACTTATAGCAAAATCCGGAAAACCGCATACTATCGGAGAGAAGTTAATTTTGCCAGCCATTGAAGAAGTTTTAAAAACTGTTTTACACAAACCTGCATCTAATATCATTGAAAGAATTCCTTTAAGCAACAATACTGTTGAAAGACGTATTGATGAAATGAGTTCCGATATTGAAAGCTTCTTGTGTAATTATTTGCAAACGACCCATTTCTCTATACAACTTTACCCAGTAATGCAGCGTTACTATTGGCATATGTTCGTTTTATTATGAATCAAGAAATCTACGAGGAACTGCTCTTCGCAAAAATTTGACAACCGACATTAAAGGTGAATCAATATTTAATGTTTTGAAGGATTACTTCATTGAAAAAGCAATCCATTTATCAAATATAATATCAGTAGCTACAGATGGAGCACCTGCCATGGTTGGACGTTATCGTGGATTTATAAGCTATTTAAAACAAAATATGTCAGGGGTGTTAGCAATACGTTGTGTCATCCATCGACAACATTTAGTTACTAAAAATTTGAGTGTTAGATTGCATGAATCTCTTCAATTAGTCATTGATGCAGTAAACCGAATCTGAAGCAACGCTTTGAATACACGGTTATTTACCGTGTATATTTGAATACACAGTTGTGCGAAGAAAATGACGAACACTTTCATCAATTACTCCTTCACACTTAAGTACGCTGGCTGTCGAAAGGCTTATGTTTGACAAGATTTTTTGCACTTTTTGAGACTATTTTAGAATTTCTGGATACTAAAGATAAGATTTTAAAAGAAAATTTATCCAACAGTCCATCTTATAAGCATTTCTTACCAGAATTAAACTAATGAAGCAAAATATTGGACGGGGCAAATTTTCCCAGTTCCCCAATTTGTCACAGACAAACTGCCAGGAAGACGACGTTTCAACCTACGTTCAACATTTAAATGCCCTCTATTCAGATTTTGAACTAGGTTTGAGGATGTTTTGACTATGGTAATACCACCGTGGATAATTAACCCATATGGTGACATAGAAGAAACGAATGTCATAATACAAGAGGAACTGACTGAACTAAGTACAAACGAAGAACTTAAGGTTCAGTTTAAAAACGGATATCAGCAATTCTGGCAGCAAAACAACATACCAGAGACTTATCCCGTATTATGGAATATAGCGAGGAAATTTTTAAATTCCTTTCCATCGTCATACCTAGTGGAAAGGGGGTTCAGCGCTGTTACCAATCTCCTAACGAAAAAAAGAAACAGACTGGACATCATTAGCCGAGGAGATTTAAGATTAAACCTTACAACATTGACGCCAAATGTTGATAATTTATTATTAAAGCATCAAGTTCATCCTTCTCACTAAAGCATTTAGTTATTGCATATTTTATTTTATGTTACATATATTTTATATAACAGACACAAAATTTTATTTTGAGTAGTTTTAATTTAAATTCAATTAATAAATGTATAAAACTTAACATGTGTTTTTACTTTAAGTTTTAACACTAAACTTCACTACAGTTAGAAATTTACAAAAAATCAATATCAGGTAAGTAGGGGGTCTACCCAAAACCGAAAAACATGGCAAGGGGTCTACGACACAAAAAAGTTTGAAAACCTTGGATTTAAAGTTAAAGTTTAAACGCATATTGTCTTTTGTCATTAACGTTTAGTTCTTTCAGTAACATCAAGATATCGGAAATAAGATAATATATTACCAGAACCAAAGAGTTTGATTCCCTACAATTTCCATTTTAGAGTATTTCCCGTGTTTACTTCATTTTACGACAAAAGTGAATGCAACATAAGTTACTTTAAATATCAAAGCAAACAACTTTTGTTACTTGCACCTGTTGAAAACCCAATGGGAAACGGAATATTGCAATTTTTCATTTCAGCCCTCTCTCATAACCCGCACTCCCGTTTGGACCTAAAAATTTTGTAGGAGCTTCGCCCGGGAATTCATTTGAGGCTGAATGAAGATAATATTTTTGGGTGAGGCTTTACTTTCCACTATATTTTGACATTCCTCATTTTGTTTAGAACTTATACCTGTCATTGCCATGGATTTGTTAATAATCTAATTATTTGTTATTCAAGAATTCACTGTCCTCAATATTTTTATATTTCCCGTCTCCTGTGCATGTAGTTTTTTTTATAACTTAATGAACCATATAATTCATAATCGTATAATGTATTCTATCTTCTAAACCATGTTTGAATAAAAGTTCCTTTCCCTTGATGCAGTATGAAACCCAATGGTGACAGCTGTTTTAGGTGGGTCAATACCGCTATAACCCCACTCCTAAAACATTAATATAGCTTATAATCATGGAAGAATTAATGCTAATTCACATATCGAGTTTCGTTCGTTTCGGTTCAATCGTTAGTGCCCAATAAAATTGTTGGCTCCCCCATTAGTTCTTAATGTATATCTCGTTTATACTTTGTTATACGACAAATGTTAATATAACAAAAGTTACTTAAAATAACAAAATAAACAACTTTTGTCATATGTATATTTGCAGAAAAACCAATAGAAAACGAAATACCGCTATTTTTAATACCAGGTCTCTCTTGCAACCCCCACTCCTGCCCGTCCCTAGAAATGTTGGTATGGCTTATAATATTGAAAGTGTCAGTGCTAATACACATACGGAGTTTAATTTAGCTGGTTTAGTCTTTTGTGCCATATAAAATTGTTGACTCCTGCTTTAATTTTTAGCGTATAACGCATTTATACTTCAGTAAACGACGAAATGGTGTATAACAAAAGTTACTCTAAATAAAAAATTAAACAACTTTTGTTATGTGCATATTTGCCAAAAAACCAATTGAAACGAAATATCGCTATTTTTAATTTCATGCCTCCCTTACAACCCCCACTCCTGCCCATCCCTAGAAAAGTTGATATTACTTATCATAATTAAGGCGTCAGTGCTAATACACATACCGAGTTCTTGTCTAAAATTGTTCACTTCCGCTATAGGTTTTAGAGTATATCTCGTATATAATTCGGATTACAAAAATGGTGTATATAAAAAATGTCACTCTAAATAACGAAATAAACAACTTTTGTTATGTGCATATTTGCCAAAAAACCAATAGGAAACGAAATATCGCTATTTTTAATTTCAGGCCTCCCTTATAACCCCCACTCCTGTTCGTCTCAGAGAAATAAATAGTATCCCATGTCCGTCTCCTGGCTCTAAGCTACCTCCTCACCAATTTTCAGCCATATCGGTAAAGCCGTTTTTGAGTTATAAATAGTGTAACTAACACGACTTTCTTTTATATTTAAAGATTAAATTTAAAAATGATGTATAACAAGATGTACAAAATTTCGATCCGAATCACAATAATAGAGATATTTAGAATTTTAAAAATTCCCCTCCTACTTGTTTGATTTCAGCCATTAATGAACATAAACATTATTTAGTTTTATACAAAAAGCTTACATCTATATATATATAAAATTGTAACCTCTGTCTGTACATTGATTTTTTTCGGGAAATTTCACGATAACATTTCGTTTCATATGTCATAGACACCATAACTGCATTTTGTTTCTTTCGTATATGTTTGTTTGTTTGTTACCTTTTCACGCATAAACGGCTGAACCGAATTTTATGAAACTTGGTATGTATATTACTACTAGCCCAACTTAGACTTGGCCTATATTAATATTCTCTATAGCCTTTTAGGCTATATTAATATTCTCTAAGACAAACAGGAGTGGGGGTTATAGGGGAGGCCTGAAATTAAAATTAGCGATATTTCGTTTCCTATTGCTTTTTCAGCAAATATGCCGGTAACAAAAGTGGTTTATTTTGTAATTTAGAGTAACTTTTGCCTTATGCACTTTTGCCGTATACGGAAGTATAAATGAGTTATACGCTAAACACTATAGCGGGAGTCTACAATTTTATTTGGCACAAAAGAGTCAACCGTACTAAATAAAACTCGGTATGTGAATTAGGACTAACGCCTTCCTTATAATAAGCCATACTAACATTTCTAGGGAGGGGCAGGAGTGGGGGTTATAAGGGAAGCCTGAAATTAAAAATAGCCATATTTCGTTTCCTATTGCATTTTCGGCAATTATGCATGTAACAAAAGTTGTTTATTTTGTTATTTAGAGTAACGTTTCTTATATACACTTTCGTCGTTTACCGAACTATAAATGAGTTACACGCTAAAATTATAGCGGCAGGCAACAATTTCATTTGGCACAAAAGAGTCAACCGAACTAAATAAAACTCGGTATGGTGTTATAATTTGGAGGACAGTGAAGACTTACATAAAAAATTAATTTTATTATTAACAAATGCCAAAAACGGGTATTAACCCTAAACACTGGGAAGGGTAAATGTCAAAAAATTGTGCGAAGTAAAGTCTTGCCAAAAAAATAACATCACGATTCAGCCTCAAATCAATTCCCGGGCGAAGCCGGGTATCTGAGCTAGTACATATATAAAGACCCAATATAAAATGGACTCCATTCTCATCTCCTCCGTAGGATCAATGGACATGTGAAGAAAGTTTCTAAAAATTGTGTTGTGAGTAGAAACTCAATAGCTGATTTCGCACAAGGGAAATCTGCCAATAAAAAAATAATATATAAATTCAGAAACTGTAATGTTTAGTATTTTAAATATATTTTACCCTTCTGATGTAAGTAATTGATCTGTTGGATTCAACAATGAAAACCTCCAAATCTGCAATGATAGAAAAATCGGCATATATCCTCTGGCCTCTGTTGTATATATTCTGAAACAATGAAAAGTTATATTAGTTAACTACAAATAAAAAAAAAATATAACATGGTACACCCCTCAATAAACTCAGAGAATCAGCTAGGTTGTCTGTCACTCTCAGCCATGTGGGGCACCACATCCAAAACTGGCTAAAAGAGAAGTTAAAGCAAGAATCTTGGAAATTTACTTAGCAACAAAAATCTTTCAATATCAGTTGGAGAATCAATCAAAACTAAGACAATATTGAATTGGTCCAAAAAGAAATTTTTAATTGGTTAAACATGTTTAAGAAATATCTGTGTTTTTTAAGAGTCGCCGACCATGGCCTCTAACCAACATGCTACAGGGTAGTGGTTATCTGAAAATATGTTTCTTTGCTCTCCTCAGAACATTGAAGCTGGCCAAATAGAAGATTAAAGAGAATATTACAGAATCTACTATGAACAACGATTATCTGATCCAACAATCCCACCCTGGCTAGAAAAGGGTGGTAACCTGTAGATAACCCGTCCTAATTAGCCTGGGTTGCAAAAGAGTGGACATTAATAAATAATAATAAACGATTATCTGAAAACCAATTTTGGGGATTTATGTCTACTTGTTTAAAAGAAATAAACATGGCCAGATGGACAAACAGAAGTAATAATATTAGTCTGGTAACGTGACCTCTAAAAATACAATAAAATTATCTTACCTCATGGTTAACAATAGAAGTCTAGTTCATCTTTATTTTGCAAGCATAATATTTTTGTTTTACCATTTAAAACAAGGAAAAAATTACATTTACAAATTAAAAAACAAAATGAAATCATTACAAATTAGTACAGAAATCATACCTCAAGAACTCCTAAATAAAATAGATGTGTCATTTTCAAATCATTACATAATTCAATGTATAAAAATGAAATGATAAAAACAATTATGCTATTTTTATTGCTAGCTGAAAAAATTAAATCATTATTAAAATAGCAAACTATTTTTTACTTCATTCATTGACGAAACTAAGAAAATGACTTTCACAAGATGATTTCTTCATACTTCATGCTGTTATTTCATAAGTTGAAATTTTCCAATAAAATACCATTCTTCTATGTAATTTCTTAAAAAGCTGTACCAATTAAAAAAAACAAACAAATATTCAACTATAAATAAATAGAGATCAATGACTTTTAAATGCAATAATAATTTAAAATTCACTCATTTAATTTTCACTAAACGAATAGCAAAATTTGACTGTAAATAACTAATATTTATTTTCTTTGCAATATCTCTTCTGATTTTTCAAAGTTTTATTTTAAATACAATATCATTTTTTTTTCCATTCAATGATCTAATTCGTGCTTCAATTCTATAAAACAAAAATGTAAATTACTATACAAGTAAACACACAAATATATCCCGGATCTGTATAAATAATAATTTGATTTAGTTAACTAAATTCATGATACCCCTAGGGTGTAGCTGGGGCATTGTGCTCTATTTACCCTGGGAATTACTGGGGTTATATTTGGATAGCAATTGCAATGTTTTGTAAACAATCAAATAAACTATTAATATAAATACATACACATTAACATTTTCAATCTGACAATTTTTTTCCTTCGTGATACATTTTAGAATGTACTTATAATCCAACTAGTGATTTCAAAGACCAGTGGATTTAATTAATGATACTAAAATCTTTGTGTAGGTTGATATATGAAGAGACAAAAATACTCAGGTTTAAAGAAATGGTTAAAAACAGTGATACCAATAAACTCTTCCCTTCTCTCATAACTATTTTTCCCTCTCCATTTCATTTTTGATTAACTCTTTTTACTGTCGGTTAGAAACATTTATACTAAATTATTTTCTGCCACTAAATTCTTTAAGTAACTTTTTAAATTATTTGTTTAATTAAGATAAAAAAGATTTAATTTTTTGTTCAACTTCTGTGGAGGGGGTATAGCAACATATTGGTTTATTAAACGTAATATTCAGGTTCAGTTCATTGAATTATACCGAATTCAAAGTGCATCTTTAAGATAAAAAGGAAAACGTAACCCCTGACTATAACCATTCACTCTTGTTAATTAGTTTTACAACTAGTTATATACTATATTAGCTTATATATATATATATATATATATATATATATATACCTTGGCGCCTTTAGAGATGAACACCCTACCAAGGAAAGTTCAGCTACATTACGACTGGACACTAAAAAGGAACTTGCCAGATGCTTAATATGCAAAAGAACCCATTATTAAACATTTTTTATAAATTCACGAGTTATTGGCAGAAACCACTTGAATACCAATCCAGTTGTCCTAAGGAAAGTAAACATGCTAGAAAATATTTGAGCCCAGTTTCAGAATCACCACGAAAATACCACTAGGATCACCCAAAAACCTGTCTAGGGAACAAAATTTCTTTGTTGGCCAGTGTTCTTAATTAAGTAATAATGTATGTATATATATATATATATATATATATATATATATATATATATATATACACACACACACATCATTTTTTTAATAATTTAAAACATTTAAGAGCCACTAGCGTTGATTAGTAGTTTTAGAGTAATTGAACATAAATATAAAATAAAGCTTAATGCCCATTGATAACATTTCCATTAGATGAAAATCTAGAATTATTGTCCAAAGAGGTCCCAAGAAACTCTGTACCCCCTCAGAACCAGGCAGGTAATGATGACTAGATGTGTTATGTGGTGGATCTCTGGCGCTCGCAAAACGAAAATTAAAATAATGAATTCATATCCCAAGTTGACTTATATTATTCTCGTGAAGACGTTAAAAATGGCAAACATAACTTGAGTGGTTTGGTTTTCATAGTTACTACTACTCCCATACAGCTCTATATAACAATCAGTAAACAAGCAAGTGAGTAGTGGTTGACCCTCGTTTGGTAATAGGGTTAAGATGTATTAAAGGCAACATCCTGGTGATATAGAGAGGTAACTCGATATCGGGGATAATAGGGAGTGAAGACATCCTTTCAGCAACTGAGGAAGTTAGCAGATATGTATAAATATAAAGTTAGCAGATATGAGATATATAAACTTACGTCATATTTATAGATGGATATAGACACTCCTGGTTGTATATAGTTCCAAAATGATGGATTCAGTGAGAATAAATCAACCATTGGTACGATTATAAAAAGAGATCGTCTAGACAAGGCAGGAGGGTATCTCGCCTGCTGTCTTGGCCGCTGCCTTGGTGGCTGTCTCGGCTGCTGACTTGGCGGCTGTCTTGGTTGCTGTCTCGGCGGCTGTCTTGGTTGCTGGCTTGGCGGCTGCCTTGGTGGCTGTCTTAGTTGTTGGCTTGGCGGCTGGCTTGGTTGCTGGCATGGCGGCTGTCTTGGTGGCTGCCTTGGCGGCTGTCTTGGTGGCTGGCTTGGCGGCTGCCTTGGTTGCTGCCATGGTGGCTGTCTTGGTTGCTGGCATGGTGGCTGTCTTGGTTGCTGGCTTGGCGGCTGTCTCGGCTGCTGGCTTGGTGGCTGTCTCGGCTGCTGGCTTGGTGGCTGTCTTGGTTGCTGGCTTGGGGGCTGTCTTGGTTGCTGCCTTGGCGGCTGTCTTGGCGCAGGAGGACAGAAAGCCTCACAGCCGCAATTGAATAGATTCATGTTGAATGGTTTTTGTAGAAGGGTCCACAGTAGACTGAGGAGTGACACAGCTAGAGCCCTAGGAAGGTAGAGAGCCAGGACTACCCCCACTTACCTACCTGCCCTTTCCTAGCAGCCAATCATCTTGCAGAACGGCTGACCATGCATTTCTCTCTTTTCAAACAAGGCAACGTACTTACAAAATAAGGAGGAGCCTTTTGCCCAATAGCCAATCAGAATAAAGCAAGCCTCCTACGTCACTCAGAGCATTCCTATCCCCACCAGTCACCTTTTCCTTTGCGTTCTCCCCTTCTCTTCTCCCATCTCTTTCATCTGTTCTCTCTTCTTTCCTCTATTTTTCTACACCTGAATCCACAGGGTAACCACCAACCTTGCCCCCTACAACAAATACTCCCTCACAACCTCCAAAAAAGTCTGTCAGGCAGGGACAACTTAGCAGATTTTCCTTGTGCCAAAATAACATGTCTTTGATCTCATCTCACCTAATATTCTGTTTTTATATGGGAAAAAGCAATGAGTAAAATCTCCAAGGTTACTGAAAGCAGAAAACAAGAAAGTACGAATAATTCGCTTAATACTTGAGTTACGAAAAAATCAATAGGGCAATTGTACATCATCAATACTTTAACAAGATCAGCCTTAAATAATTTTACGATCCCATTCATTATAGGGAGATATATTGAATGTTCAAATCCCCCACTCTATACCCCTGACTTCAGCCATTAACAAATTTGATCTTTAGTCTAAAACGGCTAAATATAGAGAATGGTATTGACCAATGAAACGTTTTGGAGTAAAGAACGGAAAATCTTAATTGATGAAGCCATCGCAACGTATTTACATGTACCTAACGAAGTAAGATTTCAATGAAAACCATATTTGGTATTTAACAAAGGAATGAAGTGCTTCATGATATAGCAGCTTATTGCTAATATGTTTAGTGATATCCGAAAACTAAAATATGCAAATATCTCCATTAATATTAAAGATTGAGAATAGATGTTTATAACTATATGTGTAGGTAATTTTATTTGCAATAAGATTGGTTTTATACTCGTTTTTCATCCGACGTATAACAACTGAGATATTTCAAATTTTCGAATTTCCCCCCCTCCCATGGATCCGATTTCAGCCGATAACGAACATGACCTTCAATTTTGCACAAACCGTTTTCATATCGAGTTGGGTTACTATCAAACAACCATTGCCATTGCTACTTCGGTAACAGACAAGTATATATACATCCTGTGAAAAATCTAGCGACAAACTAAACGGAGTTCATTCGAGATTTTTGCGGATTTCAACACTATCTTTTTCTGGTCTATCTTTTCCCTTTTGGAAATAAATCTGATTAATACTGGACAGCACGGTAAACTATATCTACTTCATTTTTAGCAGATTTCCCTAATAGGAAATCAGCTATTGAGGTCGTACTCGTGTGGCGATTTTCAAAATTCTTCTTCAAATGCCCATTGATCCTATCCAGGGGATGAAGAAAATGAGGCCCGTTCAAAATTATATAAATATATATATATATATATATATATATATATATATAATTTTGACCAACAGCTCCGATTTCAGCCTTTAATTAACTTGATCATTCTTTTTGCATAAAACAAGTAAATATCCAGTTTGGTAAAGATCAAACAAAAATTACGACCGCTAGAGCATTAACAGACATATTATACGTTATGTTAACATATCAAGATATGTATATATAATTTTGAACGGACCTCATCTTCGTCGTCTCCTAGATAGGATGGATGGAGATTTGACGAAATTTTTCTAAAATTGCTTCAAGAGTATAACCTCAAAAGCTGGTTTCCCTAAGGGAAGTCTGCTACATGGTGACAGACTTTCCGTTGAACTTACACAGTCCTTTCAAAGCCAACTTTCTACCCGTTTGCGACTGGGTGGGTCATAAAACGTATTCTCAATGCCCTGCCTTTGGAAACCAATGCTCCGGCAATAAAACTTGAATACATCATAGAGACCGCCTTGGGACAATGCTGGGGCCTTCTAGGAACGAGGGAAGTGACCTTTGAGGGAAGGGAGGATGAGGTCCAGGTATAGGGAATGGGACTAGCTGGGGGCCAAGCTGAGTTCTCTGTCTAACGAAAATACACAGCTATAATACATGGTATAGAAGCTTATTGCTACAGTGAAATATCCCAAATTTCCCATGTGCAAGTATCATATGTGTGCTCATCTCACCAGATATTCGCAATTTCTATCTCATATCTAAAATCTTTATATCTTTCTATCTAAAAAAGTCCGGGGCTGCGTAAACTAAGCAGATTTCCCACGTGAAGTTATACAGTAGAGAAATCTCCATAGCAGAGCAAAACGGTTACGGCAAAGGGCGGAACTAGCTTTTCGCGGGAAATTCAAAAATCCGTTATCGGCCCAAATTTCATAAAAATGCAAATATCTCGGTTAATATTCAAGATAGGGAATAAATGTATATAACAATATTTATAGTCAATTTAATCTGCAATAAGAGTTATTCTATACAATTTCTCGATTTGACGCATAATAACGGAGATATTTTGAATTTTCAAAAAATCTCCCCTTCTAAACCCCCCCTCCCACTGGTCCGATTTCAGCCATTAACGAACTTGATCTTCCTTTTTATATAAAACGATTAAATTCCGAGTTTGGTAACGATCAAACAAAAATTGCGACCGCTAGAGCGTTAACAGACAAATATATATATATATATATATATATATATATATATATATATATATATATATATATATAATTTTGAACGGACCTCATTTTCGTCATCTCCTGGGTAGGATCGATGGACATTTGAAGAAATGTTTCGAAACTCGCATCATGAGTACGACCTCAATAGCTGATTTCCCTTAAAGGAAATCTGCTAATATAAAAGAATTAGTAGAAGATAGGGTTGGGGGGTGTAGGTCACTTAAGGCAGAAAACAAGAGTGTAGGAATAAGTCCCTTAACACTGGAGTTACAGAAGAAATAATGCATAGAACAACTTGTAGATGTTCAATAATTTAACAAAATTGGTTCTGTAACGTTTTATGATTTCACTCATAATTGCGAAAATATTATAAATTCTGGGCCCCCCCCAGTCTATACATCCACTATTCCATGCCCGATGTCTGCCAATAACAAATATGATCTTAACTGTTCAGAGAAACGGTAAAGTGTCGAGTATGGAATAGGTCAAATAAATATTTTCGAAAAAAGAACAACCCTAAAATCATTATTGATGACATCATCACACTAGGAATTCGCATTTATCTCGCATATTTAAGGTCTTTTGAAAACATTATTTGGTATTAAAGCTTAGAATAATGTGGTTCGTGATATAACAGCTTATTGGTAATCTGACATGAGTAGGAATGGGTGCTTACTGATGGTAGAAAACTAAAAAAATGCAAATATCTTGGTTAATGTTCAAGATACAGAAAAAGTAAAATGAAGGAATAGGCTTTAAAAAGAGCCTTTTGGTCATAAATCGTTATTGACATTTTTTAGCAGATTTCCTTAAAGGGAAATCATATTCGTCGATATCAATGGATAATCGGGATATTTTAACAGTCAAGACATGATTTTTCAAGTATTTAGGATTGACTGTGGACAACGCCCAAACTAGTTCCATCATATTGAAGAATTGAACAAGATCCTAAAAGAGCTTTGCTAATTATTAAAATGTCTTAAAAAGTATATTCCAATTGAAACTCTATTATTATGAATATTTCCACACTACACTATTGTTCCTGGAAAAAAAAGCTTGAACTTCAGTTTTTTAGAAATTCACTTCAAGGGTTTCTCTTTCAAGATATTGGAAATGTTTATTGAACCACTGTAATTGAAAATTAAATTTCGAAACTTGATTATTTGTATAACATGTTTTGATCCGACTGAATATATCTGAGATATTTCTCATTTTTGGTCTCCTCCCTCACCCGGATCAAAATTCCACCATTAATGAACTTGTTCAATAGATTCCCGCTGAAAAATTTAATATAGAGTTTTGTAACTATCAAACAAAAATTTCGTTCATTAGAGTGGTAAAAGACAAATATATATGTAAATATCGACAAACAGCCAATGCATATTAACATTTCTGGCAGGTGTTGACTGGTTTAAGAATGAGAATATAGTTGCTCTGGGCAGTCAGTAGCTGTGCTGGCTTCAACAGTGAGCAAACCTAATTCAGCGCTAAATTGCTCCATTGATACGATAAACAACGCAGGTGAGAGAGACAGGTAGACAGAGCTATTGTGGGGTGGATGGGATTCATAGAAGCCGCTACCAGCAAGTCTGCTTAGAAAAACCAGTATATTTTAATATCGGAGTTAGACTGCTCCGCGCTGAAAACAACCCTTACCGAATTAAAAAGTCCGTCACGCAGGGGCTGCGTAAGCTAAGCAGATTTCCCACGTGAAGTTTTACAATAGAGAAATTTCACGAGAGTCGAGCAGTTAAGGAAACGGCCGAACTAGCTTTTGGAGAGAAAGTCACCCGTCCGTTAGCGGCCCAGATTTAATAAAAAAGCAAATATCTCGGTTAATATTCAAGATAGAGAATAAATGTATATAACAATATTTATAGTAAATTTAGTTTGCAATAAGATTGATTCTGTACAATTTTTCGACCCGACGTATAGTAACGGAGATATTTCGAATTTTCGAAAATCCTCCCCTCTAAACCTCCCCGTCCCACTGGTCCGATTTCAGCCGTTAACGAACTTGATCTTTCTTTTTACATAAAACGACTAAATATCGAGTTTGGTAACGATCAAACAAAAATTTTGACCGCTAGAGCGGTAACAGACAAATATATATATATATATATATATATATATATATATATATATATATATATATATATATAGTTTTGAACAGACCTCATTTTCGTCATCTACTAGATAGGATCGGTGGACATTTGAAGAAAAATTTCGAAAATTCCGTCATGAATACAACCTCAATAGCTGCTGATTTCGCTTAAGGGGAATCTGCTAAAAACGCCCCACCCGCAGGGTCTGCGTAAACTAAGCAGATTTCCCACCTGCTGCCTTGACACTTCAATGGTATCTCATCTCAGCATATATTCTCCATTTCTATGTAAAAATCCATTGGGTAGAATTTGCATTTGCAGAAGGCTAAAAACAAAAAAAATAAATATTGTCAAATAATTCTCTTAATATAAGAGTTACGAATAAATGTATACAGCAGCAATTGTAGAATATCAATAGCTCAACAAGATTAGTTCTCTGAGCATTTTCGATGCGACTCATAATAAAGGAGATATCTTGAAATTTTGATCCCACCACGCTCTATTGCTGGTGCTATTTCAGCCATTAACGAACATGAACATTGCGTCCAATTAAACGGTCAACTACTAAGTATGTTATAGATCAAATAAATATTCTCGAGTCAAGACCGGGAAGTTTTGATTGATGACTTCATCATACTACGTATCTGCATGTATCTTACACAGGTAATGTTGAATGAAGATAATATTTGGTATTTAAACTTCCATTATTGTGCTTCATGATATAACAGCTTATTGTTAATATGACATGACTAGGAGTGCGGGAAAGGAGTAAAACTAAAAGACGCAGATACCTCGGTTAATATTTACGGTAGAGAACGTAGGAATATATCAACATTAATAGGCAATTACTATTGTAATTAGATTGGTTCTATACAGCTTTTAGATCCAAAATAAAATAACAAATATATTTCTTCAACACCCCTCCCCTTCCGCTCCATTTTCAAGCCGCGATCAATCTTTAGTTATACATTAAACGCCTATACAAGGTGTCATAAGCAAAGGATTTGATTTCCCTTAAGGAAACCAACAACCACGCCATATTTAATTATAAATTGGTGGAAAACGTATATATTTTTAGTCTTGTTTATGTGAGCTTTTACAAATGTTATATAGAGAATGGAATGAGCCCGAAACTGATGATTTGGCAAGAGATTTGTTGGTTTATGGCTTTCTGTTGGTCTCATAGCAAGCAGGTCTGAGAATAGAGAACAATAGGGGTGCCTCACTCCACTTTACCTGCCTTGCTCCCTTCCACTCCTCATGCAATGACAATTTAGAAAGTACCAACATAATACAACTATATGAGAGTCACAGAAATGTGTTAGAACGAAAGATTAGAAACATTGAAAACATTTTGCCGTCTAGAAAATTATTGTGACTATTATAATATTTTGAGATATTTTGAATTTTCGAAATTTATCCCTTTCACTGAGCCGGTTTCAGCGGTTAACGAATTTCATATTTAGTTTCACATAAAACGTTTAAATATTGAGTTTGATAACGATCCAACAAACATTGCGACAACTAGAGCGGTAACAGACCAGCATTTATATATATATATATATATATATATATATATATATATATATATATATGCAGACCTCATTTACGTAATCTCCTAGGTAGGATAGAGATGGGGATTTGAGGAAAGTTTACGAAAATCGTGACGAGCCCCAATAATAAATGTGGAGATTCAGGTGTAATATTTTTTAATAATTTGTCAATGTTGACTAAGGTAAGTTTTAAAATCAATATCCAGTAATCAAATATCATACATTCCAAATCAATATAATTGGTCAAAAGTTTATTATACCAGAACATGAGAAATCTGCTAAGTTCGCCCAGCACCTGCGTGACGGGCGTTGTAGCATATGGGTCATTCCACATCAATTCAACCACACCATGACACCCATGATTTCAGATTTTGTTGAATTTTATTTTGGGGGTTCTATTCATTGATTTAAGAAACCATACCAAATATTTTTGATATACCCGTATCTTTAACGGTTTGGATTTTATGGTCTCTTAAAGTTTTGTGATTTTCGTGTTTTCTATCGATTAGGAACTGTAAAGTTAATTTGTTTTCATTTCAAAAATAATTTGTAACTTTCTTATTTACGAACCAATTTTGATGGAATTTTTTGTGTGTATTCATAAATATATTTAAAAACAATAAAAAAATAAACTAAGGTACCAAGTAACTATTTGTGGACAGAAAAAAATTGCAAAGTGTCAATTTGAGCTTTTCAGAAAGCAAATATATAGTTTCACGTAAAATTGAATTTCTCCAAAAGTGAAAAGGATAATCATGGAAATCTTTTTTTTTTTTTATGTTCTATTACATATGACCTACCACCTACAACAATAAAATTAATGGTTATTTGACCCCTTCATTGTTTATTCCAAGTTTAAAAATAAATATATAGAAAAATTTAGAAATTTGTATGAATTAAAAGAAAATGATAAATAAATGTAACTAAGAGCTCAGAAGTAAAATAGTTAATGGTATATATTAAAGTTAATTTTAAAACAGTGGCATTTAAGTTATCTTAATTCATAAAACTGCAGCTGTACAATGTAAAGAAACTAATCATGTTGTAACAAGAAAAATCTCTTCCTCAAACTCACAGCTCACTGGCTTGTTCAGGCATGAAAATTTCATTTCTGTGCCAGTATACTGTGAGTGGAAGGTGCATTATTTTATTGAGCTATATATAAAATTCTTTTTACTGTATTATATTTAGCATTTTATTATAATATCTTTAAATTCAGTATATCAGTGTTGTTGTTTTATGTGGTTAAACAATTATTTAGTGAATATTTTCAAATAATTATTGAAAAGTAATTTTTTTCTAAATGGAAGAGAAATGCAGTGTGGGGGAAACTACTCAAAGTGACTGTCATTTGTTACATTATGCCAAAAAAAAATCATTACAAAATATTGAACATTTTTCTGAAAATGACTTTAATCTTTTAAAATTAAGAACAGAAAACAACGATTTAAAAACCATCTGCCTCCATCATGAAAGTGTGTATTTAAAGAAATATGAATGTTTACAAAAAGTATGTTGTGATCCCTTTAAAATACATAAAACTTCAATTAAAAAGACACTTCGTACTGTAAATTTAGAGCAAAGCAGAGCAATCTTATCAAAAGGGATACCGGGTAAAACCAGGGCAATAACTGTGTGCATTTTGTCGGAATGAGCTCGTAAAAACCAAACAAACAGATTATGTTATTGATGATTCAAGTAATGATGACAATCACAATAAAGAATATGCAGATACAGGATTATGTCCTGATGAACTACACCAAGTGCAAAAGCAAACTGCAATTGATAAACTCAATTCTTCCTTTCATGAAATTGGTTGTTCACCAATGAACCTTCATGCAGTTGGAGAACATAGCAGAATTTCTTATGGTAAAGACAAGTTTGAAAGGGTCAGAGGACAAGTAAAATCTAAAATTCAAACAGTTCTTGGAATTGATTTGCCAGAGGAAAAGATTAACTCGGATATAAGTGTGTTGCAAAAAAGTGAAGATATGGATAAACTAGTAGAGATAATGAAAAGTGAAATGGTAGTTTCATCAAGGAAGAAACAGATTCAAATGCTGACAATATCTGCCTCTCTAATGTGGCCAAGAAGAAAAATAAAAGAAACTTTTAACACTACTGATTATTCTGTACTTGAAAATAGGTCTCTCAAAATTTTGTACCTTGAGACCTAAGTGGTGTGGTGTGTTTTAGCTGGTGCTAGAGGTACACACCTAGTGTGTGTATGTACAATTCACCAAAATGATACATGGAGCCGGTATAGAGGAGGATTATAAAGAACGAATATTGCGCATGGTTTGTGAAGAAACAACAAGACAATGTTGGTTAAGACATTGTGACAAATGCCCTTCAAAAAATGAACTCATTAAAATTTTAGAATCAAAATTCGAAGACTATGACGAGGAAGACGTCATTCAGAACAATCAGTGGGTGTCCACAGATAGAACAGAAATGATACAGTGTTCCAGCACTGTTGAAGAATTCATTGAAACGTTAGTTGAAAAACTTCACAAACTGATACCTCATTCTTACATTGCTAAATCACAATCAACAACTTTTAAAAAATTGAAGGAAACATCTTCTTTTGACACAGCTATTATCTCAACGGACTTTAGTGAAAAATTATTCATTCACATTACAAGACGAAGCCCAAGGATACCACTGGACCTCAAATTCTTGCACTATACATCCTGTCATCATACACTGCAAAGATGCAACTGAGAAAAATATTGTCCTACTCCTTTGCATTATATCTGATGACCTCAAACACGATGTAAGTATGGTGTATGAAATCCAAAAATATGTGATTGAATTTTTGAAAGAAAACCGCCCACATATCAAAAAAGTTCATTACTTCAGTGATGGGTGTGCTGCTCAGTACAAAAATAAGTACAATTTCATAAATTTGTGCCCAATGGTCTTTTTTTGCTACTAGTCATGGTAAAACAGAATGTGATGGAATTGGAGGTACAGTGAAACGATTAGCTCGGAAGGAAAGTTTGCAAAGACCCTTAGAAAACCAAATAATATCAGTGGCTCAATTGTTTGACTTTTGCAGTACCAGAATAGAAAAAGTCAGTTTTTTCTTCATATCTAAAGAAATAGTTGAAATAACTCGTCCTGCTTTGGAAGGTCGCTTCAAAGATGTTCAAACTCTTCCAGGGACAAGATCATTTCACAACTTTCAGCCAATAGATGAAACCGGAACCATTGAGGCTCGAAGAATTAGCATGGACGAAAAACCAGCTCTCACTTTTAATTTATTGAACAATCGACCAAAGAGTCAAGTAACATTGAAAGATTTAAGCCCAGGATGTTTCATTGCTTGTGTATATGACAGATTGTGGTACTTTGGCATGGTGAGTGAGGTGAACAGGAAAGAACAAGATATCACAGTACAGTTTCTTCATCCCCATGGACCTTCAGCATCATTTTCTTGGCCTAAAAAGAAGGATATATGTGCTTTACCCATTCTTCATATTATTACGACTGTGGAATCTCCAAAAACAATGAAAATAAGAAAGTACCAGTTTTATCAACAATGTATGTCAAGTGTTGAAGCAAAATTAAACGATACTTTAAAATTTTAAAGAACATTGACCAAAACAATCATAAGAATTGTATATATTAAAGTACACTTATGTAAACTATCTTTTTAGTTACCTTTATTTATCATTTTCTTTTAATTCATACAAATTTCTAAATTTTTCTATATATTTATTTTTAAACTTGGAATAAACAATGAAGGGGTCAAATAACCATTAATTTTATTGTTTTAGGTGGTAGGTTATATGTCTTAGAACATAAAAAAAAAAAAGATTTCCATGATTACCCTTTTCCCTTTTGGAGATATTCAATTTTACGTGAAACTATATATTTGCTTTCTGAAAAGCTCAAATTGACACTTTGCAATTTTTTTCTGTCCACAAATACTTACTTGGTACCTTAGTTTATTTTTTTATTGTTTTTAAATATATTTATGAGTACACACAAAAAATTCCATCAATATTGGTTCGTAAATAAGAAAGTTACAAATTATTTTTGAGATGAAAACAAATTAACTTTACAGTTCCTAATCGATAGAAAACTCTGATATCACAAAACTTTAAGAGGCCATAAAATCCAAACCGTTAAAGATACGGGTATATCAAAAATATTTGGTATGGTTTCTTAAATCAATGAATAGAACCCCTAAAATAAAATTCAACAAAATCTGAAATCATGGGTGTCGAAATCATTTTTTTTTTGTTTGATTTGAGATGGAATGACCCATATATCCACTAAAAGAAATCAGCTATTGAGGTTGACAATTTTCCTCAAAAGACCATCGATCCAACCCAGGAAATGACGAAAGTGAAGTCCATTCCAAACTATGTGTGTGTGTGTCTCAGTTAACGCTCTAGTGGTCGACATTTTTGTTTATTAGTTACCAAACTCGATATTTATAGGTTTTTGTAAAACTAAAGATTAAGTTCCTTAATGGCTATCGAAAAATTGTTTGGAATTAATATTATTGAAAAGGTTATATTCTATAAATGTTGGCTTGTATATTTTTTTTAATATTTAATGCTAACCGAGATAGTTTCATATTTTGTTTTCGCCCATCAATAAACGCCCACTCCTACTAATGACCTTTTCAACAACGAGCTGTTATATAATGAACCGCTTCATTCTAGGGCTGAATACTATATATGATTTTCATTGAACGTTTAATTTTTGATTTAACTCGCTATGTCTTCGTATAATAAGTTTGTTTGTGTGTATTGAGTATGTTGGGAAATTAGTTTAGCCTGGTTATCTGCTGTCGTACTAAGTTCAAGGTCCTCTTGTCCTGGCAGCCAATATAGGGTAATTGTATTTTGGTATGTTTGTTGTTTATGAATTTCTTCTGTTATGTTTAATGGTATTAGGAGAGTGATGTCGGAGGGTCTCGAAATGTCTCGGAGGGTTAATAATGAACTTAGTGCATCTGAACGAATTAGTGTGTGTTGGGGTTTCCTATGTAGGTGTCATGTTCTAAGTGCCAACCAAATTGCGTCGATTTCAGCTCCAAGTATGCTGTAGTGGGATTGTAACTTGCCTGAAAAAAAAAACTTGATATTTACTGCGGTCCCTAGTCCAATACCGTCGCGGATGTAGGCTTTCCTGTATTCGAGGAAGCTGCTTATTAAGGCGTAAATGTTGTTCGGCACCTCCATCTCCTGAAGAGACGCCAGAATCCGCGGCCACCACACATTATCATAGGTTCCTGCTATGTCTAGGAAGACGGCTATGTTGGATTTGGGGTTTCCTTCGTCGCAGTCTTTTTTCTGGCACCTTATGTCCATTTCTGTCGATCGCATTGGGATTTCTCCGTATCGCCAGGCGCTCAGCTTGCTGGCGAAAAGCGGGAAAATAGTGTTTTTAATCAGCGTTTCCAGAACCTATCCCAATACTGGGAGGAGACATATTGGCCTGTAGCTTTTGGCGGAGCCTGGGCTCCATGGGATTCTTAAACAACACTACAGCGGCGTTTTTCCATATTTTCGGAAAATATCCAATTGACAGGCAGCTATTTATTACTGTCATCAATTGGTCTCCTATTACGGGCATTGCTTGTTGGGCCAGTTGAGCGCATATCTCGTCTCCGCCGGGTGCCCCTTTTTTCCTCATTTTTGCCACAGGGATTTCGACCTCTAATCGATCCCAGTTCGGAGCGAACTCTGTGCTTCCGGAAGCCTCATTGTGGCTCTTAAACTTGCCTGGGTATCAGTGTCCTTTGTTGGGTCCCCCTCACCAAGTATCTGCTCTAGTAGGTACTTGTGTGCTGATTCTGTGCTTGTCGGATACTGCCAGGACTCATTTTTGGCCCAAAGTATTTTACAGGCGTATGCGTTTTTGAGATTTTTGTATAGCTGCCATAGCGCGTGACGTAATTCTGGTTCTACGCATCTCTGGGCGTACTTTCTTGTTCTATTAACTAAGGCTCTAGCTGCGCTAATTTCGTCATTCCACGAGGGATTTTTGTCGGATTGCTGATTATGGCGTTTGAAATTCGCTTTCGCCGCAATGAGCAATATGTTCTGGAGAGCAATAGCTTGGCACTCTACGTCGGCTTGATGGATTGGGAAAACCTGCTGAGTCACACACAAGATGCGCCATAGGGCTAGTGATTCTCAATAGTTTTCCCATGCATTATATTTTAGGGCAAATTTCCTTTGCTTATGACACCTTGTATAGGCGTTTAATGTATAACTAAAGATCGTTCGCGGCTTGAAAATGGAGAGGAAGGGGAGGAGGGGTTGAAGAAATATATTCGTTATTTTACGTTGGATCTAAAAGCTGTATAGAACCAATCTAATTACAATAGTAATTGCCTATTAATGTTGATATATTCCTACGTTCTCTACCGTAAATATTAACCGAGGTATGTGCGTCTTTTAGTTTTACTCCTTCCCTGCATTCCTACTTATGTCATATTAACAATAAGCTGATATATCATGAAGCACAATAATGGAAGTTTAAATACCGAATATTATCTTCATTCGACATTACCTGTGTAAGATACATGCAGATACGTAGTATGATGACGTCATCAATTCGATTTTATTTTCAGCGCGGAGCAGTCTAACTCCGATATTGAAATATAATGGTTTTGCAAAGCAGACTTAGTTATGGTATAGGACAAATAAATATTTTCGAAAAAAGAACAACCCTAAAATTATTATTATCAACACACAAGGAATTGCACAGGTAATGTCGAATGAAGATAATATTCGGTATTTAAGCTTCCATTATTGTGCTTCATGATATATCAGCTTATTATTAACATCATCTCCGACGGAGGAGGCGAAGCTAAATATTGCAGTCGAAAAAACATGTGCCTTAGTGATGAGGGGCACTTCGATGAAAAACGCCCTCCCAGGATCAGAATAGGGGTCCAATGCTTAAAAGGAACCAGTACAAATCGCTCCTTAAGGCTCAAAGACAGGTCCTGCTGGGAACATGCAAGGCATAAGGACTACGATACATCTTACGAAGCAGTCCAAATTATTGCGTGCGATCGACCTTGTGATACGGGCCTAGGTGGCGGAAAGATGCACGAAAAGAGGATGGCAGCCTCCAACCTCCTAGATGCATTAAATATCGAACGAGAAGAACCCTTCTTTAAGAAGAGGGAAGCAGCTACAAGCTCTGTCACTAGCGAGTGGGAGAAGCGGTGGCAGGACACCACCAACCAGAATTAACGACCAAGGCCTTCTTCCTGACAGTTGCAGACTACAAAGGGAATGGATCTTAACCAATCAATAGATAAGCTAATTCCTGACCGGGCACAGTCATTTTGGAGACTATCTACATAAATACAAAAGGAAGCGCAGCCCGAGGTGTGATTGCGGTGAGAGAAATGAAACATGGCTGCATGTACTAATAGAATGCTCGCTCTACGACCACAGCAGACTAAACCTAATGAGAGCAGTTTACAGCTATAACCCAGAACCGTATGAAGTGGTCAGCACCGGCGATAACTTCCAAGCATTTAAAAAGATCATTGATGAATGAAGGAAGAGCAAAAATAAATAAATAAATATAACCAACCCTTCCTAGTCCTATCCCAATAATAATGACATAAAGTGGCATAGCGCAGCTAGTGCTGGAAGCCATTAAAAAAAAGGTGTCCAACCCCCTTAAAATCGCCAATTTTGGTAATAAATGTCCGTCCCGCAGAGGCTGCATACACTAAGCAGATTTCCCTCCTGAAGTATAACAATAGAAAAATCAACATACCGTTCACACAACTCTCTCGGAGAGGATAGAACATACTAAACGCATCCCTGGTTCATGGAGTAGTTCCCGCTATTTGGAAGGAATCCACAATCAGGCCAACAGCAAAAGTAGTAAACTTGTTATTTGTGTGTAAAACAGACAAATATATATATATATATATATATATATATATATATATATATATATATATAAAATTGTGCTGATGTTTTCGACCAGGTTGTATTTATATATGGTGTGTTATTCTTTTCGGAGTTTTGGTCAATGTTGGTGAAATAAATCTTCACCAAATTATTATATTATGTAAATAATATAACAATTACAGTACAACAATTATAATATAGTTTAACAAAAAAGACACCATACTATAAATATACAAAACATACAAAAGGCTGTGACCCTGCTGTGTAAACAAAACAAGGACAAGGGGGGTGTGTTGACTATAACCCTAGTCATAGTGCAATAAGAATGTATAATAGTTTATAGGTATATTTAGTCTTGGTAAGTAATAATAAGAAAAAAAACACCCTTTTACAATAATGTGTAATAACAATGTGCAATATTATAAAGTAGTACATGTAATTTTACAGCCCTGAAGAAGAGAAAATAAAGATTCTCGAAATATCGGCATAAACTAAGATTTATTTCACCAACATTGACCAAAACTCCTAAAAGAATAACACACCATAAATATATATATATATATATATATATATATATATATATATATATATATATATATATATGAGTTGATAATCAATGGATATTTGATTTAAATTTTTTTTTTCAAAAGTCTTGTCATGAGTAAAACCTGGATAGCTGATTTTCTTAAAAGGAAATCTGCTAATAATTGCATATAGCAATGAACCTAATAATACCATTGCAATTAAATTCATTCACAGCTCTATAATGTACTTCAATATACACTCAACCGCAAAAAAAAAAACCGGACACTTAGATTTAGTCTTATAATTTTGTTAAATACTTAATATATATGAATATTAATCTTTTTAATTAAAATGATTGGTTAATCTATAGGTTATTTAAACAAAATCTGCCAAAAGTGAATCATTTTTATTGATTATTTACACAAAAATACAAAATAAAAAAAAAGAAAAAGATAAATTAACACATTTAAAAAAAAAAAAAATTATTCTTCATTTTTATTACAGTAAATGGTAGACTTCGCTACCCCAAGCGTTTCGGCAATGTAACGTAAGCTCCGGCCTTCCATCTAAGTTTTAAAGACCCATTATTCTGGACCGAAATAAAAATAAAACATTAATTAAAGAAAATGCTTGGTTAATAATTAAAGATGTTTAAATGTGCGAAAAACTACTTACAGTTTAGAATAGATCAACTTCACGACAAATAAATCTAATCTGAGTTTTATCTAATTGTTTACTAATCCTGAAGGGATTAGTTCAATGGACTTAGACTCTAAATTCTCTGTACTAAATAGAATACCCACATAAAGAAAATTGCTGAAAATTAGCTTTTAATACGACAAAAATGAAGTGTCCGTTTTTTTTGCGGTTGAGTGTATATTCTTATTATATTTACCTGTCAGGTTTAATAGAACAAAGGCTTTCAAATTAATGGCAAAATATGAGTATTTATTTTCAATTATTTGTCCCAATTATTCAAATATTTGTTATCATGTAATTGTTCAAAATATTTTTATAGTAATAAACAAGCATGTTCGAAAAATAGATACCTGTTACCAGGGGAACCACATGACTTCATTGTGCTTTAATTAAATTAAATAACATAACTTTGATAGAATGAATAAATAACATTTGAGTTCTATAATAATCAAATCAAAAAATGTCATATAACATAATTTATTCACCTTTTAATTTAATTAATGAAAAAAGCTCATAGGCAAATATTTTTCACCACTAAATTTTCTCTTTTTTGTCCCCTCCCCCGCCCCGTCGTTTTTGGTTATTAATTGAAGAGGGCAAATGCATAGCCAAAAATGAAATTACAACATTATTAGGCAAGTCATTTTGGAGATATACATACTTAAGTCATGCAAAAACTAGAAAAAATATGTTCAAGGAGGACCAAAACAAATAATTCTATTGAAATCTAAAAACCTGAAAATTTATTATTTTCTAATAATTAAGGAAATTGTTTGATATTCATGCAAGGTTCAAACCAATAATTAGAACATATTAGAATACACTGTATTTGCTTATAAATACAATTATAAATGAAATGTATTGATATGTAAATATATACACACATTTATTTCTCTTATTTTGACTTAAAATTAATAATTGTATTTGTTAACCATTAACTGCTTATAAATTCAAATTTTATATAATAATACATTGTTCTTCTGTACCCAATATTCCTGTACATTATTCATCGTTTGATGGCAATGGTCAGGAATAAAAACACATTTCTTTCCTCGCCAACTTTAATCTCATTGCCCTAAATGTTTTGTGGCTTAACTACCACCTTATCAGGGGCCATTTGTATTCAACAATAATAACATAATTTTTAAAAACCCAATGTAATTCATTGCTACATAACACATAAATAAGTGTGTTCTAAAATGATACACTCATTAAATTTACTAACAGTTCAGAAGTGCTCATTCCCTCTTAAATTTGTTGAGACAGACCCTTCTGCATTTGAAGGTTGTTGAAACTCGGGTTGTCACATGACTATAAATAGATTATTTTCATGTTCAACTTTGTACTCAATTGTTTTGAGTGAAAATAATCAATCTATCATCAGTTGACTTAACCTACTTATGGAATCTCAGTTTCAACAGTTTCAATGATCTCCGCAGTGCGGGAAGGTATGTCTCAATAAATGTAAGATTGAGCATTTTCAAACTGCAAATAAGGAATCTGTATTTAAATTCAATATATATATAAATATATATATATATATATATATATATATATATATATATAATTTTAGTACATACTTACGTATGCGGTATACAACAATGAATTATCACTGGTTATTACTTCTCGAAAAGAAATGGTCCATGTAGAGGTGGTTTGTGGGGAAATAAATGTGATTTTATGGTGACCATTGCCACACACTTTCTTACACACATTTTCTGTAGGTCTGTTTAATTTTTACTGAATGTTTTCAGCAGTCACCTTAATTACAAGTCGGTATATATCGCCTCAGTCATGTCGTTGTGAATCCCATGCTGCAACAAAAGAGATAAACATATTTTACTAATAATTTATATTTTACAATACTATTGTTGATGAAGTACAGGCACCTTGTTATTTTCATCAATAAACTCCTCAAAAATTTATTCATATTTTCATCAATCCTACCCAGGGGATTATGAAAAAGTTCGTCACACTGGGGCTGTGTGAACTTTTCAGATTTCCCATGTGAAGTTATACAATTGAGAAATCTGCATACTGGTAACAACACCACTGTGAGTAAATACATACGGTAATGAGAAATCTTTCAGTTCATTTTAATAAGCTTCCAACGGAAACGGCTTCTGAATTGTAAACACATAGGTCTGCCAACCACTCAGAGCTGAACAGATAGATAGATATATTCTTCACAGGAAAGAAAAACAAATACTGATACACATCTGAATATAAAACACTAACTTTACTGTAAACTATTGACTACATCTAGTACTGCAATTTATAATGAAACAGAATAATTTATATTTTAATAACTCAAATTTTAGTAGTCCAAGAACTAAAGAAGGAGGGGGCGGATGAACAGAACGTATTCGCATAAATCTCATAAATTAAAAGAACGACAAGAAAGGTTAGAAGAAGCTTCCACCAGAGCCAATTGGTTACGGAAACGGCTGAACAATACCTGATCACATTTTCGTTATCTCCTGGGTAGGATCGATGGACATTTGAAGAAATTTGTCAAAAATCGCGTCATGAGTACGACCTCAATAGCTTATTTCCCTTAAGGGAGATCTGCTAAAATGAGGTTGAGTAGTGTCTTCCTCCAGTGAGTAAAGGGTGATATAGTATGAAAATTTTCTTTAACGTTGTAAATTAACCTGTTGTATTACTTCAATGGCTAATGGGCTAGTAATTTGTAGACCTTTATTGGATCCTAAAATTGTATATAACCAATCACATTCAAGTATAATGCTCAATAAATGTTCTTTCATACAGCTTTTATCTATCTCATATATTAACTGAGAAATTTGGATCATTCAATTTTCAGCCCTCAGTAAACCCCCTTCTAGACACTATGCTAACTGTGGGCTCATGCCAAGAACAAGCCCATCTAAGAAACAAAAAATTAGGCCTTGGTAAGCTCAGATAAGTAAAGGACAAAAAATGGACCAGGTACATATACACGTAGATTATAAAAAATATGATAATAGATCTCATTCTGGAAGAAATATCCCAAAGAGAAGTGGCACTGAAGGGCGAGAGCAAGAGAAAGGGATGACGGAAAAGATCTGAAAGAAATAAGAGAGATCTCACCAACCACCGACAGGGCAGGCTTGGTAATTAAGTGGTGGGATTCAGGCTTAAAACTGCACAGGGTGTACAACTTGGTAATGCCAAGGACAGCGAATTCCCATGGACCGAGAGAGCAGTGTGAAAACTGAAAATAAAGAATAGGGTGCACATGAGAAACTAGAGCTACAGCGGATCACTGAGTTCTCATACTTAGGGGATCAGAGCAGGGAAATGGCAGGCCGGCAAAAACGGGGGGGGGGGGGAGGTACATAGATGGAAACATGGGAGATGACTTTAAGCACTCCCGGTAGTTAAGGGGTTGATTGGTTGTGTTAAGGTATTTGGAATACCTTGGTCGAGCACAACTAACGACTGGCAATGAGGACGGTGCCATTACACCGAAAGCAAAATACTATCCACATGTACTCGACAATCAGCAAGCAATGACGGCATCAGTAATGGCAGCTATGACAATAGTAAGATATTTCGTGAAACAGTCGCTCATTGTTAGCATATGATGACAAAATGGGGGTTTTGCTGAATGCTGAAAATCTTGGTTAATATTTGAAATAGTGAAAAAACGGATAAACAGCATTAATAGATAATTCAAAATATAAAATTTATTTATTTATTGATTTAAACCAGATGAATAATATTTTGATCCAACCTACAATAACGGAAATAATTAGAATTTTCAAAATCCCCTCCTACTTGTCTGATTTCAGCCATTAATGACCATAAACATTCTTTAGTTTGACACAAAAAGCAACATACATACACATACATATACAATGACCCTATGTAAAATGGACCCCATTTTCATCTTCTATGTTGGAACAATATACATTTGAAGATAGTTTCCAAAATTGTGTCGTGAGTACAAACACAATAGCAGATTACCCAACGCGGGAAATCTGCTAATAAGAAAATAATATATAATTCCAGAAACTGTAATGTTAAGTATGTTAAATATATATATTTCTTACCTGAATGATGTAATTTATATCTTTGTTGGATAGAACATAAAAGTTTCTCCCATCCTCTAAGAAACTAAAATCGGCAGTGATCCTCTGGCCTGAGTCGTCCATTAGCTGAAGCAATAATACATTACATGAGTTAACTACAAATAAAAAATGTCTTAAATTAATAATTGGCAGTATTCAAGAGAAGTATTCCTGAGAAGTGGAATACTAAGTTGATAGAATGGTTTTTTGAGCAACTCCTATGAAAAAAAAACAAGAAAGAAACATTGTATAAAGACTTCTGAAATAGGTTTATAATATTTAGCTGTTAACATTTAGTTTAAATTAAATTGTTAAACTTCAGAGATACCTTTTTTTTAACTAATAATTGGTCAGTTAAGAAATTCAATTTTCTAAACTGTAACCAACTTTTACTTATTAAGAGAAAATATGATTGATATATTCATTTTATCTCTATCTTGAATATCAACCTAGCTATATGCAATTTTTAGTTTTCAGCATGTCGCTAACCACTAAATTTTAGTCATAGCACTTTAACATTAAACCAAAATAGCATGAAATGTCTTCTTAAACTATTGATGCTCTACAATTGTTTTGGTAGAGTGGCCCCTAAAAATACAATAATTATCTTACCTCATGGTTTACAATAGAAGACTAGTTCATCTTTATTTTGCAAGCATAATACTCTTTTTACTTTCTTCTTTTATCATTCAAACCAAGGAAAAACATTTACAAGTTAAAAAAATGAAATCATTATATATTAGTTCATAAATGGTACACCTCAATGAACTTTGTAATAAAAAATGATATGTCATTTTCAAATCATTATATAATTTAATGTATAAAATTGAAAGTGATAAAAACAATTATGCTATTTTTATTTCTAACTGAAAAAAATGAGATCATTATTAAAATGACAAACTGTTATTTATTTCATTCATTGACAAAAGGAAGAAAAGGATTTGCACCTGATGATTTCTTCATACTTCATGCTGCGTATTTAATCTTATTAATTGGAATTTTCCAATAAAATACCAATGTTCTATGTAATTATTTAAAAAGCTTTACCAATTAAAAAAATCAAATCTTCAACTAAAATAAATAGAGATATATGGATTTTAAATGCTATTATGATTGAAAATTCTCAATTTAATTTTCTTTTAAAGAATGCAAAATTTGACTGTAAATAATTAATATTTATTTTCTTTGCAGTGTCTCTTCTGATTTTTCAATGTGTATTATTTTTTCATTGAATGGTCTAATTCGTGATTCAATTCTATAACATAAAAATGTAAATTACTACATAAGCAAACACACACACACACACATATCCCGGTTCTGTATATATAATAGTTCAATTTAGTTACTTAGTTCATGGGGCATTGTGCTCTACCCCGGGAAATACAGGGGTTTATTATGTTGTATTTGCATAGCTATGGTAATGTTTTGTAAACAATCAAATAAACTATTAATATATATTGACACACAATTAATTTCCTTCATGATACATTTTACATTGCACTTATGCCAACTAGTGATTTCACAAATCAGGCGATTTAATTAAGGATCTCTGTGGGGATTGATACACAAAGAGAATACAATATTGTGGTATAAAGAAATGGTTACCAGAAACCAGCGATACCAAAAAACTCTTCCCTTCTCTAGTACCTATTTTTCCATCTACTTTTAATTATTGATGAACACCTTGTTACTGTCGGTTAGAAAAAAAAATATACAAAATTATATTCTGCCACTAAATTCTTTAAGAGAATGTAGTTGAAGGTCCCTTCATGTTTATGACGCAAAAAACGTGGTGTATACAGGTGGACCTCGATTTTACCAAAGACAAGGACTGAAGTCTACGAGTATGTTTTGATATAGAAAAAGTTGAAAAAAGATGAAGAAGATTCAATGTTTTGTTCAACTTCAGTGGAGGGGGGCTTGCAACTAATTTAATTTAATTTAATGTTCAGGTTCAGGTCATCATGTTATACCGAATTCAAAATGTGTAATCATTTTCGAGATACAAAGGAAAACATAATCCCCTGACTAACCATTCGCTCTTGTTAATTAGTTTTATAACTAATTATATACTATATTAAATCTAATATATATATATATATATATATATATATATATATATATATATATATATATAGTAGCTAAGGTACCCGGGATGCCCGGGAAATCATTCTTGAATGACTAATGATGGTATTTTGATAGCATGACTTCAATGTGTACAATTACACTTCCCTCCAAGACATAATGATTTTCCGAAAAAGCCAATCCTGAAGGGTAGAATAGAATAAATGAAAATGTGTTCCTAATCTATCCCCATACACTTGACTCGTGACTCATAATCATGAGTAACATTTATTAAAATTAAATATCATCTATAATGAACATATTTTCTTTCAAAACCCAATCCGAGCACATATGGTTTAGGCATAGTTTTGCACGAAAGATTATATTCATAATAGTAAATCTCAGTGGAAATCACTTCCAGTAATGCCAGCATTTCACAGAAAATAAGTAAAATCAATTAACTAACTTTTTAGGCTCCCGTCATCATCCCCTCCCGCATGAGAGTTCTCAACATTCTTCTGCTTAAATTATTGATTCAGCATGTTATCTTAATAATTTATCTACCGGATGGAAAAATATATCATATCGAGTTTAAATGCATATTGTCTTAAGGACATTACCATTAACGTTTAATTCTTATGATGTACATATTTGTTTCAATAACATCAAGGACATTATACAAATTAAATAATGGATATGATCTTATAGTTTACATTTCTATTGGATATAAATTACAAAGTTATTTTCTAAGAAAAATAAATAAATGAGGAGGGGGTGACGAAGATTTATAACAGAAAATAAAAAACGCGAGTTTTTCGTTTCAGGCCTCTCTCCCCACTCCCCTTTGCCCTCCTAAAAATTTTAATATAGCTTATAATCATGGAAGAATTAATGCTAATACACACACCGGGTTTTGAAGTTCGGTTCAATCGTTAGTGCCCTACAAAATTGTTGGCTCCTGCTTTAGATTATAGTGTATATCTCGTTAATACTTTTCTATTGGGCAAAAGTGAATATAACAAAAGTTACTTTGAATAAAAATATAAACTACTTTTATCATATGCATATTTGCAGAATAACCAATAGAAAACTAAATACTGCTATTTTTAAACTCAGGCCTCCCTTACAACCCCCACTCCTGCCCGTCCCTAGAAATGTTGGTATGGCTTATTATAATGAAGGCGTTAGTGCTAATACACATACCGAGTTCTATATAGTTCGGTTGAGTTTTTTCTGCCTAAGAAACTTGTTGACTCCCGCTATAATTTTTAGCGTATAACGCATTTATACTTCGGAATACGACGAAAGTACATTTAACAAAAAGTTACTCTAAATAACAAAATGAACAACTTTTGTTATGTTCATATTTGCCGAAAACCAATAAGAAACGAAATATCCCTATTTTTAATTTCAGGCCTCCCTTATAACCCCCAGAGAATATTAATATAGCCTAAAGTCTAAGTTGGGTTAGTAGCAATATACATACCATGTTCCATAAAATTCGGTTCAGCCGTTTATGCGTGAAAAGGTAACAAACAAACAAACATACACGAAAAAAAACAAAATGTAGTTATGTTGTCTATGACATGTGAAACGAAAAGTTATCATGAAATTTCGAGAAAAAAAAAAACAATGTACAGGCAGAGGTTACAATTTTATATATATAAAGCAAACTTACGTTTTCATGAGTGATGGTTAAGATGTGCCCTGGCTGTTCATACAGCCAAAATGCTGGATTGCATCCATTGTTAGGAGTAAAATAAAAACATAATTGTGCATCCAAGATCCAAGAGTTGTAACCAACTCTTGGTTGAAGACGGAACCTCGGCTGTCTTGATGGCTGCATTTGCGGCTGTCCTGGTGGCTGCATTTGCGGCTGTCCTGGTGGCTGCATTTGCGGCTGTCCTGGTGGCTGCATTTGCGGCTGTCCTGGTGGCTGCATTTGCGGCTGCCCTGGTGGATCCAATTGGAGCTGTATTGGCGACCCAGGGCAGCAGCATAGCTCACAGCGGCAATTGTCAAGTTTCATGTTGCTGAATCAAAAGTAGACTGAGGAGTGACACAGCTAGAGCCCTAGGAAGGTAGAGAGCCAGGACTACCCCCACTTACCTACCCACCCTTTCCTAGCAGCCAATCACCTTGCAGAACGGCTGACCACGCATTTCTCTTTATTCATACAAGGCAAGGTACTTACAAAATAAGGTTAAGCCATTTGCCCAATAGCCAATCAGAATAAAGCAAGCCTCCTACGTCACTCAGAGCATTCATATCCCCACCAGTCACCTTTTCCTTTGCTTTCTCCCCTTCCCTTCTCCCATCTCTTTCATCTGTTCTCTCTTCTTTCCTCTATTTTTCTACACCTGAATCCTCAGGGTAACCACCAACCTTGCCCCCTACAACAAATACCCCCTCACAACCCCAAAAAAGTCTGTCAGGCAGGGACAGCTTAGCAGATTTCCCTTGTGCCAAAATAACATGTCTTCAATCTCATCTCACCTAATATTCTGTATTTATATAGGAAACACGGATTTTGGAGTAAAGAACGAAAAATCTTCTTTTATGATGTCACCGTAACGTATTTGCATGTACCTAACGAAATAAAATTTCGATGAAACCCATATTTGGTATTTAACCAAGGAATGAAGTACTTCATGATATAACAGCTTATTGCTAATATGTTTACTGATATCCGAATACTAAAATATGCAAATATGTTTTAGTGTAAATGAAGTGATGTACTAATGGTTTCTCATCGAAATAAAAATATTTGATTTGAATCACTAAATAATCTATATCTTCTCATCAATCACTAAATAATCCTTATCTTATATCATTATAGTTTTAAGCATGAAGTAACCAAATAATTCTAGTATCCCGCGACGGGATTGGTGAAAATAATATTTTTCTGGTGTTCTGCCACTTTAATCATCTCACCTCCCCCTCCCCTTCCCTTAAAGGCAGTTAGCAATCAAAGTTGCACTCACGTCGCAATTTTCGAAAAAATGCTTCAAATGTACATTAATTCAACACAGGAGATGACGAAAATGAGGTTTGTCTGTTAGTGCCCTAGTGGTCACAATTTTTAGCGAATTCCCTTAAGGAAAATCAGCTATTGAGGTCGTACTCATAACGCGATTTTCGAACAATTTCTTCAAATGTCCATTGATCCTACTCAGGAGATGACGAAAATGAAATCCGTTCAAAATTTTATATAGGCATATTATTACTCTAGCGGTCGCAATTTTTGTTTGATCGTTAATGGCTGAAATCGGACCAGATTTTTGAAAATTCTAAATAAAACCATTACTATAAGTCGGATAGAAAAATTGTATAGAGCTGATCTTATTGCGAATTTAATTTACTATAAATATCGCTATATACTTATTCTCTATCTTGAATATTATCCGAGATATTTGCATTTTTATTAAGTGTGTGCGCGGCTATTGACATAGGATTCCGGATTAGTTCGGCCGTTTTCGTAACTGTTAAAATTTCAGTTATTAAAATATAAATTATTCTGATTCATTATAAATTGCAGTACTAGATATAGCAAATAGTTTGCAATAACGTTAATGTGTTATATTCAGATGCATATCAGTAATGTTTTTCTTTCCGGTGAAAAATATTTCTATCTGTTCAGCTCTGAGTGGTTGGCAGACCTATTTGTTTACAATTCAAAAACCGTTTTCGTTGGTTGCTTATTAAAATTAACTGAACGATTTTCCATTTCCGTTTGTATTTACTTACGGTGGTGTTAAGTGTTTAGCTCTATACGCGGATTTCTCTATTGTAAAACCTCACGTGGGAAATCTGCTTAGTTTACGCAGCACCTGCGTGATGGACTTTTCGTTTGATTATTACCAAACTCCATATTTGAAAGTTTTGTGTAAAAGTAGTGATCAAGTTCATTAATGCCTTAAATGAGAATTGTAGGGGAATTTCAAAATCATCAACAATGAATTTGTTTTTCTAAAGCATAATAAAGGTCTCATGTAAACAATATTTAGTAATTAGGCTTAGAATAAAGTCGTTCATAATATATCAGCTTATTGTTAATATGTCATGAGTAGGAGTGGGGCTTTACGGAAGGCTGAAAAGTAAAAAATCCTAATAGCTCAGTTAATATTCAAGATAGAGAAAATATGTATAAATAACATTTACAAGTAATTTCATTTCCAACAGGATTGGTTATAGATAAATTGTCGACCCGGTTTATAATAATGGAGATATTTCGTAATTTCGAATTACCCCCTAGTCCGATTTCAGCCATTAACGAACTTGATCTTTAGCTTTACATGAATATATATCGAGTTTGGAAGCGTCATAACAAAAATTGCAATCACTAGAGCTGTGACAGACAAATATATATATATATATATATATCTATATATATATATATATATATATATATATATAAGTAGTTTTGAACGGAACTCATTTTCATCATCTCCTAGAGAGCATGGACGAACGTTTGACGAAATTTTTCTAAAATTGCATCATTCATTACAACCTCAATAGCTGATTTCCCTTAATGGAAGTCTGCTAAATGGAGACATATTTTCCGTTGCAGGAACTTCGTAAAGGAATTTTTGAACTGTTTGGGTCTGGGAGGGTCATAAAACTTATTCTAGGTACTCTGTCTTTGGAAACTATGGCCGGGGCAATAAAACTTGAGTACATCATAGAGACCGACTCAAGACAATACCCAGCATGCCTTCCTTGAACTGGAGGAGTAACCTTTGAGAGAAGGGAGGCTGAGGTCCAGGTATAGGGGATGGAATAGAAGGCAACCTGCAGGCAGAAAGTCATAAAGCAACGTTGCCAAATCATTAGATGGGGGCTCTCCAGCAAAAGGTTGTACCTAACGTTGGCGGGGAAAATGCTCAACTAGGCAGTAGACTAAAACGGGTATTTCTATGATTGCATTAGCTGTGAAAATATATATTCTAGATTTCAGCAAATATTGCTCACATTGTTCTGGAGTGATATCAAAGGATTTTACATTTCCCCATGATGAAGTATTTAGTATTGACTTTGGACAACGCTCAAACTGGTTCCATCATATTGAAGAATTAAGCAAGAGACCAAAATTGCTTAGCTAATTATTAAAATGTGTTAAAAAGCATCTTCCAATGGAAACTCTATTGTTAATATTTCCATAGCTGGCTAACTTATTGAGTTATGAATTGGAGCAACTCAAAAAAATCATAGCTTAATATTTAAATTGCAAAAGATAGCAATAAGGTTTTTATACGATATAAAGTCGATAAATTCCTGTTTCATAATCATAAAACAAGATACAAGAATATGCTTCAAACCCCTAAAAGTTTTATTAAGATTGCTTATGAAATTAATTTATTTATGGAAAACAAAGCTACGTATCCTATTATGTTTTGATCGCTTCTAATGGAAATAAAACCATTTCATTTCACATTTTGTAAGCCGTTGTCCGACTGGTACAGCTAGTGGTCCTATACAGGGTGTCCCAAGTTCCAGTGCCACTTCTCTTAAAATCGCTAAATGTACTAATAAAGGCTGAGATATGGTGTGTGTGCCTTAGTTATGGCCCCGATGAATCTTTTCATTCCATGCTCAACCTCGTAACCTTCTCCAGTAATTTGGAATTTCCAATGGAATGCCAAAGCCAACAAAATTGTCTTTGAAACCAGTATACGGGAAAAGGAATGGATTCTGATATATATATATTTATATATATATATATATATATATATATATATATATATATATATGTATAAATATATAAATATATATATATATATATATGTATAGAAGTATTTAAAACGAAATAACCCAAAAGTATCCTTGATTGAATCCAAATGTTAACTTTAAAGAACATCAACATAACAAATAACGTTCTCAGAATTAATTTATTTTAAACTAATTACCCAGTAATAATTTGTAAAAGAAATACTTTTTTCCATCTGCATAGCTCCAAACAAACAATAATAATGCATTATCTCCATTTATTTGTTTTTCATGTAAAGAAAGGCTGTGTAATTCAGCAGATACCTCTTGCACCGAAATGTCACTATAGTGTTTTCCCATTGTAAGAAGCCATTGTGAATTGAAATTTAAGCTGGACTTGAAATGTTGAGCGACTTACTCAAAGTAAACCTCGATTCAGTTGAAGGGGGCTTTTAATGTTGGGTTCTTATCTATTTTTCGATATATTGGAAAGGTTTAATTAAATGAAAATTAATTTTGGAAAATTGATTGTTTTATAACTTGTTTTGAACCGACTCAATATAACTGAAGTATTTTTCATTTTTGGTTTCCAGCCTCATCCTGGTCCAATTACTGTCATAAATGAAATTGTTCTTTACTTTCCCGCTTAACGATTTAATATCGAGTGTTGTAACTATCAAACGAAAATTGCTATCTCTGTAGCGGTAAAAGAGAAATATATATGTAAATATCGACAAACAGCCAATGCATATTAACATTTGTGGCAGATGTTGATTGGAGTAAGAATGAGAATGTAGTAGCTGTGTGCAGTCAGTAGCTGTGCTGGCTTCAACAGTGAGGAAACCTAATTCAGCGATAAATTGCTCCATTGATACGATAAACAACGCAGGTGAGAGAGACAGGTAGACATAGCTATTGTGGGGGTGGGTGGGATTCGTAGAAGCCGCTACCAGCAAGTCTGCTCACCATAACTATTATACATAGATAGCCCCACAAGTAAAAATCAAATGGGGTTAAATCAGGGCTTCGTGGTGGCCACTCAATGTTACCCCTTCGTGAAATCTCTCTAACATTATCTTTACATAATTTAACTTCAGAACGTAATCATTTTCGTGCAATTTCTGCACAATCTGAATTATATAGGCCTTAAGATGCAAATCAGATTTCATTATCCGATGAAATATTGCTCTAGATTTACCTAATTTCGATTCTCGCCTCCTAATGCTAACACGAGGCTGTTAAGCCAACATGCTATCAATTCAATGTTTCCAGGGGTTCTTGCTGTTCTTGGACGACCATGATGAATATCGCCTAGTGTGTTTCTAGTGGCGTTGAATGCCTGGATCCATAGTGACATTACTAAGAGTTTCTCCAATATTGCCTAATCCATAATGAATTCGAAATAGACGACCAACACGAAATACGCGCGCACACAGGCCGAGCGTTGCTCTCCGGTATAAGGCATGGCGTCAACTAAAAATGTAAGAACTGAGCTTGCTAGAGTTGCCCCTAGCCCACCTCCGCTCTACGTAATTAGAGTTCGCGTAGTTTCGTTCACTTGTAAAATAGTTGGATCGTTTTGAGACTCGTATTTCAATATCGTAGTTAGACTGCTCTGCGCTGTAAACAACGCTTACCGAAATAAAAACGCTCGACCCGAAACTAAGCAGATGTCCCACCTGATGGTAAGAGACTTCACTGGTATCTCATCTCATCATATATTTCCTATTTAAATGAAAAATTTGATGGGAAGAAGTTGGATTTACAGAAGCCTAAAAACAAAAAAAAAATCGAATAATTCTCATAATATAAGAGTTGCGAATACATGTATACAGCAACAATTGGAGAACATGGATAGTTCAACAATATTGGTTCTCGGAACATTTTTGATCATACTCATAATAATGTCCGTCACGCACGGGGCTGCGAAAACTAAGCAGATTTCCCACGCAAAGGTTTACAATAGATAAATATACATACAGGTAACACTACCCTGAATGTTAAGTAAATAAATACAAACGGTAATGATAAATCTTTAAGTCAATTTACAATTAAAGTTAATAATCTCTACAACGGAAAGCTGCTGAATTGTAAGCCAACAGACCAGCCAACCTTGTAACGCTGAATGATGTATAGACCGGAAAAACAAACGTTTATCGAAATATATCTGAATATAACATATTAATTTTATTGAAAATAATTTACTAAAGCTAGTGCTGTAAGTTCTCTCTCTCTCTCTCTCTCTCTCTCTCTCTCTCTCTCTCTCTCTCTCTCTCTCTCTCTCTCGCTCTCTCTCTCTCTCACTCTCTCTCGTCTCTCTTCTCTCTCTCTCTCTCTCTCTCTCTCTACTCTCTCTCTCTCTCTCTCTCTCTCTCCCTCTCTCTCTTCCTCTCTCCCTCCCTCTCTTCTCCCTCTCTCTCTCTCTCTCTCTACTCTCTCTCTCTCTCTCTCTCTCTCTCTCTCTCTCCCTCTCTCCCCCCCTCTTCCTCTCTCTCTCTCTCTCCCCCCCTCCCCCTCTCTCCCTCTTCCCCCCCTCCCCCTCTCTCTCCCCCCCTCTCTCTCTCTTCAAATTGATGCAGAATCCCTATTGTGTCATTTCGATGAAGTTTGTCCCTAGTCCCCAGTCCTTCCTGTGAATGAGTCTTGGATCAAGCCACCTATATCAAATTTAATGCAACATTTACTAGAATATTCTCTTATTAGGAATGATAGAATTGGTAGGAGCAGAGGTGGAGTAGCTATTTAGTAGAAGATGCAATACTCAAGCATAGACTTGATTATTCTGATTTTGTTTTACTTGGAAACCTCAATATTGGCCCAAATTCTGCAGATTTTCCAGCAAAGCAACTTAAGTCTATCTTACGATCATTAACCTTATATTTCCTTCCTTCCAGCCCACTAACCATACATTCACCAGACCGTATAATAGTTTCTGATACTTCTAAAATTACCAAACATGGGCAAATTCATGTTCTAGGGATCTCAACTCACCACTTACTTTTTGTATGCTATAAATGAGGAAATTTTGAACGGACCTCATTTTCGTCCTCTCGTAGAGACGCCTGCTGTTGAAGGTACTGACTGTTCATAGCTGCTACATTCTTATTCTCAGTCCGTGCAACATCTGCCAGAAATGTTAATATGCGTCTGCTGTTATTATTATAATATAATAATTTATAATATTATAATAAATATTTACGCAATACTAATATAATATATTAGCATTGCGTCGATATTTACATATATATTTGTCTTTTACCGCTCTAGCGATCGCAATGATTGTTTGATAGTTAGAAAACTGTATATTAAATCGTTAAGCGGGAAAAAAAGAACAAGTTCATAAATGACAGTAATTGGACCAGGAGCATGAAAACCAAAAGAGAAAAATATCTCTGTTATATTCAATCGGATCAAAACATGTTATATAAACAATGAAGTTTGCAAATTTAATTTTCAATTACAGTGATTCATTAAACATTTCCAATATCTCGAAAAAGAGAAAAAAACACAACAGTAAAAGACCTCTTCACCTCCATCCACAGATTTTATAAAATGTAGTGATGGAATTTTAAATGCTAGCTCATTATATTTGTAAACAAATTAATTAGCACAATATTAGTAAGGTGTTTATAGAAAACAAAAATATTTTATGTATCCAATTATGTTGTTGACATTTAGTGGGAAATGAAATACAACCCTGGAATTCGTCGCTGAAAAGATCCAACGAATCTTCAAGACTAAGAAAATTGGTGTTGGTTTTGCTAATCCAAATAATTTAAATCCTACTTAAGTAAATTAAAAGACCCAATAAAGCTGCCCGACCAGTCAGGAATATACAAAATTGTCTGTGGAGATGGTGGGGCGTTTTAGGTGGGTAGAACTTCCAGAAAACTAAGGAAAAGGTGCCAGGAGCATTTGTCTAGGATGGATTCATCGTTACTTCAGCATTCTCCAGAGAAAATAAAAACACGAATATTCCCACACAAGGTCATCCTATTCGTTATTGAACACGGCCACAAAATAATTAAAAAATTGGAACCCCTTTATGTTAAGCTGGAGAGACAGAGGGGTATCTGCTTAAACGTACAACTGGAAATGCAGAGTTCTGTCCTGCTGAGAAGTCCTCCCTGTCTCTCCGCTAGTCATCTATTATACAGCAGAGGCAGGATAATTAATTTATAGAAAAATAATTTGTACAAGATAGATGCCTTTAATGTTCAAACTATGGATATATTTATTTATGTTTTCTATGATTATAACTATATTTTTAATTACAATAATTAAACTATAGTATATCCGTTTTATTTTTGACTTCAATTTTAAGATAGGACTTTTTGAAAGACTGATGTTAGTATTTAATTCTATTTTTGAAATTATTGGATACATCACATGGCCTAAAAATGCTTCTTCTTTATTTTGTTTATTAACACCTGATAATGGCACATTAGTGCAGAAAGGCCTTGTGCATTAATAAAGAAATTGGTAGGAAGACTTCCTCTTATTAAGACCTGTTTCCCAAAATGCATTTCATTTCTCTTTGGTAGGACTCAAGCATTTGGTGAAATCAAATAAAATCTTCAGGATTGTTTAGTTTGCACCAGGCTAATAATTATGTGATATTTAGGACATTCAACGATATAAACACGCTTCTTCAAGATGTGGAATGAATTCGATCCCTGTCACATTTGCATTTGTCTATGTTCAAATCTCCTGGTGTCAATTTGACCCTTCCCGAAGGGCTCTTCACTGTTCTCAGAACTATACATGAAGTATTATCCCCGATATCAAACTCCCCATGCGATTGATTTTTTCAATTTCTAAGTAAAAAGTCAGTCACGCAGGGGCTGCGTAAACTAAGCAGATTTCCCACGTGAAGTTATACTCTAATCCGTTATCCGCCCAGATTTCATAAAAACGCAAATATCTCGGTTAATATTCAAGATAGAGAATAAATGTATATAACAATATTTATAGTAAATTTAATTTGCAATAACATTGATTCTATACAATTTTTCGATTTGACGTATAGTAACGGAAATATTTCGAATTTTAGAAAATCTTCCCCTCTAAACTCCCCCTCCCACTGGTCCGATTTCAACCATTAACGAACTTGATCTTTCTTTTTACATAAAACTACTAAATATCGAGTTTGGTAACGATCAAACAAAATTGCGATCGCTAGAGCGGTAACAGACAAATGTATATATAAATATATATATATATATATATATATATATATATATATATATATATATATATGTAATGAGGATTTCTGTGAGAGGGAGGTGATGATAGTCCTATTTCTCTTAAATACATATATTTTACAAATAGATTAAAAAGTAGTTAACACCAAAAAAAAATATAAACACCATAAAAACTAAATAAACGGGAATGGGACTGGCTATCAGATAAATGGGTATGACAAAGGTCTCTCACCTAGGATTATCCATGGCCAATACATGCTGAGGGTCTGCTCTGCTACAGCACTGACACGCACACCCAGTCCCTGCCTGCTGGACACTGTCCCCCGGCCTCACATCTTGCACCGGTCAGCAGAAAAACCCCTCTCTACCACCAGCCAGCCCCACCCAAGTAAACTCATATTAAATAATTAATATCTTACACAATTACCTGCCTTATACAAATACATGATTAATAGCTATTAACTAAACACACTACCCTTTACAATTAAACTAAACACACTACCCTTTACAATTAAACTAAACACACTACCCTTTACAATACCCCCCTCACTGAAAAAGTGTCGCTTCACTCCTGAACGGCACTTTAGAACAACACTATTCGAGGGTCCCGGTACTATGAGTCCAAATTCTCCACCGGCCCCTTAGGGGTTTTCACCTCTACGTGCCGCAACGCTTCCTCCAAAGCGCACCCCGTCTTCGGTCTCCTCAGCCATACTCCGCCGCATCTTGGCCATCCAATAACCGCCACGAAGGTGACGCCTCCCACAAGAAGGGTAGTCCCTAATACGATGAACATTCCCAGGAACAATGTCCATACTCCTCCTCCAGCGCAGTTCCGCAGTTCCTAGACGTGATCTCCGCCAACGTCATCCAAGCTGGAACTGCCCTCCGATGTCAAAAGTGAAGAAACAGCTGTTCACACTTCTGCTTCTGCCAGCGCCTGCAGGAACACACCTGTCGAGTTGTGCCGTTGGGACCTTGCGTGCACTATGCATGCCGTCATAGGCGGTCCTGAAGTCTTCAGTGGCAAGTCTAAGACCACCCATATCTCGTGCGTTCTAGCCACACGATGTACCCTCGCCAGACTGTAGTAGACATTTGGCTCGTCTGCACCTGAAACCAAAGTCACACTCATCGGGAGAGCCAGCTCCACATCCCGCAGGGTTCTCTCTAATTCCCAACTCCGCAATAGGACCCTTGAAAAGATTCCCCTTTGGCACAACTCCACCCCCCTTACCGTTTCCTCAAGCCTAAGTAACAACTCGAAAGTGGCAAGTTCGGGGTTACGAAGAGAGGCAGTAATGGTTACTGTTTCATTTAAAAGCATCATTGAGGGGGACACTGCTTTCCCTATCCCCTCATTCCTGCATGTCACTCCCTGTGATTCCTGTGATAGGTCCCTATCACTCGCGCAACACCCAACCAAACGAACATAATTAAAATTTATCCTGTAACCCAGGTACTAGAAATACCTACTCTAAGAGTCTCGACTTCGCTAATTGTAATTCATCACAGGCTCATACGCCGCCTGGACCATCGGGTGCTCTACGATGGCGAAGTTGGTACGGAGACCGTGGCGCAACGTCCCTGGCCAAGTGCGGAGGACTCCATTCGGGGTCCTGTGTAAGTTCTCCCGACCTTTCCGACTCTTCCTCACTCCCTTCGGAAACCGTTCCCCCCCTAGGGGCCCGAAGAGTGGAATCCTCTCCTGAATCGCTACTTTCCCCTGGAACGAGGGTACTTTCCTCACTTCCCTCCGTCTCTACCTCAGGGGACTCTACGCTGCCCTTCGAGTACCGATCTCGCAACAGTCTGAAGTATTCTCTCAGAACACTACGTTGGGTCTCAGGGGTTGGGCAATCAGGTAGCGGACAACGGACTGCTGATTTCGTACGCACAGGGCATCGGGAGTGGCGGTGGCCTGAACTCGGGCCTGGCGCGACTGGTATTGGCGTCATTGGCAAACCCAAAGGCTGTGTCTCCTGAGGGCCCGGTGCTTCTTCTAACAGTTTAGGAGTGACTACCCCTTCCGGCTGAGTATTCCCTAACACGATCGTTTGCCCCGTTGGGTCTAACGAATTCTCCCCCGGCTCCACGGTTGCAGTCTCCGACATCCCTTCCACAGGGATCACGCGGCCTGAGGCTGGCGCCTGTGCGCCCTGCGCCTCTTCCTCCTCGCCACACCCTCCAAAGTATTCGTCCTCCAGTTCGTAAGGTGCACCGGGCCACATCTCAAGTATAGACGGCTCTTCCGGTAGTATTTCCGACACTGGTGTAGGTCCATCAACCGCCTGGTTGACCTCTGGAGTCGACCCCTCATCACTTGAGTACGCTTTCTTTAAGCGATTTGCATGGACCACCATCCGACCCCCGGTACTAAGTAATACCTCGTAGGTTACTCGAGACAGTACCTTCACAATTTCATGAGGTCCCGTCCAAGGGCAATGGAATTTTGGAAAGTGACCTGGTTTTACTGCAGGCACATGCAAATAAACTCGATCCCCGCATTTGAATACACGCTCCTTTAACCTTCTGTTACAATTAGCGTGTTCGTTCCGCCCACGTCTTTTCAGCCCTGGCTCTTGCCTCTTCATACGCTTTTGAGAGGCGGTGTCTGAGGTTGCCAACCTGGTCTTCCCAGACTTCCCCTTCTCTCAGGGGTGACGAGTCACAGAACGACGGGGGAGTCAGCTCTCTACCGAATATCAGGAAATTCGGTGAGTAGCCTAGTGGAGGAATGCGGTATCGATCGATATGCCATCAGCGCATACGGGACCCATCTATCCCAATCCCTACCGTCCTTCCTGGCATAGTGTGAAACTGATTCTGTAATCGTACGATGGAGCCTCTCGATCATACCATTACACTCCGGGTGGTAAGGAGTTGTTTGAACCTTCTTTGTTCCCAGTAACTGACACACTTGCCTGAAGAACTTGGACACGAAATTGCGCCCTTGGTCGGTCAGAAGCCTGAGCGGCACCCCATGCCTCGTGACTATTTCTACAAAACCGCGGGCTGATTCTTCAGCTGTTAGGTCCTTAATGGGGATTCCCTCGGCATATCTCGTGAAATGGTCTATAAACGTGAGCAAATACTTGTTACCTTGGCCCGTTTTGGGAAATGGTCCCACCACATCCATCGAGACTTGCTCGAAAGGTGCTCTGGCCATATAAGGGCGTTGGACAGGGACGCGTAAGCCTGCCGGTGTCTTCCTTTTCGAACAGGCCTCACAACTTTTTACAAACTCTGCCACGTCGTTCTTCCAGCTCGGCCAATAATACGAGCGGTGGACTATGGCAGAGGTGCGTTCAATGCCAGGATGACCCGCCCAGGGGGATGCATGACAATCCGTCAAAACGTCCTCCCTCATTACCACCGGGACGAGCAGTCGCCAATCAGAACCGGTAGAAGTCCCTTGGTCCCAATACAAAACACCGTCCGCGTCCTTCACGACCTGATCCGAACGACTCGTCATTACCATGAACTGGCACCACGAGTCCTTTTGTTGAGCAGCCAATATCCTGTCCCTACTCCACACACAGCTCTTCAGCTGGGCGACCCTTCTACTCAATGCATCTGCATTGCCGTGTTTCTTTCCCGGCCTATGTTCTACTTCATAGTCGAACTCGGTTAACCGCAGAGCCCACCTCGTCAGACGAGCCGATGGATCATGCACTCTAAGCATCCACCTTAAGAACCGCCTTTCTAATAAGTAGCAGCGGTATATTTTTGTAGCCCACACTACCGCCAAGAGCTCCCGTTGAAAGGTCTGTTGAAAGGATAAACGGATCTCTAAAATCAGGGTATACCAGGACATTTTCAGAGCAAAGGAACTGCTTCAGTCCTTCGAACGCACGTTTCTGCTCTGGCCCCCACACAAAGGGAACCTTTGGTCCCGTCAAGGACGTCAGGGGTTTCGCAATCTCAGCAAACCCCTTAACAAAGCGTCGGTAGTAACTGGCCAACCCGAGGAACGACCTGACTTCACTGGCATTAGTTGGCGCCGGGAAGCTTTTCACAGCATCAACTTTGAGTGGGTCCGGCTTAACTCCATCTCGGGTAACAACATGCCCAAGATACGTTACCTCAGCTACCGCGAAATTACACTTCGCCCAGTTTGCCTTCAAGTTAGCTGATCGCAGTCGACCAAGGACTCCTTCTAACCTTTTCGCGTGACCCTCCGCATCCTCGCTATGGATCACTATGTCATCGATGTAGACGAAACAGCCGTCGCCCTTAAGTTTGCCTAGCACCTGATCCATAGTTCGTTGAAACGTAGCCGGCGCTCCACACAAACCGAACGCCATTTTCCTGTATTCCCAGTGGCCTCCTAGAGTGGTAAAAGCCGTCTTCTCTCGGTCCTCGGGGGCTATGGGTATTTGGTGGAACCCGCTGGCCAGATCGATGGTACTAAAATACTTACTCGTCCCTAATTGTTCAAGGGTTTCTTGAATCAGTGGCAAGGGGTACGGGTCTGGTCGTATTACCGCGTTTAACCCCCTAAAATCCGTACAAAAACGGTACTTTATACTCCCGTCCTGGTTCGTTTTTCTAACCAGCACAACTGGTGCCGACCAGGGGACTATCCGAAGGGGTGATGACGCCCTTGGCGAGCATGCCTTTTAATTGTACTTCCACCTCAGCCCTCTCATAGAAAAGGACCGTGTACGGCCGTTTGACAATTGGGGGAGCATCTTCTGTTTTTATATGATGGAGCACGGGCAAACTACAACCCCTTCTCCCCAGGTTCCTCATGCACATCCGAGTAATCCAAAAGCAGTTGTTCAATCAAGTGCTTTTCTTCCACTGGCAGATGCGCCAGCTTACCCCTTATTTCTCCCCGAGACAGGGTACCATCCTCGACACGGTTAGGGGCGGATCTGTCTTCCGTACGCAACACGTCTTCGGGGCATATCGCGTAAGCCTTGCCCGCAATCTCACCCTTATTCAACGTTAATTCGGTGGAGGTTTCATTTAGTACCTTCAGCCACAAAACGCTTGAGCTTCCGTCTACCACCACCCGCGCTATCCTCAGACCGCTAGCTGCCACAAGTTCAGGTTCGACCAGCACCGGTCCGTCCGGCTTACGACCTCTCATCTTCCCAGGCACCAAGGCTTCACAGTAAGGGGGGATTACTTCCGCCCTCTGTACCTTCACGAAACGATTTGCCTCATCGTAGCCCAAAGAGATTCCTTTCAAGTCTCTCTTCTTCGGTCTTCCCTTAGAGATTGACGCCTCAGGGGATTTAGATAATGCACGACTGCCGACGGCGGGCGTTTCACCTCCCCTCTTTTTGTCCCACTTAGAAACCAGCTCAGCGGTCCGGCGCTTAACCTCCCTTATCCACTCTCTGTCCTTCTCTAACCTGTCCTCATTGACTCTCATCAATTTATTTAATCGCGAAGGGGAACGGGTAGCCTTAATTGACCCAGAGGAAATATCAACCACCGCACCAAATCTCCTAAGCAAATCCATGCCCAGGAGCCCATCGCAGTCAATATCTACTTCTGCTATCACCACAGGGTGGATAAGGTCGGTCTGGTCCAGTCGAACTCTCACCGATTGCTCTCCACGAACCGCCAACGCCTCCCCGGACACGCCCTTTAATTTACTACTCGGAGGGAGTAGTTCCTTTCCTCTGATAGGCTTCTTGAGGAGTGTGACATCAGCCCCCGTATCTAATAGCATTAGGTGCGGGAGGCCGTCTATGCTCACTTGGACTGTAAACCCAGGCTTTCCCCCTCCTCCAATCCCGTGGAGCCTAACGTCTCTGTCCCCGCCTTTTCTTAGTTTCGACCTGGTTCGCGGGGCTCGACCAGGTCTTGGCCTTTTGGGTTTTCCCTAATAGTGCGCTCTGATTTAACCCTCTGGCGGCATTCCTTAGCGACGTGCCCTGGAGTTCGGCATCTATAGCACACGAGCGTCAGGGCCCCCTTTTTGTTACTTATCAGTGCCCCTCGATCGCCTGGAGTGACTGGCGTTGCACATTTACTTGAAAAGTGACCGCTACCTCCACAGCGATAACAAATCACTTCCAACTGAGACCGGGACTTCCCTCGGTCTTGGTGTACCCTACTCACCACCGGCCCTTCTCCCCCGGTCTCATCAATTGCAAACACCTGCCGACTACCCCCCTCCTCCAGCTCAATGGTGCACGCCCTTTCTACTGCTTCTTCCAAGGAAGACGGAGGGAACAACCGTACAAACCGGCCTACATCGCCCCTAAGGCCACTCAGGTACGCCGTTAATACCACGCGATCGATCTGCTCTCTCGCGACCATTTGCTCTATGGGAGACCCCTTTTCCTTCAGAGCTTTTTCACCTATGGCTCTACAGCGGTCCGCGAAAGCCCTGGAGTCTTCGCCCTTTTCCTGATGAACGCTACTAAGTTTCATCAAGTACTGTTCCGGTTTCCAGGTATCTTTAAACCTAGCCTCTAACGCGTTTCTTATCGCTCCGTAGGTCATCTGAGGGCTCGTCAGGTCACTACGACTGGCTAAAAACGACGCGGCTGACCCTTCAACTTCATCCTGACCACCAGGATTTTTTATCTAAGTCTCCCCAGTTACCGCATTGGGCTACAAGTTCCACCCCTTCAAAAAAAATCAGTCACTGGGATTGACCCTGGTTCACCGGACCACGGCAATACCATAGTCTGGAGGCTCATGTCCTTTCTTACTTGAGCCCGGGGACCGCCCGACATAGTCTCGTTATCAGATTCGGTCACTTTGACTTCTTTACCCGTTAGCGTACTTAGCTGTGTGGACATCCGTTCAATCTCCCTTTTCAATAATGCTTCCCTCTCCTCGAAAGCCCGATTAGCCTCGACGAGTTGCTCCAACTTTTGTCGAAGTTCCCCTTCCATGCTTACAAAAGGTGGGAATATACGCAATAAGGGAAAAGATTATTTATTTACTTCCTCGGGCTTGACGCCCGCGAACCTAAGGCTCTATCAACTGTAGGGTATGAGTAACTGATAAGGCCTCGGATTGAGGTCCGCGAATTTAAAGCTCTCATCAACTATCCTTATCGCCTCCTGTGTCACTATAGCTAGCCACGCCCTATCTCCCTCTCACTCTCTTCTCTATTCTATTCACGCGTAGTTCTTTAAGTAGTTTAGCCCCAAATCGCGTAAACTACCCCGCGCCTGACACCATTTGTAATGAGGATTTCTGTGAGAGGGAGGTGATGATAGTCCTATTTCTCTTAAATACATATATTTTACAAATAGATTAAAAAGTAGTTAACACCAAAAAAAATATAAACACCATAAAAACTAAATAAACGGGAATGGGACTGGCTATCAGATAAATGGGTATGACAAAGGTCTCTCAGCTAGGATTATCCATGTAGGATAGTCCCTGCCTGCTGGACACTGTCCCCCGGCCTCACATCTTGCACCGGTCAGCAGAAAAACCCCTCTCTACCACCAGCCAGCCCCACCCAAGTAAACTCATATTAAATAATTAATATCTTACACAATTACCTGCCTTATACAAATACATGATTAATAGCTATTAACTAAACACACTACCCTTTACATATATATATATATAAATTTTTCTTCAAATGTCCATCGATCCTACCTACTAGATGACGAAAATGAGGTCCTTCAAAACTGTATATTATATATATATATATATATATATATATATATATATATATATATATACAGTTTTGAAGGACCTCATTTTCGTCATCTAGTAGGTAGGATCGATGGACATTTGAAGAAAAATTTATATATATATATATATATATATATATATATATATATATATATATATATTTTATATGCCAAAATCCCCCTCTTAACCCCTCCCCCCCAGCTCCTGGTTCAATTTCATGAATTAATGCTAATCAAGTTAAATGATGCGAAGTCGGTTAAATATTGAGTACTTACTACTGGCATGTATATCATCTAGTAAAAATCTATCGAAAACTATATTTGGTTAAGCTTCAAATAAGATGTTTCATGATATATTCACTGATTGTTGCGAAATGCTGAAAATTAAGAATTGCCAAAAATCCCGATAACTATTTAAGATAGAACATCGTGTTAACAGACTATATATACATATATATATATATATATATATATATATATATATATATATATATATATGGGTGGATAATCAATGGATATTTGGTTTGAGATTTTTTTTTTCAAAAATCTTGTCATGAGTACAACCTGAATAACTGATTCCATTCAAAGGAAATCTGCTAATAATTGCATATAGCAATGAGCCTAATAATACCATTGTAATTAAATTCATTCACGGCTCTATAGTGTACATCAATATATATTCTTATTATATTTACACTGGTCAGGTTTCATAGAACAAAGTCTTACAAATTAATTGCAAAATATGGATGTTTATTTTCAATTATTTGTCCCAAAGACAGGAATTAGAAGTTATCATGCAATTGTTCATAAATTTTTATGGTAAAATACAAGCATGTTCTTGTAATAGATGCCTGTAACCAGGGAAACAACCTGATCTGGGAACCAAATGACTTCATTGTGCTTTAATTAAATTAAAAAAACAGAATGTTTGATGGCACTTCATTTAACATTATTTCACTCCAATAATGTTTAATTATAATCAAATCAAAAAATGTCATCCAACATAACTTTTAACACCTTTTAATAATAATGAAAAAAATCTCAAAGACAAATATATTTCACCTCAAAAGTATTTCATTTTTGCCCCCCCCCCCCGACCCGTCTTTTTTTGTGATTAATTCAAGAGGGCAAGTGCACAGCCAAATATGAAATTTTAACATTATAAAGCAAGTCATTTTGGAGATATACGTACTAAACTAGAAAAAATATGCTCAGTGAGGGACAAAATGAATAATTCTATTGAAATCTGAAAACCTTAAAAATTTATTATTTTCAAAGAAGTTAGGAAATTCTGGGATATTCATGCAAGGTTCACACCAATAATTAGAACATATAGTATTACATTTTGTATTTGGTTAAAAATGTTATAAATGATTATTTCTAAAGATAATAAACTGAATTATAATTAACTGAAGTCAAAAAGTATATTCTATTCTAATATATTTAATAAATTACATCTAGGTTAAATTACATTAAAAAACTACATCATGTTAATTGTAAATGATTATATACAGGGTGGGCCATAAAGTTGGACGGATTTTAAAAACGCATTACCCGTGACAGGAACGCGGGTAGCGGGGATAGCGCTTTGTAGTTTTTTTTATATATTTTTTTATAATCCGTCCAACTTTATGGCCCACCCTGTACTTTTACATTGTAAAAACAACAGAAATTTTCACAATATTCTAATACTATAAAAATTAGCAACTTATAAAAGCTTAAATAAAATGAAAAATTAAATTAATGTCCACCTAATTCTATTATATTAACATAATAAAGAGCTAAAATAAAAAGTCAAACCTAATTCTAATTAATCTATTATCAGGGCCTTTTGCTATATAAAATGTCAAAATATTATTTTGAGTAGGATGCAGTTTCTTCTTAAAAATCTCCTGATATTCTACTACTATAAAAATTAGCAACTTATAAAAGCTTAAATAAAATAAAAAAATTAAATCAGAGACCCCTTAATTCTATAATATTAACATAATATAAAAGCTAAAATAAAAAGTCAAACCTAATTCTAATTAATCTATTATCAGGGTCTTTTGCTATATAAAATGTCAAAATATTATTTTGAGTAGGATGCAGTTTCTTCTTAAAAATCTCCTGATATTCTACTACTATAAAAATTAGCAACTTATAAAAGCTTAAATAAAATAAAAAATTAAATCAGAGACCACTTAATTCTTTAGTAAAAAGAAGTCTTATCCAATCGTTATTTTGATGAAGATACATTTTCTGCTGGCATTTGTCTAGAGGGTACCCCAATCCAAAACTAGCGAGGCAGGAAATTGCCTCAAAAGATCATACTGCAACAAAAGAGATAAACATATTTCACTAATAATTTTTGTTTTACAATACTATTGTTGATGAAGTTCAGACACCTAGTTATTATCGTCAATAAACTCTTCTAAAATTTATTCATATGTTCATCAATCCTACCAAAGGGGTTATGAAAATGAGGTAGGATATTGTTTTCCTCCAGTGAGTACAGGGTGATATAATATGAATACTTTAATTCATACTGTGTTGTAAATTGATATGTTCTATTACTTCAATGGTTAATGGGCTAGTAATTTATATGTTAGGGATATAATGAAAATAAAGGATTAACATCCAATACAAAAGTGCCCTTATCTGTTGACTGAGCAGGTATTGGCCGGTTTGCTAAGCTTTGTCGAGTTGCAAGGCCTAACGTCGATATACGGATATGACTCTCTAGGATTCTAAAGATGCCAGTTACGTAAGGATAGTGACCGAAAACTGAGGGCGAAATGCTAATGTTCATGACTGAGAAGGTTGTAAGGTGACAGCTAAAAGGCTTAATCAATCAAAGTGAATTGAACCCCGGCTAGAGATCAGGGGTGCAGATGGAGGAGGAAATCATGCTGTATATAGTGCTGTAATGTTGGAAGGACATTCCAACCTTATTGTTAACAACTGCGTGCAAGGTCACAAGCTACGAGGAAAATTCTGAGTTATCAATCTGATCCCAAAATTACATATAAGCAATCACATTGCAAGACGAATGCTCAATAAATTTTCTTTCATACAGCTATCCTGTATCTCAAATATTAACTGAGAAATTTGGATCATTCAACTTTTAGCACTCAGTAAACCCCCTTCTAGACACTATGCTAACTGTGGGCTAATGCCAAGAACAAGCCCATCAAACAAACAAAAAATTAGGCCTTGGTGAGCTCAGATAAGTAGAGGACAGAAAACAGACAAGGTACATCTTCACGTAAATAATAAAGAATATGATAATAGATCAGCCTTATCTCTGGAGAAAATATCCCAGCGAGAAGTGGCACTGAAGGGCAAGAGCAAGAGAAAGGAATGACGGAAAAGATCTGAAAGAAATAAGAGAGATCTCACCAACCACTGACAGGGCAGGCTTGGTAAGTAAGTGGTGGAATTCAGGCTGAAAACTGCACAGGGTATACAACTTGGTAAATCCAAGGACAGCAAATTCGGATGGGCCGAGAGAGCAGTGTGAAAACTGAAAATAAAGAATAGGGTGCACATGAGAAACTAGAGCTACAGCGGAACACTGAGTTCTCACACTTAGGGGATCAGAGCAGGGAAATGGCAGGCCAGCAAAAACGGGGGGAGGGTCCTAAATATTTAATTACCTCTATTGTTATTATTAATAATAAATATTACTATTGGAACAAAAACGTCGGACATCAGCAATTTATCAAGGAACGTAATAAGTAATGTTAACTTCAGCCTAAAGAGCACTAACAGCTGAAATCAGCCCCCGAGCATAGGGACAGGTTATGGAGGAAGGAAATTATAAAATATTCCATTATTGAGTCGAATCAAAAAATGTAAGACAGCCAACCTCGTTAAGGAATTATGTACTAAAATTTGTTGGTCTATACATTTTCTCGCAATTCAAATAGTTAGTGAATAATTCATACTTTTTTCTCCTTTCCACGGAATATATGGTGGGATAAGATCATTGGTACCTCATTCAGTGGGGTTGGCGGAATCTGGTTAGTTTATGTAGCCCCTGCATGACATGCTTTTTTATTTGTTTTTCCCAATTTTTCATAAAAAAATAAGTGCATTTTAAATATTATTAAATTTATGCTAATAAATGCACCCTGCATCACTGACATCCCTAATTCACCAGTTGAAAAATAAAAGAACCCAAATAGAAGAAGAAAGTGTTATAGAGCCAGAGTGTGAGCACAAGAAGTAAAATTTGTTGGATGGACACAGGAATATTTAATTTTAAAGATTAAAACACTCTCATGGAAATGGTTTTATAGTCTAGTCCTTTAGCTGACATAATGCCAACTATTATTAAACAGCCCATGGATATGACAATGTGCAACCATATTGGCCTCTGAGACAGATGTTTATGTTTTTAGCTAGGTACATTAGTAACTGGGCTATTTCACTAGTTCTTTATATGGTCAAAGGCCCACGTCGATTTAAAGAACCACCTTTCGGGATGAAGTTTAATTTAACATTCAGAGAAATCTTCTCACACTATGTATGAGACTATCACAAATATATTAGTAAGAAATATTTTAAGTTTTAGAAGGGACTTCATCAGTTTGAGAGCCATCCCTCAGTTTTCTGATAATGACAAGAATTCAAGTTATTTTACAAAAAACAATTGAAGGTTAATTATCAACAAACAAAATATAAGCACAGCTACATAGGATAGCTATTGATTTTGTAGCTATATTCATAGCTACAAAATCAATTGAAACAATGAAGAAATAAACTTTACTGTCTATACCAATGACTGGCACATACACAGAGATGGAAACATGGGAGATGACTTGGAGCACTCCTGGTAGTTAAGGTGTTGATAACAATAAGATATTTGAAATACCTTGTTCGAGCACAACTAACGACTGGCAATGAGGATGGTGGCATTACAGCGAAAGCAAAATGCTATCCACATGTACTCGGCAATCAGCAAGCAATGACGGCATCGGTAATGGCAGCTATGACAATAGTATGATATTTCGTGATATAGTAGCATATTGATAACTTATGATGACAAAAAGGGGGTTTTACTGAATGCTGAAAACCTCAGTTAATATTTGAAATAGAGAAAAAGTGAATAAAACAGCATTAATAGATAATTAAACATAAAATTTCTTTATTTATTGATTTAAACCAGATGTGTAATATTTCGATCTGACCTACAATAACAGAGAAAATTAGAATTATCAAAATCCCCCTCCTACTTGTATGATTTCAGCCATTAATGAGCATAACCATTCTTTAGTTTCTCACAAAAAGCTAGCATTCATATACAAAGACCCAATATAAAATTGACCCCATTCTCATCTCCTGTGTAGGAACAATGGAAATTTGAAAAAAAGTTTCCAAAAAATGTGTCTTGAGTACAATCGCAATAGCTGATTTCCCAACAAGGAAATCTGCTAATGACAAAATAATATATAATTTCAGAAACTGTAACATGAAGTATATTAAATATATATATTTTTACCTTTAAGAGATATTCAATGAACTGGTCGGATTGAACAGAATAGGGCCCTCCTAGATAAGCGACACTAAAATCAGCAGTGATCCTCTGGCCTAATTCGTCCATGACCTGAAGCAATAATACATTACATGAGTTAACTACAAATAAAAAATGTCTTCAATACCATTATTGGCAGTATTTGAGAGAAGTATTCCTGAGAAACGACCCTGTAGTAGTGAATAATAAGTTGATATGACTACTGTAGTAGTGATGAATAAGTTTTTTTGGAGCAACTCCTATGAAAAAAAAAAAACATTGTATTAACATTTCTGAAATTGATCTATAATATTTAGCCTGTCATTATAACTATTAATATATGAACATTTCCTTCGGTTTATTTGTTTTTCAGGGTGTCTGTATGTTCATGTAACCTGATAAAATTGAATTACACTCTTGATTGACTCTTTTTTTTCTTTCTTACAATATAAGAAGTATCATCTTTATTATAAATTGACCAGTAACTTAATTATGTGATTATTCATCCAAAAAAATATATGATATATTGAACCCAATTGACAGTTCACATTTTACATCCGTTATTACAAATTAGGTACCTAAATTCACAGATATTTTATCTGCTCATTCTTATGGTTCTCGCTGAATTCATCCAAATTGACTAATTAGAAATATAATGCAATTCATAATTAATTAATAAATTTAGTTTAAATTAAATTGTTAAACTTTTTTTTACTAATAATCGGTCAGTTAAGAAATTCAATTTTCTAAACCGTAAACAACAAATTAAAATGATTACCATTATATTTAACATTAAAAAGTAAAATATGTAATAAACTTTAGAGACTGCATACCCAGCAAATGTCCTAGTGCCTCAAGTATTTATTAATAGACTGATGGGGGAGGGGTTCTCCTTTCTATGAGAACTGACATATTAATGGAATCATATTAATTCAAAAATCACATTCTCCTTTAGAATATACTTCATTAGGGGTAATTTAAACTTTTTTATTTCTTGATGTATTAATTTAAATCAGCTGACTTAACCGTCATACTTTATAAACGACCCTCAGACTTATATAGTTAGTGTCCAGGCCTATGTTGTAAAGTAGCCATTGTATATTACCTCTTAGTGTTTTATTTTCTCTTGATGAAGCATTATATTGAAATGCATGCAACTAGTCGAGAAATAAAAATGATTTTCATTATCAGTAGATGGTTTTCATTTTTTTTTTTTTAAACCTTCCACATACGTTTGGTTAAATTAAATGAAAACTGTATCGGTTTCATGAGATGCAAGAAATATAATAAGTCACTTTTTTAGAGACAGTATTGAATTGGGCCAAAGGGAAATTATAAATTGATTAAACATGTACTAAAAGAAATAGTCTGGTAGAGTGGCCCCCTAAAAATGCAATATAATTATCTTACCTCATGGCTTTCAATAGAAGTCTAGTTCATCTTTATTTTCCAAGCATAATATTCTTCTTTTACCATTCAAACCAAGGAAAAACATTTACAAGTTAAAAAAAATGAAATCATTATATATTAGTTCATAAATCATACCTCAATGAACTTTATATTAAAAAAATAATGTCATTTTCAAATCATTATATAACTTAATGTATAAAACTGAAAGTGATAAAAACAATTATGCTATTTTTATTACTAACTGAAATAATTATATCATTAATAAAATGAAAAACTGTTTTTTATTTCATCTATTGACAAAATAAAGAGAAGGACTTGCAACTAGATGATTTCTTCATACTTCTTGCTGCGTATTTTACTTCATATATTGGAATTTTCCAATAAAATACCAATGTTCTAGGCAATTATTTAAAAAGCTTTACCAATTTAAAAAATCAAATCTTCAACTAAAATAAATAGAGATCTGTGGATTTTAAATGCTATAATAATTGAAAATTCAAACTTTTAATTTTCACTAAAAGAATAGAAAATGTTTACTGTAAATAACTAATATTTATTTTCTTTGTAATGTTTCTTCTGATTTTTCAAAGCTGTTTTTTTCATCGAATGGTCTAATTCGTGATTCAATTCTATAACATAAAAATGTAAATTTCTATACAAGCAAACACACACACATATCCCGGTTCTGTATATATAATAGTTTGATTTAGTTACTAAGTTCATGATAACCCTGTGGTGTAGCTGGGGCACTATGCTCTACCCCGGGAAATACAGGGGTTTTGTTATGTTGTATTTGGGTAAATATTGTAATGTTTTGTAAACAATTAATATATATACATTTATACAAAATTATATTCTGCCACTAAATTCATTAAGACAATGAACTTCGAAGGTCACTTCATGTTTATGATGCAAAAAACATGGTGAATAGGGTGGATCTCGATTTTACCAAGACAAGGACAGTGGAAGTCTTCGAGTATATTTTGATATAGAAAAATTAATAAAAATTTAATGTTTTGTTCAACTTGAGTGGAGGGGGGCTTGCAACATAGTTTACTTTAAGTAATGTTCAGCTCATTGCGTACTACCGAATTCAAAATGCGTCTAATCATTTTTGTGATATAAAAGAAAACATAATCCCGGGACTATAACCATTCACTCATGTTAATTAGTTTTACTACTAGTCATATACTATATTAGATCCAATATATTTATATAAAACAAACTTACGGTTTCGTCAGCGATGGTTAAGATGTACCCTGGATGTGTAAACACCCAAGATAATGGATTCGGTGTAGGAAAATCCATAAGAGAAAGAGCCATATAAGCTCTCGTCTGGAAGTTACCAAGGCTTAGTTTAAAACTGTATCTCGTCTGTCTTGGCGACTGCCTTGGCTCAGGAGGGCAACATAAATCACAGCGGCAAAATTGAGGTTCCATGTCGACAGATGATTGTTTGAAAAGAAGCAACAGTAGACTGGGGAGTGACGCAGCAAACAAGACAGAGAGCTAGGACTACCCCCACTTACCTACCCGCCCTTTCCTAGCAGCCAATCACCTTGCAGGACGGCTATCCTTGCATTTCTCTCTATCCAAAAAAGGCAAGTTACTTACAAAATAAAGTGGAGCCATTTGCCCAATAGCCAATCAGAATAAAGCAAGCCTCTACGTCACTCAGATCATTCATATCCCCACCAGTCACCTTTTCCTTTGCTTTCTCCCCTCCTCTTCTCCCCTCTCTTTTATCTTTTTTCTCTTGTTTCCTCTAGTTTCCTACACATCGAACCAGAGCGTAACCAGCAACACTGCCCGCTACAACATATACCCCCTCTTAATATTTGAGCTCCAAAAAAATACACCTATCACCAATTGTAAACCATCAATATATTAACAAGATTGGTTCTATAACATTTTTTGATCCGACTCATACTGATGCAGATATTTTGAATTTTCGACCCCCCCCCCTCCCTATTCCTGGTCCGATTTCTACCAACAACAAATATGATCTTTAGTGATGACTGAAACAGTTAAATATCGAATATGGTATCGATCAAATCAACGTTTTTGAGACAAGAACGTATAACCTTATTTGATGACGCCATGGCACAATGAATTTTCATGACATGAGCAGGAAAGTGGGTTCACTCAAGTATAAAGCCTAAAAATTCCAAATATCTCCAATATATAATCCAAAAATATATTTAGAATTACAATAAAATTGGTTCTATACAATATCGAAGTCTCTTCCGTTCTGTTGCTTAGTGATTGTGTTAGCTCTCTGAGTTGAGGGCCGTACATAAAATTATAGGATTTAGGATTTGCTTCGTTACTATGCCCTATATCTTAGTCAACTCCAATGTATAATTCACTAAGTTAAGAACGATACTGACAGAGTAATGCTATTCCATTGGAACTTGTATCCTGCATTTAGACAGTCTTCTGAAAGGCAATTTGTGTCTCGTATGTATACCTCTAGGAGGGCAATACAACTCATTCTAAAGCTCTTTCTGGAGAAACCAAGGCTCTGGCTTTAATGTACATCATAGAGACCGACTTCAGATATTTTCCAGATGCTTTGTAGCCTTCTGTGAACAGGGGGACCGTTGAGTGAAGGAAGGTTGTGGTAGTCAGGTCCAGGTATAGGAGATGGGATGGAAGGCCACCTGCCTGCAGCATAGCTGAGTTCTCTATCTAACCAATATGCTCAGCAATAATACATCATAATGTAGTATATAAGCTTCTTGCTACAGCGATATAAAGTTTAATCACAGACTAGAACTAACATATGCAAATTAGTAAGTTAATATTTACTCGTTAACGAAGTATAAAGTAATAATTGTAGAATACCCAATATTAATGGTTTTCTTACATATATCAATGCATCGCATAGTTACTGAGCTATTTACGATATTGCACTTTACTACTTTACTAAAACCCCACCCTCCATGGTCTGATTTCGGTTAAAATCTTGAACATTGCTTGCAGATGGAACTGTTAGATATTGAGTTTGGAAACAACAAAATAATAAAAGCGTCCGGTACGCAGGGGCTGATTTTTAACTAAGGTACTTAACTATTTTCATCATTTTAATGTTGAATATTATTTTTTCAGTCAGAGATTCACCCGCTTTATAATTGTAAAAGCTGTTCTTGAACTTAGATATTACTAATTGACCTGGGAGATCACCATGCTCGTTGGTGATCTATGAACTAGTGTCATCCTTTTAGTACATTTCCCTTAAGGGATCATTATGTTATTCCAAATGTCTGGACAGAAAGGAATATTTACCTTAAACGATGGAAGTTGTCAGAAGAGTATGGGCCCCAATCCGAAAAGCAGGTATTAAAAAATTATACATTTTTCAAAGACTTAGGGTTGGCTTAAAGGGTTAAATACTGAGTTTGGTATCGATGAAACAAAAGAGCGGATGGATGTGTATGTATGTATATATATATATATATATATATATATATATATATATATATATATATATATACACAGTGCAATATCTGTAATCCAAACTAATTGCTGCAGGGAGTTGCTCGGAGGTGTTTAAAAGTGATTCAACATAACATATAAATATTAATGTACTATTGACATAATTTTTGTTATTTTATTTACGAATTACTTTTTATAAACACGTTCCAACTTTATTCAAATTTAATTTTGGTCGTTAGTGTAGAATGAAAAAGTTATAGATTGAGTTATTGTAGCACAAATAAGATTTTTCGAGCTCTCTCTCTCTCTCTCTCTCTCTCTCTCTCTCTCTCTCTCTCTCTCTCTCTCTCTCTCTCTCTCTCTCTCTCTCTTTTTTTATCCTTCTTTACCCCCGCTTTACCTTAAGGCTGCCCTTTATACAAGCGGTTCTTTCCAATTTCTTTTTTTAAATTTTGAAACCCGAATTTGAAAAGGTCACAGTAGCTCGTCCTTACTACTCAGAAAAGGAGCAGTGAGGTCAAGCCTAAATTCAATAAAATGTGGAGTGGTGAGCAAATATTTAAAAATCGGCAAAAGTCTTAGGGCGCCCGTAATTGGAATGCCGCTGCCTCTGCACATCGGGACTCCAATAAAATCTTAAACTATACTTAATTTGCTATTTACATTAAATTGCAACACTTTATATAATTTCTAACTTACATTTATAACATAATTTACCTATTTTTTTTTTTTTTTAGTTTAAATACTTCTGCAGCATATGATTTAAATGCGCAGAAAATGTCTTCTCTTTCCACCAGTTTGTTCAGGGTAGAGGGAGGCCATTCAAGCAAAGAACATTCTCCTGCTAATTTTCTTCTCTTGTTATGATAGAGATGACAATGAAAAATAATATGCTCAAAATTTTCTTCTTCACCGCATTCGCAATTCGAATCTGCTCTTCTCTTGATCCTGTTGAGGTATTTATTCAGATTGCCGTGTCCCGAAATAAGCTGTGTTGACCAAAAGTCAGGTTTGAACCAGGTTGCGTTGAGTCTCTTTTCCACATTGGGAAAGAAAGCATGAGTGAGTCGCCCTTTGTCAGATTGGTCCCACCTTCGTTGCCACTCTTCAATTGCAGCATTTCGCATTCTGTTTTTCAATCCCTTGTCTATTTTTGTCGCTGTAAAAACTGCTCTACCAACTTTAGCAGGTAAGCCGCTTTTTATATTATAGTTTGCAATTTTTAACTCTAAATCTAAATCTATGGGCAATACGCCTCCAATGACTTGAAGGGCTTCAGAAGAAACAGTTCGGTAAGCTCTAGTTATTAATATTAGTGCATGTCTTTGAATACCGGCAAGTAAGCAACGCTCTTTTTTGCTCAGACTATTTCCCCAGGCCGGTGAAGCATATGCTATTATAGTGATGAAAAGTGCTTTGTACAGGATAACACGATTTTTATGGTGTAATCCCCAGGTGGTTCCTGCCAATTTATTTAGACACGCATACCGTAGGGAGACTTTACTCTTTAATTCTTTTAGGTGGTTGTTAAAAGAGAAACGTTCGCCGATCACAACTCCTAAGTATTTCACTTCTTGCGAAGGCCGGATAGTTATCCCACACACTTTGACGATTGGAGGTGAATTTGATGAAATTTTCCCTTTTAACAGCAATGTTTTTTTTTTAGAGGGATTTAGCCTTAGTTTGTTAATTTCACACCATTCTAGTATAATATTTATCACGGCTTCAGCTTTATCTTCGATAGAATTTCGAGAGTTGGCTTCGTAGACAACTGCAAGGTCATCAATATAGGCTAAAGGTGTGACATCTTCTGCTTCTAATTTTACTAGCAATGGGTTGATGACCAGATTCCAAAGCATTGGTCCAAGTACTGAGCCTTGAGGGCATCCTCGTTGGGCCCGTTTAGTAATCTTTTGGTTACACAGTCTTATAAAAGAAATCCTATCCGAGAGGTAGTTCAGTAATAATTTATAAATATTTTTGGGACAGTCTATATTCTTTAGCTCATGTAGAATTGAAGGCCACCATAAACTATCAAAAGCTGCTGCGACATCGAAGAAAACGCAAAACACGTATTTCTGAGTAGAGCAACTGGCCAAATTGTGCATAGCACGAATAGCGTCAGTCGAAGATCTATATACAGTCCCCCGTGCTCGTATCACTAAGTGTTCCAGTGACTTGTGTATCAGACGCTCTAGAATTTTTCCAAGAATTGGGAGGAGGCTAATTGGTCTGTAAGAACTGGCAGTAATATCATTGCTTCCTGGTTTTAAGACTGCTACTATTTCAGCTGTTTTCCATGCAGCAGGAAATACACCTTCTTCTAGACATCTATTATATAAATCATACAGATTACTCAAAAGAGTACTTTTGCATTTTTTAATAACGGCGCCTTCTATCATATCCAGACCAGGTGATTTTGATGGTTTGACCTTATCTATTGCCATTTCTATGTCCAGAATATCCCATGTCCCTATATCACTAGTATTAGGCAAATTATTTGCACTGGCACGTAAGAGAGTTTGGGCCTATCTTGAGAGGGGTCATCATGAGGAAAGCAATGTTCTAGAATTTCCTGAACAGTTTCGGCAGCGTTTCTAGTGTAACCTGCATCTCATTTAACAGAGTGATAAATTTTACTTAGGCAATTTTTTGATAAGGCATTTCGGTATGGGTTTCCCCAGGGGTTAGTTTTGCATTGTTCTGCAATAATGATAATGATATTGTTTGCCATGATTTAATTTTTGCTGTATTTATTTCACTTTTAAAGTTTCGGAGAGCCTCATAATAGGATTTCTTAAGAGTTTCTCGTCTTTCAGGATGTTGCTCTTTTTGGAACTTCCTTCGGGCGCGGTAAGAGAGGGTTTTCTGCTGTGTGAGATGTTTACTCCACCATGGTATCCCCTTTTTCTTGCATGCTCCAGATAAAGGAAGTTGTTCTCGGCATGCAGAGTAGATGTCAGATGTTAGCTCTGTAACAGTTTCCTCGAGTTGAAGTTGCTCGTAATTCCCGACATGCCATCCCATATTATTCTCAAGTTCACATTCTTTGTGGAGAATCTCAGGCGTTTGTCAGTAGAGAAGTGTTTATGAAGGATTATGTCAAAGGTTAATGTCATATGATCGCTGGATGTCCATTGGTTGGTACTCCAATTTTCTATTTGCGTGTTGATGGACAACGTTGATAGAGTGAGGTCAATGTGAGATTCTCCTGTCGTTGAAATGAAGGTTGGGGGAGATGTCGGATCATTCAGCAAACACAGTCCGCTTCTGTTTATAAACTCTTCCACAAGCTCACCCTTCTTATCTGTTATTTTCGATCCCCATAGGATGGAGTGGGCGTTGAAATCCCCCCTGATCACGACACTGCCCTTTAAGGAAGACAAAGCCCGCTCTATCTGAGCAAGTATTAATTCGGTTGAGAGAGAGAATTGTGCATATACTCCTATTATATTAAAATTTATTTCATTAGTCAGTACATTAGCAACTGAGATGTGTCGGGTAGATAAGTCTTGCCTAAATGTAATGGTATAATTAGGATTAAGAATAATTATTGCACTTTCGGGGGCATCTTCAAGGCAATGACCTTTAACTCCTATAGTCCTGTGGCCATTAATAATACCTTGAACGATTCCTCTTTTTGTTGGTGGTTCTTGTATTAAGGCTATGTCTATGCCATTCTTGATGGCCATTTCGAAGAATTCGTGCATTACTAAAGTCCTTTTCCGGGCATTTTGTTGGGCTATTTTAATCTTTGGACTCTTATTCGCCATAATCTGTCCTTTGTACAAGCCTGTTTAGAGCATTTTTGTGAGCTGGGCAATCTTTGGCTGTTGCAGGGTGATTCACAGCCTCTGTCTTGTTAGCCCGTGTGCAATTTATGCAAACTGGCTTATCTGTTTTGATAGGGCAAGACTGTTCTTTAGCACAAAATGAGCAGTAGCTGGTTTTAGCTGAGCAGAAGTTTTTAACATGCCCGAATCCTTAACATTTATTGCATCTTGTAATGTGCACCCAGTCTCTCACTTTCATTGCATCCCAATCCAAGAAAACGAAGCCTTCTTTTTTGAGTTCGTTTCGGACTTGTGGTGAAACTTCTACTACCCAATGCAAGACGGATCTTTGTTTAGGGCGTTTTAAAAATTGGCTTAAAAATGTTGTTGTCCTTATTTGTCGGCCTTGCGTTCTGCTTCCAAAAACATTCTGCTAGTTCGTCAGCATTATATACGTCAGGTACGTCGTAAATGATCATCCGTGGAAGTCTTTTTGTAGGCATGTACACTTTAGCACCTAGCTTCTGTAGATGTTCAGTGTTACTCAGCTTTTCTGCTTCTTCGTGGTCATAAGTTTGGATAATAACTCCATTATTAGTCTTAATAAAATTTCTTATTTTAAGACCAGAGTTCGAAGGAATTATACATTCTTTTATACCTTTCTTGAGCGACTCAATATTTGGAAATTTTTCTTTTGTTTTTTCCGTTTGCTGGACAACAACAGTCCCCATATGTTTCTTATTTGCTTCTAATATTTCGGCGTATGTTGGTTTTTGGATGGCTGTGGATTGATGTGGCCTTTGGTCCTGCAAGCTCTGCTGGTGTTGCTTTTCAACAAAGCTGGTTCAGCTGGTGTTGCTCTCTCTCTCTCTCTCTCTCTCTCTCTCTCTCTCTCTCTCTCTCTCTCTCTCTCTCTCTCTCTCTCTCTCTCTCTCTCTCTCTCTCTCTCCTCTCTCTCTCTCTCTCTCTCTCTCTCTCTCTCTCTCTCTCTCTCTCTCTCTCTCTCTCTCTCTCTCTCTCTCTCTCTCTCTCTCTCTCTCTCTCTCTCTCTCTCTCTCTCTCTCTCTCTCTCTCTCTCTCTCTCTCTCTCTCTCTCTCTCTCTCTCTCTCTCTCTCTCTCTCTCTCTCTCTCTCTCTCTCTCTCTCTCTCTCTCTCTCTCTCTCTCTCTCTCTCTCTCTCTCTCTCTCCCCTCTCTCTCTCTCTCTCTCTCTCTCTCTCTCTCTCACTCTCTCTCTCTCTCTCTCTCTCTCTCTCTCATGAGTAGGAATGGGGGTTTAATCTAAATGTCAATATCCCGGATAAAGTTGGAGATGGAGAAAGTATTTATAGAACATTTTATTTGCAATAATATTGGTTTTATACATTTTTCTTTTCAATATGACGTGTAGTAGGGGAGAAATTTAATTATTTTTTTTTGGTGATAGTATTTATTTTTTTTTGGGCAAGGCATCGGGTCAATGTTTAGAACTACACTTCCCGTCTGGCCGCATTGTTTTCCTGTGAGGCTCAGGCAGGGGACTTACAGAATAGAAATTTTAGTTGTTATGTATAAGTGAAAATAAGTCCCTCTCCACATAATTTAAATTGTATATCGTATCGAAGATATTTTACATAATAATCAGTTGGAATAGTAACGAATATTTGATTGATTGAGATAAATAATATTCTGATTCATTATAATTTACAGAACTAGATGTGGTAAATAGTTTTCAATAAAATGAATATGTTATGTTCAGATGTATTTCCTTAATTGCTCTTCTGTCCGGTCTAGATGCTATCTATTCAGCGCTCCGATGATGGCTGCCCTGATATTACCAACTAAATTGACTGAAAGATTTCTTCTTACCGTTTGTATTTATTCGTTAGCATTTCTGTCAGCCTATTCACATTGTGATTCTATTGACTGTATACCATTTATTTTCGTATATATTTCTACTTATTATTGTAGCCAGTTTATCATCTTCATTTATAATCTACCACAGTCTATCTTTACTCTCTTATTCCTTCTCGTATCATTGATCTATCAAGGTTATCAAGATTGAGTTTCTCTTGACTTTAAGGAAGTTTTGAGATAAATGCAAATATGTGACACACGTAGGAAATCTGCTTAGTTAACGCAGCTACTGCTTGACGGACTTTTTATTTTTCAGGTTACATTTTAAAAATTCAAACCGCTGGAGCTGAACTCCTCACAGTAAATATACATTTTTTCTGGATCTCCTTTAAGCATGTTTTTCTTAAGGAAAATCAACTATTGAGATCTTACTCATAACGTGATTGTCAAAACATATCAAATATCCATCGATCCCAGTAACCAGTTGATAGTAAAAATGATGTATTATCAAATCACATATACTTGTTTGTCGCACTAGCGGACGCAATTTTTGTTTGATCGTTACCAAATTCGATATATAAGTGTTCCTTGCAAAACTGTAGGTTAAGGATTTTAATAACTACAATCGGAGCAGTGGGAGGGGGTGTTTAGAGGGGGTAATTTTGAAAATTCAAAATATCTCAGTTTTTATTAGTCGGATAGAAAATTTGTTTAGAAGCAATATTCAATCAATGCGCGTATATAGAATTCTATGGAACCAATCATATTGCTAATTTAATTGTCTATAAATTTTGTTATATAAATTTATACTGTATTTTGAATTTAACCAAGATATTTGTTTTTTTTTAATTTTCTGTCTTCAGTAAACCCCCTCCTATTCATCTTAGAATAAAAATACACTGTTATATCATAAACCACTTTTTTATAAGCTTAAATACCAAATAATATTTTCAATAGACCTTTATCATGCGAGATAAATGGAATTCCTAACGTCATAAATTAAGATTTAACGTTTTTGTTTCGAAAATGTTTATTTGACAGGGGATAGTGAAGGATCTATACCATACTCGACATTTAACCGTTTCAGTGAACAGTTAAGATCATATTTGTTATTGGCAGGAAATTCGACATGGAATGATCTCTGAAAAGATCCAAGGAATCTTTAAGGCTAAGAAAATTGGTGCTGGTTTTGCAAATCCAAATAATTTGGAATCCTATTTAAGTAAATTAAAGGAAACGAATAGAACCGATCTTACCCGATCTCATATCGTCCGTTACCCACAAGCATATAGTAAAAATGCAAATATCTCGGTTAATATTCAATATTAAGAATAAATGTATAGGACAATATTTATAGTAAATTGAAGTTGCAATAAGATTGGTTCTATACAATTTTTCAATCCGACGTATAGTAACGGAGATATTTCCAGTTTTCGTAATGCCACCCCTCCCACTGGTCGATTTCAGCATTTAACTAATTTGATCTTTCTTTCCACATAAAACGATTAAATGTCAAGTTTCGTGACGATTAAACAAAATTGAGACCGCTAGAGTGTTAACAGACAAATATATATATATATATATATATATAGTTTTGCACGGACCTCATTTTCGTCATCTCCTGGGTAGTATCAATGGACATATGAAGAAAGTTTTCCAAAGTCGCGTCATGAGTACGACCTCAATAGGTGAATTCCCTTACGGGAAACCTCTGTGGAGAATGCGGGGCGTTTTACAGGGGTTGAACTTTTGAAAATTAAGCCAGGAATAATTGTTCATAATATTTTTATAGTAAAAAACAAGCATGTTCCTATAATAGATGCCTGTTACCAAGAAAACAACCTGATCTGAGACCCAAAGGACTTCATTGTGCTTTAATTAAAATAAATAAACAGAATGTTTGATGGCACTTCATTTAACATTATTTCTCTCCTATGTTCAATAATAATCAAATCAACAAATGTCATACAACATAATTTATTCACCTTTAAATAATAATGAAAAAAGCTCAAAGTCAAATATTTTTCACCTCGAAATTTATTAATTCTTGCCCACCCCCTGCCCGGTCCTATTTGGTAATTTATTCAAGAGGGCAAGTACACAACCAAATATGAAATTTCAACATTATAAGGCAAGTTATTTGGGGGGATATACTCAAGCCATGCAAAAACTAGAAAAAATATGCTCAGGGAGTATCAAAACGAATAATTCTATTGGAATCTAAAAAACTTAAAAATTTATTATTTTCTAATAATTAAGGAAATGTTTTGATATTCATGCAAGGTTTAAACCAATAATTAGAACATATTTTATACATTTTTTATTGGCTTAGAAATAAAATTACAAATAATAGAGTACAAATATTAATTGAATAAAATACAAATATTAAAGTGAATGAAATGAATTATAGAAAAAATCAAAAAGTATATTCTATTTTAATATATTTAATAAATTACATCTAAGTTAAAATTATATCATATTAAATACATATTGTTTTTACAATATAAAAGTAAATGTACTTTTGCATTGTAAAAACAATATAAATTTCCTAATAATTACATGATATTCTAATGTATAAAATTAAAAACTTATATAAGCTAAAATAAAATTAAAGTACACGTAATTCCCTCGTAAAAAGTCATGATATTTTATAGTCATGTTGATCATTTTGATTAAATACAATCATTTATTTAAATCAGCCTTTAAATTATTAGGGTTCAACTAAATCGATAGAAATAACCAAATATACAGTGTTATCTGGATGCACTATGACTTGAGTCAAATAGTTTGGCTTTTATAAATGTAGTTTGTATTGTCTGATGATGGCCACGAAGGCCGAAACGTTATAATGAGCTGAATAAAAGAAAAATTATTTGGGGGTGGAGAGCTGCATAATTGGTTATCTCTTATATACACATATTTATTTCTATTAATTTGACTTAAAAATAATAATATTTTTTTTTGTAAACCATTAACTGCTTATAAATTCAAATTTTGTATAATTATATATTCTTCTTCTGTAGCCAATATTCCTCCAATATGTCATTCATAGGTTTGATGTGAATGGTCACAAATAAAAGCACATTTCTTCCCCCCTGATTACCATAAAGATCAAAAACATATTCTGAAAAAAATTATTATATCCTTTTCCATGAAATAAAAAAGAGGCCTAATAATGAATAAAATCGAATTTCTATAATATTAGGGGGGGAGGGAATAAATGTGTTTTTATGATGAGCCTTGCCATCAAACTATGTAGAACATGTACATGCAGTTGTCTAGAAGGTAAGCCAATCTCTACAGAGCGTGTCAATCAGTTTACTGTAAAACCCATACTGCAACAAAAGAGATAAACATAATCAATTTTTATTATACAGTACTATTGTTGATGAAGTACAGAAACATAGTTATTATCATCAATAAAGTGGGGGTTATGAAAATGAGGTAGGATATTGTTTTCCTCCAGTGAGTAAAGGGTGATATAGTATGAATACTTTCTTTAATTGTTCTAAATTGATCTGTACCAGTAGATGAAAAAGGGGGTTTCTGGACCAGTTTCAAAAAACATCAAATTCCTTAAAAAAAACGAGCGAAGAAACCTAATATTTTTTTCAACGTAAATATTTCTAAAAATCTATAATAAAACAATATTTTCCCCCCTCCATAAGTTATAAGATAGAAAAGGGGGTTCTCGACCACTTAACAAAAAACATCAAATTCCTTAAAAAAAACGAGCGAAGAAACCTAATATTTTTCAACGCAAATATTTCTAAAAATCTATAATAAAACAATACTTTTCCCACTCCATAAGTTATATAAAAATGTATGAAAATTTATAAAATAAGGTTGAAAACATTAAAAATAATAAAATTTTATTCAATTAATTTAATCATCACAATCACTATCATATTTTTTAGATTTAGATTCCTTTTTCTTTATTACATCTTTATTTTCTATAAAATCAATAAAACAATATTTTTCCCCCTCTCCAAAAATAAAAAAATAATCGAAAATATAAAATTTAATATTAAAAAATTTAGGAGCAAAAATACCCAATCTCCCACTCTTCTCTTTGCATCAACCTTACTTTGCTTACTCCCGTTTTTCTGGGAGTGTTCAACTCTGTATTTTTCAGAGTTGCTTTTAGCCATACACGGACAAACCAGGCGTTTATAGCCATAGGTCCTTTAATTCAGGCATTTATTACGCAAAGTAAGGTGAGCTTGGGGTATTTTTGAGGAAAATAGCCGGCTTATGAGTTCACTTCATGAAACTTATCTTGATCATTAGCTATGCGCACTTGCTAATGAGATAAGATTCACTCAGATCTCTCATTTTTCCACAACTGAATAAGTGAGTTGTGACTATATATATTGAAAATTTGTGATGATTTACATGTCGAGAACACACAAAACTTTATCGCTTTTTCTTTCATTATCACGTAATAGAAGTATTATCTGATTCTTTGAATAAAATACATCATTAAGAAATATATGTTTCAATGTTTAATAATTATTTTTCATTATTATAAGAAATTCATTAGAAAACGTGTAAATAGTAAGATTCTCCTGTATAACTATTAGTTCTAGAATTATCAGACAGAGGCCAGCACTCACCAGAAACAAACTAATTATCTATAAACACGCCTTCAGATAACAAGACCATTGTCAAGTAGCCTCTCCCACTTTAGATAATAAGATGATGTTTTTCCTTGTTCAAAATGGCGTATTAAGAATATAGAATAAAATCTTTTTTAAATCATTATACGAACAATCTTTACATTTCTATAATATTATTATTTACAAAATCATATTGCAAATTCTTTTCTGATACAACAACAACATAAGCATTTGTATTAGCAGGTGTTGCATTATGAAAATCAACATTAATAAGAATATTATTTTTACTTTGTGATGTATTTAAAGGTCCTTTTCTTACATCTAACACAAAAATCGGACGATTGTTTATAAATTCCTTTGGTGTATACAACATATTTGTATTTAAACAATATGCCTTTTTATAATCTTTATACATTTCGTAAAGTAATGCATAATTTCCTTCGCTAATTTCTAGATTCAACATTTCTTCTGGATAATAAGATTCATTAATTTTAACTCGAATATTTCTTACATTAACATCATCAAATTTAGATGTATCTTTTGTTTGATGGTTTCTATCAATTTGAAAAGCAACAATAATAAATTTGGGTTTCTCAATATTTCTATAAATATTTGTAATATCATAAATAAAATGTGTTAATCCAGAAATATTTGATTTTTCAATACATTCCCAAGTTTTAAAATTAAATTTTTGAGAACCTAGTGTAACCATTTCATTAATCAATGAAAGTTTCGATGGTGTTTGAAATTCCAAAATTGGAACTCTAATAAAAAAATCATTAATAGTTATTTTTCCTTCTGGTGCAAGAGATGTAGCAACTCTTTCTCGCAAACAAGCATCATGATCCCAACTTCTAATAAGTTATTTGAAAACCACTTTTATAGATTGGAATTTTAATGTCTCCAAAGAAATCAATTCCTAAATCCGATAAATTTCCAGTAACAAAGAATTTACCATATTTTACATTTGATATGACACCACTATTTTCTTTTGCTATTGCCTCATCTTTTGATAAAGTAATTGTATTTTTGATAGTACTAATAATTCCAGGATTTTCGATTCTATCAATTAATTTATTATGTTTTTTTACTTCAATACTGCGAAATAAAAATGGTACAAAGTTATCTGTCAATTTAGTTCCCGAATTCACACCATATTTTTCACCATCTTTTGCATTAAATTCGCCAGAAATGAAATATTGAAAATTAGATTCAACAAAATTATCTCCAACTTCGATTAAAAATTCAATTCTTTGATTCTCTTTATTAAAATTGATTTCTGTATTATTGGAAGGTAAGAAATGTTTGAATTGATGTTTTTCAATATCGCTATAATATTTATAATAGTTCATTTAATAAGATAAAAAAAATAATAAAATTAAATTTAAAACAAATTCAATTTTAAAAAATATAATTTGATAAAGATGGTACACTTTCAACATTAAATCTATTTTTATAATATTTCGAAAATTCTTCATAATTATCTTCTTTAAATTCATTCGAAATATCATCTCTTTCGAAAATTATTACCCAGTGAATTAAATGTTTATATCTTATTAAAGTTTCTGGAGAAAAATTTTGATAAAAAGACATAATGTTCCAATCTAATAATGAGGAATAAAACTTAATTTTTTCTTCATCAATCCTCTGATAAGTTGAAATAAGTTTCCAATCTACTTTATTTGCAAACATCCCCAATTCTTCTAATGTAAATTGATGATGTTGTGAAACAAGTTTCCAATTCTCTGTTTCCTAGCATGTTCAAATTTTTTAATTAAACTATCTCTTATTTTAATTATTTCTTTCGGATACATTTATTATAGAAAAAATTATATAAAGTTAAAAAGTTAAAAGCTTAACTTTTTTAAAGCTTAACTTTTTGAAAGCTTAACTTTCTTAAAGCTTAACTTTCTTTATATTTCATGAATCAGACTCAAATATATAATATTATTGACATTTTCATTATTTAATAATTCATGTCTTTCATTCATAATACTTAAATTTATTTTATGAATTTTATGAATATCTTTTCTAATTGGAACATAATGAATTTCTGAAGGTTTTTCTGAAATTTTTGAAGCGAAAGGAACATTTGGAAAAAAATTATAAATTAAATCAGTTTCTTCATGTATGTGTTCATTCGATGAATGACTCACTAAACTAGATTCGGCTAAATTACAATGAATTTCAATAACATCAAAAGGTCTTAATTTTGGTTTAAATTTTCCAACATGTTTCTTGTTGTTTTCATAATATGTTGTAATTTCATTTTTAGAAGGTATTTCAAAACCAAAAATGTTTTTAAGATTAACATCTAAATCAAATGGATATGATGAAAATATTTCTATTTTTCCATCATTATTACCTTTTATATAGAACTTATCGTTTCCAACTTCTTTCTTTATTAATTTATCGATTTCGTTTAAATTCCTAAATCCTTTTTCAATTTTAATATGTTTTCTTGATTTATTAATATCGAATGAAATGTATGAATCTTTTTGTATGTTAGGAATATTATTATCGGAATAAAAACCGACAAGACCTATTTTATAATTTATATTTTCATCTAAAAATATTGGATGAGCCAATTTAAGACTCAACTCAGAAGTTTTTCCAGTTACTTTTATTAATTTCATCTTATATAAATTATATTTATAATGGGGAAAAATATCAATTAAAAGTTTTTTCCAAAGATGAAAATAATAAAAACAATAATAAGCCTTTTCCAACTCCATTATGATGTATAATTATTGGAAGCAGTGGTTCTGGAAAAACAACTTTATTAACAAATTTTATTTATAGAAATTGGCTAGATTATTCAAAATTATATGTATGCAGCAAATCATTAGAACAAGAAGTTTATCAAAAAATGATTGAATTGTTTAATGATGTTGAAAATAAAATAGCTGATAATATAACATTTTTTAATAATGATATTGAAGAAATGGAAAATGTTGATAATTGTGAACCAAATAGTTTAGTTGTATTTGATGATTGTGTTTTGGAAAATCAAGAAAAAATTAATGAATATTTTGTTAGAGGCAGACATAAAAATATTTCTTGTATTTATTTGAGTCAATGTTATAGTAAAGTTGATAGACAGTTAATTCGAAATAATGTTAATTTTATTTGTGTTTTTCAACAACCTAATTATTACACTCGAATGATATATGATGATTTTACTGGAACTGATTTTCCTAATTTTGATAACTTTAAAAACATTTGTAATGATTGTTGGCAAGATGATTATGGTTTCATATCAATAAATACAAATAATAAATTAAATAATGGAAAGTATATTCATAAACTAGAAAAAATTATTTCTTAATTTTTTTTATAATAAATGTCACTTATATATTGTGTAAAGTGTAAAACTAAAACTGGAACGAAGAATTATTATGAAGAAGTTTCTAAAAATGGAAAACTTATGGGTAAAGGAAATTGTGAAGTTTGTGAAAGTAAAAAGAATACATTTTTATCTCAAAAAATAATGTAGTGAATTAAATTTCTTTTCAGTATGCAATTCTTCAATATTTATAATTAATTCTTCTTCACTAAATTCTTCATTCTTTATTCTAAAATAATTTCCATGAAATTCTAATTCATTTGAGAAATTTTCTTTTATTCTAGAATATAAATTGATGCTGTTTGGATCATAAAATGATAATAATTCTTCACAATTTTGATGTTTTAAAAATATGTTATCAGCAGCTTTATTTAAATTTGCTTTTTGACATCTTATAACATAATAAGTATATTCATATTCATTATCATTTAATTTAACTAATATGAAACAATGTCTTAATTTTAAATTTTCAGTTTTGGGAACAATATCTGGTTTTATATTATCAATTTTTTCTTCTTGCTCATTAATGATTTCTCTTGCTTTATTAAACATTATTCTGTTACTTCTTTTTAAACTTTCTATTTCATAATCTTTATCATGTAGTTGTTGTTTCAATTTATATTCTCCTGTTTTTCTAATTGTTTTGATTACATTATAAACCCATTTTTGAAATTCTTTTGCTTGAGGTAATTTCGATTTCATAATTAAAGAATATAAACCTAATTCGTTTATAAAAATAGTGTGTGGTTGCAAATTTGAAGGTAGCTCCTCCAAGGAGCACCTGTTTAAAATAGTATTTACATTTGTTTTATATTCTTCATCAACCAGATTATATGCTTTTGTTATTTTTGTATATTCTAATAATTTGGCAACATCTTTAGCTTTAAACCAAATTTCATTATCTTGATCCGTAATCATAAATATTTCTTTATCATTATAGTATAGTTTATTATTGTTTAGAATGTTTAGAATGCTTTCCATTTATATAGAAAAAATTTATTAGGAAAAAAAGTTTTTACATATTAATAAAATTTAAAAAAAAAATTCATTATACATAAATATGAAGAAAGTAAGATTTAATGATAGTGTAATTGTTTATGAAATCTCTTACGAATGTAGAATTAATTTTGAACAAATTGATAAAGAAAGATTTAAAAAGAGAATAATAGATTTTGAAAAGTTATATAAAAAATTATTTGTAAAAAAGTTTTAGTGAGATTATTTTTGTAATAGTGTATTATGACAAATAGTTCTTAAATGTTGATTTTTGTTAGCATAAGTATATTGTCTTCCATATTCACAAATATATCTCGCACAATTTATTTCTGATCTAGAAGCCTTACATTCATAGAATAATTTTCCAGTTTTATGATATGCATAAAAATTATCTAATGATTTAGTTTGTTTACAACGACTGCACATTTTAGTATCCATTTATATAGAAAAAATTTATTTAAGTAAATTTATTTTTTCTAAAAATCTTTTTAAATATATAAATAAGAAATTTTGTTACATTTAGTTTAAAACATTTTTATAATGTCCTAATGCTCTCGTATTAATTCCATCTTCTAAAATATATCTTTTATTATCATTTGGTGATAATGCTTTTTTATTAACTTCTATAGAATATATTTCATGTTTATAACTTCTAATTTGATTCATAGTTCTATAATGATCTTTTTTGTTGAATAAATTATCTTTATAATCTTCGAATGAAATTTTATTTTTCACAACATTTTTCTTAATACCTTTTATTTTCTTGCATGTTTTTTCCTCATTTTTGTGTGCATACATTTTAGATCGTAAGCCGATAAATTCAGTCATTATTAATCCATTATTTTCGTCTTTCATTTTTCCTATAATTTTCTTATTCATTCTTGGCATATTGTATTTATTATCAATAGGATAATCTGAAGTATCGAATAAATCTATCATTGTTTTCATATCTTCATAAAAATCATCTGTTTTAATATCATATATAAGACTGTCCGTATCCATATACATTAATTTGAGATTATTTTCATATTTTGGTTTCATAACATTATAATGAAAATCGTACATTAAATGTTTCGATAAATCTAAAATACTCATTCCAACATAAATCGGTTTATCAAACTTAACTTTTGTTTTATTCATATGAATAGCCGTTAAATTTTCATTAAATATAGTTCTCCCCTTAAAATTTGGTTTTGATATCAATTTTTCTGCTTTCTTATAATCATTACATAATTTAACATCAATTCTTTTTCTTATATTTTCCATCGTCTTACCGAACACGGAATTGTTCATTAGTTTATAGAAATCTTTTTCAAAATCATTTGTGGCTTTTGTTCTTTTTTCAGTATTTAGGTCAATATATTTTTTCAACCAATCTAATTGATTAAATTCTAATACTCTATGAATCTTTTTAATTTTTAATCCAAAATCTAAATATTGTTTTAAATTTCTATAATGAAGAACATATTTTTCTTTATCATATAAAGTTGTTAATAGTTTTGGTATTTTCGAATTATCTGGAATTCTGTTTTCTGGTGCTAATGGTAAATCTGAATGATTATCATGTAATTCTTTCGGATATTCTAAATCTACTTCGAGTATATATCCTATTTCTGAATCATCTTTTAAATTTTCTAAATTTTTAAAATTTTCTATTTCATCTGATTTTAGCCATCTAAATCCGCTATAAGGTAAATATTGGCTCATAGCCCAACCATATAAATTATTTGCGTCTAAATACATTAAATAATTAGATGATAAATTTTTATCATAAGTTTTCATATATTTATTATTTGCTTTAGCATATCTATTACAACATTGTGAAACACCACCACGCGTTCCTTTTTCTAAAAATAAAATCATATCATAATCATTTAATAATTCTAATTGAATTTCTGTTGATTTTAACATTGCATCCCAAGATAATCCTGGTGCAGTATAATACCAAGCAGGATCAAGTTTATAAGTTTTTAAACATACATCTCGTTTATAAGTTTTCAAAAATATCTGCTAATATTAAAACATCTGATTTAACATATAAATCAGAATATTGTCCTAAGTTTTCAATTCCAAAAACTTTCCAAACTTTTTGAGCGTGTTTATAATCTTTTTCAGTTATATCGCATTCATTCAACTTACTATAAAATTCTTTAATTGATGGTAATTTATTTTCTTTAAATTTTTCTTCAGAATCCATATAATCATAGGGATATACACCTTTTCTTGTAATTAAATCTAATTTTTCTTCATTATAATATTTACTTGTTTCACGAAAATTTGATTCTAAGAATTTATATTCTTTAAATTTTTGAATCGGTGGCGAATAAGTAATAATTTTTTCTTTTAATTCTGCGGGCATATTTCTTAAATTTGAAGATAATGAATCTAAACTTGAGGCCATAAATCTGAATGAATCAAGAAACCTAATTTCTAAACCATCAACTTTCTGATTGAATGAAATATATTTCTCTTCAGTATTTGGAATTACATCAATATTTTCTTCAAATTTCCCCATCGCTTTAACAAATAGATAAGCATCATAACCAGTTAAATTATGAATAAATACTGGAACAAAATTAGGATTTTTATAATTCAAATTACAATATTGATGAGCTGGACCACGATATTTTCCAGTTAAATGATCATGATCTCTTACTTTTTCTTCTATATCAACATCTTCTTCACATATATGACAAATATCAGTTTTCTGAAAATGTTTTTCATCTTCATCTGACATATTGATAGGTATAATTTCTTTATAAATTGTTTGGATATCTTTAACTTCTTCACGAATCATTTCAACAAATTTATCAACACAATCTGAACCTCGATATACAATTGGTGGTTTATAATCACTATTTTCATATTTTATATAATAACAAAAACTATTTGGCTCATGCTTTTGATAATTCATAGCATATGATTGAGATGGATCAGGTTGGCATGTATCAATTTTCTTAGTTAAACATTCGAAATCGGCATATATTACGAAAGGAACTCTTAACGATCTGCTCTAGTTTTTGAATTCTATATATTCTCCTTCAGATGGCATTTCAATTTTTACAGCAGCTTTCTTTTCACAATCAATTTCATGTTTTTCTAATTTTTCTGATGAATAATAATATGTTAAACATCTTTCACAAGGATATATTTTAACTTTTTTATTTGTTACTTGTGTTTTGATCAATCGGGAAAGATCTTTTATCCAACAATAATGTTCATTATTTTCGTTCTTAAAATAAAATAAATTTATATGTTTATCTAATTTGTTTTTAGTAATTCTTAATGGATGCACATCAGAATTATATCCATAAACATTTATAGAAATATCGTTTTGTTTTTCAAATTTATTTATATCTGCAAAAGAAACAGGAAAGTTTATTCCATTGAAATTTAATTCATTTTGATAAATTTCGTATTTTTTAACTCTATCACTATGATCATCTGCTGGATGAATTGCTGATAGAATAGACCACATAAAACATTTATTATCATTATTTTTTACATTTATAATTGCATGTTTTGCTTTTATTTTTTCTGGTAAATCAATATATGATGAGCCTTTTATAGGATTATATTTATTAATTCTTAGTTCTAAATTATCAATACTTATAAGTGACCATCCTGATCCTTTAGCATTAAAATCATCCATTTCTTCCATCATTTTCATGATAACATTATCATAAAAATTATTTAGATCTGTTGATTGTAATATGATTTCATTTTGAGTTTTGAATGAAAATTGTTTAATTTCGTCAATAATACCTTTATCACCTTTCTTCCCAAAGGTAAGGGATAGCATAAGATTAACTTTCAAATCCATTATCTTTGAAATTTCTGAGATTTTATTGATTACCCTATTTCTTTCATCTTCTAAAAATTCTATTGGATTTACAAAATCTTTTTTATGCTTAATTAAATATGTTTTTAATCGGGAATCATAAGCTGTTTCAATTTCTTGTATTTCTTCATCTTTAAGTAATGCATTTTTATGAGCTGAAGATTCAATATGGTGTTTTTTATAAGATTTTTTATAATATTTATTACATTCTTCACATTTAATTTGTTTCTCTCTAGGAGGTTTGGTTTTAGAAAACAACCTAGAATGAAAATTGAATTCATTTATTGATTTTTTAGTAGTTTGATTTTTTGATTTTTTTATAGCTATTAATCTTTTTCTGTTTTTCTTTCTTTCTTCCTCATTAGTAATATAATTTATAAGATCAGATTTCTTCATTAATTTTAAAAAACCTTTAATATTGTGTGATTTACAATATTCTCGCAATTGCTTCATAGTCTGTAAATTAAAATCTTTAACAGGTTTCGATTTAGAAAACAGACTAGAATCAAAATTGAATTCATTTATAAATTTCTTTTTCTCAATTTCATCAAGAATATAATTTATAAGATCATCTTTTTTCTTATTAGAATATTTATTGATATTTTGTGATTTACAATAATTTTGAAGTTGTTTAAGAGTTTGGCTTCTCAATTGGATTTCAAAAAAATTTTATTAAGACTTTTTTATTGAAAATAAATTTTCGTTGCATCCCTAAAATTTTAACTCTCTGACTAAATTACTGATATTTTTCAATATTTTATTATGTATAGGACGAAGTTTATGTTTATATAAATAAGTTTTACAAACATCTTTACCACAATAGGGAAATCATAATTTAAATGTTCTAATCTAAATTATGATTTCCCTATTGGGGTGGGAAATATTTTTTGACTAAATTATATTAATAAAAAAATTCTTAAATAAATGGATGTTTTAAAAAAGATAAAACGTGTCGGTAAATGTGAAAATATTCCACTAGTTACGTTAAAATCTTTAAATTTAAATAAACCATATCCTATTAAAGAATTTAAGGAAATTAATACTAAATATGGAAAACGTATAGTTGTTATATTAATAGATAAAGAAGATCTATTACAAGTTTTTCTCCCAGATAGATTTAATGATAAATTATCTAAAAAAGATATTCAAACATTAAACACCCAAAAAATATCACTTGTTTATAAAGGGAAAAAAGAAATAGGTGATGATAAGAAGATTCATGATATTGATTTTATAGAAAATAAAGATGTAATAAAGAAAAAGGAATCTAAATCTAAAAAATATGATAGTGATTGTGATGATTAAATTAATTGAATAAAATTTTATTATTTTTAATGTTTTCAACCTTATTTTATAAATTTTCATACATTTTTATATAACTTATGGAGGGGGAAAAATATTGTTTTATTATAGATTTTTAGAAATATTTGCGTTGAAAAATATTAGGTTTCTTCGCTCGTTTTTTTTTAAGGAATTTGATGTTTTTTGTTAAGTGGTCGAGAACCCCCTTTTCTATCTTATAACTTATGGAGGGGGAAAAATATTGTTTTATTATAGATTTTTAGAAATAGTTACGTTGAAAAAAATATTAGGTTTCTTCGCTCGTTTTTTTTTAAGGAATTTGATGTTTTTTGAAACTGGTCCAGAAACCCCCTTTTTCATCTACTTGTACCATTACTTCAATGGTTAATGGGCTAGTAATTTGTACATTAGGGATATAATGAAAATAAAGGATTAACATCCTATACAAAAGTGCCCTTATCTGTTGACTGAGCAGGTGACCGAAAACTGAGGGCCAAATACTAATGTTCATGACTGAGAAGGCCGTAAGGTGACAGCTATAAGGCTTAAACAATCAAAATGAATTAGAGATGAGGGGTGGAGAAGGAGGAGGGAAAATTTGTTGGATGGACGCAGGAATATTTAATTTTAATGATTAAAACATCTCTCATGGAAATTCTAGTTCTTTAGCTCCTATAATGCCAAATATCATTAATCAGCCCATCGATGTAACAATGTGCCACCATATTAACTTCTGAGATGTTTATAATTGATGTTAACTTGAAATATTAGTAACTAGGCTATTTTAATAGTCGTTTATATTAAATTAGTTTAAATTAAAGTTTTGAATTTACGAGCAATTGGTTTCAATAAAGCTTGTAATAATATTATTACTTCATATTGTTAAATCAAAATATATTTGATTCTTGATCCTTGATAAGTTTGACAATAACATTATAATTTTTTATCAGAAACAAGAGTTTCGGTTGCTTTGACCAGAAAAGGAAAACGTATGTTTTCCCTAATTTCCAAATAAGAGTATGGTTGGACATATCTGTGGTTTATTTAGTTATTAAGAAATTAAAAATTTAGTTGCCAATTATTTATTATTTATAGTAGCAATTCATGATTTCAATTTATTATTTCTAATTTTAAAAATGTCGTTTTAGTCGATAAATCTTATTTGAATTAATAAACAGATTAATTATGTAATATTTAGTTTTTAAGTTTAAAAAATATCGTTTTTTAAAAACAATTTTCTGTAAATAAATAATTCTCAAAGAGAGCAACTTTGCAGTTTCCTTTGACAAGTTAAAAAAATATTTTGGAAAATGTACTTAATCTATTATGTATAATATTATTCTCATAAACTTGAAACAATAATTCTTTCTTTAAGAATATAATCAATTTAAATCCATTAAATAAATTAATAAGTTATTTTACGAATAACAATAATATTTCCTTTTTATTGGTGACAAAATTAAAGGTTAAATATCAACAATTATCAATAATAGCTACAAAATCAATTGAAACGACAAAAATTGAGGAAATAAACTTTACTGTCTATACCAATGACTGGCACATACACAGAGATGGAAACATGGGAGATGACTTGGAGCACTTCCGGTAGTTAAGGAGTTGAAAACAATAAGATATTTGAAATACCTTGTTCGAGCACAACTAACGACTAGCAATGAGGATGGTGCCATTACACCGAATGCAAAATGCTATCCACATGTACTCGACAATCAGCAAGCAATGACGGCTAATGTCGGTAATGGCAGCTATGACAATAGTAAGATCGTGATATAGTAGCATATTGTTAACATATGATGACAAAATGGGGGTTTTACTGAATGCTGAAAACCTCGGTTAATATTTAAAATAGAGAAAAAACCGGATAAAACAGCATTAATAGATAATTAAACATATAAAATTTCTTTATTTATTGATTTAAAGTAGATGTGTAATATTTCGCTCTGACCTACAATACCAGAGATAATTAGAATTATCAAAATCCCCTCCTACTTGTCTGATTTCAGCTATTAATGAACATAAACATTCTTTAGTTTCACTCAAAAAGCTTACATTCATGTAAAAAGACCCAATATAAAATTTACCCCATTCTCATCTCCTGTGTAGGAACAATGGACATTTGAAGAAAGTTTCCAAAAAATGTGTCTTGAGTACAATCGCAATAGCTGATTTCCCAACAAGGAAATCTGCTAATGAGAAAATAATATATAATTTCAGAAACTGTAACATGAACTATATTAAATATATATATTTTTTCTACCTCTGTTATATAATCCATGTCTCTGTTGGATTGAACAAAAAGGAGTGGCCCTTCCTCGGAGACGCTAAAATCGACAGAGAACGTTTCTGCGTCCTCCATGATCTGAAGCAATAATACATTACATGAGTTAACTACAAATAAAAAAATGTCTTCAATACTAATATTATTATTACTATTATGTTGTATGTTCAAGGCAAGACAATATTGAATTGGGCCAAAAGGAAATTATAAATTGGTTAAACATTTAGTAAAAGAAATAGTCTGGTAGAGTGGCCCCTAAAAATGCAGTATAATCTTCTTACCTCATGGCTATCAATAGAAGTCTAGTTCGTCTTGATTTTGCAAGCACGATATTCTTCTTTTACCATTCAAACCAAGGAAAAAATAACATTTACAAATATAATCTAATATATAAAATTAAAAGTGATAAAAACTTTATTATTAAAATGACAATCCGTTTTTTATTTCATTCATTGACAAAATAATGAAAATGACATTCACCGTCGATGATTTCTTCATACTTCTTGCATCGTATTTCATTTCATATTTTGGAATCTTCCAATAAAATATCAAAGTTCTATGTTTTATTTAAAAAGCTTTACCAATTAAAAAAAACGAAAATATCTTCAACTAAAATAAATACAGATCTATAGATTTTAAATGCAATAAAAATTGAAAATTCACACTTTTATTTTTCACTAAAAGAACTAGAAGAACAGCGAAATTTGACTGTAAATAAGTAATATCTATTTTCTTTGTAATGTCTCTTCTGATTTTTTTTTTTTTCATGGAATGGTCTAATTCACGCTTCCATTCTATAACATAAAAATGTAAATTACTATACAATCAAACACACACACACACACTCATATCCCGGTTCTGTATATATAATAGTTTGATTTAGTTACTAAGTTCTTGGGACATTGTGCTCTACCCCGGGAATTACTGGGGTTTATTATGTTGTATTTGGATAGCTATGGTAATGTTTTGTAAACAATCAACTCAACTATAATAATATTCATACCCAAATTTTATCCTTCATGATACATTTTACATTGCACTTATGCCAACTAGTGATATCACTGATAAGGTCATTTAATTAAGGATACATGAATCTCTGTGGGTGTTGATACACGAATAGAACACAATACTCTAGCTTTACAGGTATGGTTAACAACAGCGATATCAACAAACTGTTCCCTTCTCTACTACCCATTTTTCCATCTCCATTTAATTTTTGATGAACACCTCGTTACTGTTGGTTGGAAACATTTATTTTCTACCACTAAATTCTTTAAGACAAAGCACGTTGAAAGTCTCTTTATGTTTAGGGCCCAAAAACATGGTGAATACCGGCGGACCTCGATTTTAACAATGACAAAGACCATGGAAGTACGAGTATATTTTGATATAGAAAAGTTTAATAAAGATAAAGAAGATTTAATGTTTTATTCAACTTCAGTGGAGGGCTTGCAACATAGTTTGATTTAACGTAATGTTCAGGTTCAGGTAACTGTGTTATACTCAATTCAAAATTAACCATTCGCTCTTGTTAATTAGTTTTACAACTGGTTATAAAGAAATATTAGATTCGTTATGTATATGTATATAAAACACACTTACGTCTCTATGAATGAGGGTAATGAGGAACCCTGGCTCAGTATACATCCTATACGATGGATTCCGGTCGGCTATATAATCCAATGGTAGATGAAATGCAGCTTGTACATCCGGGATATCAACACATCGTTTAGGAGGGCAGCAATCCTCACAGCTGTCATCCTCACAGCGGCAATTTTCTAGTTTCATGGTGAATGTTAGATGTAGAAGAGTGAACTGTAGACTGAGGAGTGACACAGCTAGAGCCCTAAGAAGGCAGAGAGCTAGGACTACCCCCACTTACCTACCTGCCCTTTCCTAGCAGCCAATCATCTTGCAGAACGGCTGACCATGCATTTCTCTCTATTCAAACAAGGCAAGGTACTTACAAAATAAGGAGGAGCCTTTTGCCCAATAGCCAATCAGAATAAAGCAAGCCTCCTACGTCACTCAGAGCATTATATCCCCACCAGTCACCTTTTTAGCAGATTTCCCTTAAGGGTAATCAGCTATTGAGATCATACTGCATGATTTTCGAAACATTTCTTCTAATGTCAATCAATCCTAGAATATGACAATAATGAGGTCCGTTCAAAATTTGATATATATATATATATATATATATATATATATGTCTGTTACCGCTCTAATGGTCGCAATTATTGTTTACTCGATATTTAGTCGTTTTATGTAAAAAGACAGATCAAGTTCGTTAATGGATGAAATCGGACCAGTGAGAGAGGGCGTTTAGAGGGGAGGATTTTCGAAAACTCGAAATATTTCCGTCACTATGCGTGGGATCACAAAATTGTATAGAAACAATCGTAATGAAAGTTAAATGTACCATAATTATTATTATATACATTTATTCCGTATCTTGAATATAACCGAGATATTTGCATTTTTCAGTCTTCAGCCTTCAGCAAACCCCTACTTCTACTCATGTTACATAAACAATACTCTGCTATGTAATGAACCACATTATTCAAAGCTTAAATACCATAAATTGTTTTCAAGAGACCTTTATTATACGAGATAAATGCAAATGTGTTTGTTTACGTTTCAGGTGCTTCCCGTCTGGAGGTTTCTTATTATCGTTTGTATTTATTCACTTAATATTCGCGGTGGTGTTGTGTTAGCAGTATGTAGATTTATCAATTGTTAAGCATCACGAGAGAAATCTGCTTAGAATACGCAGCCCCTGCGTGACCGACTTTCTTTCCATTCTCCCCTCATCCTCTCTCATCTCATTCGACTTTTCTCTCTTCTTTTCTCCATTTTTCTACATATATATATATATTAAGGAAAAACCTGCTAATAATAAGTTCAGGCACGCAGGGGCTGCGTGTTCTAAGCAGATTCCCCACGTGTTGATATGACACACTATGGTTCTCATCTCACCATATATTCTGAATGAGAACCAGTAAGTGTGAATTACTTGCTTACCCTTGGGGCCAGCGCGGGACCTTAGAGGTCCGTTTGCATCATATTTTATTTGTTTTCTACTAGATGAGTTGCTGACAGGAGTGTGCTACTCTGTCTAGCCTCCTCCTTTCACATCTATTACATGATCAGTGATAATTTGATTATCTTCCAATGCAGGTGTTCTTCCTCTAGCTGAATTGCCCTCACTGCTCCGCCATGTTCGATGACGTTTAACGTTAATGAAGTATTTAACTCTTCTATTTTCTACATATAAATGTAAAAGCTGTTCTAAAACTTACAGTGGCGATAATACTAATTGACTTGGAAGCATAACATGCCCGTTGATGATATATGATTTTAGTGTATTCCTTTTAGTAGATTTCAATTAAGGAAAATCAGCTATTATTTTATTCCAAATGGCTGGACAGAAACGAATATTTACCTTACACGATGGAGGTTATCAGAAGATTATGTGCCCAAATCGGAAACACAGGTCCGGACATCATGAAGGACAACCGATTTTCAGAGATTGTTCTACCATGTTTTATTGCGTGAACCGTTTTTTAAAAACAAATTTATATTATACTCTGACTTTCTATTTGTTTTTGTACTACATTTTTCAAATTGGTTACCGACTTTTTCTAATACAAATACGTCTTTTTTTTTTTTTACTGGCATTTTATATCAAATATACGCAATTCTTTACTTCAAATTAAATATGCATACAAGACTGTTTTTATAACATGTTTTGATCCGACTGAATAAAGTTGATATACTTTTGGTCTTCTCCCTGAACTTGTTCTTTAGTTTCCCGCAAAATGATTTTATCGATGATGAAATCGAGTTTTTTTAACTATCAAACTAAAATTGAGCATATATGTAAACATCGACAAACAGCCAATCCATAATAACATTTCTGGCAGGTGTTGACTGGTGTAAGAATGAGAATGTAGCAGCTGTGGGCAGTCAGTAGCTGTGCTGGCTTCAACAGTGAGCAGACCTAATTCAGCGATTCAGCTAATTGCTCCATTGATACGATAAACAACGCAGGTGACCAGCTATTGTGGGGTGGATGGGATTCATAGAAGCCGCTACCAGCAAGTCTGCTTAGAAACAGCTCTATATTACAATTTTGCAGTTAGACTGCTCCGCGGCAAAAGCATTGCATACCTAATTAAAAATCACGCCACGCAGGAGTTACACTTCTGATCTCGACCCACACCATATTCTCTATTTATATGTAGAAAACTGTTGAATAGAAGAGGGGGAGGGAGTGGCTAATGACGGCTGAAAACATCACTGTACTCAGTCCAATCTCAGCCAATAGCAAATACCATCTATAGCATATGTGCATATATATATATATACCCAATTAAACAAAAATATTACACTACTTATTCCAAATGAGGAAGGTGAAGAGAGACTTGTGCGTTTGGCAGTGCTTATAAATGCGAACAGTTCTTTTCAATGATGAAAGTTAATAAATCAATATCATCGTACAAGGCTGACTGGAATTCTTTTGGAAAATTCTTTGTATCAGTGGAATTAATCCAAAAATCGATGGATTAATTTCCAAAATTCAAGCTCATTGATTTCGGTGTCGCTATTTAACTTTCGTTGTTTGTAATAATTCCAAATTTTAAGATTTAATTGTAATGTTGTACCTATTTTTTTCATTTCATCTTCTTATTTTGATAAATTGTATTATAATTACATTGTCGTTATAATTTCGTGTCTGATATCTATCGTTGAAAATTATGAACACTACTTTTAAAAGCTGCCCGCGAACGTATTTGCACACTAAAGTTTGGCGGTTTTAATGAGGCGGTTCATGATATAATAGCTTCTTGTTAATATGACGTGAGTAGGAGTGGGGTTTACTGCCAATAATGAAATAATCCAAATATCTCGGTTAATATTTGCGGTACAGAAACAATGTGTAGAACTGCCGTAGAAATAATCAAGATATCTCGAATTTTCAAAAGTTAGCGCTTCTCCCACTTGTCCGATTTCAGCCATTAACAAACGACATTAACACTTTACTATCATATAGTACTAAATAATCGGTTAAAATATTCATTTTACATTCAGTCCCATCAGAGATTTTTGTGTATATCCAAATTTTTATAATTCATAAAAAAAATAATGAAACTATTCTCAATGCTGTTACTCTATAAAATGGGATTACTTGATGATATCTTACTACAAGATAATAAACACCAGACTTACTTGGAAATCCTACAAAAAAAAATAAAAGACAGGAACTTAACAGACGATTCGGACAACTTTATGGCTGCTAAATAGAACATCTCACTTGTCCACCCAAAACAAACTAACAATATACAAGTTACTACTAAAACCAATATGGACATACGCAATAAAATTGTGAGGTACAGCAAAAACCTTCGAACATCAGCCGCATCCAGACTTTCCAATCCAAAGTCCTGCGCACCATAGTAGATGCTCCATATTATATCACCAACCACACCCTCCATAAAGATCTTAATATCCCATTTGTAAAGGACCTAATTCCCCTAAGATTCAGAAATTTCCACAGCAGGCAATCCAATCATCCTAATCCATAAGTCCTAGTCCTTTCCAGTACCACTCATCCATATTCCCCTCCACATCGCCTCAAGAGACAATGGCCCAGAAATCTCCTATAGAAGTGTAAAGTGAAGTGATAGCAGTGGCTATTTCCTTATCAAGTGCCATTCCTCCTTAGCTCTTGACATCCTTCCCAAGCAGGGTGAAGGGGAGTAGCTTCTGTCGAGATTGTATTGGAGGAAGATTGTATTGTAAATATTACACATTACCAAATGCATTTAAATGCAGACTGTAATATGCTTAATAAAATAAAATAAAAAACAAGATAAAAATACAACAGAACATAATTTACATGTATTTCATCTAATAAAGATCTGTTTGAGAACAATATTTAAGTTACTCAAAAATGTATTGATCAAAAAATTTGGAGCATCAATAGTATGATGCTCCCATATCCCCCTTAACTCATATCCTCCCATATCCCCCTTATCTCATATCCCCCTTAACGACTTCTCTAGGAATCCTATTTTTTCTTTGGGTGACCACTCGTGGGAAAGGAAGTGCTGTTTATCACACTGGCTCCTTCGTGTCAACTTGTCTGGACTCTCTCCCTCCCCCCCCCTCTTCTAAAGTTTCACTCAGTAATAATAATACTGCACATCAGTTGATTTCCCTTTGGAGAACCTAAATAACTTACTAAATATTTGTTATGCTTATAAATAACATACTTCAGAAAATTTCCTTTAACGAATGTTAGCTGTTGAGGTTTTAGTTGTGACGCGATTTTCTAATAGTATTCAAATGTCCATCTACCCAACCTAGTAGATAACGAAAATGAGGATATATATATATATATATATATATATATATATATCTGTTACAGCTCTAGCGGTCGCAATTTTTGTCTTACCCAAATTCGATACATAAATGTTTTATGTTTGTTTAGGGTGGATGAGGCTTCCTATACAAATGTGTATAGGGAAAGGCCCCTCGTCCCATTTGTGAATTTGAGAGAGTGGACTGTATAGGGTTAATAGATTAGATATAATTATGAGAAAAGTGCCATTATATATTGAGGTCCTGTACATTGGTTATGGAGAGAGCCTATTTCGGGGACAATTATGGTTAGTTTGTTAGTTGTAGTGATACTTGAGGAAGATGATGTTGATGAATTTCTTGATGTGTCTAGTTTATGCTAATAATTCGAGAAGACACTATTAAACACCATCTGTTACACTCTAGTTTAATAGCAATGTGCAATATATATGCAATATAGTAGTACCTGTATTTTTACAGTCCTGAAAAGGAGAAAATAAATATTATCGAAATATTGGCAAACATTGACGAAAACTCCTGATATTAAAAAGAAAGACCAAGTTCGTTAATGGCTAAAATCGGACAAGTGGGAGGGAGGGTGGTTTAGATGGGGGATTTTGGAAAATTCGAAGTATCTCCATTACTGTACGCTGGATCGGAAACTTGTATAAAACCAATTTTCTTTAAACTTAAATGTACTACAAATATTGTTATATACATTTATTCTCTATCTTGAATATTATCCGTGATATTTGCATTTTTCAGTTTCCAGCATTCAGCAAACCCCCACTTCTGAACATGTCACATTAACAATAAACTGTTGTATCATGGACTACTGCATTATAAAGGTAAACACAAAATATCGTGATTATTGAACTTTTTCTTTGTGAGATATATGCAAATATGTTCTGTTAATCACCCCCCCCCTTCTTTTGTTCTTGGATTACTAAAATTTTGAGTGATTGAGATGAAAATGCTACCGATTCACTACAAATTACAGCACTAGCTTTAGTAAATAATTTTCAATAAAATTAATATGTTACATTCAGATATATTTCATTAATTGTTATTCTTTTCTGTCGATCTATCTATTCAGCGCTGCGACGTTGGCTTACCTGTTTTGTTCAGAATTCAGCCGCTTTCCATTGTAGAGATTATTAACTATTGACTGAAGGGTTTCTCATTACATTTTGTATTTATTCATTTAACATTCACGGTAGTGTAACCTTTATGTGGATTCATCTATTGCAACCTTCGCGTGGGGAATCTGCTTAGTTGCGCAGTCCCTGCGTGACGGGCCTTTTTTCAAATAATTAATGAAATTCAAGGATATTAACGCAAGGTGTAAACCATGAATCAAAAGTTCTTAATAAATTCTTTATTTGTTTATTAATGAAATTATAAATGAATATAGTTAACAAAAATAAATGGTATTACAGTAAAATACTAAATTTATATTCTATTCACTACAAAATTTAAAAACAATCCTTTATATTTTTTTTATTATAAGAACAACAGAAAACTCTTAATATTTACTTGAAACTAAATTACTATAATATTAAATGCTTTTAAGAGCAAAAAGAAAATAAGAAATTAAACTATAGTGAACCTACTTCTTTTGCATTGTCAAGAAATGTTATGTAAAAATGTTCATTTAATAAACTACTTTATTTTCATTTGATATCGTTTATTGTTACTAGAGAGTTAAGTGTTTCAAACCGCAGTTCATGGAGAGCATACTAACATATTTTTAACCAATGTGTTTATTGATCTTTGGGAATGGGAGAATTACACAAGCTTTTGACTGCTATTTCTTTCTGTTTTAATGTAGAATTTTAGTTTGACTCCTACACTGTTTTTATTACTGTTTTTTATATGCAAAAACTGTCAAGGTCATTTACAATTTATATTCATTGTACATTCACCCATTAATTTGAGTAAAATTTCAATTAATTACGGAAATTCTTGGTTATTCGTGCAATGTGTAAATCAATAATTGAGGAGGCGTTATACGCCCTTTTTGGGGAGACGGCAGTTTTAGATTCCTTGTGGTCTCTTTTATATCTGTATAAAATTGGGTGTTCAAATCTCTTTGCTTCACCTTTTACCGCTTCTTTGAATGAGATGGTGTTTCTTTCTGCTATTGTGATTCGTAGACATTCTATATTTAGTGCAGTGTAAATTGTGAGGTAGTATTTTGCCAGTTCTGTTTATTGCTGTCCTTTTTAAAAATGAGCAATTTGGAAGAAGTTATTAGTGATGAACGTATTTTCAAACTTCGAAGAAAAAAAAGAAAAAATGAATCTTATTCCTGAAAGTGCTTCCACTCACTGTGTACCAGCACAAAAACACAGAAGCATACTGTGGAACTATTCAGTTAAATGTAGCGGAACTCCTATTAATGCTTGTCTCAAATTTCCGAAAAACGCCTTCGTGTCATTCAGGGGAAAGTACTTTCTGGTAGTAATTTCACTGAGAAAAAAGGATCCCATACAGTAACCTTTCTTATACAGAACTATTTTATTAAAAAACTAACTTTCTACATATAGCTGTAAATGTGTTTTTATTTTAGTTCTTATTCAATATTATCAGATCTTACTTGGCAATGTCTATGCAAGAAGGGCGTATGAAAACATGATCTATGTAAAATGGGCTTCCAGCCTTCTCCCGAAAAAGGGTGAATGTAAGGTTATATTTAAAAGGAGTTAATTTAATATTTTTATCGATTTTTTTTTTAGATTTCTGCATAACTTATATCACCAAAAATTGAACAGTATTTCATTACTGGAAGTTCATGTTTCACAAGTTTCAGGTTAAACGATATATACAAGTGAAATTTTGCACTCACAATAACTCAAAACTAGGTTTTCACTTATCAGCCCTTTTTACCTAGACTTCCTGAATTGAAGCTGATACACTATATTATATTTTTATTAAAAATTAAATCATCAAGGATAATAATAATAAAAATTATATCGAAACAAAATATCATATCATTTCAATAAAAAAAAAGGAACCTAATATTAACATGCAGCAAACTACTATAATATTAAAAGCTGACAAAATCTAAAATAAAACACTATATTTAAAAGAAAACCTAAGTACTTTAAAGTAAATTTAATTCATTGGTAGACTAAAGGAATGTTATATAATATTTTTGATTTTTTTGACATCTCTTGATTTCAATCTGATATCCATTATTTAGTTTGAAGGGACGCTGGTAAATAATAATGGCTGTTTAAATAATATAATAAATGATTAATGAATTTTTATACTATGTATTCTTAGAATTTGACCAATTTTTTAACGAATGTATTATGTATTTAACATAATATTAGGAAATTTTTTACAGAAAAAAATATTTGACGTATGCTATTACATTATGATAACATTACAGGTATCTACCAAAGAAATTAAAAAAAAAACAAAAAAAACCTGTCAATTACATGCACAAAAGACTTCTCAATGATATACAGCTTTCCAAATTAGAGTAAATCAAAATATAACATCTTCCATCAAAAATGAAAATCTCGTGTGAAGAGATTTCTGTATCTGATTCCACTTGGGCAGCTCGGGATACTATTGAAGTGTATGATGTGCGAAACATCCCCAATAAAGCCGTACTGTAACAAAACAAACAAAACAAGCTTCAGGGATATTTTTTTTATATTTCACAATACTATTCTTGATGAATTGCCAACTCCTTGTTGCTATTATCAATAAACATATTTAGCTGGATACCCATAAAGTTTTTGAAAAATAATAGGATACATCATATTGCGTAAATCATTTAGATATAAAGATTGTACTTATGCGATTTTCGCAAATATTTCTTTCAATATCCAATCCTATCCAGGAAATAATAAAAATGTCCGTGACACATAAACTAAGCAGATTTCCCCAGTGCCGCTATAACATACAAGTGATATCATCTCACCACATATTCTGTATATCTAAGTAAACAATTTATGCGGAGGAGGGGGGGGGGGAGGGGTGGTTACTGAAGGCTGAAATAAAAAAAAGTACGAATAACTCGTTTAATTCTTTAGTTACCAAAAAATGTAAAAAAAACAAAACAGATCTGCTAACTACTTACAGGAAAGAAAAACAATTATTTTAATATGTCTAAATATAGCGTATTAATTTGATTGAAAATTATTTACTATATCTAGTACTCTAATTTATAACGAATCAGAATAATTTTTATCTCAAGCAGTCAAATTTAAGTAGTCCAAGAATTTAAGACGGGGGGGGGGACACAAGAACATATTTGCATATATCTCGTATAATAAATGTCTCTTGAAAACAATATTTGGCATTTAAGCTTCGACTGATGCGGTTTATTACACAACCGAGTATTATTTATGTAACGTGAGTAGAAATGGGGGTTTGCTGAGGGCTGAAAACTGAAAAATGCAAATATCTCGGTTAATATTCAAGATAGAGAATAAATGTGTGTAACAATATTTATAGTACATTTAATTTGCTATAAGATTGGCTCTATATAATTTCTTGATCCGGCGTATAGTAAATACGTCGGATCAAGAAAATAACCGTATAAAATCTCCGTTAATTACGGAGATATTTCGAATTTCTCAAAATTCTCCCCCTCTAAACCCCCCCCCCCTCCCCCTTGTGCGATTTCAGTCATTAACAAACATGATCTTTTTTATTACATAGAACGACTGAATATCATGTTTGGTAACAATTAAACAATAATTGCGACCACTAGAGCGTTAAGTATTTATATATACTGCTCAAAAATGAATAGGGATATTGGTTATTTTTTCTTAACCTATTAATTTTAATTAAATCGATCTTAATTAAATTTCTTTTTTATGGGGAAAAAAGACAATAATTTCTAATAAATATTAATGATATTTATAATAAAAAAAATATATGCTAGGCCCCATACATACCACAAAACAGCCAATATCCCTATTCATTTTTGAGCAGTTCATATATAATTTTGAAAGGACCTCATTTTCATCAATTCCTGGCAGGATCGATGGACATTAGAGGAAATGTTTCGAAAATCGTCTCATAAGTACAACCTCAATAGCAGTTTTCCACTAAGGAAAATCTGCTAATAACCAAATAATATAAAATTTTAAAATTTAAAATATAAATTATATGGAATATATATGTATGGTTTTACCTTTTCCAAAAAGTGCATGGGTCTGTTTGAAGCAACATAGAATTCTCCCTGTTTTAGGGACAAAGAAAAGCTGGCAGTTAACCTTCTGGCTCCAAAGTCGACAGTCTGAAGCAATGAAACATTATGTGAGCAAAATAAAAATACAAAAAAATATTCTTCAATGCCATTTTTGACAGTATCTGAGAGAAGTGTGTCTGATAAACTGGAACTCTAATAACAAAATATCAAGTTCATAAAATGCTTGCAACTCCTATGGCAGTGAAAAAGTTAAGACTTCATAAATAGATTTATAATGTCTATGAACAAAAAGCCCCTCACGCAGGGGCTGCGTAAACTAAGCAGATTTCCCACGGGAAGGTTTACAACCGATAAATCTACGTACTGGAACACCAAGGTGAATGTTGAGGAAATAAATAAAAACAGTAATAAGATATCATTCAGTCAATTTACATGTTAATAATATCTAAAACGGAAAGCGTATGAATTGTAAACAAACGGGGCAGCCAACTTCACAGCGCTGAATAGGCAACATTATTCTAGACCGGGAATATGAACAATTAATGAAATATATTTGAATATAACATATTAATTTTATTGAAAACTAGTAATTATCTCAATCACTGAGATTTAAATAATACAAGAACAAAAAGAGAGATGGGGGTTCGACAGAACGTATTTGCATTTATCTCGTATAATAAAGGACCGTAGAAAACAATATTTAGTATTTAACCTTGTAATAAAGTGGTTCATGATATATCAGCTTATAATTTACATCACACGAGTAGGAGTGGGGGTGAACTGAAAGCGGAAAACTATAAAATCCGAATATCTCGGTTAATACTCATAACAGGAGAAATATGCATAGAACAATATTTATAGATCATTCAATTTTCAAAATGTTTGGTTCTATATAATGTTTTGCTCCCAAGTATAGTAAAGGAGAGATATTTTGATTTTTCGAAAGTCGTCTCTCTAACCCCCCCCCCATCCTACTGGTCCAATTTCAGCCAATAACGAACTTGATCTTTCGTTTTCCATAAAACCATTAAATACCAAGTTTGGTAACGATCAACCAAACATTGCGACCGCTAGAGCGGTAACAGACAAAAAAATCATGTCGCGAAAATGAAGTCCGTTCAAAATTTTATATGTATATATATATATATATATATATATATATATACATACAATTTTGGAAGGGGCCACATTTCGCCATCTGCTAGGATCGATGGACATTTGAAGAATATTTTCGAAACTCGCGTCCCTTAAAATCTGCTAAAAGCCTATAATTATAAAAAAAAATATGAACATTAAATTCTATTTAGTTATTTGTGGAGACCGGAACCTAAAAATACAAAA